>OY744616.1:6105955-6548455 GCA_963556255.1 Allolobophora icterica
GACAATATCAAAATTCAGTTGTACCGGACGTAGCCGATGGCAGAAACCATTAACCACAGACTACAACGTGTGAAGCATGGTAGGCAACTGAGTAGAGCGCTCTCCTTCGACACCTTTAAAACGTTGTCACCCGATACTATATAAATATCGGATACAGTAGGCAAATGTTGAGCGTTCACTTTAAACACCTTTAAAACGTTGCCCATCCATGCTATATAAACATTGGACACGTTAGCAAGATAGTTACCAACGACAAGCCTCGTTAACAGTTAATAGTACGGGTTCGAGCATTCGAGCCATCTGATCTGAAACGGTGACTGCATAGGGAAATTGAGCAGTCCTCGGAATTGTTCAGCGATACCGATGTAATGCTTAGTCACTATATAGTGGAGCTAAATAAATAAGAAATACTAATAATGATAACAACGACAACAAAAGTAGTAGTAGTAGTAGTAGTAGTAGTAGTAGTAGTAGTAGTAGTAGTAGTAGTAGTAGTAGTAGTAGTAGTAGTAGTAGTAGTAGTAGTAGTAGTAGTAAATAATAATAATAATAATAATAATAATTGGGAGGGGGATAGAGTAGTGGTATCACTCATGGCCAGGAAGGTACGCGGTTCGTGGATCGATTCCCGAAAGCCCCCCTCTAGGGCGGCGCCTTGCATGGCTGCCAAACCGTGTGTTTAATAAAGATCTTGATAGTACTTTCATGTTTCAATGTAATCTTACTGCGTCTGCCCGTTTGAAATAATAAAGAATATAATTATTATTATTATTATAAAAAAATTTATTATTATTATTGATATTATTATTAATTCGATCTCTTTCACAGGAATCGTTACAGTTAAATGGACTCGGAGGACTTGAACAACATGCCCGACCTGACGACTGAACGCGGTTGATGATTATAAATAGCTTCGATGGATTCAGTTATAAAGGTGTCTTTGGAGAGCTTTAGATATTGTTTTAATGATCATTATTATTATCATCATTGTTATTGTTGTAGTTATTATTATTATAAATAATAATGATAAAATCAATCCCTGCGCCTTTCGCAACAACAATAGTGATATTATCGCTCCTTTTCAAAGCAAAGAAGATACTTCTATTATTTTCCATCCCACGGATGTTCAGGAAACTGCACCTACTCGTATCACTGCAAAGTTCTTTCCCTCGAACTGAAAACTGCTCTCTCACATACTACCCTGATTCCACCTCTTCCCCTAACCTATCCCGCTGCTCCAATTCTAAACATCGTCCACCGTAGCCGCATGACTGTCTGCCTACCTGACTGACACTTGGATTTTGACCTTGAACCGCCTCGGACCTTACCTGTCTATCGATTTAACTTTGACTGAGCGCCTGTGAATAAACTGATCCCCGTGACTGGATTTTTGGTCGCTGTAGAAATCTCGATAATACGACTACGATTAACAAAACATGCCTTCTGTCTCCTGCCTTCTCACAAATTCAAGGACTCCCACCTTTTGCTTCTCTTGTGGCTAAACCCATTGTTCACTGGCTTAAGTCCACCTGTCACGAACTGACAGGTGGACTTAAGCCGGAGTGTCTTAGAACGGATTTTCTTTCCAATTCTTTGTTATCGGATTTGCTGTTCTCGAAATACACCTCAACAGTTGCACGCTTGTGGGGTCTGGGTAATTGTAATTGTAATCGAGGATTTATATAGCGCCACTCATAATCAGAGGCGCTCCCGACCCGTGTCAGTGTCTTCACTGACAAAGAGAAATGTTTTCAGGCGCTTGCGAGACTGGGCAGGAGACAGAGAGAGGAGGACAAGCCTAAAGCCCTGAGGGAGGCTGTTCCAACTGGAAGGGCCCACAACCGCTGCTGTCTGTCTATACGATTCCCTCAGATTGAATCTAGTATTAGTTTCCAGCGATTAACGACATCATGTGGCTGGCTGTAACATGACCTTATATGTGCAGCACCTCTAAGTTAGTTTTTATATTCCAAGGTTTAACGTCATCAAATCACCTCAAATACCATTGACAAGTCCGCATGGTCTGATACAATACGAAAAATACATTACGACAACTACAAACGAGAAATTTATAACGTCCATAAGAAATTGTTTAAAGGTGTCTAAGCGAAACATTACATTTTCACTAATATTCATTGTTTAACGACACAAAAATACAGTTAACAATGTCTACGATTCATTTATTATGACAATAAGCTATTTGATGCAAATGAATAAACTGATAACCCCTTGAAAAGTATTCGTAAACTTTTTCATAAGTTATCAATCAACAGAATCAAGCAATCAAACAATATTATCGTAATATATGCAACTGGCTTAAGAAAACACAAAAAGGCATGTAAAATAGGTCTATTTACATCATTCACATATTAGGCCTACAGCCCAGCAACATCTAAGTAGCGCCAGTGAATAAGCTGGTCTCATTGACGTGGCTTTTGTGTGGCGCTGATAAATGTCTAAGATTTACATTTACACTTATATTACATCTTCAGGGATGTTTTGCTCATCAACACATCGCCCGAGATCGAATCACGGGATGGAATGTCGAAAGATTGTTTTCGCTGTTTTTACTATTTTAGATTTATTTGCGTAAAATTAAGTCAGATAAATTCCATTTCATAATCCAATAATGCAATGCTAAAAACCTTTAAAACGTGATCAACCGATACTACATAATCACTTACCGCATCAAAATGCTAGTTTAAGTCTTCACAACAAATAAGCCGCTAAAGTGTATGTTACCGTGCAATTGGAGCGAAAAACCGAAACGATATCTGGCTCACAATTACAGTCAAGCTAAAACTTTCGATTATTTCTTTGCATTTCGGACTATCTTACTAATTTGCTCAACTTTTGTCTGATAAAGATGAATCCATAAAGTTTCCAAAAACTCGCTTTGTTAGTTTCTGTTTAACGACGCTGTGTTATAACAAAGATGGTTAGCGTCGCCCTCTTCCTTTCTCCGGGCTTAGGACTGGCACTACCAGAGTAGGGCTGCAACAGTTTTTCGCCCTGCAACGTTGTACTAAAAACAAATTTTTCCATTCTAGTTATTCGACGACAAAGCAACAGTCGTTTGAACAGCGCACCAAATTAGACTTTTCTACTTCTCTTATATTAGGACGTGTGGAACACATAAAAGAGGTGTGTAACGAACTGCTATAAACTTATTTCACTGACAGGAGAATGTAAACGCTAAAAGAGGTGTGTAAGAAACTGCTGCTTTTTTCTTCGATGGAAGACTACCTGGCGTACAATCGGTCTGAAGAAAAGCGGAGGATGGATGACAGAGTAGAATCTATCACCGGAAACTGCTCTGGTCTGTATATACTCACGTCTAGGTCACGACGTCGAGACGCCGAGAAATACTTAGACGGACAAAGACGGCGACAAGCACAGACACACTGCTGATTGCCAGGATGAAACTGTTCACTGTTCGATAATATCAACAGCGCTCTTTTTCTCTCTCTCTCTCTCTCTCTCTCTCTCTCTCTCTCTCTCTCTCTCTCTCTCTCTCTCTCTCTCTCTCTCTCTCTCTCTCTCTCTCTCTCTCTCTCTCTCTCTCTCTCTCTCTCTCTCTCTCTCTCTCTCTCTCTCTCTCTCTCTCTCTCTCTCGTCGTCTAATCATCATGACCACTACCACCATCTTCGTCATTATCATTGTCATCATCATCACCATCACTATCATCATCATCATCCTAATAGCATGTGTGTATGTAGGTCCGTTGGTCGACTTCAAAGAGAGACTTTGATCGAGTGGATCTGACGAGCGTGGGTTGTTCATGAATGAAATCGCTTTCGGTCTTTCTGCTTCCATCAAAGGCATTGCAACGTCGGTCAGGTTCGTTGTCTGGTCTTTGCTTCCTGTCAGTGCTTTTAGAGCAGATCAAAGAGACAGACTGACAGAGACATAGATAGAGAAATAGAAAGAGAAACAGAGAGACAAAGAGAGACAGACAGATATGAAAAGAAAGAGAGAGAGACAGACATAGAGAGAGACATGGAGACAGAGAGAAAGATAGAGAAAGAGAGACAGACAGATACACAAAATGATACAGAGAGAAACAGAGACAGACAGAGAGACAGACAGACAGAGACAGACAGACCGAGACAGACAGACAGAGACAGAGAGAGGGAGCAACTACGGTCATTGGAGCATAGACTATTCATTATACATTGGGTAAATATGAAATATAGTGCGTTTAATTTGTGCAAAGTTAATACAGTTATTAGAGGAAATTTAACACGGCTAATTGAGCAGATAGTAATAGGACTATTTGAGAAAACGAAAAAGAAATGGTTATTTGGGCATAGCGTTCGTGAATAGGCTGGTGCCCTTCGCTTGGACTTCGAGTTACGCTTTAGAAGTTTGGAGATTACGAAAGGTAATACGGTTATTTGAGCTAAGGTTGTACGACTATTTTAGAAGAAAAATTATTATTTTCAAAGGTAATGAGATTACTTGAGCAAAACAAGATGGTTATTTTAGCAAAGGTAATACTGCTTTTGAGCAAAGACCAGATTATTATTTGAGCAAAGGTAACACGGTTAGCTAAGTAAACACCAAGCGGTCATTTGAGCAGAAGGAAGGTTTATTAATTAAAGGCGATGCTGGTCTTTCATCGCAAAACAAGCGATTATTGTCTGAGAATAATAAGCCTACCTGGATAATCCAAAATCAATAAACTAAGCATCAGAATGGAAAGGGAAAAGCCGTTCCAGCGAGGCGGAGATAATTCCACTCGGAAACGCCGGTAGAAGTATTATTAATCAAATTAGCCCAAAGCAGCCAATTAGAAGCAGCGGCGCTCGAGAATAATAAAGCCTTTGTTTGTCGCTGGGAAACTGTAAGGATTTCTTTGAAGGTATAGTGCAGCAAAAGGCGAGAGAATCTCTTAATTTTGTTTCCGTAGAAAGCAGCGTAAACACAATTTAAGCTCACAATGCTCGTGTATAAAATGCGTGCAAATTATTGTTATTATTATATTGTTATAATTAACTATACTGGTGCAAAAGGCATAACATAACATAACAAGGGTTTTAAGTGGTTCAGAAGACGTGTAGCCTGTGCTTAGAACCTTTGCAAATTAACCTCGAACGCTTAATAGTCCAGTTTTCCTAGCTTCTTATTAAACGCTGTGATAGTACCCACTTAGACAGTACTAGCATCCAAACCATTCTGCAAGTCTACAACTCTTGCACTGAAGAATTTCTGCCCTAATGTGCCTTTAGGTTTCTTAAATATTTTATACCTGTGTCCCCGAGTTGCCTTGTTTGGTGTTAATTCAAAGAACCTTTCCCACAGTAGTGCTTCCTTTCCAATGATAATCTTATAAACTTCGATAGGATCTCCTCTGCTCCTCTTTCTCTCCAGTGTTGTTAGTTCACAAGCTTGTAGCCCCAAATCATTTTGTAGCTCTTCTTTGCACTATATCCAGTTTTTCCATGTCCTGTTTCAGGCATGGATTCCATACCTGGATACAGTATTCCAACTGTGGCCTAACTAGCGATTTGTACAACCTCAGTATTGTACGTCTCTGGTGACCAAATAAAAAATTTCCTATCCTACTTATCTCCGTGGTTACACCCTGAAATTTGCTCATTAGATAGTGGCGCTTAATAACCCCACAATACTAATACCAATAATAATGATCTATCGAATAATTGATCACACAATTATTACCATATCATCGTATCATCGTCTTATCGATCTCAGACTCGATCGATCAGTGTCACTGTCTGAAGCCACACAATAACCGGAAGTCAGACGTAATCCATCACTGTCTATATTCGGTTGCTTTGCCTTTTATTAAATAAAAATACAAATATCTATAATCTGTTGTTCTATCATGCTTGTATGACACTGTAAGCCGACACGCTTCAGTTGTTCCAGTTGCCGATTCCATCAGGGGCAATGGCATGACAGGGCCCATATCTTTCTTTAATTCCTGGCCTGATCTAATCTGGAAATGTTTATAGCGCGCTGTACTGAGGCAAGAGGCATAAGTCGATTGTTGCTTCAGAGCAGAAACCTTTTCTTGAAATTCCGATCCATTGGAAGGCACAAGTCAGGATCTTTGAGGTCCCAATAGACCGGAATATAGGAAGGGAAGATAAGCAACTCCTAAAGGAAAAACTCTTCGGTAAACAAACTGCTCAATAAAAATTATTGGTTGTCTGATTGATTGAGCAAATCAGTATGTAATTGATTGATTTATTGATTAAGAATGACTGATTGATTCACTCATTCATTGATCGATTGATCGATCGATCGATCAATTGATTGATTGATTGATTGATTGATTGATTGATTGATTGATTGATTGATTGATTGATTGATTGATTCATTCATTCATTCATTCATTCATTCATTCATTCATTCATTCATTCATTCATTCATTCATTCATTCATCACTTGATAAAAGGGTTGTTTCCCATCGTCCATCATCGACGCACGTTTGTCCAGAGACTCACGACATGACGCCATCTTTCAACTATCCATTCGGTTTTACGTGTGTGCGTGGGCGCGCCATTGACGACTCTGCTAGTTTCCGTATTGCTTGCCATGACAGTTATATCTAAATGTCATTTAACATCCCATAGATTGTCATAGGCAGCGTTTTTGTCAGGTACCTAAAAGGCGCTATAGAAAGTCACCAGGCACAAGACGTCTTCATCGCTTCCCACCCCCATTTTAAATCTTGAACGTGCCCAAATGTTCGTTCCTTTACTAAGTTCCTTATTTTTTTCTATCAGAACCTAGCAACAGCATCCCGTATTTCTTCTAAAAAAATCACACATGTATGGCGTCATTCTCCCTGTTCGGAAGAAACTAATAGCGCCGCATAAATACCGTCTGATTAAAAACACAGATCCAAGCGTACAGCACGGCGCATGCGCACTCGATTCGAGAAGTGACGCGTCGTAATGGCCGGCCATTATGAAGGAGTAATGGCTGTCGTAAATGCCATGTTACTGCCATCATTTGGTGTTGTCGCTGACGCATGGATTGATGTCAGACGACCACGCTCTCCCGAAAACATCTACGTCACTGTGACGTCAATCGCACTTCGATTCGTTTTCTCCGCGTCGTCGGTAGAAATCGTTAAAACTAAAATTGGCTCAGACGATGTCTAGAAAATACGCCTACGTGTTGATGCATGATCCTGTACACAAAAGCAATCTGCGTGAAAAATCCCTTGTGCAGGCTCATAGGATAGACCTGGCATTGTATTGTCCTATACTGATGCATTTTGTCCGCCAGTCTTTTTCCTGCCGCAGCTCTGGAGAAAGGCGATTCCAGCTGGTGGGCCCAACACAGGCAAAGCTTCTGGACTGAGCTGTAGCAGTATGCATACGAGGGGCAGTCAAGAG
This sequence comes from Allolobophora icterica, assembly GCA_963556255.1. NCBI lineage: Eukaryota > Metazoa > Annelida > Clitellata > Crassiclitellata > Lumbricidae > Allolobophora > Allolobophora icterica. Next base: position 6,113,330 of record OY744616.1, read on the forward strand.
TCCATGGACACCCCACCGAAGGGTGTCACGAGCCGGAACCGAAAAGACTTAAATGCAGAAGTCTCTAAGGTATAATGGAGCAGAACCCACAAGACAATTGCGCAATAGGGTCCGGGTCTTAAACTGAATACGTTGCTGGTTGGGATCAGAAATCAACCTACCGAATAATCTTAAGCTTTATGGTCATATAGTTACGCTTGACACCGTTTTAAAGGTGTCTAAAGAGAGCGCTGTTACTTGGCCCACCAATTGGATTCGCATATTTAGAGAGCTACGGCTCGAGCTCCTCAGTGTGTCGCTTCCGCAGTTTCGCAAGCACCTGAAGTCTATTATTCGACAGTAATTTCACTGGTTTTTGACGGGGCGTCATTAATGAGTCCTCTACAGTGGCGCTCTAACAATGACAGATAACAATTACGAGGTCGACGCCAGAGGCCCTGGAAGCCTTAATAAGACGTCGGTAAGCACTGGAAACTACTACTGCAACCGTTTTGTTAGAGCGCTCTCTTTAGACACCTTAAAAACGTTATCAACTGATGCTATAATAGTTAGCATTACCGCGTAAACGCTCAAGTGGATAAATACTAAAGTAGCGTAAGCTTTGTACAATACGATCAAGGTCAACGGTCATGAAAGCCATAAGATGTCGTTACATATGCACGGAACACAGTAGCCGATTGGTTAGAGCGCTCTCTTTAGACACCCTTACAATACCAACAACCCACGCTATAAAAACATAAGATACGGACGGCCGAAAGGTTGAAGCTTACGTTTTCACTGGTTACAGACTGTGCGAACTCCGGTACTCACCATAATGCATTTGGCGTCAGATTGTGCCAGTCCCAAGCATTGGAAAATGAAGTGGGTCACGTAAACGGCCGTGGCAGCCATAAGTGTCGTTAGACAGTGGAAACTAATACTATAGCCGGTTGGTTACAGCGCTCTCTTTGTACAATACGATCGATATATATATATATATATGTATTTATATATATATATATATATATATATATATATATATATATATATATATATATATATATATATATATATATATATATATATATATATATCGTGGGACAGAGTAGCCGATTGCCTACAGCGCTCGCCTTGTAACGCGGAGAGTACGGGTTCGATCCTCCTCCCCTGAGACGGCTACTGTGTACGGACCTTGACCAAGTCCTTCACTCACAACTGCTCAGCGCCATCGATTGATGCTTGGTCATTCGATAGTGGCGCTCAATAAATACATAATAATAATAATACTAACACACGGGTCTTCAAGGTGGCGCCACCAGTTCTATTGATCGGCGGTGTTGTGGAGCTAACAAAAGAGTCAATAGCATACCAGACAGGAGTGTGTACCATATGCCTCCCAGCAAATAATCCAGGTCTTACGATAGGAAAACGCCTGGCACACGGACATCGGTGACTCTGCCCAGGCGTACCCCCAACAGCCATCAATAAAAGACGACCGAACGGTGGTACACTCATTGTATATACGATACATTGCAAACAAACTATACAATACAAACACACCGCAATCAAGCAATGTGATAATAATATGCGTGTAAAATGCTTATAAAATATATGAATTTACACGCACATATAATTATATTATGATGAAATATTATAATGAATATAATTCATAAGTGTATTGTACATTCACCTGTACTATATATTCAAAATTTATCAACAGCACTGTTGTATACAAGCATTTTTCTATAACAGCATTGTTCTGTAACAGCTTACAACTACAGAGGCTGGGGGTCCATGCCATTCAGGAAAGACATTTCCTTAGTAAGCAAAACAATGCGCGGGGAGGTCCCACGCACACACGTGTAACCTAATCAACGGATAGCCATTCTGGTCGGATGAAAGACATTAGGTGCTATTTCACTCATCGCGAGATTACTGTTCCGTAAAAATAGTCCTCAAGGAACTGCTAAAAATAGTCCTCAAAGAACTGCTATCAAACGATGCAGTTTGAGAGCCCTTCAGATAACAGCGTGAAATGAACAACGGTAAATCGGCCAACACAAAGCTCTTAAAAGGCAGTTAACGATGTTGAATTAGTTCAATAGAGCACTGTCTTTAGACACCCTTTAAACAGGGTAATACAAGGCTATATAAGAACAGGGCACGGCGTCTGATTATTTTTGACCGTGGCTGGACTAGGAGCACCTCTGAGTAGGTTTCTTGAAGAGGCGCTATATAAATTATCAAAATGAATGAATGAATTAGGGCGATCTCTTTAGACACCCTTTAAACGTACTCAAGCAACGATATATAAGCAAGGGACACGAACTGCGGGTGTATTAAATGTAATTAAAAAATATAAATAAATAAATAAATAAAAAGAGCCACATATGGCCATCAAAAAGAGCCTTAAGTGGCCACCAAAAGAGCTGTAATGGCGTCTCATAGAAAAATCAATAAAAGACAAAAGAGCCGATAAGGCCAAAAAAAGAGCCAAGTATGGCCATCAAAAAAAGCCTAAATGGGGAAAAAAAGAGAAAAACCAAAATAGACAGAAAAAAAATTATACATTATTAAAAAAGAGTCAAAAGGCCACAGTACAAAGATAACAAATAATGCAAAGAGACGTCAACGACCTTAGTAGTCACAGGACGTCGTTAAACTCTGGAACAATCAGAACAAACTCTGGAACAATCAATCAATCAATCATATTACAATTATGCTGAAATAATGTCGGTGGGCATCAACAGGCTTTGTTCGTATAAAGTGTGGTTAAACTCCATCCGCTACTGCTCGCACTCTGGTAGTGTCAGTCTCAAGGGTGGATAAGGAGGAGGGCGACGCTAATGGTCCTTGTTATCACACGGTGTCGTTAAACTGATTGGTTAGAACGCTTGCCTTTTAACGCGGCCTTCTTCTCTGAGACCTTGAGCGTCTCACTTCAAAATTGCTCAGTGTTAGTGGGTAGACTATTGACCCTGCGTTGGTGGGTAGAATATTGACCCTGCCTTGGTGGGCACACCGTTAACCCTGCGTTAGTGGGTAAACTATTGACCCTGCATTTGTGGGTAGAAGAGCGCAGAGGTTATAGAAATTTCATTGGAAGGGGAACAATTGGTCGTCAGTCTAGGGGCAGACGATTGTTCCCTTCTGGGAGACTTTATTCGATCGATGGACGCTATTGTTGCCTCGTAGCTTGAAATGTTTCGGGGTCGATATTTACGCGGTTTGGTGAAGAACCGTGAAAAGGTCACGAAGGACAATTGATTCCCATTCTTCGCCTCTTCGCAGTACAAGCACCAGCGACACAATTGTGTCTGTCTGTATATGCCTGTTTGTTTATCTGTCTGTCTGTATGTATGTCTGTCCGCCTGTCTGCTTGCCTGTAATTCTGTTCGACCGCTCGTCTTTGTCTCTGTGGGACACTGTAGCCAATTGGTTATAGCATTTTCTTACACTTTCTTAGACACCTTTAGAACGTTGTCAATCTATGCCATATAAACATGGGATACGGTGGTCGACTGGTTAGAGCGTTGTCTTTAGACACCTTTAGAACGATGTCGGCCGATGATATATAAATCTAGAATGTAAACGGTGTTAATATTACAGGATTGGTGTAGACAGCACAAAGACTTAAGCGCTCCTGTTATAACGCGGAGAGTACATACATACAAGAAACCATAAAATCCATTTCGTTGCCTCTAATTACGTATTTTTTAGTCATCTCTGTTTCACTCGCCTCTGCATCTGCCTGCCTCTTACTCCGTCTCTGCCTCTGTATCTGTGTGTGTCTGTCTACCTCTGTCTCCGTCTCTCTACGTACACGTGTCTGGTAGAACCTGTCAAAAGCTCTAATAAAAGCCTCTAGCTTCTACCTTAAATGATCTCTTCTGCATTTTATGATCGAATATGAAGATACATGTCAGAGATTTCGAAAACTGGGTCGCAATTACAACGCGTTGCACTCTGGTCCCATGGTCTAAGAGGAAACTATAGTAACCAATAATTGTTATGCTCGCGATGCCAGCCAATCAATGAACGGGGCTACATTTAACCAACCAATAACGGACGATCAGGTGACACAGATTCATTACCCAATTTCATCGCACAGCTACGTCCAAAACACTGGACATATCTTTCACAACTGTATAGTCATTGTTGAATCCAGCGTCAGTTTTACAACGCATCTAAAACCGTTGCGCACCCGATGCTTTTGTCTCCTACGTCGTGTAACGATTGAAGGATGATGTCAGAGCTAAGCCTGACCGACGAAGCGACGAACGAACGAACGAACGAACGAACGGACAGACAGACGACAATGATGAAGAACTAAGCAAACAAAGGACTGGACAGGTTCCATCAAAGACAAGTGCCACGCTTGTTTGTCCGTTATCCTCTGTCTCTCTCTCTCTATCGTTCTGTCTGTGTGTGTGTGTCTCTCTGTCTCTGTCTCTGTCTCTCTCTCTCTGTCTATCTCTGTCTCTCTGTCTCTGTCTCTCTCTGTATCTCTCTCTCTCTCTCTCTCTCTCTCTCTCCTCTCGCGCTCTCCCCCTCCCTTCTATCTTTCTCTCTCAGTCTATTTCTCTGTCTATCTCTCACTCATTCTCTCTATGTCTGTATGTATGTCTGTCTGTCTATCTCTCTCTCTCTCTAGATATATATATATATATATATATATATATATATAAATGAATGCGTAAACATGTATATATAGTATGTATCTCATTATGTATCTCATGAACATATATATATATATATATATATATATATATATATATATATATATATATATATAGTATGTATCTCTTGAGGGGCGAATATTTTCGGAGAGCCGTGGCAACCGCTGACAGATTAGGATTTTGCCAGTATTAAACAATTGCCTAGCAACGCCATAGTAATGATTTTTCCGTCAGAGATAAGTTCCTCGGCTGTCATGCATGTATATGCATGCACGTGAATAATATTATGTGTATGTGCTTGTGTATGTGTAATTTACATGGGTATACATGTATGTTCAATGTTGTTCATGTGTATACGTTCATGTGTATAGTTATGTATGTTCATACATATGTATATGTATGAATGTATCTGTATGTGTTTGTATGTGTGTATGTTCATGTTCATGTGTATATGTATGTATGTGTGCACATGTTTACGGATGTGCACATATGTACACATATATACTTGCATATATATAAATACCATATATATATACATATGTATATAGACCATTACCATATTTGTCCTTGTGTAGAAATAGTCTTATATAAACATATAGCTGTGTTTGTGGGTTTGTGTATTTATAGATGGCTGTGTGTGTTCCTGTTGGTCTTTGTATGATTGTATTTGCATGTGTGTGTGTACGTGTATGTGTGTATCTGCGTGTAAATGCATGTGGGTGTGTGTGTGTGGCTATATTTATAGCCTCATTTGGTCTGCATTGAAGCCAGCGGAAGTGGCGCAATGGCTAATATTAGCCAGGCTATGTCGATTCTGTTCTCCAGAGATAAGCCTCGCTCCTGTCTTCTCTCTCTTTTGTCTACTGCTAGCAAATGTGTTCAGAGACCGAGAAATCAGACTGGATGGATGGATGGATGGATGGATGGATGGATGGATGGATGGGTGGGTGGGTGGGTGGGTGGGTGGGTGGGTGGGTGGGTGGGTGGGTGGGTGGGTGGGTGGGTGGGTGGGTGGGTGGGTGGGTGGGTGGGTGGGTGGGTGGGTGGGTGGGTGGGTGGGTGGGTGGGTGGGTGGGTGGGTGGGTGGGTGGGTGGGTGGGTGGGTGGGTGGGTGGGTGGGTGGATGGGTGGATGGGTGGATGGATGGATGGATGGATGGATGGATGGATGGATGGATGGATGGATGGATGGATGGATGGATGGATGGATGGATGGATGGATGGATGGATGGATGGATGGATGGATGGATGGATAGATGGGCTCCCTGTGGACCAATTGACGGAGCACATGGCGACGATAAGCTACAGGGGCTATACAAATATCAAGTAAAATTAAAGCCCAGTTCATTTTTACCCACAGATCACACTGTGTGAGTACAGGGTCTGGTAAGCATTAGTTTTGAAACCGTTCTGACAGAGTTATGGGTTAGTTAGCGTCTAACTGCAGCCGAAAGTATACATAACGTTGGATGATAGCGTTTAAAAGGTGCCTAACTTGAGCATATTGAGCTACCTGGGAAGCATGATTACGACAGATGCCAAATGCCATAAAGAAATTAGAAGAAGAATATATCACTGGACAAAGAGGCATTCACAAAAAGGAAACAGCTATTGAGAGGGAAAATGAACAGAATTCCGAAGAAAAGAATGACAAAGACACTGGTGTGGCGTGTGGTGTTGTACGTGTCAGAGACGTGAACCACGAGGAAAGAGGATGGAGGCATTCGTGATGTGGATTTGGAGAAGAATGGAGAAGATCAGCTGGACAGAACATAAAACAAATGAAGAAGTGTTGGGAAGGATTGGAGAAGAAAGGTCCTTCATACACACATTAAGAAGGAGGTAGAGGAAATGGATCGGTCACACGCTGAGAGGGGACTCTCTCCTAAGATATGCCATCGAGGGAAGAATGGAGGGGAAGAGGACAAGGGGAAGACCAAGACAGATTATGTAGGATTGGATGATGAAGGAGGGATACAAAACACTCAAAGAAGAGGCGTTATGCTCAAAATCGAGAGAAATGGCGACGTTAGAACCTGCCTGAAGGCAGAGAACCAGAAGAAGAAGAACTTGAGCATTATCCATTCTATCGACAACGTGTGGCTGCCAGGGTCATTGATTTTGACCTCGCCATTTACAACAGCGTCGCTCTATTCCTGACTTAATTTCGCGGTGGATCCAACAGTTTAGCGACATTTTATGGCAACAAAAGCCGTTTACGTCAGAATAGAAGTAATTGTTTTGAAGCAGTTCTCATCCTCCTAAAGTATGATAAAGCCATTCGGATTTTGCAAGTGAAGTACCTTATATATAGAAGAAATGGAACACATGTTAAAGGTGTCTAATACACCTGCGCTCTTTCTCGTAGTTTTATTGTTTAACGACATCTTGTGGCACATCGACATTGCCCTACATTTTTATTTTACTATTGGATGGATCCTGACTGCAACTTATGGCAGCCGGTGACGTCAACAGAAATTATATCGAGCAAAACGAAATGCATTTTAAAGGTTACTAATAAAGCTGCGAACGTCTTGTAGTTATCACTGCTTAACTCAACACATATTTGTGGGGCGTGGTGGCTCAGTGGTCAGTTCGGCGCCTTGTGACCGGAGGGTTGCAGGTTCGAATCCCACTCTAGCCGCTGCGTACGGACCTTGGGCAAGTCCTTCACTCGCAATTGCTCGTGGCGCTTCGGCGTGAAAACTCCGACACAGTATCAATGCTGTAGTCGGGAGCGCCTCTGAGTAGTAGCAGACTTCAGAAGGCGCTATAGAAATATCCGAAATAAATAAATATTATGGCCCCAGGACATTTAACCTTACAAGGACCAGCGTTTAAAGTGGGTGCCCTCGAGATTCTTTGCTTTTGTTCCCACTGCTCTCGCATGTGTTCCAATAAAAGTCTTTTTTGGTTCTCCCACTGCTCACCCGAACCCCTTTAACCGCTGACTAGGACCGGCTCATCTTACGATTGAACGCAAGTTGATCATATATAGCGGAATGAAATCTCGTTTTAAAGGTGTCTAATACAAAACCAACTTCCTCCGTTGACGTCGGCTTTATCTTGCCCTAAGAGGCTAAGAGACAAGTCTTCTATATTCAGGGGCGGATCCAGAAGGTCTGTCAGGGGGGGGCCAACAAATTTTACATACCTACCATCTCCCAAAAAAAGTTGATGACCTTTTTTTAGTCATTAACCTTTTTGCTGTCTTCAGTCTACATTATCCACGTCCTGTGTACATGTGACTCATCCACGCCTAAACATCATATAACACCCATAAAACGCCTGTGTAAAATAATAAAGAAAAATTTCAAATGGGGGGCCATGGCCGGATTGGCCCCCCCCCTGGATCCGCCCCTGTCTATATTAGCACTGCTAAGAGCATTTATCCACATATTTTCAATGCCTTCTAAAAGCATGCAAATACGAATGATCTCACCTTGTAAATTTGGTAAGGTAAGGCCGACGTCAACGGTCCTGGGCTATGTCAAAATTGGAACCTCTGTGGCAAACTCTGTGGTCTGGGCTATGATTGTTCTCGTGTAAAATAGGACCTAAGTCGTTGGATACAGAGTCAAAGGGAGGACTTACCACCTCGGGATCGTTCAATGGCTAATGATCCCCCGTTCTCTGCCTTTAGTTATACGGCTCTGGTTACAGTAACCCATTGTCGTTAAACATGGAAAACTGCGAGAAAGCACGCTGCTGTATTAGACACCTTTAAAACATTTTTTACTTTGCTATTTACATTTCTAACTGACTAGTATTTATATGTCTTTCCCTACCTTTTGCTAAAATTAAAGAGGAAACGAGCCGAATGGCCAAATCAATTGTATATAGATTATATTAAATATTAATCTATAATTATATTATCAAAGCTCAACACCAACCACCTGCCTAACATCACCATCTCAGCAACCTGTGTGACACGAAAACAACCAGGAGAGAAGCAAAGGAAACTGATGGATGAAAGATGTAATGAAAATGAACTGAACAATATCAATGAACTTTAAAGACATGAACGGCCTTTGTAGCTCTAAGATGTCGTTCAACAATGGATTACTACTACCGGTACCACTTGCTGTAATAATAGAATGAGAATCTGTATTATTCCAAAAAATCTTCCGACATCAATGGCCTTTGTCGCTATAAGACATCGTTAAACTCTAGATCCATTTAACGAGGAGTATAAGAGCAGATAGTCTTTGAAGTTGAAATTAGGCATAAGATGTCGTTAAACACAGGAAATTACTTCTAGTGAGCAGTATAACTCTAACTCCTATTTATTCGTGAGTTTCGTTCAATAAATTCTGCCACTGGCCGTACTTTGGTAGTGCCAGTCCCAAGCGTGTATAAAGGAGGAAGGCGACTCTAGTAATCTTTGTTATGACACATCATCGTTTTAACAGCAACAAATTATAGTCGGATGACGTAAGAAGACTGTATTATGACATACGAACGGTGAGAACTGTTTAAAATAATTTTGCTGACGTCAAATTGACGCCATAAGATGTCGTTAAACTCTTGGATCCATCACTGCAAACGCAAGTAAATGTCACGTATTCCTTACGAAACAAGGTAAGGTCGAAACCAACGACACTTATAGCCACAAGATGTGGTTACAATGACTAATCCATTAGACACCTTTAAAACGCTGTGAACTAATGCTATAATTAAAATCATCCGACACGTTTCGTCACTGCATTGCACTTTTATAGGTATCACGGGAGCTGAATTATGACACAATTATTTCTGTGTACATCAATGACCTTTGTTACCATAAAATGTCTCTAAACTCTGGATGCCATCCATACTGTTCTATTTTATTATTCTAACAGTCACGATTTTACACTGGCAATGTAAGGTGGCCACAAGATGTCGTTAACCACTGGAAACTGCGCATGATTTCAACCATTGATATCATTCTCTGATCGGGTCTCACTGCATGTACACAGTCCAATAAATCTTTCATCTCATGATGACATGTATATTAAGGCAGAACCATGCAGAAACCTACTTAGCCAGGTGCGGTGATATTCTGTATTCTGTAAGTGCGTAATGCGTATACTGTATATATATTTACACAGAATTCTAAAATGAAAGTTGTCTGCTCTACCGCCTGTGAGCTGACCTACTCAGAGTAAACTTACAGCTATGCCATATGTAAACTCTTTAACACCAATCAGAGTAATTGTAATTAGTAGCTTCTATCGAGCAGTGCATATTTTAACAGATTTACACTACTGGGACAAAGTCGGGCGAATTGATCTCCCAAAAAAGAAGTTGATGACCTTTTTCAGGAATTCACCTCAAAAGAAATTGGCGACTTTTTTAGGAAATCATCTCCAAAAAAAGAAGTTCGTCACCTTTTTTGAGAATTCATCTCCGATGACCTTTTTGTAGGAATTCACCTCCAAACATCTCTTCTTACTGATTTACGACAAATCTTAAAACTCCTGCAACATTTGTCCCGCTAGTTATACTTTAAACATACATTGCCTGGAACAAATCCTAAAACTACTGGGACAAATCCTAAAACTACTGGGACAAATCCTAAAACTACTGGGACAAATCCTAAAACTACTGGGACAAATCCTAAAACTACTGGGACAAATCCTAAAACTACTGGGACAAATCCTAAAACTACTGGGACAAATCCTAAAACTACTGGGACAAATCCTAAAACTACTGGGACAAATCCTAAAACTACTGGGACAAATCCTAAAACTACTGGGACAAATCCTAAAACTACTGGGACAAATCCTAAAACTACTGGGACAAATCCTAAAACTACTGGGACAAATCCTAAAACTACTGGGACAAATCCTAAAACTACTGGGACAAATCCTAAAACTACTGGGACAAATCCTAAAACTACTGGGACAAATCCTAAAACTACTGGGACAAATCCTAAAACTACTGGGACAAATCCTAAAACTACTGGGACAAATCCTAAAACTACTGGGACAAATCCTAAAACTACTGGGACATTTGTCCCACTAGTTATACAGTTAAAATATGCCCTGCTATCGAGCCGACGTCTATTGCACAAACCATCAACCGATGGCGCACCAAAGCCAAGACGTAATCAGGTCAACATGATACACTGTCGTCTATGCTTTTGATTAGACATAGTCGGACTTACTCTGCGAGTTGATAGCAGCGCTGTGGCGCCGAGCGAGTTGGATGGACAGCCAGACGGTGAAGGAGATGAGTCCAAGGATGAGGATGACGAGCAACCAGTACAGGTAGCAGAGCATGTTGGACCGGAACGTTTTCCGACCGGCATCCTCCTTCGATCCGGAACCTTTCTTCCCGGCCGCGATCGCAACCGCTTCCTTGACCGTCTGCTGGAAGGAACACGACAGGTGTCCGCTGTCCTGGCGCGAGCGATGGTGATCGCTCATGTCTGGCGAACCGGGTTGGCTGCCTGGGCGCTTCAAGGGTGCGCTGTCCATGGTGCTGAGGAGTCTGGCCGATGTATGACGATCTTTATCTGAAGTATATTAAATATCTTCATCTGAAGTATATCAAGTACCTTTATCTGAAGGATATCAAGTATCGTTAGCTGAAGTACGTCAAGTATATTTATCTGAGGTATATCAAGAATATTTATCTGATGTATATCCTTTATCTAAGTATATCAAGTACCTTTATCGAAGTCTGTCAGTATCTTTATCTGAAGTATATCAAATATCTTTATCTGAGGTATATAAATATCTTTATCTGAAGTAGATCAAGTAGCAGAAGTTGCCTCTCTGACGGAGTTTGTAACTTATACGTTATCTCCTTCATGTGTCTGATATTATGCTGAAGTACCATATATATGCAGGAGAATCCTACCTGACATCAGGCCTTTAGGCAGAAATTCATTAAATGCAGAAATACCGTATCTAACACTAGCAGAAGTATCATATATGTTACTAAGAAGAAATATACTATCTGATACTAAGGAGAAATATCATATCTGACACTAAGGAGAAATATCCTATCCGATGCTAAGGAGAAGTATCCTATATGTTACTAAAAAAGAACTATCCTACCTGATATTAAGGAGAAATATCCTATCTGACACTAAGGAGAAATATCCTATCTGACACCAAGGGAAATATCCTATCTGATACTAAAGAGAATTATCCCACATGTTACTAAAAAAAGAAATATGCTATCTGATACTAAGGAGAAATATCCTATCTGATACTAAGCAGAAATGTCCTATCTGATACTGTGCAGAAGTATATTCTATGCAGAAGTATCCTATCTGATACTAAGCAAAAGTATCCTATATGATACTGTGCAGAAGTATCCTATCTCATGATACAAAGCAGAAGTACCTACCAGACTCCGATCGTTAAATGCAGATAGCAAGCAGCTGTATTCTCCAAAGATTCTGACACAGTTTCTTTAAAGTTACCAAATCTACTGATCAGAAGCAGACAGCACTTAACGCTCAAAATATGAAACCGTTACTCTTAAGCATCCGAAACCTACGCTCTCAACTGTCGGACACTCTATCTCTAAGTATCCGAACGACTTCCCTTCGATGCCTCCGACAGTGAAGTATCACCGGAAGGTTGAAGAGATTCCTCTTACAAGCCGACTGTCTTAACAATTAATGGCGTTTCGACGCAATTACGCTTCTCTCTCAACTCTAAGACTCTGTGTAGTGTTCGGCGATCGCTTGGCCCTGAGGGTTTCTGCCGGAAATCTCGGCTATCAAGCAGCGCCCGCGATCCTTACGTGCGTGTTATCAAGCCCGAAACGCTTGTGAGCAATCGTTGCCTCTTGTTACCACGCCATTTGCCAAGTGTCTACAACCGCCTCGGAGCATAGCACGAAAATCCTTCCGGAAACGGCGATTGTCTACGGTTTACAGGCTGTCCAGATCGTTAATCCTTGCGGTTGCGCGAGCCCTGACGATTGAAACCTCGTAAAATACCGAACGTTGGATTTGGAGAAGTTCTGACGAGATACGACGGTGTTTTTCTTGCTATAGCCGGGAATCGAATCCCTCGTTCACAGCCTGCACAGCACGCATTCAATCAGCGAATTCGCGTCCCGGGTCCGACTAGCATCCGCCTAACATCCGCCTGGCCTTTGGTTCGACGCTGAAGCCCACCCAGTCGTCTGCTGCCCGCACGCACGTAAGCACACTTGCGCGCTCGCCTGCGAAAGAACGGAGCGGAAATGACGTAATGAAGTCGATCGCAGACATGCGCACAGAGAGAGGCGCGAAGAAGCAGACGACTTCGATCTGTTGGGTAATCTATGCTGGAACGAACCGGTCGATGGGAAGCATTGCATGCCGCGGCTGCAAGCGTGCGTATCGGTATGGCGTGTCCCGGACGGTGTGGTGCCAGGGCGGTTACCGGACTAAAACAGTCCCAGTAATATACTGTGATTGGTTCACTTGACCAGAAAGAGGCAGATTTTTCTTTCTAACAAACAGCGTTTGCGGACGCTTGGGCGAAGCTATGTATTGTCCAAAATTACGACCTAATAAAGGAAACATATTGATTGTTGATTGAGTTCTGTTTTTCAATATTTTACCTTCATTTTCCCACTGAAACTAATATGTACGAAATCTTTCTATCAAAACAACGGTCTACTTCAAAATCCGCAAACTAGGTTGTGCCTTTGCGACAAAAGCGGGCAGAGTCGGAACTATTCTTGCCGTGGAGCTGTTCTCGCACCACACCATCCGTCCTTCCGTCAGTTCATCGGCTGCCTCGAATGACGTCGGTTCATACGTCTGTCCTTCCTCGCAATGCTGCTAAGGCGAGGTGCGGCCGTTGTGCTGGCATGCGAGACCTACGCACCGGATTCAGTGCACTTGGTCTGTTTCTGGCACGCACCTGTTTCGTGTCCATGGTTGAAGAAAGGGACAATCGCACCTGATCGAGTGATCAGGATTTCGTATACGAAGGATCAAAGTTCGCATTATGTAGCCTTTATTATGCCACATATATATGCCCTATAACCTTTTAAGCTGTCCTTGAAATTATATACATACATGCATACATACATACATACATGCATACATACATACATTCATTGATGCATGCATATATACATAGGTCCAAATCAGCAAGAATATAATTATATGCAATAATATATATATATACATATATATATATATATATAATCTATTGTGAGGCTCTTCAAACACAAAACGCATAGCTTTGAAAATTATGTAGGGCCTTTTCTCATATTTGTCATTTCGTAAACAATTAAAGACGCTTCTTTGTCTCTGCTGCCTTATCCTTTGACAATGATGTCTGTGATTGGGTTAAAAAGTACAATTATCATTTAAACAGAGCCTAACATTGATTCCGTTGCAAACAGCTCATATTATTTCTATAGCGTCAAACGTGATCTTACTCTACGCGATGCGATTGATTCTCTCCTAGCCTCCTACCCGTCTGGAGTCTCATGCAGTCCGGACTTGCCGCTATTGACGGAAACGTCCGATGCCCAGAGTAAAGGACGAACTCGGAATCGATTACCCGTCAAGGTCTGGTATCCCAAAACAGAGTCTATCCAATAAAGTCTTCCCCCGGAGAATCTATTTCAGAACAGATTCTCCCCTCCCCGACAGATCTGTTTTAGAACAAAATCGCCCCCGGAGGCCATGTTCTAAAACAGTCTCCGTGAAGGGGAGAAAATATTTAACCCTACATTGAATAGTCTCTCCTTCAACGAGACTTTCTTCTTTGCGAGATACAGTCACATTTCTTTTAAAGTTAACGGTAATTTTAAGCAGGTGCGTTTTCGAACTTTATTGAAACTTTATTTATTATTTTAAAACTATATATCACAATAACGTTATAAAATTTGTAAGGGGAACTGAAAATAAGAAACGGTGGAGACATTATTTCCGTCCGGGGGACTCTGTTGTGGGGGCACTTTATATTGTGACACCGGAGATGCTTGGTCGGTCGCACTGCGATCGGCGGCGGAACACACCGCTTCCCGACGGCCGGGCAGCCAACCGCCCGAGGCCCGTCCGCCCGTCCGCCCTGGTCCTCCCATCGATCGATGCTGTGCCATGAATAACCACGTTAACGTTAATCGTGACTGATTGGATATTGATCTGTCTGTGGTGGAATTCTGGAAGAGACTGCTTCCTGTCTCAGCCGCTGCTGATGACGCTGATACTAGTGATGTGATGGTGATGTTGCTGATGAGGATGAGGAAAATGTAGCGATGAAGAAGAAGATGACGGTGACGATGAGGATGTTGTCTGCGAAGGAGTTATCGTCAAGAAGAAGATGATTATGGTGATAGCGGTGGTGATAACGACGACGATGATTATGATGCTGCTACTGCTGCTGCTGATGATGATTACGACGACGATGATAATAATCATCATCATCATCATCATCATCATTATCCTCATCATCATCATCATCGTCATCATCATCATCATTATCGTCATCATCATCATCATCTTCATCATCATCATCATCGTCATCATCATCATCACCATCATCATCGTCATCATCATCATCGCGGTCTATGGGCCGAAGTCCCGTAGATGTCCAACGCACGAGTCATCACTCAGTCCTGTTTCCACAATCCGCGATCCTGCTCTGCTGTTCTCAGGCTGTGCAGATCTTCTTTGCACCATTCCTTGATATCATCCGTTCACTTCCTGTTAGGTCTCTCTCGTCGCCCAGTTCCATCCATAGTTCCCATCATCACATTTCTTATTTTTCTATTGTCTTCCATTCTACGTATATATATATTATATACCCAAATAGACTCGATTTCCTTCATTATTGTTTGCATTGTAGATCTTCCTTTATTTTCAGTCGTCTACGGACCTCCTGCATGGTGTGCCATATTCCTCATCCAATTAAAGGGGTCGAGAGGGTAAACTTGGTGTCATCATCAGTGAAGATCTTCGTGCTACCACCCATGTTCATGGGGTCCTGTAGGCATGCTCGCGCTCCCTCTACGACCCCCGGATTCTTTCGGCTCACGAGCTTCCAGACGTGGCTCCACATGAGGTCGCTCGAGCCACAACGGTGGCTCGGCTCATGTACGCCGCTCCTGACTGGTGGGGCTATGCCTCCGCGGAGGATCGACCCCGTCTTGAACGGCTCCTGTCCAGGACCCGTAAAATGGGATTTCTCCAGTCTGACTTGCCTGGAGATGGTTCTTTGGCGATCGTCTGCTGTCGGCAGTTGTTTGGAACCGGTCCCATATGCTATACGTGACCTTTTCCCGTCGACCAGTAAGCACCGGTATAAACTACGCCCCAGAGATCATGACCTTGTTTTGCCGACGAAGGACGAGAGAAGCTTCATTCCTCGTGTCCTTTACAAGTCAATATCTCATCCCACCGCTTAATCCCTTTAATCATGCTGTCTGGCTACCTTAATCTCTCACAATATTCCTACAACGGCTTAACCTGTTTAATCTACCTGGTTGCTGTGTGTCACCTAGTTGTGATTTAGCAATAATAAACGAATATATATATATATATATGTATATATATATATTATATATTATATATATACAGTTAATTTGGTCTTTTAACTGATTTTCTTGCTATTCTAAATGGTATTTAGTCCTACTTTTAATCATTTATAAACAAATTTATAAATATAATAATAGCTATAGTAAACTCACACATAGCATGGGGACACTTCGACTTGTAATGGATTCAGAGTTTAACGACATCTTGTGTCAACAGAGGCCTTTGAGGAAATTATTTTTGAACAGTTCTCACCGTTCGTTTGGCATAATACAGGACCGCCCTTCTGCTTTCTCTTGTAGGCAGAATATCACACTTAAAGAAGTGTGGAATTATTTTTGAACAGTTCTCACCGCCGTTCGCATGGTACTATAATTGGTTACCACATCTCGTATTTATTGCATATATTATTCACAGAGGATAAATATACAACAGCGCTCTTCTGCCTTTTCTTATATAGAGAATATCACAGTTAAAACAGGTGTGGAATTAATTTAACACATTGCTACCACCGTTCGCATGGTACATCTCACGTGTACATAAAATTATAACATAAATTTACACGCAATATACATGCAGGACCGCTGGTCTGCTCATTCTTATATAGAGGATATGAAACTTAAAAGAGGTGTTGAATTATTTTGAACAGCTCTGACTGTTTTTATGGCATAAGACATATATATATTTCATATGGGCGTCCTAGCGCGGCTAAAGTACATATAGCATTAGAGGGCAACGTTTAAAAGGTGTTTTAATATATTACAATGTGTACTTCAATCTAATGTAAGAACTTCTATACCGCCACTGCCAGAATATTGTAATAATTTCAGAGATAATACCAACATTTCATAATGCTCAAGGCATCAGTCCATGGTCGAATTCCAGGATGAGTCCTGTCGAAAGCCAAGAAGGGAGTCCGAGAAGACACGGAAATCGCCTACGGGGTCATATGACTCCAGGAAAATATAAATTAATAGACCCAGGATACGCGGAAACTAAGAAACTAAGAAACAAAACAACTTTCTTCATACAAACGTATAATTTTTAATGTCGCTTAATAATATAAAACAAGACTTACAGCAATTCTTCAATGTAAGAATCATGAATTAAACGGTAACAAGACCGATTAATAAGCTGGAAATTGTTACAAAATTACTTAAATCGTCAAACGATAAAATTCTTGGCGATATAAACCCTCCTACAACGCGGTTTAACATCGATAATGATCGACCACAGATTACTATAAATCGCATCTAGATTCGGGCAGCCTCCCGGATTTAGCCGGAATCTTTCATTGAAAATCTTGTGGCGTTCCACGATGCGCTGAAACAGCGTTGTAAGAAGAGCATGCTTGATCGCATGCCGGAATATACATGTACTCTCTGCCTTTTAAAATACTTGAAAATTTCAAAAAGAGTGAAGTTTTTGCTGTCACTAATTTTTACGGTTATTATATTCAGACGACGAGGGAGACTGGCCGAGGTTAAGAAAATGAAGTCGCTAACACTTAATACCCGTGGCTTCCTCTCAGGCTAGATTAGACATTGTTCTTAATCTACGGTGTTAATGGCAGATTACAAATGTATGCATGTTATGCGACTAGTTTATGATAGCATTTCGTTTACATGAACTAGTTTACATTTAAACTAGTTATCAGCCACTTTAAATGTAAAGCCAGGCTGTAAAACGTCTTTAACGCCCTTGATAGAAGCTATTTCTCCATTCCAGAAGCCGAATCAAATATTAATTTTGCATGTAGCCTAATAAGGTATTATTGGAAAATTTAAGTGACTGTTGGAAATGCTGAGACTTTAACTATATTCCGGCTAACGATTAGCATGCAGAGGCAAACCAGGGAGCTAAACTCCTGCTGAAGTATCAGATCACTTTCACACTGTTCAGGACACTCATCATCGTCACACTGACTGTCCTCGATCAACTGAATTCAACCCGTGTCAGTTTCCTCCTACTCGGCTAGATGGTTGTCAGTTTCACCTTTCCTGTTGTCAGCTTCCTCCTGCTCAACTGGATGGTTGTCAGTTACTTCACTTTCACCCTACCTGCTGTCAGTTTCCCCCTGCTCAACTGGATGGTTGTCAGTTGCTTCACTTTCACCCTTCCTGCTGTCAGGTTTCTCCTACTCAACTGGATGGTTGTCAGTTGCTTCACTTTCACCCTTCTTGCTGTCAGGTCTCTCCTACTCAACTGGATGGTTGTCAGTTGCTTCACTTTCACCTTTCTTGCTGTCAGGTTTCTCCTACTCAACTGGATGGTTGTCAGTTGCTTCACTTTCACCCTTCCTGCTGTCAGGTTTCTCCTACTCAACTGGATGGTTGTCAGTTGCTTCACTTTCACCCTTCTTGCTGTCAGTTTCCTCCTGCTCAGTTAGATGGCTGTCAGTTACTTCACTTTCACCCTTCTTGCTGTCAGGTTTCTCCAACTCAACTGGATGGTTGTCAGTTGCTTCACTTTCACCCTACCTGCTGTCAGTTTCCTCCTGCTCAACTGGATGGCTGTCAGTTACTTCACTTTCACCCTTCTTGCTGTCAGGTTTCTCCTACTCAACTGGATGGCTGTCAGTTACTTCACTTTCACCCTTCTTGCTGTCAGTTTCCTCCTGCTCAGCTGGATGGTTGTCAGTTACTTCACTTTCACCCTTCTTGCTGTCAGTTTCCTCCTGCTCATCTGGATGGTTGTCAGTTACTTCACTTTCACCCTTCCTGCTGTCAGTTTCCTCCTACTCAACTAGATGGTTGTCAGTTACTTCACTTTCACCCTTCTTGCTGTCAGGTTTCTCCTACTCAACTGGATGGCTGTCAGTTACTTCACTTTCACCCAACCTGCTGTCAGTTTCCTCCTGCTCAGCTGGATGGTTGTCAGTTACTTCACTTTCACCCTTCTTGCTGTCAGTTTCCTCCTGCTCGGCTGGATGGTTGTCAGTTGCTTCCTTGTCATCCGCCGATCAATCACTTCGTCGCCTCTCATGTCGCCGTTTGGCCGTTCTCTCACAATCACCCGACAGTGTTTTCACCCGCGCATTCTCACCTGGCAACCGCTTGCCCACCACTTTCTCCTCACGCTCACGTCCTTCTCTCAGGAGTGGCACCTTTCTGCTCTCACTTTCAGCTGACCTCTCTACCAACAGCCTGGGGTCACTCTCAGGCGCGCGGACTTCGTCATAGCAACGGCTGGGCGTGCCCAGTGCACATGAGGGACGCTTCCGCCTGTCTGAACCGACCATACGGAGTCGGGGGCTCCTGTCAGGCGCAGTGCTGCGGCGGCAGGTCCTTCTGGAACGATCAGGAGCAGTCTCGACCTAAGTCGAGTACGGACTCCTCTCATCTACAGTTCTCCTCGATCATGGCTCGACTGAACTTACAGAATCAGGACTTCCGGCCGCTGTGGTCCGCCTGGTGGTTGGCGCTCGGAGACCGACAGAGGCAGTTCTCCGCGCGGCTCTCGTTCACCGAAAGACACCGGCATCTGGAGATGTGGGAGCCCTGAACACCGTTGTTGTTGTTGTTGTTGATGCTTTGATGGTTGCCGTGAGGTGCTGGTTTAGACCTTCTTGCGGAGATCAGCAGGAAGCATCACCTGGCCTGTATTCGACTGACCGACCTCTGGTGATGGGTCGTGTTGTTTGCACAGACCTCCCTCGTCAGTTTCGCTCACTGTGGGCTGCGAAGTGTGAGAGTCTGAAGGTTGGATGGATGATGACCCGCAGGCTGTCGGAGTTCTCGTCTTTCGTCAGCAGGTGGCGCAGCGGAGTCCTGCAGCTGGTACGTTGGACCGGAAGCGACTGGGACACTGCCTAAGGGCAGAGATATGGATCCGTTGTTCTCATCATTCTGAAATAATCGATAGCATCAGTGCAGTGCAGTTGACCAATCCTTATGGAAGTATGCGCATCGATTTTGCTTAGATGCGACCATCGACTGATGCGTTGAGCATCATCACAGGGGAGTCAGTACTGAGGATCTCTATTAACTGATATGTTTATTTATTCATTCAGTTATAATTATACTGCCTGCCTGCCTGCCTGCCTGCCTGCCTGCCTGCCTGCCTGCCTGCCTGCCTGCCTGCCTGCCTGCCTGCCTGCCTGCCTGCCTGCCTGCCTGCCTGCCTGCCTGCCTGCCTGCCGGCCTGGCTGGCTGACGGACTGACTGACTGACTGACTGACTGACTGGCTGACTGACTGACTGAATAACTGACTGACTGACTGACTGACTGACTGACTCATTCACTCATTCATTCATTCATTCAATTATGAACTGGATCGTTTTATTTAAACTTTCAATCCATCGATGCCACTTACTGTGCAGTTGTTACTGGCTGTTGAAGCTGTGGCGAAGATCATGCACTGTCAAGGACTGTCCAGGTGAGCCGTAATCACGGCTGCCTCTACAAATCGCTGCGGGATGTAACTTTGCGGAAACGGGATGTAATAGGCCAGTAAGCCTCACCTGCAATCAACGTAATCGTAATCGTAATATTCGAAGAAGCCACATCGTAATCGCAAACTCGAAAATTCCTAATTTCCACAGTCTCTACTTGAAAAGCTGACCTCAGGCATCAGCGTTATTCACGAGTGCTGTGTCAAGTCAGAAGGGTTGTACATATATACCGTGTGAACAGCAAGAGTCTGTTGGAGAGAGAGAGAGAGAGAGAGAGAGAGAGAGAGAGAGAGAGAGAGAGAGAGAGAGAGAGAGAGAGAGAGAGAGAGAGAGAGAGAGAGAGAGAGAGAGAGAGAGAGAGAGAGAGAGAGAGAGAGAGAGAGAGAGAGAGAGAGAGAGAGAGAGAGAGAGAGAGAGAGAGAGAGAGAGAAGAGAGAGTGAGAGTGAGAGTGAGAGTGAGAGTGAGAGAGTGAGAGTGAGAGTGAGAGTGAGAGTGAGAGTGAGAGTGAGAGTGAGAGTGAGAGTGAGAGTGAGAGTGAGAGTGAGAGTGAGAGTGAGAGTGAGAGTGAGATTGAGAGTGAGAGTGAGTGAGTGAGTGAGTGAGTGAGTGAGTGAGTGAGTGAGTGAGTGAGTGAGTGAGTGAGTGAGTGAGTGAGTGAGTGAGTGAGTGAGTGAGTGAGTGAGTGAGTGAGTGAGTGAGTGAGCGAGCGAGCGAGGAAGGGAGGGAGAAAGGGAAGGAGTGAGAGAGGGAGGAGTGGACACATGCCAATTCTGGTGAAGTAATTAAGTTATTAACCTTAACGGAATGAAGACAAAAGATTGTCGTTAATTAGAGGCAGACAGCGCTTTAGAAAATAATTGAGATCACAATTACGTGTTTTAAAATCGTATACCTGTCGTAGACAAAGATGTCATCCTTCATTCCACCAATCTTGCTCCAAAGGTTCGTCTTCTGCGTCGACTGGTAGATGGTGTAGTTGACGATGGGTCTGAATTCGCTGGCCATGGTCTTCGATGGCCAACGCTTTGAGTTGATTCCGATGAAGTGAACAGAAGGATCGAGGTTACTGTTCAAACGAACTCTCATCTCCTCGAGTCTACAAAGCGACGACAGGTGTCTATTGAAGACTATTCTCTTCGATCGTGGTTTTGAGTAATCAGGTCGGGATGATTTTCCTTGAAGAGGCGTTGTATATATAGAAAGCACTTGCAATTACAATTGCGTGTATAGTCTCATCTGTTCAAGAAATCTTACCTCATCCAACCACTCCGCCTCCTTCCAACCATGGGCGTCCGTAGGAATTTATCTAGGATGGGGTGGGGGCAAAATTTCTGGGCGAAATCTTCTAGGGGGATTTTTGTAGTTGGGAGCAAAATGACGTTGTTTGCATAGAATAGCTGACTTACCTAAATAATTCATCGTTTTAGCATGGAAAATCGTGTTTTGACTGTTGGAATAATCTTGATGATCAAAAGATTTTATTTTTGTAAAATATTTTCAAAATTCAGGGGGCAAATGCCCCTTTCCCCTCCGGATACCCATGCTTCCAACGTCTCTCATAAACACACCCCATCATAATGCCTTTCCGGCCTGTCTGTCTGTCTGTCTGTCTGTCTGTCTGTCTGTCTGTCTGTCTGTCTGTCTGTCTGTCTGTCTGTCTGTCTGTCTGTCTGTCTGTCTGTCTGTCTGTCTGTCTGTCTGTCTGTCTGTCTGTCTGTCTGTCTGTCTGTCTGTCTGTCTGTCTGTCTGTCTGTCTGAAAGCCTGATTTTGCTTTGCGCTTGCTATCTTTCAGCAGCCTCTTTGATTTGTTGCGTCCTTCATGAATAGGCAGGTGCCCAAGTGGAGCGATCTAGAACAATCTAGAACAAACTACGTTTCTGTTTGGCGGGATTCGAACACTCGACCTCTCGGTTGACAGTGCAGCACGCTAACCACTAGATTATGACGCTATTATTATTATTATTATTATTTTTTTTTTTAATTATTATAATTATTATTATTATTATTTTTTTTTTTTTTTTAGTATTATACATTTGTTTATCAAACAAACAAAACATCACTCGACAAGTTCTGGCCGCATGAAAGTTCCTATGAAGGCAACAGCATTGAAGCGTTGTATGGTGATTGACAACCGCTGGAGTAGATAACAAGTCTCCCTAGGGTCTCCGGTGGTTAAAGCTAAGTATCTCCCCAAGTCTTTTATAAGGGCCATTCCGTCGTCATTGATAGGGCCTAAGGTCTCGAAAGCCAGAGGGACAAAAAAGTGGTCTGCGCGGATCTGGCTGTACTTGTTGTTCTTTCTCGTGGCCGCTAGTTCCGCTGCTGCTCCTGATGTCGCGGACGTTGCATGAAGGTAAGAGGGCGCCACAGTGTCAGTTACGGTGACGTCCCATACAAGACTTCGGCCTCTGCGCCATGGTATCAGCGTAAGTCCGTCCGGTCGTCTCCCGTCCGTCCTCGACAGTCCAGGTGGTTCCTTGATATTAGGGACGCCCGCTCGTGATAGGCCTCGGCTTATCAAATCATTCAAAGCCGCATGTCTGGCGATTCTGCCAGGTCCTAGGTTGCACGACATCCCTATTATTATTGTTATTATTATTATTATTATTATTATTATAATTATTATTATTATTTATTGCGCATTTGTTAAGCGCCACTAACTAATAACACATCACCAATCGATTGCGCTGATGAATTGAATTGCTAAACGTTTTTACTCAGTGCCTGTCTAGAAAACTCACTAATGCTGCCGAATCTCAAATCCATATAGTATTGTGTGAAGCCGTTTTAGTGGTGTCTAAAGAGATCGCTTTAATCAATCTAGTAGTAGTAGTTTCAGTGTAACGACGCTGTGTGAGAACAAAGATCATTAGCGTGACCCTCCTCCTTTATCCAGGCTTGAGACTGGCACTGCAAGAATGCGAGTATAGGCGCAATTAAAACCAATCGATCAATTAATCAATCTGATACGGTCCTTTGCCTATATCGTACCAATTGTAAACATTTTAAAGGTGTCTAAAGAGATCGCTCAAACCAATTGGCTACGGTCCTTAGCGTGACCCTCCTCCTTTATCCAGGCTTGAGACTGGCACTGCAAGAATGCGAGTATTATAGGCGCAATTAAAACCAATCGATCAATTAATCAATCTGATACGGTCCTTTGCCTATATCGTATCAATTGTACACATTTTAAAGGTGTCTAAAGAGATCGCTCAAACCAATTGGCTACGGTCCTTAGCGTGACCCTCCTCCTTTATCCAGGCTTGAGACTGGCACTGCAAGAATGCGAGTATTATAGGCGCAATTAAAACCAATCGATCAATTAATCAATCTGATACGGTCCTTTGCCTATATCGTATCAATTGTACACATTTTAAAGGTGTCTAAAGAGATCGCTCAAACCAATTGGCTACGGTCCTTAGCGTGACCCTCCTCCTTTATCCAGGCTTGAGACTGGCACTGCAAGAATGCGAGTATTATAGGCGCAATTAAAACCAATCGATCAATTAATCAATCTGATACGGTCCTTTGCCTATATCGTATCAATTGTACACATTTTAAAGGTGTCTAAAGAGAGCGCTCAAACCAATTGGCTACATCGTCCCACAACTAACGCATAAAAAAGTGACAGTAACCCGAACTTACAGTCGAGCCTGTTCTCTGCTGTAGGATCAGCTGGCCTGCAGGAGTCCAACGACCGTGACATGCTGTCAATGGGATGTTGACAAGGCGCTGTCGTCCCCTTGAACCGTCGGCTCAGCGAGGCACAGCCCTCCACTGGTTCGGCTGCTGGCGCTAGCGTCGCTGGCTGATGTCAAGAGCCAGGTCAACACCAGCATTGCCATCCATCCACACGGCCCGCCGGCGGCCGGTGGGAGCTGCACAGATATATACAGAACACAACGTCAGTATTTTAATTGGTTCCATATGCTGGTGATATATGTGCGAGGACCTTGTGTAAATGTTAATTGTATTTCTACACTGTTTAATATAACGATTGTATACGGCCTCGATCATGAACCAATTTCAAATTTTTCTAGGTTGCATTCCGCTGTATTATTTTTTATTCCAAAGTTTTACGTCTTTTGTATTCTGCATTCTGCATTGTATTATTTGATGTATGTACACTGGAGTACGAATCTCCTCCAACCGTTCAAATAAAGAATATACTTACCTGCTTACTTATATATGACATCAAATGCCGTTGACGACAATTCGAAAGTATGTACATTACAGTGAAAGCAACAAATTTTAGTGTCTAAAATGCTCCATTTAAAGGTGTCAAAATGGTACTTTACAATGGCTGTAATATTCATTGGTTAACGAATATTTGTGACATTGTAATATTAACATAGTGTAATAGTAGGCCTACTGACAGACATTTTGCTGTATTCTATTCATTGAAATTGCCTTAAATAGCTTTAAATTTGCGTGTATTCCACTTTAATAAACTCAACGCCCTCTAAGCTGTCTATATAGTTAATCGTGGACGATGACCGCTAAAAACTCTGGAACTTAACTCTTCTAAGGCAGTTTCAAAGTGTCTGAGGGATCATTTTAAATAATAAAATTTGTTTATGTCTATATATTAATTAATAATCGCGTCGCATTACATAACTATATTATCATATAAATTTCCTACGTATTAAAGGTGTCTAAGAAGAGCGCTCTATCACTAGGCCTACTATACCGTGTCGCAAAATCTAATTCCATCAATTCCACTGTAATTATGAATGCTCTGGAAATAATTCAATTATCGCTGTCTTCCAACTACAGTCCGTCAATGTGCATCTGTAGCACAATTCAAATCTAAATTAAAAACTCACCTATTCACATTGTACTATGACTAGAAGTGTAGCGCAACGCGCTTCTGTGCAAGACTTGTCTTGTTGAAGCGCGCTATAAATTTTTAGTTGTATTGTATTGTATTGTATTGATAAGCAAAACCGGCGTCAAAGCCAAATTTCAGGACAAATCCGGTGGAAAGCGATGAGGGAAAGAATCCAGCAAACGGTGATTGGTTAATTACTGTTTAACGATACTTGTCATAACAAAGATGATTAACGTCGCCCTCCTCCTTTATCCAGGCTTGGGAGTGGTACCACCAGGGTACGGCAGTGGCAGAGTTAGCAAACGATACCTTAACGAAGCAAAACAAAAGCTCGTGAATAAGCTGGTGCCCTGCGTTTGGCTTTCGAGTGGCGCTATACAAATTCGGAGTTTACAATTGCGATTACAGATACTGACCGTCTGTAAAGCTGTCAGAGCCGCTTCTTTCGTTAGACCGAATTAGACCGAAGACTACCGACAAAAGCCGACCTCAGCCGAAAAAAACTGAGGTCCACTGACCTAACTCGTAGTACACCGCGGGGCTTTATAGTGCCAACTGCAGGCCCCGATGGCCGAGCCCAGCCCTGGATGGCTGCGCGAAGGACACCCTATAATCGCCTAACAGCCTATAGGCAAGCACTCAGCCTGGGACCAGAAAACAGCTTCTCGGTGGTGGTGATGGTGGTGGTGGTGGTGGTGGTGGTCGTGGTCGTGGTCGTGGTCGTGGTGGTGGTCGTGGTTATGGTCGTGGTCGTGGGCGTGTACCAGGGTGGTGGTCGTCGTGGTCGTCGTGGTCGTGTATAAGGGTGGTGGTGGTCGTGGTGGTGGTCGTGGTGGTGGTCGTGGTCGTAGTAGTGCACCGTGGTGGTGTAAATGTACATAGCGACCGCTTGGTGGTGGTGGTGGTGGTGGTGGTGGTGGTTGGTGGGTTGGTTGGTTTTGGGTGGTTGTGGTGTGGTGTAGCCAGAGATGTTCGTAGACTTTCGACCTCTCATTGTTTGTTTACGTCTCAGGCGTCGATCTGTTTAAAACTGCCTCAATAGAGAGAGATGGCAAAGACCGATAGAGACACAGACACAGACAAAGGCACAGACAAAAGCATAGACTGAGACAGACGGATAGACCACAGCTGTTAAAACCAAGCGATAGCGTCCTTAATCATAACCGTCTTCATCATCACTACTACCATCATCATAGTCATCATCATCATCATCATTATCATCAAAATCAAAATGACGAAGATGATAATGATGATATTTGATCATCAGAATAACCATTACCATCATTATTAAATACTAATCATCATCATCATCATCATCAAAAAATAATAATAGTAATCTTCTTCTTCCACGTCATCATCATCTTCATCATCATCAACAACATCAGCTGCAAATGTTATTTTCGTTATCGTCCTTGTATGTAAGGGTCTACAAAATCTAACACCAGAAAACCTTCAAGCGAAGTCTATATCTCTAGCATGGCGGTCTCAGAAGCCTTCTGTCTTCTGGATGCCATTGTACCACACACTGAAGCGGGGTGTAGGGCGTACGTGACACCACATTTGAACCTTAAACTCTTCACTATGCGTGCTCTTTGTTTGAGCTATAACGAGTGCGGTCGTACTTGTTAAGTTCGCGAAAGGACAGCTACACAGCTGCAGCCGAGAGGCATCATGTACCGCAGCTGACTGTGGCCTGTTCTATATTAATTGTTTATTATCTTATCAGGCCACAAATATAGACCCAGACCGCAGTCATCGGGGTAATTGTTGTGTACATTAGAATGCCATAAAAATGGTTTGTATGTTTAAGCCCGATGTGCACAACGAAGATGATTAGATTTCCATCCTCATTTATCCAGTCTTGGGACTGGCACTACCACAGTACGGGCAGTGGCAGATTTAGTCCTTCTGTCAGATAGTTTCTGCTTAACCACTGGTATCGTGATAGTAATCTCCAAACTTCTAAAACGCCACTCTGAAGTTAAGCGCAGGGCACCAGCTTATTCAAGAGCGCTGCGTCGTATCAGAGGGGTTGTCCAGAGAGCGATTTCCAGTGGATATCCAGACCAGAGAGAGGATGCAGAGCAGTTGCTAAGAGGCGTTTCGTTGAGGGCGAGAAAGCGTGGAAGGCTGCGTCATTACAAAGATGCGTCGCCTTCCCCTTTACCCAGGATGCAAACTGGCACCACCAGATTATAAGGTATACATATATATTATAGTGGAGGCGTTGGTAATTAGGTGTACAGTTACTGTTTAATGACGCTCTGTCATAGCGAAGATTATTCGCGTCGCCCTCCTCGTTTGTCCATGCTTCGGACTGGCACTGCCAGAACACAGACATTGGTGGCGTTACCATGCCGATAATAGTCTGCTAATGCATGTATGTATTGGTCAGATCCTCTAGGCGTAGGTTTAATACAGCTTGTGCAAAAAGGCGCTTCATAAGCAGATATACACAAACGATCTTGTCATTATTTGGATGGAAATTAAAGCGTCAAATTCTTATCTTTTCTTGTCGACTATGTTAATTATGGTGCTGTATTTTATCTGATAGGCTATATCTTGTTTCACGAGGCATATAATACTTGCCAGCAGGTCTATGCGATCGAGAACGAGTCCATTTGTCTTGCAGACCCATATAGGGCCTAGGCCTATTGTAACAGCCCAGGGTAGGCCTAATGATCGCGTGAGAGGTCGATTTCCTATGCAGGCGATCCCGTGATTGTCTTACACTGATTAGTCTAACTTAGGCTATGTTAAACAGTCCTCGACTGCCTGCAGATCAGTATAATTTTATCAGTCACCAAACAGTAATAGCTTAAAAAAACCACGAGAAATCGGATAAACAGATTGATTCACAAGGACAGGCCAGACCTGTCTGTGATGTTGTACCAAACTGTCGATCAGAGGTTGTCTCCTGGCCATAAAGACATGCCCCGCTTGCATAGTGCGTAGACCTTGACATAAGTTTTCGGCCTAAATGTAGGCTATTAATCAGTCTAAATAAACTCTTAAATCGTTAAACGTTGGACCTTTAAGCACGTATGCACGCCTCATCCGCCTCACATGTTGCAATCAACTCACGGCTGAATAGAACACTGGTTAAATTGAAATAGACCGTACATTGCATACATGTATGTGTTTCTATAGCGACCGTGTGGCCTCTGCTATTCTTTTTCAAGGAATTGATCGGGTGAGATCCTTCACCACCGCTGCCCGTTTGAAT
Organism: Allolobophora icterica; assembly: GCA_963556255.1. Classification (NCBI taxonomy): domain Eukaryota; kingdom Metazoa; phylum Annelida; class Clitellata; order Crassiclitellata; family Lumbricidae; genus Allolobophora; species Allolobophora icterica. The sequence goes on from OY744616.1 coordinate 6,141,925, forward strand.
GGTAGGCCCTATCACCAGGGGCGTCTATATCCCCCCTAAGTCATTGGAGCAACGTCCCTTTTCCCCCTCTTCTTCCCCCCTTCCCGTTCCTTCCCCCTAAAATGGTGGCACACACACACTGACAGATCTCCCCCCCCCCCTATTTCTTGGATGGAGCATTTTGCTCCAAGGTTTCTATGGTGTAGAGAGCATTTTGCTCCAAGGTTTCTATGGTGTAGACGCCCCTGCCTACCACGCCACTTATGGCGTTAAGGCGGCCGTTGTACGGACTAGAGCCCTGCGCCGGCCGCGCCGCGCCGCCGCCGCCGACATTTCGTGGGCGCCGCCGCCGCCGATTTTTGTTTGTCGGCGCGCCGCCGCCGCCGCCGCCGACAATCTTTCGGCGCGCCGCCGATGCCAATTTGATATGCTTAATTGTTATTGTTGCATTTTTCATGTTTTGCAGCTGATTACAATGTTTGTGGTATTAATTTTGATGCCAAGAATGCATTGTCTTCCTGACTAAATTCGTTTTCCTTATACTTTGATGATTCTTTCCTTTGTGCCATGATACACGCAGTCATTTAAAGCGATATCTTCTTACAAGTAACCATTGTTTTAATACACCTGTTCCTGTTGCCATTTCCTTAATACCTTGACAACAAAAGCAATATGCAATGCATGTCTTTGTATGTGTACTACAGTACTACAGTATTCCCTCATTCGTTACCTTCATGTTGAGTAGCTTCTATAACTTATTGATTGTTGTCTTTGATGTCTGTGGTCTTATTACAATTGTGTAAATTTTTGACTTAATGTTGTAAGATTAGAGTCGTTTATGAGTGCTATTAATATCAAGATATGCCATTTAGGTAATAATCATGGAGAAGAGAAGGTATAATTGATTAACACTTTTGGCTGGAATCTATTCAGGTAAACAGTAGGCCTATCAGTTGCGTAGTGGTAGACTCTGGGGGCAGCCGGGGCACGTGCCTCCCAATAATTGAGATGGACTATACACCCAATCCAACGAGTGTAGAAAAAATAACCAAATGCCTCCCAATATTTTTGGACAAATTTACGCCAGTGTTCAGTTGAGACAGGTTTTGACTTAGTACGTATAGTATCAAGAATGATGGAGTCTATATTTGGAGACCTTAAATTGCATGGCATCAATTCAAACGGAGAGCAGAAAACCTAGTAAATTCATTGAAAATTTAACAGGGGTGAGACCACTCGGCCATTGAATTACTATAGGAAAACGTATATATTTACTTTTCACTTCATGTCTTGACAGCAGCCTTTCTCACTAGGAGGATGCCGTTATCCGGCATCTGCCATGTGACTTGTAGTGTAGGCATATGCTGTATCAGTGCATTTGCAAGTGTATTCATGCAATATGCAAATGCATGTTGCTTCATCTGATTACTATTTGCCAATACCTATACAGATGTGCAGTGTAATTAAGGATGTTCATATTTGTAAGGCAAGTGTCTGAAGGTGTCTTCTCTTTCAGTCCCTTTATATGTAGTTGAGTGTCAGTGTGACGGAGTGGCTTTAGAGAACTTGGCCCTTTGACTGGTCACAGGACCAACGGCTGTTCAACTCTCATAGTGACTCAGATGTGCGTCCGGAGGAAGGGAAGGGGGATTTGCCCCCTGGATTTTTGAATAGATTTTCAACGCAAAAACGTCATTTTGCCCCTGGAAAAATTTAGCCCCTTAGAAAAAATTTGCCCCCTTCCGGATAAATTCCTGCGGATGCTTATGGTGACTCATGTTTCTGACTAGGGCACGCCGCGCCGCGCCGCGCCGACGCCGACATTTTGTGGGCGCCGCCGCCGCCGATTTTTGTTCGTCGGCGCGCCGCCGCCGCCGACCAAAAATGACCGGCGCGCCGCCGCCGACACTATGACGTCGGCGCAGGGCTCTAGTACGGACCATGCTAGCTCTAAAATCAAATCTCTTAAATAAGCCATTATCGGGAGGCGAACCTGGGATCACATGCATAGTGAATCATGGGACGTAAACCTATACTCTAGCCATCATTTATCTAACTGGACCAGAGGTTTCGACAGTGGGATAGGCCTACAATAGGCCTATTTCAGTTTAAACATGCGCTCTGAAACCCGAGAGTGATAAACATTACGAAGCATAACAGCGTGATTGTTATTCAGGGCATATTTTGACGGCTTTAAACGGATTTGGATTACTGGGGCGAAGTCGGCCACGACTAGGGGAACTGGGGGAGTGTCATGAGGAGGATGCCGTTAACACTTTTGGCTGGAATCTAATGTCCGACCATGCATTTTAGGCCTAGAGCATTTTTCTGCCAAATGAAGCCCGGTTTAGCCACTTTACTTGGGACAAATCTTAAAACTGCTGGGACAAATCTTAAAACTACTAGGACAAATCTTAAAACTACTGGGACATTTGTCCCACTACTTATACAGTTAAAATATGCACTGCTGTTGTGCTGTTTTTTTCTTCTCATAGATGAAATTTTGTTCCTGCGGCTTTAACAGAGACCGCATATAATTATGGGAATCTAGAATATCACCCACTGAAAGCTAGGCGTTGCCCACAAATGATTATCGCACCGAATGAAATCATTATAAATTAACCAAATCGAAGCTATGTGGTCGCACGAGTCTTATTTACATCCAAAATTAATTTCAAGTTGCAAGCCTGTAAGAGAACAACGTTTAATGAAAACGCCATAAATGTCATAGTGCTATAAAAAAAATTGTATATATTCTTTTTCCGGCTTCTCTCCGCTAGTTCCGGTTGACATTTGTGTACACGTTGGCGAGAACTACGTGCGATGCGATGACAGGAAAATAACAGCGTAGGATGTAAGTGAATTATTAAAGGCAGCTCTCAGCTGCTGTGTTTTCAGTTTTCACGCACAGTTAGATCTTTGCCTTATAAAGTTGTTATTTGACGAATTGCGTTAGAAAGTTACAAAATGCTGTCTGTCTTGCCTAGTATACCGGTTGTAATACAGCCTAAATTTACGGAAACTGTTTTGGGATCTGGTATAAGTCGAAATTGTACTCAACTGGAACGAGTACTGGCTGGATTCTCTGAGCCTCGCGACACTGTCGTGGAATCAGACTCTTTGGGATCTTTCGACTCTATCCCGGGTGACTGCGTCACCTCGCTTTTCAGTCTTTCGAAACGATTAAGCACAGAACAGTTTAGGGACTCGCCAGGGTTTCTTCAGTTTATTTGTAATTCCAGTTCTCAGCTTGATTCGGCAGGGACGGCTGGTAAGTTTTCAGGAAACATGATGTGAAAAAGTGAATCATGAATCGCAAAAGCTTAAAAGCCTAATTATGCAAGTCTTATGAATTCTTCATAGCTTATTTAGTTTAATTGTTCAGCAGTGATAAAAAATTGTGTACTACAATACAAATACAGCAGGGACATGATGAACACTGCTTTGTAAAGTTCTCCTGAGCTTTGAAGATATCCTCCAAGCAGATTCTTCTCATTATCATAAGTTAAACAGAAATGTGGATGTAAATCTCGTTGAGAATTACCCCACAGTCCTGAGGGATCATTATTAGTCATGGTACAAAAATGATCCTTAGTGAATGAAACAATGGAATGGTTTCAAAAGAACATTTGGCATTCTGTGTATCATATCTGGTGGCTGGCTGGCTGGCTGTGCAACAAGCCTTCTAACACAGTGTACAAAATATATAATGAGTAGTTTCCAGTGTTTAATGACACCTTATGGCTGCTAGGACCATGATGCTACCCTCCTCCTTTCTCCAGGTTTGGGACTGGCACTACTGCCTTTGAGGCTGTGCTAATTATGTGCATTTAAAATGCCTGTTTAATACTACTAATAATAATAATATTGACACTACAAGCAGTTGTGATTATAGAATGCTCTAGGAAAACAGTATAAAACATAGTGTATAAGTATATAAAAATAAATAAAATTTTACTAAATAAAATATTTTAACATATGAAGTGATTAAAATCTGTTCCTTTCTTACTTTCAGCTCCATTTATGTCTGGCGGTCTGCAGAGATATTTGATTGAAAGTCGACACAGAAGAGAAGTTGTATCGCAAGGTCCCTGTGATGCAGCTGAGAATAACATGTTTGGCATCCTTGATCTACCGGTAAGATCCTCGCTGGCCAAACAGTCTTTCCATATGGTTGAACTGCTTTATCTAATTGAGACATTTTAAGTGTAATTATTATTGTAATTTTGCAATTGAAACATTGTCAACATCTTTCGAAATGACAATAAAACTTTTCAAGTCCACCCTCTTTAAAATCCCTTGTTAAATGGCTCACTTCCCTTTCTGGCAAGGGCCTAAGGTTAGGTAATGATGTGTCCAGGAGTCTTTACATAACTTATCATCATTATATTCAATATATCTTTAATAATATTAGTTGTATATGTATGTCCATATTATCCACCTAGATTCCTATATAGTTTATTTCAAATATGCATGTTATCGTTTTATACGATGTAATGCAAGACTTATACCTTGCTACTTTACACGGTCTGAATTTTGGGGTGGGCCAGGGCAGGCCAAGCCACAATTTTTTTTGAAGCAGGGCGGGCCCGGACCTGCTCGACCCAAGCTTGGCCTGGTCATGATTTTTCGGCCCATGCTCATCTCTTGTACATGTATTGTATATAGCAGCTTTTGAGAACCTCTAAAGTAGGGACCTGCGAAGCTTCGATATTCGATTCGAAAACGAATCGGGCGGCGGTATTCGATTCGATTCGAAAATTTCGAATCTTTTTCTGAAAAATGATTAGCCCTTTGTTGTAAACTAATTGTTGAATCCGGTGCAGTGTCAGATCTCACCTTAATCATTATTATAGGGCATATCTTAACTATTGCACATCTAGTAACTGGATGCATTGTACAGACTAACAGTTTTATGTATTTTTAAAACTGAAGAAACTTGAAACATAATTTTTTTATTGTAGTGTAGAACTGTAGGCATTAGGATAATTATGTTTTCATCATAAAAATTATTTTCATTTATTTTAAACTTGAAGTTTAACCGAAATTAATATTTTCTCATTTTCTGGGGCAGATTAATCTGCAAAAATTAGCCTGCGATTGGCATATGGCCCAGAGCTGCCCTTAAAATCTTAGGGCGGCCCTCTATTAGGCCTAAAAGAAGTTGTCCATGCCTGGCTTAGATGAATGCACACCAAAGTGTGGTTATGCAATTGGTACAATAAAGAAAATACTTACTTACTTAACTCATAAATTATTTGTGAGTTATTCTGTTAATTAGCTTATGTTTAGTTTAATTGATTTTAAACTGCAATGTTTTTGAGATAGGCCTATTGATACGGTTGTACGCCTGTGCTATCACATAGGCTACACATAATTTGAATATCAAAACATGGTTTTGGCACCCGCTGATTCGATTCGAGATTCGATTCGAATTCGAATCTTAACCCCCGATTCGATTCGAGATTCGATTCGACGGAAATTTGTGATTCGCAGGTCCCTACTCTAAAGCTGTTTCTTATTTTGCCATTTGTCAGCTTTTATAAAAGTAAATTAAATTCTGACAGTATTGCAAAACTCCTTGTATGTATTTTTTCAAGTGAAATATATATCCAGATGTTCAAGTGCCTGTTAACAGCCCTTTAAAACTTATTTGCCTGATGCCTTGACATTTCTTTTTTCGTTTAGGATAGCATCCAACTGCACATCTTCTCGTTTCTCGATGCAAAGACACTTTGTGCAGTCGCTGGCGTTTGTCGTCAATGGAGTTCGCTGAGCTGTGACGATCTGCTGTGGCGCCAAAGGCTCGAGTGGGACGTCGACAAGTGGAGCGTGATTGGTGACAACACCAATCCTGATGATGACTGCAAGAATTCTTCAGCAGACTGGACCTACAAGGAAATGTGAGAGCAGGAAGCATCAGACCTTATTATTAATTTTGTTGTTATTATTTATTATTATGAGGTTATTATTATTATTAGGTTATTATCTTTATTTGGTTATTATTATGCTTGATAGCATAGTGGTTAGCATGCTGGACTGTCAGTTGAGAGGTCGGTGGTTCAAATCCCTGCTAGGGCATAAGTTTGGTTCGAGCTATAATGAGCACACTGATCGTACACTGTCGGTGGGAAGATGAGAGCGTGGGGGAAAGGACTGGTCACCCGCCCTCGTATGCCGAGGCTAATAAAGTGAAGTTGCTAACACTTCATATCCATGATCCCTCTGCTTTTAAGTGACTGCTCTTCTATTAGTTCATTATGAGGTTATTATGTATGTATGTGTGTGTATATGTGCAATTGTGCATGCATCTACGCATACATATGTAACTATGTATACATAATTACATATGTATGTATGCAGATGTATATATGTATGTGAGGACTGTTGTTTAGATTAACTATTCATCTATTCATGTTTATTGAGCAAATCAGGCAAGGCAAATTTGCATGGATACCTTACCCAGGGTCTTTACCGCAGAGTCCATCTGCTGGCTCAAAGCCGTAATCGTTGCCTTGCTGTATAGAGCGCCATGCAAGACAAAAGAACACCATTCAATACACTTCTAATAGATGACCACTTCACCTTACCTTGCCTGCAGCATGCTATATCATTGTGTTACCTGTTTTTGTGTGTATTTTATCCATTGTATCATTTTACCTGCTATTAAGTGTTATTTTGCATTTATGTGCTATTTCACCTGTTACTGTCTTATTATGTGTTATGTTATGAGAACTGTAACATGCCAAAATAATCTCTGTCGACATCGACGGCTTTTGTTGCCATAAGATGTCGTTAAACTCTGGATCCATCTATTATGTTTCCTGTTATTCTCTGTTCTTTATGTTCTCTGTTCTTTATGTTCTCTGTTCTTTATGTTCTCTGTTCTTTATGTTCTCTGTTCTTTATGTTCTCTGTTCTTTATGTTCTCTGTTCTTTATGTTCTCTGTTCTTTATGTTCTCTGTTCTTTATGTTCTCTGTTCGTTATGTTCTCTGTTCTTTATGTTCTCTGTTCTTTATGTTCTCTGTTCTTTATGTTCTCTGTTCTTTATGTTCTCTGTTCTTTATGTTCTCTGTTCTTTATGTTCTCTGTTCTTTATGTTCTCTGTTCGTTATGTTCTCTGTTCTTTATGTTCTCTGTTCGTTATGTTCTCTGTTCTTTATGTTCTCTGTTCTTTATGTTCTCTGTTCTTTATGTTCTCTGTTCTTTATGTTCTCTGTTCTTTATGTTCTCTGTTCTTTATGTTCTCTGTTCTTTGTGTTCTCTGTTCTTTATGTTCTCTGTTCGTTATGTTCTCTGTTCTTTATGTTCTCTGTTCTTTATGTTCTCTGTTCTTTATGTTCTCTGTTCTTTATGTGTTCCAGTTATCTGAGGTGTTCTCCGGAAGTTGCCGAGTTTTCCAGAAAGAGCAATTTCCTTGTGCACCGTTTGTCCGGTTTGTTTCGATCGTTGTTGCCAAAGAAGGATCCGAGGGTCGCCATGTTTGGACCGGGGCTGGAGTCAAGTACGAGCAAACTGGTTCGCAATATTCTTGAAAACAGTCGTGAGATGTTTATGACTGTTGGGATGTTTCCCGGACAATTTGGTGGTAAGTTAAACCAGATTAATTGTAATTGTAATAATAAATTTATATAGCACCACTTAAAAAGAAACAAATCTGAATTAAGGCTCCGAACCACACAAACAAAACCGCAATCAAATAGAATGATTTTCAAGTGCTTACAGAACTGAGGCAAAGAAAGGTCAGGAAGCTCAAGTCCCAGATTCATGATCATAAACTCCAAGGCACCGCTTGAGAGCTAAGCATAGGGCACAAGCTTATTCACGAGGGCTGCATTCCAATGATAGCACTATGGCAGTTGCCAGATAAGGCTAGATGGTGCAGTTATCCAACTGAATTCCTGCTAGTCATGCATTATAGGTTTTGGTCAATTACTGGCAACCGGACTTTGACTCCACCCAGACATCGATCTCTGTACAACCCCTCTGATATGACGCAGCGCTCGTGAATAAGTTGTTGCATTAAATGAGTAAGTAACAGAACATATAGAGTAAATAGTCGAGTGGTCTTGTGTGGCTTCTGATCAACTACATTTGCATGAAGTCGAGCAGGTTTCCTCTGTAGTAAGCAAAGAAAATCGACTTACTTATTTATATTTACTCTTAGACTTAGTTAATTACGGATTTAATTGAAATTAACATTTAACTTGATGACAAATGCGTAAATAATTTTCCAGGTGTTGGTTCGGGCTTCAAGGTCAAGGTGAACAACTTAGTAACGGTCGATCTCATTACGATCTACAACGCGACGCAGACGGAACGCGAGCAGTGGTCAGCTGAGGAGCGCCTCAAGAAGAGTCGAATGCTCGTTTCAGATGGTGGTGCCAATGATGACCCAGGTCAACAGGCGCAGTCAGAGCCGACCCTTGACCTCCAGCAGAACATCAAGGACCTTTGCCAGACGCTTGACGGATTGATTTTCGTTGTCGACGCAACTGTGCCTTTGAAAGAATGTAAGTACCCCTTGGAAAGAATGTAAATACCCTTTGAAAGAATGTAAGTACCCATTCGAAAGAATGTAAGTACTCCTGCATATGAATAAAAGGAGTCCCTTATTGTACTGTAATTAGTGACTTCTATTACGCCGGTGTCTAATGCACAAGGCATTAACCGATGGCGCACCAAAAACAAGTTGTAATCAGTTCAATATCTAGAAGATCAGTCCTTAAGCTGATGCCGAGAGGCAGCAATGGGCATATTCGCAAGCGCAGCACCATCAATTGTTGCTTGGTCAATAGCTTTTGGCACTTAATAAATGTATAATAATTAAAGTAATAATAATAATTAAAATAAGGGATCTTTGATACCTTGGGTTAAAAAAAAATAATTACATTTAATGAAACCACAGTAAAAAATCGCAAACCTGGATAAGCTCTGTTGAATTTAACACTTTGGCGATGAGCTGCATTGGCTCCAAGTCGCTTTTAGTACACTCTCATCGTTAAACAGGTAAGAGGTCAGAGAACCAGAATTCAGAGCCCCAGCGAATCAGCAAGTTGAAATGAGCAAATCTTAAGTTTAAGATTGTTAAGTCAAGAGTGATTCTGATAAGTAAAAGAGGTGCTATATAAATCTGTGGTTATATGTGACCTCGGCCGAGAGAAGGGACCACTTGTCGCAAATGGACTTATTAGCAGTTTCCACATGCTTACACCTTAGGTAAAATGAGGAAAAAATTTCAGAACGTTTGGCCCATAATTTATGCACTTTTTTCACAAAAATATAAAATATCATTTGGCAGGAAATCGCATAAAAAAATTTAATGTTTCTCTATCCAATGCATTAATGCCTAAATTTAGCCTTAACGCATCAAATAGCATAAGATTCGTTGTCGTACAGCGAGTCCGAGCTATAGATTGACTAATTAGACGCAAAAATCAATATAATCGTTTAGCGTAAAAACGCGTTTTCCGGCTAATCTAGAAAGCGACAAGTGGTCCCTTCTCTCGGCCGAGGTCACATATTATTAGCAAAGTTTAGATGGGAGTGACACTTGAGTTGATAGAAGGCGCAGAGCTGGGCAATGAATTCCTACTATTTCTTTTTTAGTATCCCTAGCTCGACCGGAGTTGTTCGCAATGGCCAACGACAGATGGATGCGAAGCGGGGCACCAGTCCTGGTCTTATCCTGCACTCCAAACACCAGTACTGGTTATCCGATCTCTTGTCGAAGGGTCGTCCAACAGTTACAGCTGCAGAGGCTCAACAGGCCCTGGCAGGTAGGCGAATGGCAGTGCGTCTGATTTCTTTCTTGTGTTTAGATTCATTTCAATGCTTTCCATTAAGAAACATTTCACAGAGTGTTGCGCTTACTTGGTTAATGAAACTGATGTAGCGCGGATTGGTTAGAGCGCTCGCCTTGTAAAGTGGGGAGTACAGGTTCAAGCCTTCTCTCCTGAGACAGTTACTGTTTAGAGACCTTGAGCCAGTCCTTTACTCACAATTGCTCAGCGCCATCGACTGATACTTCGTCGTTAGATAGTGGTGCTTAATAAATGCATAACATTAATAAGGCAGACTGTTGTAAAGTAACTGTAGTTACCAAATTTAGATGCAGCCATGTGCATTGGGTGACCACTCCGTGCTCCCTCTTTTGTGGACGTCAAAGCTGGACGTTCCCAAAGCTGGCTGCTACATGCACATCATATAAATGCTTAAAAACGTTCTCTTAAGTTGAGCCTTGTCAAGTAGTGCTTCAAAGTATAGAACTAGTTTCTGGCAGGATTTCCAGAAGAATTGACCAGGCTGTTTTTCGTCCGTAGGTTCGCAGCTGTTGCGTCGAAACCATGGACGGATTTCAAGCAGCGACTCACTGGATTGCTGAAACATGTCACCGCAAATGAAGACCAACTCCATCCTCTTCTACCAGTGTACACATCTTGCGAGTGATACAGCGACATTTCTAGGATCTCGCAAAAGCGCTAATGGATCTGTGATATCGGTTGTAGACTGTTGCCTTCGAGAGAATTTAATTCTGTGTTAAGAATGTCTCCTCATTTTGGACAGATGCTGGCATTTCTCGCCTCTCCACTCGTTAAATTTTATATTACTAGACTTTATCAGAAAGGGGCCGTCCACATATTACGTATGCAAAGAGGGGGTCGGATTTTGGCGATTTTGCGTATGGGTGCGGACGGGGGGGGGGCAAAATGTGTACGTACGCAAAATAAATATCTAATTATGACGTCCACATTAGTCTATTTATAACTCTGTATTGTCCTATAGTCGTCCGATGGCATTTTATTACATTATATAAAAGCCATGTCCAGTTATTCTGTGCTGTGAACGAGACACCTATAATTTGTCTATATTGGCCCTCACTCATCCTTCAATCTGGCCTAAAGTGCAGAGAGACACTTTCTGCGGCTGGTCTTCTCGGGGGTGGCGGGGGTATGCGTCAAGCGTACGTACGCGGGGGGGGGGGAAGAAAGTACACTTGCGGACAGGGGAGGGGGTCCAATTTTCCCGAATTTTTGCGTACGTAATATATGGACGGCCCCAAACTTGAATCTCATCTATGTTTTGCGTCCTGAAGTGGTAAATGTGAGTCGTGTCCAGCGAGTGGTACAGATGAATCATTGTGTCCAGAGAGTGGTAAAGGTGACTCTTCCTGGGAATTAAGTGTTTTTGCAGTTATGCCAATGATCAATACAAATATCAACACATCGTTTTATATTCCATTTCACGTGATATTGTTTTTTCTGTAACATCTACCTCGATTTTTATGGAGTTTTAATATAAAGTTGAACATGAATTTTTCTTTGAACATGATCTAGCTGTTTCCTATTAATCTTGTGTGAAATAAGCCTGCCGCTTAGTTGAGTTTTGGAGAACTTTTTATAGTGGTTAACCCATCCTTCTGCAACAACCCTACATCAACCATTTTGTTTACTATATTTTCCTCTACACGTTGTTTCCTCTGCCTTGTGACCTGGAACCTAGGTTATATTGTAATAGACTGGATTTTATGATCTTACTCTCTAAAGAAGTTCACAGGCCATACTAGCGTGCATCATCAGTGCTCACCTCCAGCATATGCGACATCTTGGAAGCCTTAGTTTAACTCAATTTGTGTGGGTGGTTGATGAGTGGACATGGACTCCTGTTGTGCCTTGCATGAGGGTGGCATCGAGGTCTCGGTGGCTGGTCAGAATATTTTAAATTCACCACCCAGTCTGAACGTACTGTTAGTTCTGTATTCTGCTAGCAGTTCCATGGGCACTAGATGGGTCACTACAGTTCCATATGGGCATACGGGTCCATGTGGACATGATGTCAGAGTTAATGTCATTGAGGTCCAAACTTCAGACTTTCCAATATCATTATTATTACAAACGTGCGAATCTGAGGCTGAGCTATCCGAATTTTTGAAAGCCAATGAGAAGTAGTTTTGAGGCAGTTTCTTAAGGAAGACATAGAGTTCAAGCATCGAACAGACATTAGTAGGCGATTCCATTCTTTGGGGGTAGCAACATGAAATAACTTCTTACTCGCTTTACTAAACCCATACTAGATTTGAAATGGACTTCCCCAATGGATTATGATTTGAATTGATACATTCGTCAATCGATGCTTAGAGCACCCTCGTCTAGAAGTTGTTAGATTAGAGATGAGAAGATGAAAGTCTGTCAATTATTGCAAGCATATTGTGAAACCAAAAATATTTGGATTTGACCAGAAGAAACTTTCTAAAAACCATTTACTGGCTAAATAGAAAGTTACATCAACTGTTACATACACTGGAAATTAATGTAAAATTTTGCTGTATAACAGGCACCTGGACAGTGCCAAGAAAAACAGAATATTACTTAAACATCAACAAAAGAGAAACAATAGATAACAATAATTCTAGTATCAGAACTGTAAATAAAAGATAAAAATATGAACGTCCAGTATTATAGTAGATTATGATCGATTTACAGAAAGGAAGTTGAAGGCAATTAAGGTTCCTAGCTCTGCATCGTTATATAGCTTGGGGCTTAGGCAAGATTTGAGCAAATGCAATCAGACATTATTTTAAATGCTTGCTTTTTGAACAAATGCAATTAGAAGAAGAGCAATCCCTCCCTGATGCAGCCATGGGTATGAAGTGTTACCGACTTCATTTTTTAGCCTAGGCAAATGAGGGCAGTTGGCCAGTCCTCTTCCTCGCTGTCTCATCTTCTCACCGACAGTGTAGTCAGTGTACTCATAGCCAAGTTGGCTAGGGGTTACAGGTGGAACAGAAATCTCTAAACAAATTTCTGCCCTGGCGGGAATTTGAACCCTGACCTTTTGATTGACAGTCCAGCACGCTATCCACTACACAATATCGAGCAAATGCGATTAGAAATTACTTTAAATGTAATCATGATTGTAATCACAGATTTATAGAGCGCCTCTTCCAGAGAGAGAGACACACATCAAAGGTTCTCAAATGTGTGTACAGTTCTTGCTGCCTGTGTTCAGTTTGAGCACCCTCTGCCACAACGGAGTTCAGTAAGGGGCCATCCACATATTACGTACGCACTTAGGGGGGGGAGGGGGTCGGATTTTGGCGATTTTGCGTACGGGTGCGAACGGGGGTAAAAAAAATGTGTACGTACCCAAAATAAATTTCTAATTATGACGTCCACATTAGCCTATATATAACTCTGTATTATCCTATAGTCGTCCCATGGCATTTTATTACATTATATAAAAGCCATGTGCAGTTATTCTGTGCTGTGAATGAGACACCTATAATTTGTCTATATTGGCCCTTCAATAATCTGGCCTAAAGTGCAGACAGGCTGCCTGGAGACACTTTCTGCAGCTGGTCTTCGGGGGGGGTGCGTCAAGCGTACGTACTCGGGGGGGGGGTGGTGGAAGAAAGTACGCTTGCGAACAGGGGGGAGGGGGTCCAATTTTCCCGGATTTTTGTGTACGTAATATATGGATGGCCCCTAAGCAGCTGAAAACATCAGCCACCAAGGGTTTTCTAAGCAGCATATTCTTACGATTGCATTGATGCGATTGGTTGCAATAAGCACTCCAGATTTTGTTAATTTTATTTATTTATTTATTTATTTATTCCGGATATTTCTATAGCGCCTCTCGAAGTCAACTACTACTCAGAGGCTCTCCCGACTACAGCATTTGATACTGTGTCGGAGTTTTCACGCCGAAGCGCCACGAGCAATTGCGAGTGAAGGACTTGCCCAAGGTCCGTACGCAGCGGCTAGAGTGGGATTCGAACCTGCAACCCTCTGGTCACAAGGCGCCAAACTTACCACTGAGCCACCACGCCCCACAATCCATTAAGTATTTCTGAATTTAAACAAATCTAAAGATACATCTGTTTCTTCACCTCCTCTCAGTTTACATTTATAACAATCTGCAATTCAGTTATATTAATCAACTTATCACAACAACAGAGATCTAGGCACACTGTTTAAACAAACTGTCTTCATGACAATGTCATGATTATACTCTCTGCGTTTCCAGTTTCGGATCGAGCAAATGCAAAGTCTCTGCTGATTTTACTTACATCTACGTGTATTAGTAGGTGCAAGACACCAAATAAATCCAGTAAATAATGCCACGTAAATAAATCCACATTATCAGAGTAATGGTATACTAAAGTACAGCAAACGTGATGTAACATAAGTTGGTCACTTAACATTTTAACGACAAGAATGTACTAAAAGCGACTGGGAAACCATTGCACCTCGTCGATAAAATGTTAAAAAGCACCACTCTAAGAGTTCCTCGGCAGTTAAATGTTAGCGCACCAAACTTTGGATTCAGTTTCAACTGTATTCAGTGTGTACTATGCACTATAACAAGGCTGTGTTTCATAACAACTAATTAGTATCGACAGTAAGCATACGACAATTCATCAGATGTCCCTTCAAGATGAAAGTCTGAAATAGGCCGACGAAAATGCAGAAAGTCGGTTTCAACCTGACCTCTAACTCAAAAGATACTTAGCCTTTTGTCTTGTGGGGGTTAAGTGGCTCAAACTCATTTCTTCTTGGGCAGAGTCTGGTTGTAGACAGCCATCGCAAGAACCCCAGTGGACATCCCCACAAGCGATCCAAGCACGGGACACATTTTCAGGGCGGGAAACAATCCCGCTCCTGCCACAAATCCCACCAGACTGCCACGATCGACGCGAACCTGATCGCGGTTGTGCCTCAGTCGATAACACCGATCGTAGATACCGTTCTCATCGAAATTGATCGAACTCAGCCGAGCGTAGGTCAAGGCAGGTCCCGTCGCAAGGCCAAGAATAAAGCCCCACTTGCCAAACCTTGTCATCTGCCTTTTCAAGGATCCTGGAGGGCCACGAAAGCCCTTGATTGGACCGATGATAACTGTTCCGATGAGTCCAAATGCTTGCACGGTCTTCAAAGTTACGTGAAGATAGAGCTCTGCGGTTGGATATGGAATATTCTTCATTTCCTTGTCATCAAGACTGAGGCCAGCCATGTTTTTTGCCCACTGGAGACTCATCGTAACGTTTCCTGGAAACAAAGTATGAGAGCAGTTTAACCACATTCCAGTTATTTATATCTGATTCAAAGTTATTCATGCACAGGTTCTTTAAAGTCACCACTGTTCAGACTCATAGTCTTAGTCTCACAGTCTCAGTCTAAAAGACCTCAGTGTCAGTCTCAGTCTCTAAAAGAACAGTGAGTAACTTGCTAAGTGTGATTTTATGCACATTAAAAATTCTCTTAATATTTAACAACAACAATAATAATAGAAAAATTGTTTCATTGTTGTTGGTGATATAATAAATGGCTTAGGGTAGTTCTGCAGCACCTTGTTCAGTACTTAACCTTGTTGATATGTTGACTGAATAACAACAACAACAAATAATAATAATAATAATAATAATAATAATAATAATAATAATAATAATAATAATAATAATAATAATAATAATAATAATAATAATAATAATAATAATAATAATAATAATATGTCTCCGGACAATTTTTTTACCTACCTGGGGGAACCTTGATACCCCGGAAAAAAATAAAAATAAAAATAAAATAAAAAAATAATAATAATAATAATAATAATAATAAATAAGTTTTAGTTGTATAGTTGTTGGTGATATAATAAATGGCTTAAGATAGTTCTGCTGCACCTTGTTCAATACTTATCCTTGTAGATAAGTTGACTGATAATTAGCATAACAATACATACATATATCAATTCTAAATTACATGGCATAACATCATCATAAGACTTGTAAATTAAACCAATCTACCCTCTTGCTTGGCACAGAACTGCACCACTGGTAAACGTTCTCAAAGAGAAGAAAACAATTCTGTCATTGCCACATCCATTAGTCATGCTTCCAAGCACATGATGCAATACATCACAATACTATTGTTAAACAATGCAATTACTACTACTGTTAGTAAACAATACTATAACTACACGTACTACTGTTACAGCAACAATACTATTATCACTGCTCTTACTAAACACTATGCATCTTAATCTCGGGATTCTACAGCGCCCAAAGGAGAGCCAAGGAACCAGCTTATGCATAGGTGTTCAGTAAAATTCCACGTCAAGATCAAATGGTCAGACAGGTAGACGGTCAAGGGGTCATTTGGGTGAGAGGTAAGGGATGATGAAAAATCAGCTCAGGATTTGTCGAAGAGCAGTGCGTTCAACTTTCATGAAACCTCTGTGCAGAGACTGCAAGAGGTTCAGCTTTGGTGAGCGCTGGCGCGGTATCGATAAACTTGGGCGGTGTAGAATCTCGAGATTAAGATGCATAGTGTTTAGTAAGAGCAATGGTAATAGGTATTGTTTTTGTACCAGTAGTACGTGTAGTCATAGAATTGTTTACTACCTGTAGTAGTAATAGTATTGTTTAATAATAGTATTGCGATGTATTGCATCATGTGCTTGGAAGCAGTCGGTATTTCCTATACGGAATCGGTCGCAATTTACAGGCTATACTTACTTCGACAAAGACCATCGACAACAACACTGCAAATATTCAATATTTCAGTCGCACTTCAGTTAGAAACCACGGTGAGGTGAAATGCCAGGGGTAGTAGGCCCTAAACCTACTGACCCAGTTAAACAAGGACTAAAGTGCGACACATGTGAAAACCTGAACATCCTATCACAGCTAAAACAACCCTTATTAAATATGAGACTTACCTTATTTGATTGCTCAGATAAGAACAACAAAGAAAATGCGCTCAAAGCTGAATGACAAACTGAAACTTTTCAAAAAACGTAATGTTTTTTCTGTATAAACAAACGAAGGTCGAAAACTAAAGGTCCCGCAACAAGATAGATACGACAGTTCCACGCATTCTTTTCTGACATTTTGTTGCGCTATCATTTCATCTAAGCCATATTATTCAACAAATTTAAAGCGCGTCTTTCATTTCCTATCTGAGCATTTTATTATTATTGAATAAACCGTACGATTATTCAATGCAACTGGGAAGCACTTCAGTTATGCACGAGAGCCTGGATCAGAACTTTCCAAGTGTATGAATATCGACCAAGCCCTAATTAGCCAGGACACCCAATTTCCACTCATGCTTAGTCTAATGCGTATTCGTGTCCTTCGCAGAATACGCCCCATGCTTGTTTTCAGGCAACATGCATGTAGTCCATGATAAACGAGACTTAAGGTAATTCACTCTTCCTAATTTTGATCACCGAAATAAACCAACCTTGTGGCACCACAGTAGGCCTATAGATAATTAGGCCTACGTGAAATTATCTATACTGTGGTGGCACCTACATTAATCTATTTCAGAATGCTCTCGCTCGTGATATGACTACGCGCGTGCCCTCCCAGGCTCCCACACACATGGGGTGCACCGCGTACACGGGTCCAACGGTAGAATTATGGTCCTATCTGGGCTCTAGGCTATATGAGGCATGCTGACAGCCTATGCGGTAGGCCTATAGCTCTTCTTCTAATTACCCCTCGGCTAAATGACTAAAAAGATGTTGGAGCCATGAAACTAATTAAAATATCTAATGAGTCGTCAGTTAGGCTAACTAATGTTTCGTGCGCAACATAGGGGCCTATTAAAAACATTAGATTTTTATTTGCGTTCGTGTACTTTGGCGATCTGTAAAATATTCGACCACCCCCAGCTCTTTTGTGGTATTGAGCGGTAGGCTACTGCCAGAATGCCGATTTCTGCTACGTCCTGGGTCAGGCCACAGTATGAATTAAATAAACATTATTTATACTGCGTCGGGCATTCATCCCAGTATAATCACTCAAGAATATTTTTTTGGTCTGTAGGCCTAGGCCTCGTTGAGAAATCATCCTTTGAGCGAAAATTAGGCTATGATAAAAAAAAACAGCAATAACAACACATGAGAAAAGCAAGACTGATAAATGATGACAACTATAATCAAATTAACGTTTTATTATTTATTATATTACTGTAGGCCCTATCTTAATAATTAATACGTAGTGAAGACATCGCATCTTCCATTGTGTGACGTCATAATGTAGTTTCAGGACGCCATATTCACTGGAAAGCTTCACAGCTTCGATTCCTTTTTGAAATCGAAAATAATTATAGTTTATCTGAGATTCGTTTACTATTTTTGCCATCGTTCTTAAGTCTGTTATCGTCGCTCTATGTGTTCAGCATTTACCAGCAACTATTGATGTTTATTGTTGATTGTAGTAAAAGGTGACGTACTATGGTCTGCAGATCATAGGGCCTATAGTGTTTCCCCCAATAAGGAACGAACGAACATCAGCTGAATCCAGTAACGACTAGCAAACGAATTAAGTCACAAACTGTACGTTAATGCAACGAAGCTTTCAATAATACGCTTTATAGAAGTTTGTTAATTTTTTTAGTTATTCAATCTTTTTTATTATGAACATTTGGTAATGTCATAGTCAGAATTAACCACGTGTCCAAGCCTTAGCTCAGTTTTCTTAGTTCTATGCATATTCAGTAAGTTACAGTAACTTATGCTAAAGGTCACGAGACGAATACCCAATTGCATGGCTATGTTGTAGTTTCGCTATACTAATTGTATACGATAATTGAGAAAAGTAATTGCTGTTGGGGACAATGCATTTATTTATTTTGCAGCGATATTCAGACAAGAAGACAACGAGAAGACAGCCAGATACATGTACAAAAACAGGTACTAGACTTATAACCCACAACACTCATCGTATGTAACTTATTTCGTTATGACAATGAGAATTGATTGAATAGGCTCTATCCTCTGTCTGGCTTCCTAGCGTCCCTTGACTCCCTTGGCCAGGCCCGGCTCAAGACATTTGGCGGCCCTGGGCAAATCGGCGAAATTGGCGGCCCTAGGCAAACCAAGCACAAAAAAGTTGATGACCTTTTTTAGCCATTCACCTCTTTTTTGCGATTAATAATTAAATCATTTTTGAAAAATGGAAAACTGGCGGCCCCTAAAAATCCGCGGCCCTGGGCGGCTGCCCAGTTGCCCAAATGGACGAACCGGGCCTGCCCTTGGCCAGCCTGCTTGCAACATGTCTGCATCTTCCTTAGTTTCCTCCTTTCTCCAGGGTTAAGACTGGCACTGCCACAGGTAGGGTAGTGGCGGAGTTAGCCTACATTCTGTAAAGATCTTATCCTAGTTGTGTCGGGCAGTCGTCAATCAGCTCAGACTATATATAATCAGACAGCCGTTTCCTTTGTAGTCTGAGTCCGCAGTTGCTATTCCCCCAGTGTATACAGTATACCTAAGAATTGATATTTCACTGCCTATACAGTGCCAAGTGTGGTACATTGAGTGTGCATCGCCTCTTACCTGTGCTACTGGTATCTGATCAAATCTTGTCTGCTTCTCAGACTGTTGCTCTTCAGCCTTGCCAATGCGTTCGCCTCTGCAGTGTAGGCCTACTTTGCTCCTGCGCTAATCCCTAACTCAAATCTGTTCATCATGAACACTGTGCATACACTGTTGCTCCGTTTCCTCATGTAGTTCTGGAGCGCCTTTTCTACTCTGTCCTAGTAGTTTGGAGTCGTTCAATGTTTTTTTTAACTGAGCCCCAATTTGAAACAAATCCTTTGCTGAACAGTAAGCTAAGACTTAAGCATAGAGGTTCATATATTGTGATTCTGCTAAACTGTATAGAGTCTCTCGTTGTTTTCCTTAACCGTCGATTACTGGGCTCAGCATACGTTGCATTCGTCATGTGGTTCTAAGATCGCTGCTTCCGGCATGCTGAGTGAAATCTGTGTGACGACTCTTGTCACTTATGCAATCTGAAATCAGCACAATGACGGATCACGGAAGTTCATATTTTGAGGTATTGATTATAATGGCTCTAGCCACAGAGTTCAGAACTCTCTGCAGTGCCAGGATGTGCACGTGACTTGTTGATACCAGTAAGAAGCGAGTTACAGTAATCTAGGCGACTGGAAACCAATGTGTTTGCTAGAGATATCCTTCAAGACCTGGCACATAATGCGTAATTCTGTATGCGTCACTGATGTGCAGGTGTTACGTGGAATCAGAGGCGTAGCGACCGCCCTGGTCAGAGGAGCCCCTTCCAGGAAAAGTGGTAAAAAATAACCATTGATTAACCAATTTGCGGAGAACAAGGCTCGAAAGAAGCTCGAGCGTAAATACGGAAATGGAATACATGTTCACTGTAGGACGTAGGCCTATGTATACATAATATGAACCCTGTATATTGTATATTACCGCATTCCAGTTTCCGCATTGTAAGGGGCACCGGACGTATGTTCGGAGTCGGAGGGGACCACATTCTTTGTTGCTACGGCTCTGCGTGGAATAACTGATAACACAATTACATGTATTTCCAATGGTAGGCCTACAATCCTGTGCACGGCAAGCTTACTTTCACACAATTCCATCTGCTGACTAGACAACCTTTTCACATTTTCAATTAATAAGAGCAGTACAGATCTTACAAATTTCAGGAATTGTATCCACATAAATAATGAGCTCACTTGTCAGTGTCACGAATCGGGTATAAGTTCCTATTTTGTCCCCAAAAATGAGCCGACTGATTCTACTTTCAAGTTTTACATGCTACACTGACTTTTCCTTTCAGCAACCTCGTGTAATGATTTGGGATAGGCTATAGCTCTAGCAAAGAAAGTTCATTTGCACTATTACTTTACTTTATGCCACATTAACTTCAGTAGGCCTACCGGTAACCTTATTCCAGCGCTTTCTGGTCTTTTCCAATTTAATGACACAGAATCTATCTCTGCAGGTCTAGGCCAGCAAGCTTCGTTCCTTATTAAAGTTTCAGCCATTTCATCCCCTTGTGGGGCGTGGTGGTTCAGTGGTAAGTTCGGCACCTTGTAACCGGAGAGTTGCAGGTTCGAATCCAACTCTAACCGCTGCGTACGGACCTTGGGCAAGTCCTTCACTCGCGATTGCTCGTGGCGCTTCGGCGTGAGAACTCCGACACAGTATCAATGCTGTAGTCGGGAGCGCCTCTGAGTAGTAGTAGACTTGTGGATGTGGATGTGGATTTATATCCGAAATAAAAAAATATTAAAATCTCGTCCTGACAATGACTGGGTAGCTAGCCAGTTTCCTTGAAACCAAGCAAGTCATCAGACAAATATGTTACGTAACCAACAACAACGTCCATCCTCTTCGAATTTGCTGGATAAAGTTACTTTTCGGTGGAAGCATTTTGACAAAAATGTGCATTCTGCCCAAAACAAAACAATTTTCGATAAAACCTCAACCATTACCACACAGTATAACCAATCTGTCACAGGTATTAATGCAAAAATTGAAAGTGTAACAGCGTAAGTTACGATCGAGTGATAACAGAGAAACTAACAAAGTATAAAAGTCAATTTTTTTATTATTATTGATTTTGAAACCTGCACTCAACTGCTAAAACATTAAACATTTTTCTTACAGATTTTGTACGTTTTCGAACGCGTGTTTACAATCCAAAAGTATTTCTTTAAAGCGTCTCTCGCACATTGTGAAGGGCCACCTATAGGGTTAACGAAGCTTGCAAAAACGAGTCCACACTTAGCCCAATTATGCATCTTTTAATGTTTTAAAATATTTTCTGAAAAATATTCAACTGGCACAATATAAGATTATCTCCTGTGTTAGCCCCTCTACAGCTTCTAGAATAAATCATGCTTATAACATTAAAAGTGCATACTGATTTTTAACGTTGAGTGCTTCTACGAGTAACGAAGAGGAGAAATTTACGACCAGGTATGGAAGAGAATGAGAAGCAATTTCTTGATATAACACATGGGCGGCGATCACGGGGGCGATCCCGGGGATCGAGGGGAACAAGACCCCCACTTTTAACAGTGGGGGAACACACCATACATTCCCCACATTTTGAAGAAACACCAAAAAAGGTAAACAGATTTTTTTAACCTTTTTTTCACCAGATCAGTTCAGAACTCTTTTTTGACCAGATCAGTTCTAAATTAAAGTGTCCCCCAACCTGTCAAACAAGATCGCCGCCACTGAGAAAACATTATGTAGCACATGCTACAAGATTTTACGCGTAAGCATCAGGATCTTAAACTCAATGCGCTTTTGATTAGGCAACCATGTGACTGTGCGCTACATGCGTCACTTGCCATAAAAGATTTTCTCGATCGACGTCGAGTCTTACGTTGCTTAAGTCAGTTTCGTACAAGGATAATCCAGTTAAACAGAGCCGTAACAACAAAGAATGTGGCCCCTTCGACTCCGAACATGTATACGTCCGGGGCCCCTTACAATGCGGAAACTGGATTGCAGTAATATACAATATACAGGGTTCATATTATGTATACATAGGCCTACGCCCTACAGTGTACATGTATTCCATTTCCGTATAAATTTAGGCCTACGCAAAGAGCTTCTTTCGAGCCTTGTTCTGCGCAAATTGGTTAATCAATGGTTATTTCTTGCCCTCCGCCCCCTCCGCCCCCTCCGGTCGGAGGGGGCGGAGGGCGGTCGCTACGCCTCTGCAGTTAAAATTAAATGAAAAGATGAATGTGAAGTATAGAATTTCGGTGCAATAAACAAATATATTCCATTCAGAGAATTTGAGAGAAATATATAAGTACGTCCAATTAACGACATGCAGCAAGTTTATTTATAGGCTAAGAACAGAATTAAAGGTAAAGAAATCACCAAAGACAAGAAAACTCGAAATATTCAGGATACATGCCAACCTTGATTACACATATATCTTTTGTAATGACCAAAAATAACGTCCAACTCTTAATCTAAGTAGAATAGGTTAACTAATTTTGTTACTTTATACATCATGAATGCAAGAAAATTAGGCGAAGAATCAACAGTCTAATATTGTCTCACAAAATGATGCACCGCTCTGTTAAATATCTAGTCCAGCAGAATTGTTTGTGCAGCTAAATTTAATATGTAACAATAAAGTTGTCAAGTATTGGAACCAAGAACCAGAGACTTTACTCCATCTTAGTAACTATAGCATAAAATTTCATTTTGATGACCTGCAGCAATTATAGTCTTACAATTATGTGAGAAGGCAACACCTTAGATATGTGGTGCCTATAAGGACTAGGATGAACCTCTTTACACCAGAATGCATAATGTCTTATAAGTATTCTGAAATGAAAGTGGTACTAAATAATTATTCATGTACGTATGTATCCAAGTAGGGCCTACTTCTATTGCATATTTTATCTCAAATTACAATTGTTTCAATCTGTATGTGGAATCATAATTTAGAACAGGTCATCACCAAGTCGTCAGGTGGAGAAAAGCGATGGCCAAAACAATGCTGTAGAAATTCTCTCTCTATTTCAAGCAATTCGTCACATATCCCACATCCAAAAGATATTGACGCAGACGCTTTTGCATCCACGGGAGATTTGAATTTGCTTCTATACCGACATTCTCCATCTTTAATTTTCGGTAAAGAACCTGCAGTTCCACTACAATCCGCATATATGTTGTTTGAGAAGCGTTCATTTGGTTTATCAATAACGCTTGTACTACAAAATGTGATGAAATGATCAGACATGTCAACAATTACTTCACTTCCCAGTTTGAGATCCTTTGGCAGTGTTCCTGCTTGTAGTTTTAAACGCTTTGCTGGAGAACTGCTTTTGGTATGAGGTTTATTGTGTGTGTTTTGCTTCTCAGTTGCACGAGTTCTTCTGTGCTTCTTGACATGTCCAATTTCAGTTAATCCTTTATTACAATCCTCACATATGTATGGCTTTTCTTCTGGTTGAGCTCTTATATGACTCGTTAGAGTACTAACTAGTACTACTCTAACTGATTTCTGACACAACTGGCACCTGTATGGTTTTTCAGCAGTATGGGTCCTAATGTGCTTTTTCAGACTACTATGACTAGCAAATGAATTTTCACATAACTGGCACATATATGGTTTTTCAGCAGTATGGGTTCTCATGTGCTTTTTCAGATTACCACTCTGATCAAATAACTTCCGACATATCTGACACATGTATGGTGTTTCACCAGTATGCGTTCTCATGTGCCTTTTCAGATCACTACACTTGCCAAAATATCTCTGACATAACTGGCATCCATATGGTTTCTCGCCAGTATGCGTTCTCATGTGCGTTTTCAGATTACTATGATTAGCAAATGATTTCTGACATAAATGGCACATATATGGTTTCTCTCCAGTATGGGTTCTCATGTGCGTTTTCAGATTACTACCCTGATCAAATAACTTCCGACATATCGGACACCTGTATGGTTTTTCGCCAGTATGGGTTCTCATGTGCGTTTTCAGATTACTATTATAGGCAAATGATATTTGACATAGCTGACATTTGTATGGTTTCTCGCCAGTATGGGTTCTCATGTGCGTTTTCAGATTACCACCTTGAAGAAATGATTTCTGGCATAACTGGCACATAAATGGTTTTTCAGCAGTATGGGTCCTAATGTGCTTTTTCAGACTACTATGACTAGCAAATGAATTTTCACATAACTGGCACATATATGGTTTTCCAGCAGTATGGGTTCTCATGTGCTTTTTCAGATTACCACTCTGATCAAATAACTTCCGACATATCTGACACATGTATGGTGTTTCACCAGTATGCGTTCTCATGTGCCTTTTCAGATCACTACACTTGCCAAAATATCTCTGACATAACTGGCATCCATATGGTTTCTCGCTAGTATGCGTTCTCATGTGCGTTTTCAGATTACTATGATTAGCAAATGATTTCTGACATAAATGGCACATATATGGTTTCTCTCCAGTATGGGTTCTCATGTGCGTTTTCAGATTACTACCCTGATCAAATAACTTCCGACATATCGGACACCTGTATTGTTTTTCGCCAGTATGGGTTCTCATGTGCGTTTTCAGATTACTATTATAGGCAAATGATATTTGACATAACTGACATTTGTATGGTTTCTCGCCAGTATGGGTTCTCATGTGCGTTTTCAGATTACCACCTTGAAGAAATGATTTCTGGCATAACTGGCACATAAATGGTTTTTCAGCAGTATGGGTCCTAATGTGCTTTTTCAGACTACTATGACTAGCAAATGAATTTTCACATAACTGGCACATATATGGTTTTCCAGCAGTATGGGTTCTCATGTGCTTTTTCAGATTACCACTCTGATCAAATAACTTCCGACATATCTGACACATGTATGGTGTTTCACCAGTATGCGTTCTCATGTGCCTTTTCAGATCACTACACTTGCCAAAATATCTCTGACATAACTGGCATCCATATGGTTTCTCGCTAGTATGCGTTCTCATGTGCGTTTTCAGATTACTATGATTAGCAAATGATTTCTGACATAAATGGCACATATATGGTTTCTCTCCAGTATGGGTTCTCATGTGCGTTTTCAGATTACTACCCTGATCAAATAACTTCCGACATATCGGACACCTGTATGGTTTTTCGCCAGTATGGGTTCTCATGTGCGTTTTCAGATTACTATTATAGGCAAATGATATTTGACATAACTGACATTTGTATGGTTTCTCGCCAGTATGGGTTCTCATGTGCTGTCGTGGTCTACGCGGGTGCATGCATCAAGGGAAGAAAACCGACGCGTCAACAAGCTTGTTTACAACGCACGGAAAATTCTGCAGCAAGCTGTCAACATTAATTTGGTGCATGCAACAAGGATATACGTGTTCAGTAGGACTTTCCAGGGAAAAGTACAGTGACGTCATAGAACGTTCTGGAATCCGGGAGAACTCTATATAAGATAGACCTGATGTACATTAAGGGCCTTTTGACGAAGATTTGTAAACGTTGAAACATTGATCGTATAACGTTCAATCGAGACCAGCCAACCTGTGTGCTGTCTACGATTGTGATATTTGATAGACGAGTTGACTTACTTTATACTTAATCGACTTTATTTTTAAATAAAGATCTTTTAATAGTTCCTTCGTTGGTTCGTCGTTGCGATCGAAGGAGTCGACCGCGACATTATTGGTGTCAGAAGCGGGATCATCGGTGTTGGATCCGGTGAAGAAGACGCGAGCCGGCGGAGGAAGGAGTCAACCCGGAGGATCAAGAGACGGTCTGTTCCAGACAGCGAGCGGATCGAGACGCCTTTCTACCGTGGGAGACGGGTGAATCGGCATACGACAGTCGGACGGACGAAGTGCGTCGTTCGGCTGAGACAGCAGAAGACAGCAGTCAACATACGGGTAAGATCCTAGGTGTTGTCGTGGCTGAGAAGGAGAAAAGAGAGTGGAGTTGCAGCCGAGTGGGAGGCAGCCATTATTTCTCTTTCAATATCTGCTGATTATTTCTTTGAAATTTGATCCATTGTTGTGATCGAGGCCAGACTTGCGTGAGCTTGTATAGTTTTTGCGTACTTGGCGAGTGTACTTCTTTGGATACTGAATAGTTGCACTTTGGGTTGTGGAATTTTCCTTTTGTGTGGCGGGTTTGCCGCGTGGTGTCTGTTTTTTTTTTGTTGATTGTTGTTGACTGACTGTTTGTAAAAATGGAAGCGTTGACAACAGAGATGCAAGCGAATATTCGCAAAATGTCGTCTGAGCGCCTTAGGGTGTATCTTATGAAGGCAGGAAGGGACGAAGATGATGTTATGTCATGGGATCGAAATCAATTAATGGAAGAATGGGCCATGGAGATTGGAAAAGAGGAAGAGGAATTTAAGGGTAGTCCAATATCTCCAACAGGAGTGGATTACGAGCTGCAGAAGCGCCGTCTGGAGTTCGAAATCCGTAAATATGAAGAACAAAGGGAGGAACGGAAGGAAGAAAAGAAGGAACGGAAAGAGAAGGAAGAAAGAGAAAGGGAGGAACGGAAGGAGAAGGAAGAAAGAGAAAGGGAGGAACGGAAGGAGAAGGAAGAAAGGGAGGAAAAGAGGAGAGAGGAAGAAAAGAAGGAACGGAAAGAGAAAGAAGAAAGAGAAAAGAAGGAACGGAAAGAGAAAGAAGAAAGGGAGAGGAAGGAAAAGCAGGAAGAACGAAATGTTAGAGATTCTTTAGCAAGTCGTACTAAGCGTTATAGTGATGCCCTCAAGAATATTCTTTGGAAATTTCCTTCCGACCCTATAGAAATTCCAGGTTTCTTTGATCACTTGGATGGTTTGTTTAATGTGTATGAGGTGGATGAAGATGTTAGAGCAAAATTATTGCTAGCCATTTTAAGTGAAAGAGCTAAGGCATTAACCATGCGCCTTACTGAGGCACAGCTCCATGACTACAAATTCCTGAAGGAGTTTTTGCTAAGGGAGTTTAAGATAAGCCCTTCAAATCTTAGAGCCCGATTTTGGTCGTTGCACAAAGCATCGGACGAATCATTTACGATCTATTCATCCAAATTGCGTGTGGCTCTTATGTATTATTTGAAAAGTAGAAAGATAACTGATGAGTTTGATAAACTTGTAAGTTTATTGGTTGCGGATCGGCTTAAGGAGTCCTTGTCGAAGGCTTGTTTAGATTATATCTTGGCCCAAGAAAAAGAGGAGTGGTTGAGCTGTGAAGACATAGCTAATGCGGCTGACATTTATGTAGCGTCGCATGATGGTGGAAATGACTTAGTATGCCGTAGTCATCCGACACCGAAGTATAACAATTGGACGAGAGGTCAACCACATGTTCAAGTCAATAACCAGACAGCTCAACCCAAGTCTCCCAAACCGGAATTAAGGGGTGAAGCCAAGATAGGTGCGAGGGTGTCTCAGGAGGAGGCCAAGGTAAAGGGTCTCTGTTTCCTATGTCATCAGAAGGGTCATAGGGCAAGGGAGTGCCAGACCAAACCAAGTTCTAAAAAGGTGAGTACTTGTATATTTGGGAACCCAACTGAAGAAGTGATCGACTTAGTTGTTGAGAAGGTCAACGTGTTGCATGAGATACCTGAACAGGTAAAGCAAGGGAATTTATTGGATAATTCTAAACCAATAGGGTTGACAACTGCTGTAAGGGTATACGAGAATAGTATTGATGGATTACACGAGAGGTCGTATATCAATGTACAGATTGAAGATCTCCCTTCTCAGCCAGCATTATCTGATTCAGGAGCAGAAATTTGTTGTATTGATAAGAAATTAATTGAGTCACTAAACTTACCCGTGATTAAACGGATTAATATAATTGGTTTTCAGGGAGAAGGATGTAAGGCAGATGTAGTATACCTACAAATGAAATTAGCTAATTCAATGGAAGGAACGACGAACATTGCGCCATCTTTGTGCGTCATGTTCGCTGCAGTCCCTGAACTAAATGAACGGGTTATTTTGACACCCCATGTTGTGGACCTATTAAGGGATAGTTCGCAATATGTAGTGATGGTAGCTGGCGTAGATCGATGTGTACAAATAAATAAAGGGGCAGAAGAAGATAACTTAGGAGTTAATATCGAGAAAAGTAACAGCAACGAATCCTTGCCGTCAGAAGTGAATGAATATTCTCAGGAGCAACTAGTTGATGATTCAGATAATTTTCTTGATGTTGAGTCAACAGAGTTCAAGTCTGATGAGGGAGTAGCGAATAATGATACTTTATTGCGTGAGCAACAGAATTGTCACAATCTTATATCTTGCTGGCAACAAGCGAGACAGAATAAAAATAATTTCTTTATAGATAATAACCTCCTGTACCACAAAGGGGAAATTATGGGACATAAGGTTAATCAATTATGTTTACCGGAAGATAGAATCGAGGTTGTCTTGCGAGTAGCACACGATGCCCCATGTGCTGGGCACATGGCTTTTAAGGCAACGAGAGCCAGGATCAAATTAAACTTTTGGTTTCCAAGAATGGATGAGAGGATTCGCGAATATTGTGCGTCTTGTCAAATTTGTCAACTAAGAACTCCAGTTAAAGTGGCAGATCGAGTCCCGATCACTCCTATTCCGAGGGCGGATGAACTCTGTTTTAACCATCTAAATATGGATTGTATTGGCCCTATGGTAGTGACTGGAGAATCCAACAAATCGAAACCCCAGTACAATTATGCTTTGGTTCTGGTGGACAAATTTTCTCGTTGGCCGATGGCGTATCCTCTTAGATCGCTGAATGCAAAGGGAGTTTGTGAAGCTCTGTTGCAAGTTTTTACAACTTTTTCTATTCCAAGGATCATCAGTTCTGATTGTGGTACCAACTTTACCAGTCGTTTGACGAAAGAATTCTTGCGGCGAATGGGTTGTAGTCCCAGATTTAATACCCCTGGACATCCTGAGGCAGCTGGATTGGTTGAAAGATGCAACCAAAGCTTGAAAACCATGATCTTTAAGCTTGCTCAATCTGATCCTCGTGGATGGCACCAATTGTTACCGTTTGTTCTGTGGAGCCTTAGAGAAAAACCTTCAGGCACGACTCATATTTCGCCATTCACTATGGTTTATGGAACTCTTCCTCGGGGTCCACTTAGTGTGTTGAAGGAATCGTGGGCTGGCGAACGAAAAGTACCTCTTAACTTAGGTAAATCACCCGAAGAGTATCTCCAATCACTGAAGGAAAACCTTGAATTCGCGAAAGTTTATGCAGATTACTATAGTGATATAGAAACAAAGCGGTATGCAGATTATTATAACTTGCGTAGTACTGACAGAAAATACGAAGTTGGAGATAAAGTAGCAGTATTAGCACCAGATTTTGGTAGTTCTAAATTTTATAGTCGATGGCAAGGACCTGCTACCGTAGTCAAGGTTAAATCCCCATATTCTTATATAGTAGAAATAGAGGGAAAACAAAGACATTTACACGCAAATAAGATCAAGCGATACCATGAACGACTCGAACAAGCGATGATCAATAGCTGTTCAGTAATTGTTGATCAAGATGAAGAATTTGGTATAGTAGAGGTTGTAGATCAGGAAGAACGTGAACAAATAAGCCCGAGTAAGCGAATTGATCCTCTGATTATAGCGCATCTTTCGCAAGAGGAACAGAAGCAACTTTTTGAAGTTTTGGATCGGCACACGGCAGTATTTGTGGATAAACCTGGGTATTGTCCAGTATTAGAACATGAAATTAAGATAACTCATGATTTCACTCCTAAGCGTTTAAGGGCATATAAGGTACCTGAGCTACTTAAACCTGAAGTACAACGCCAGATAGAAGAAATGTTGGCATTAGACATCATTCGACCATCGAAAAGTGAAATGGCCAGTCCGGTAGTTTGCGTTTTAAAGGGACCCAAAGGTCAAAATGGCGTTCGATTGGCAATTGATTATCGCCATGTTAACAAATATTCTCTAGGTGATTGTTACCCGACCCCAGACATTGCTGACATCTTACAAAAGGTGGGACGGGCAAAGTTTATTAGTGTTTTCGACGCGAAATCGGGGTATTGGCAAATTCCAGTTCGGAAAGAACATCGATGGCTTACGGCATTCGTATGTGATGCAGGACTTTTTGAGTTCACAAGAATGCCGTTTGGACTCAAGTCCGCTAGCAATACCTTTATTCGTGCTATGACCCAAGTTTTACATCCAGTGCGAAGTTTTACCGAACCATTCGTCGATGATATGGCAGTGGTTTCAATGAATTGGAATGACCATTTAGAACATCTAGAGAAATTCTTGCAAACTATTGAGGAAGCAGGACTCACTTTGAATTTAAGAAAATGTAATTTTGCACAAAACAAAATAAAGTTTGTTGGCCATATAGTAGGGTCAGGTTGTATTGAACCTGATCCAGGTAAGATCGCTACGATCAATGATATCCATCCTCCAACAACAAAGAAAGAAGTTAGAAAGGTTATGGGTTTTTTCAGTTACTTTCGAAATTTTATACCTGCTTTAGCTGAAAAAGCACGGGTAATAACTGATTTGACACGAGATAACATACCTACGAAGGTGCCTTGGGAGCAAAAGCATCAAGAAGCACTAGATAAGTTAAAGGATGATCTCAGTAAAGCTACACAGTTGCATACCATTGATTTCACTAAGGAATTTGGTTTAAGTGTTGACGCAAGTGCCACCGCGGTCGGGTGTTGCTTGTTTCAGTGGACCGAAGGTCAAGAAAAACCAATTGCTTTTGCTAGCCTTAAACTTACAGATACACAGATGCATTGGTCTACAATTGAGAGAGAGGCTTTCGCAGTAATTTGGGCACTTAAACGATTCAAGTCATGGATATTCTTATCAAAGATAATCATTTATTCAGATCATAATCCTTTGTCTTATCTCACAGATGCAAGCCCTAAGAGTGCGAAACTGACTCGTTGGGCGTTAGCATTGCAAGAGTTTAACGTGGACTTTCGATATCGTCCTGGACGTCAGAACACGGTGGCTGATTTCCTCTCTCGGTTGTGACTCGGATGGTGAAGGGGGGGAATGGCCCGACACACAAGGATCGAGCCCGCAAATTGTGTGGATAAATTGACTAACTGATGTGTTTTGTTTTGTTTGTATATGCTGTGTCGAGATGGAGTCTGGAGGCCCGGCTTGATCGTGATGACCCGTTCGGGATGGTGCTGAAGACGTGTCATCATCTGAGGGCGGAGGGAATGTCGTGGTCTACGCGGGTGCATGCATCAAGGGAAGAAAACCGACGCGTCAACAAGCTTGTTTACAACGCACGGAAAATTCTGCAGCAAGCTGTCAACATTAATTTGGTGCATGCAACAAGGATATACGTGTTCAGTAGGACTTTCCAGGGAAAAGTACAGTGACGTCATAGAACGTTCTGGAATCCGGGAGAACTCTATATAAGATAGACCTGATGTACATTAAGGGCCTTTTGACGAAGATTTGTAAACGTTGAAACATTGATCGTATAACGTTCAATCGAGACCAGCCAACCTGTGTGCTGTCTACGATTGTGATATTTGATAGACGAGTTGACTTACTTTATACTTAATCGACTTTATTTTTAAATAAAGATCTTTTAATAGTTCCTTCGTTGGTTCGTCGTTGCGATCGAAGGAGTCGACCGCGACATGTGCGTTTTCAGATTACCACCTTGAAGAAATGATTTCTGGCATAACTGGCACATAAATGGTTTTTCACCAGTATGGGTACTCATGTGCGTTTTCAGATTACTGCAATGAGAAAATGTTTTCTGACATAACTGGCATCTAAATGGTTTTTCACCAGTATGGGTTCTCATATGCACCCCAAAGCCACCTACTTCAGTAAATGATTTCTCACAAAACTGACATTTGTATGGTTTTTCACCAGTATGGGTTCTCATGTGATTTTTCAGATTACTATGATTAGCAAATGATTTTTGACATAACTGACATTTGTATGGTTTCTCACCAGTATGGGTTTTCATATGCGTTTTCAGATGACTACCTTGAGCAAATGTTTTCTGACATAACTGGCACATAACAGGTTTTTCACCAGTATGGGTTCTCATGTGTATTTTCAGATGACTAAAGCGAGAAAATGTTTTGGGACATAACTGGCACATATATGGTTTTTCACCAGTGTGGGTTCTCATATGCGCCACAAAGCGACCCACTTCAGGAAATGATTTATCACAAAACTGACATTTGTATGGTTTCTCCCCAGTATGGGTTCTCATGTGCGTTTTCAGATGACCACCTTGAGCTAATGATTTCTGACATAGCTGGCACCTGTATGGTTTTTCGCCAGTATGCGTTCTCGTGTGCCTTTTCAGATCACTACACTTACCAAATGATTTCTGACATAACTGGCACATATATGTTTTCTCGCCAGTATGGGTTCTCATGTGCTCCATAAAGCCACTTACTTCAGTAAATGATTTCTCACAAAACTGACATGTGTATGGGTTCTCTTCAGAATGGGTTCTCATGTGCTTTTTCAGATTACCACCCCAATCAAATGATTTCTGACATATCTGACATCTGTATTGTTTTTCTCCCGTATGGGTTCTCGTATTTACCATCAGGCTACTCAGTTTATTGATAATTTCACTGTTTTTCTCCAATATTTGTTCTTTGATGTTGTCAGATGATGACCTTGAGAATACGGTTTCAGAAATAATTGACATCTGTCTGGTATTTCTTTAAAATGCTTCGCAGGTGTTTCTCCAATCATCAGAATCTAGAAAAAGTTGGGATTTGTGTGACTTTTGATAAGCATGAGTTTTTGGATAAATTGCCTGTGTAAAATGTTTCTGCAATTGTTGTTGTCATAATCTTTGCAGCACTAGCAGCGTCCAATTTCTCACATTATCTGACATATGACGACTTTCTTTAAGTTTGCGTTTCAGATGATTACAAGAAGGGTTCATGTTTCATCTATCAGTTGCAGTTAGTTTTCAAGTAAAGTAAGAAAGCAGTCACGCAGAAAAAGTCTATGACGAAATACTGAAGCTATCCAACCCTGGATAATAGCACACCTTTATGCTATTCTTTGAGCAGTGTGATTTTAACCAAAGATGAAATAGTAGACTACAGTAAAACTTGTAGTCAAATAAGTCCACTGTAATGTTCTTGGTGGAGATTATTTTTGAAGCTCTAACAGAATGTTGCTCGTCTTCTTTGTGAACTTGCTAAAAAGAACAGTAAAACCTCGATATTTAACAGGTTTCTATATAATATATATATATATAGAACATAATTTCATTGCTGCTCATTAAACTAAAATGACTGTTCTCCATTCGTAGTTGAGTGACTAGTTAGTGATATTGGTAAGGTTCCAGTGATCAACTAATTTCTGCTAGGAATTTGTCTTGTTTAAGCCTTTCATGTTACAGCTCTGTCTCAAAACAGACTGGCCTGATGCCTGGCCTTAAAAGTAAGGTAAACAAGTCCATGAAAAGTCAACTAATATAATGCCAATTCTAAATCACATCATCTCACATCTTCATAGTATAGTTTCCAAAAGTACCACAGCTAAAACTTGGTAAATTTGTTAACACGCTATCACATTATTTTTATAGCAGACATGATATAAACTGACAACTGCTGTATTATGTACAAAGCACAGAGATACAAAAAATATGGACAAAAGTCTTGTGTTGTCATTTAATGAAATGCAATATTTAGCTTATGTGTAGATACTAGATACTTCATTCGCCACCGAGTACTTGCATATAGCGGCAAGGACTCGGTCGTCCATCATACACTTTGCTTGCACAGAGGGATCACGAGTAGGCATCGACCCGATATACGTCGAAGTGGTGGGCAGTTGAACATCAGAGGCTTTAAGAGACACTTGATGTCCAATTTCCTCATTCCAAAGGGCCGATAGGACGGATGACGGGGAACATCAACGCTTCGAAATGGTGTCTCATAAAAAACACCGAGAATGAGGGGTCATCCATATATTACGTACGCAAAAATCCGGGAAAATTGAACCCCTCCCTGTTCGCACGCGTACTTTCCCCCCCCCCACCTGCGTACGTACAGTTGACGTACCCCCCCCCCCAAGACCAGCAGCAGAATGTGTCAGTTACACACGTCCAGGCAGAACTGTCTGCACTTTAGGCCAGATTGAAGGATGAGTAATCCATGGACTCACTGTTGAGTTGTGTGATAGTTTAATAATAGCGTTCAGAGGTAAGGTGGCATACAAGTGACACCTCTCCCACAGTCCTACTTCCTCTGGCAGTACCAGATAGCTGGAAAGACTGAACTCTAGCTCACTTGAAGGCCAATCAATTTGCGTACGTACATTATCAGTAGACCCCCCTCATTGGCAAGCGTAAGCAAGCATATGCATTTCGGTCACCTCCCTCCATGCGTACGTAATATATGGATGGCCCCTAAGGAAACTGGAAACCACCACCCTATCTATCCCACGATGAAAATGCTACCTGGAAATTCGCGCAGAGAAAAATGGCGTTGTTTCAGTCCTAGACCTGCCTAAGGCCCGAACACTGATGAAGAACGTGTAGCTGTTACAGAAAAAAAGATAAAAAACAAACTTCTTCAAACATCACGTGTCATGGTGATCTATTTATTTTATTTCACATTACGTCACATATGTGATTAAGATAACGCATATTGAGTTTGTTTTGACAATTTTCAGGTTTCCAATTTCTATTCCATAATAATTATGTGCTACATAGTTTGGGTTCGAGCCTAGCTCTTTTCTAATCCATTACATTTAGTGAATATGTATGATGAAAAGACTTGAATAAAGTTTCAGCTGACTAATAACATCATGTGTAATGGTGATCTATTTTATTTTATTTTACAATAATTATGGTATACGCATGCATATTTTCTTACTCATTTTCTCACAATAATCGGCATGTCATCTGGAATTGAAATATGTAACACACATGTTCATCTGCAAAGCCTATCTAATTACTGATCCATCTCAACTATGAACTTCATATCTAAAATTCTTGAACACATAGTTATGAATCGCATGCAAACTCACTTATCCTATAATTAATTCACTAGTCAACATTTCAGTCTGCACACCATAAGTTTCATTCAACAGAGTCCGTCCTTCTTGCTGTTCATAATTACATCTTGAGCATTATGAACAGCAATTGTTCCTCTTGACTTACCTACTGCTTTTGGTAGTTTAACGGTCTAACCATCCACTTTTTTGCATTGATAGCAACATTATTTTGGGGTTTCTGATCCTGACACTGAATTGGTTTCCGACTTCTCTATGTCGTGCACTTAGGGGCCATCCATATACTACGTACACAAAAATCCGGGAAAATTCAGTCGCACTTCATTTAGAAACCACGGTGAGGTGAAATGCCAGGGGTAGTAGGCCCTAAACCTACTGACCCAGTTAAACAAGGACTAAAGTACGACACATGTGAAAACCTGAACATCCTATCACAGCTAAAACAACCCTTATTAAATATGAGACTTACCTTATTTGATTGCTCAGATAAGAACAACAAAGAAAATGCGCTCAAAGCTGAATGACAAACTTAAACTTTTCAAAAAACGTAATGTTTGTGCTGTATAAACAAGCGAAGGTCGAAAACTAAAGGTCCCGCAACAAGATAGATACGACAGTTCCACGGGTTCTGTTCTGACATTTTGTTGCGCTATTACTTCATCTAAGCCATATTATTCAATAATTATTCATTCGCCATCGAAAACTAAAGGTCCCGCAACAAGATAGATACGACAGTTCCACGGGTTCTGTTCTGACATTTTGTTGCGCTATTACTTCATCTAAGCCATATTATTCAATAAATTTAAAGCACGTCTTTCATTTAATATCTGAGCATTTTATTATTATTGAATAAACCGTACGATTATTCAATTCAACTGGGAAACACTTCAGTTATAAGCTTACACGAGAGCCTGGATCAGAACTTTCCAGATGTATGAATATCGACCAAACCCTAATAATTATAGTCATGACACCCGATTTCCACTCTTGCTTAGCCTAATGCGTATTCGTGTCCTTCGCAGAATACGCCCCATGGTTGTTTTCAGGCCACATGCATGTAGTCCATGCTAAACGAGACTTAAGGTAA
Source organism: Allolobophora icterica (assembly GCA_963556255.1). Taxonomy (NCBI): domain Eukaryota; kingdom Metazoa; phylum Annelida; class Clitellata; order Crassiclitellata; family Lumbricidae; genus Allolobophora; species Allolobophora icterica. The sequence goes on from OY744616.1 coordinate 6,178,276, forward strand.
TTCACTCTTCCTGAATAATTTTGATCACCGAAATAAACCACCTTAATTGTGGCACCACAGTATAGATAATTACGTGAAATTATCTATACTGTGGTGGCACCTACATTAATCTATTTCAGAATGCTCTCGCTCGTGATACGACTACGCGCGCGCCCTCAGGCTCCCACACACATGGGGTGTACCGCGTACACGAGTCCAACGGGAGAATTAGGGTCCTATCTGCCATGGGCTCCATATGAGGCATGCTGACAGCCTATACGGTAGGTCTAGCTCTTCTTCTAATTACCCCCTCGGCTAAATGACTAAAAAGATGTTGGAGCCATTAAACTAATTCAAATATCTAATGAGTCGTCAGTTAGGCTAATTAATGTTTCGTGCGCAACACAGGGGCCTATTAAAACATTAGATTTTTATTTGCGTTCGTGTACTTTGGCGATCTGTAAAATATTCGACCACCCCAGCTCTTTTGTGGTATTGAACGGTAGGCTACTGCCAGAATGCCGATTTCTGCTACGTCCTGGGTCAGGCATTTATCCCAGTATAGGGCCTAATCACTCAACTTGTGACTCAAGAATATTTTGTTGGTCTGTAATTGAGAAATCATCCTTTGAGCGAAAATTAAGCTATAATAAAAAAAAACAGCAATAACAACACATGAGAAAAAGCAAGACTGATAAATGATGACAACTATAATCAAATTAACGTTTTATTATTATCATATTAATGTAGGCCCTATCTTAATAATTAATACGCAGTGAAGACATCGCTTAATCTTCCATTGTGTGACGTCATAATGTAGTTTCAGGACGTCATATGCACTGGAAAGCTTCGTTCAGTTCACAGCTTCGATTCCTTTTTGAAATCGAAAATAATTATAGTTTCTTATCTTAGATTCGTTTACTACTTTGCCATCGTTCTTCAGTCTGTTATCGTTGCTCCATGTGATCAGCATTTAGCCTATCAGCAACTATTGATGTTTATTGTTGATTGTAGTAAAAGGCGACGAATGTTCTGCAGATCCTAGGCCTATAGTGTTTCCCCCAAGGAACGATCGAACGAACATCAGCTGAATCCAGTAACGATTAGCAAACGAATTAAGTCACAAACTGTACGGTAATGCAACGAAGCTTTCAATATTACGCTGTAGGCTAGGCTATAGAAGTTTGCTAATTATTTCAGTTATTCAATCTTTTTTATTATGAACATTTGGTAATGCTATAGTCAGAATCACGTGTCCACTGTCCAAGCCTTAGCTCAGTTTTCTTAGTTCTATGCATATTCAGTAACTTACGTTAAAGGTCCCCAGACGAATACCCAATTGCATGGCTATGTTGTATAGTTTCACAATACTAATTGTATACGATAATTGAGAAAAGTAGGCCTAATTGCTGTTGGGGACAATGCATTTATTTATGTTGCAGCACTATTCAGACAAGAAGACAACGAAAAGCAGCCAGACATATAAGCTTACAAAAACAGGTACTAGACTTATAACCCACAATCCTCATTTGTGTTATGACAATGAGAATTGATTGAAGAGGCTCTATCCTCTGGCTTCCTAGAGTCCCTTGGCCAGCCTGCTCGCAACATGTGTGCACCTTCCTTAGTTTCCTCGGATCTTTTCTCCAGGCTTAAGACTGGCACTACCACAGGTAGGGTAGTGGCGGAGTTAGCCTACATTCCGTAAAGATCTTATCATAGTTGTATCTGGCAGTCGTCAATCAACTCAGACTATAGTAAGACAGCCGTTTCCTTTGTAGTCTCAGTCCGCAGTTGCTATTCCGCCCAGTGTTTACGGTATACCAAAGAATTGGTATTCCTCTGCCTACAGTGCCAAGTGTGGTACACTGAGTGTGCATCGCCTCTAACCTGTGCTACTGGTATCTGATCAAATCATGTCTGCTTCTCAGACTGTTGCTCCTCAGCATTGCCAATGCGTTCGCCTCTGCAGTGCAGGTCTACTTTGCTCCTTCGCTAATCCCTAACTCAAATCTGTCCATCATAAACACTGTGCATACACTGTTGCTCCGTTTCCTCATGTACTACTGGAGCGCCTTTTCTACTCTGTCATAGTAGTTTGGAGTCGTTCACATTCGCAGAGGTTCATATTTTGATGTATTGATTATGGCTCTAGCATGTATGTCTTGTTGATACCAGTAAGAAGCGTGTTGCAGTAATCTAGGCAACTGGAACCCAATGTGTTTGCTAGAGATATCACTCAAGACGTGGGCACGTAATGCTTAATTCTGCATACGTCACTGATGTGCAGATTTTACGTGGGATAACTGATAACGCCGTATAGCCTATTTCCATTCGCACAATCCTGTGCACGACAAGTTTACTTAATAGCACAATTGCATCTGCGGAGTAGACGACCTTTTTACATTTTCAATGAATAAGAGCAGTACAGATCTTTCAAATTTTGGAATTAGTGTCATCCACTTATGAACTCACTTGTCAATGTCACGAACTCAACCCAATCAAAACGAATCGGGTAGGCTATATTATGTTGCTATTTACAACGAAGTGCCCCCAAAACGAACTGACTGATTCCACCTGCAAGTCTTGCACGCTACACTAAGTTTTCCTCTCAGCAACCTCATGTAGTGATTTGCGATATAGATCTAGCAAAGAAATTTCATTTGCACTAGGCCCTATTACTTTATGCCACATTAACTTCAGTTGCCTTATACAAGCGCTTTCTGGTCTTTCCAGTTTAGTAACAATGTGACATTGAATCTACATGTATCTCTGCAGGTTTTATGCCAGCAAGCTTCGTTTCTTAGTAAAGTTTCAGTCATGCCGTCACCTTCATCTAGTTCGGACAATGACTGGGTAGCTAGGCCTACTAGCTAGTCAATTTCTTTTAAACCAAGCAAGTCATCAGACAATGTTAAGTAACTAACAACAACAACATCCATCCTCTTTGAATTTGCTGGATAAAGTTACTTTTCGGTGGATGCATTTTGACAAATTCGTTTTGATTGGGTTGAGTTCGTGACATTTTGGGCAGAATGACAGCATTCTGCCCAAAACAAAAGTCACAGGTATTAATGCAAAAATTGAAAGTGTAACATAAGTTACGATTGAGTGATAACAGAGAAAACTATTTACAAAGTATAAAACTCAAATTTTTATTATTATTGATTTTGAAACCTGCACTCAACAATAAATCATGCTTGTAACACTTAATTAAAAGAGCATAATGATTTTTAACGTTAAGTGCTTGCACGAAGTGAGGAAGAGGAGAAATCTAAGACTGCAGGTATGGAAGAGAATGAGAAGCAATTCCTTGAGATAACGTGGAGCACATGCTGCTAGATAATTACGCGTAAGCATCAGGATCTTAAACTCAATGCGCTTTTGATTAGGTAACCATGTGAATGTGCGCTACATGCCTCATTTGCCATAAAAGATTTACTCTTGAACTACGTCGAGTCTTACGTTGCTTAGGCTACGTCAGTTTCTTACAAGGATATAATCCAGTCAAAATTACACGAAAAGATGAATGTGAATTTAAAATTTCAGTGTATTTAAGAAATATATTCCATTCAGAGAAATATAAGTATGTGCAATTTACGACATGCAGCAAGTTTATTTATAGGCTAAGAACAGAATTAAAGATAATTATAAAATCACCAAAGACAAGAAAACACGAAATATTCAGGATACATGCCAACCTTGATTACACATAATAACTTTTGTAATGACCAAAAATAACGTCCAACTCTTAATCTAAGTAGAATCTATAGGTTAACTAATTTTGTTATTTTATACATCATGAATGCAACAAAATTAGGCGAAGACTCAATGGTCTAATATTGTCTCACAAAATGATGCACCGCTAACCGCTCTGTTAAATATCTAGTCCAGCAGAATTGTTTGTGCAGCTAAATTTAATATGCAACAATAAAGTTGTAAAGTATTGGAACCAAGAACGAGAGACTTTACTCCATCTTTAGTAACCATAGCATAAAATTTCATTTTGATGACCTGCAGCAATTACAGTCTTACAATTATGTGAGAAGGCAACACCTTAGATATGTGGTGCCTATAAGGACTAGGATGAACCTCTTTACATCAGAATGCATAATGTCTAAGTATTCTGAAATGAAAGTGGTACTAAATAATTATTCATGTACGTATGTATCCAAGTACTTCTATTGCATATTTTATCTCAAATTACAACTGTTTCAATCTGTATGTGGAATCATAATTTAGAACAGGTCTCAACTAGTCGTCAGGTGGAGAAAATCGATGGTCAAAACAATGCTCTAGAAATTCTTGCTCAGTTTAAAGCAATTTGTCACATATACAACAGCCAAAAGATATTGACGAAGACGCGTTTGCATCCACAGGAGATTTGAATTTGCTTATATACCGACATTCTCCATCTCTAATTTTCGGTAAAGGACCTGCAATTTCAATAGAATCCGGATACATGTATTTTGAGAAACGTTAATTTGGTTTATCAATAACGCTTGTACTACTAAATGTGATGAAATGATCAGACATGTTAACAATTACTTCACTTCCCATTTTAAGATCTTTCGGCTGTGTTCCTGCGTGGAGTTTTAAACGCTTTGCTGGGGAGCTACCGGTACTCTTGGTATAAGGTTTATTGTGTGTGTTTTGCTTCTCAGTTGCACGAGTTCTTCTGTACTTCTTTAGATGTCCAATTTGTGTGAATCCTTTATTACAATCCTCACATATGTATGGCTTTTCTTCTGGTTAAGTTCTTATATGTCTCGTTAGAGTACTGACTACTGTAACTGATTTCTGACACAACTGGCACCTGTACGGTTTTTCAGTATGGGTTCTTATGTGCTTTTTCAGACTACTATGACTAGCAAATGAATTTTCACATAACTGGCACATATTATATGGTTTTCACCAGTAGCCAATGGGTTCTCGTGTGCTTTTCAGGTTACCACTCTGATTAAATAACTTCCGACATATGTGACATATGAATGATTTTTTTCACCAGTATGCATTCTCGTGTGCCCTTTCAGATCAATATACGCTTACCAAAATATCTCTGACATAACTGGCATCAATATGGTTTCTCGCCAGTATGCGTTCTCATATGCGTTTTCAGATTACAATGATTACCAAATGATTTCTGACATAAATGGCACATATATGGCTTCTCTCCAGTATGCGTTCTCATGTGCCTTTTCAGAGTACTATGCTTACCAAATGATTTCTGACATAAATGGCACATAAATGGTTTCTCTCCAGTATGGGTTCTCATGTGCCTTTTCAGAGTACTATGCTTACCAAATGATTTCTGACATAAATGGCACATAAATGGTTTCTCTCCAGTATGGGTTCTCGTGTGCTGTTTCAGATTACTACCCTGACCAAATAACTTCCGACATATCGGACACCTGTATGGTTTTTCGCCAGTATGGGTTCTCATGTGCGTTCTCAGAGAGGCAAATGATTCTTGACATAACTGACATTTATACGGTTTCTCGCCAGTATGGGTTCTCATGTGCATTTTCAGATAACCACTTTCAGCAAATGATTTCTGACATAGTTGGCACTTGCATAGTTTTTCGCCAGTATGGGTTCTCATATGCGTCTTCAGATGACCACCTTTACGAAATGTTTTCTGACATAACTGGCACATATATGGTTTTTCGCCAGTATGGGTTCTCGTGTGCGTTTTCAGATGACTACAGTGAGAAAATGTTTTCGGACATAACTGGCAAATATAAGGTTTTTCACCAGTATGGGTTCTCATGTGCGTCTTCAGATTACTTTGATTAGCAAATGATTTTTGACATAACTGACATTTGTATGCTTTCTCACCAGTATGGGTCCTCATGTGCGTTTTCAGATGACCATCTTGAGCAAATGATTTCTGACATAGTTCGCACTTGTATAGTTTTTCGCCAGAATGGGTTCTCATATGCGTCTTCAGATGACCATCTTGAGGAAATGATTTCTGACATAACTGGCACTGATATGGTTTTTCGCCAGTATGGGTTCTCATGTGCGTTTTCAGATGACTACATTGAGTAAATGTTTTCGAACATAACTGGCATCTATAAGGTTTTTCACCAGCATGGGTTCTCATGTGATTCTTCATATTACTTTGATTAGCAAATGATTTTTGACATAACTGACATTTGTATGGTTTCTCACCAGTATGGGTCCTCGTGTGCGTTTTCAGATTACTACTCTGATCAAATGATTTTTGACATAACTGACATTTGTATGGTTTCTCGCCAGTATGGGTTCTCATGTGCGTTTTCAGATGACTATCTTGAGGAAATGATTTCTGACATAACTGGCAAATATAAGGTTTTTCACCAGTATGGGTTCTCATGTGCTTCTTCAGATTACTTTGATTAGCAAATGATTTTTGACATAACTGACATTTGTATGCTTTCTCACCAGTATGGGTCCTCATGTGCGTTTTCAGATTACCACTCTGATCAAATAACTTCCGACATATCTGACACATGTATGGTTTTTCACCAGTATGCGTTCTTGTGTGCCTTTTCAGATCACTACACTGAACAAAATATCTCTGACATAACTGGCATCCATATCGTTTCTCGCCAGTATGCGTTCCCATGTGCGTTTTCAGATGACTATCTTGAGCAAATAATTTCTGACATAGCTGGCATATATATGGTTTTTCACCAGTATGGGTTCTCATGTGCGTTTTCAGATTACTACAATGAGAAAATGTTTTCTGACATAACTGGCATCTATATGGTTTTTCACCAGTATGGGTTCTGATATGCGCCCCAAAGCCACCTACTTCAGTAAATGATTTATCACAAAACTGACATTTGTATGGTTTCTCACCAGTATGGGTTCTCATGTGATATTTCAGATTACTACGATTAGCAAATGATTTCTGACATAACTGACATTTGTATGGTTTCTCGGCAGTATGGGTTCTCATGTGCGTTTTCAGATGACCAACGTGAGCAAATGATTTCTGACATAGCTGGCACCTGTATGGTGTTTCGCCAGTATGGGTTCTCATGTGCGTTTTCAGATCACTACACTTACCAAATGATTTTTGACATAACTGACATTTGTATGGTTTTTCGCCACTGTGGGTTCTCATGTGCATTTTCAGAATACTACCTACAGCAAATGTTTTGGGACATAACTGACACCAATATGGTTTCTGGCCAGTATGGGTTCTCATGTGCATATTCTGATGACCAACCTGAGCAAATGATTTCTGACATAACTGGCACCTGTATGGTTTTTCGCCAGTATGTGTTCTCGTGTGCCTTTCCAGAGTACTATGCTTACCAAATGATTTCTGACATAACTGGCACATATATGGTTTCTCGCCAGAATGGGTTCTCATGTGCGTTTTCAGATGACTACAATGAGAAAATGTTTTCGGACATAACTGACACCTATATGGTTTTTCGCCAGTATGGGTTCTCATATGCGCCACAAACCCACTTACTTCAGTAAATGATTTCTCACAAAACTGACATTTGTATGGTTTTTCAACAGTATGGGTTCTCATGTGCTTTTTCACATTACTACCCGAATCAAATGACTTCAGACATATCTGACACCTGTACTGTTTTCCTCCCCTAAGGTTTCTCGTATTCGCCATCAGGCTACTCAATTAATTGATAATTTCTCTGCTTTTCTCCAATATTTGTTCTTTGATGAACTGTCAGATGATCACCTTGAGAATACGGTTTCAGAAATAATTGACATCTGTCTGGTATTTCTTAAGAATAATTCCTATGTGCTTCTCCAAAGAATCTAGAAAAAGTTGTGATTTGCATGGCTTTTGATAAGCACGAGTTTTAGGATGCAGTGCAAATCAACTGCCTGTGTAAAAAGTTTCTGCAGTTGTCATAATCTTTCCAGCACTAGCAGCGTCCAGTTTCTCACATTATCGACGACTTCCTTTAAGTTTGCATTTCAGATGCTTACAAGAAGGGTTCGTGTTTCATCTATCAGTTGTTGTTATTTTTCGAGTAAAGTAAGAAATCAGTCACGCAGAAAAAAGTTTTCTGACGAAATACTGAAGCTATCCAACCTTTCTATAATAGCACACCTTTATGCTATTCCTTGAACAGTCAAATAAGTCCACTGTAATGTTCTTGTTGAAGATTAATGATGAAGACCTTGTCTTACAACTGCTTCTTGAAGCTCTAAGAGAATGGTGCTCGTCTTCTTCATGTACTTGCTAAAAAGAACAGCTAAACCTCAATATTTAACATGTTTCTATATAATATATATACTAATATTCTATATAATTCTATATTTATTACGGATATTTCTATAGCGCCTCTCGAAGTCAACTACTACTCAGAGGCGCTCCCGACTACAGCATTGGTATACTGTACCGGAATTTTCACGCCGAAGCGCCACGAGCAATTGCGACTGAAGGACTTGCCCAAGGTCCGTACGCAGCGGCTAGAGTGGGATTCGAACCTGCAACCCTCCAGTCACAAGGCGCCGAACTTACCACTGAGCCACCACGCCCCACAATATATAATTCTATATATTCTATATAATTCTATATAATATTCTATATAATATATATACTAATTTAACATGTTTCTATATAATATATATACTAATATATATATATGATATATTTCTATATAATATATATATATAGATAAAAGATATATATATATATACATAGTTGTTGTCATAGTTGTTCTTGTTATAGTTGTTGTTGTCATACTGCATATGTATATATATATATATGTATGCATATATATACATACATATATATATATATATATACATACATACATATATATATACATATGCAGTATGACAACAACAACTATGACAACAACAACTATGACAACAACTATGTATATATATATATGTATGTATATATATATTATATAGAAATATATATATATATATATATATATATATATATATATATATATATATATATATATATATATATATATATATATATATATTAGTATATGTATTGAGCGCTCTCAACATGACAGGCCCGTAAACAAGCAAGTCTTAACGCAGCGAAGAGACGCAGGTGTGATCCTCTCTACAATCATATACTAGAAATGACTGTGTGACTAGTATTAATACTGGCAAGCACAGTTCCAGTGATTCTTTAACTCATTTGCTGCTAAGAATTTGTCTTGCTTTAGCCTTTCATGTTAGAACTCTGTCTCAAAGCAGACTGGCCTGACGCCTGGACTTAGAAGAGTAGGCATCGACCCATTGACCCAATATACGTCGAAGTGGTGGGCAGTTGAACATCAGAGGCTTTAAGATACATTTGATGTCCAATTTTCCCACTCCAAAGGGCCGAAGGACGGATGACGGGGAACATCAACGCTTTTAAATGGTTTCTCATAAGAAAACACCGAGAATAAGGAAACTGGAAACCACCATCCTATATCTATACCCCATGATGAAAACGCTACCTGGAAACATTGCTTCAAAGAAGAATTGAAGGGAAGAAACCACCAGGAAGACCAAGAACTATGATGTCGGACTGACATTAGATAAAGTCACCAACTAGACCCATGAGCAGGAAGTCAGGTTAATAAGCAACAAAATTCAAAGGAAAATCGTGTAATATATTCAATTATAAGTTACCCAATCTGTTAAATTCGACTTGTATGACCTAATAAATAAAAAAAACAAGTAAATTTATGGCAGTCAGTAATTTGAATTATATGCTCTTTGCTGCCTTCCGTAACCATCCCAACCATTTTCAACTCAACCTTAATTTTGAGTTTCAGCTGCACTTACCTCTCTGACGTAAAATTGTTGAAATTGTATCGAATTTCGTTTAAAAACTGAAAATACTGAATTTGAAACGCTTACCAAAATGGCGAACAACCAAAAATAAGCGCCTTCAATGGACCTCTCATGTTACGTCATCGCGTTTGTTAGGACAAGTTCTTCTGGGAAATGAATAAGTACGTTAGTCGTTCACGGCAGAAATTTCTTATTAGATGCGGCCACAGTATAAATAATTAAAATTATTTAAACTGTGATGCGGCATCAATCAATCAATTTTTAAAGTGAAATTAAAAAGGTAACCCCATCACCAAGTAATTGAAATTTACCAGCATCTAGCTACGCTATTTTGGCTGCTGCGTATATGGTCTAATATTATTAGACCTACCTTATGAGTTTCCGCAAAACGCAATCTGAAGCATTTTAATGTAGTTGTAAATTGCATAAGTCTAAATTTCCAAATTTCTTAGCGCCAAATAAAAATTTTTCAAGGAGATCACCTTAAGCACCAACGCAATAGCGTCACCCTCCCTTTTAGGGCCTATCCATCCTGGACCTGCGTGGCATCAATAGCAGAGGCGTAGGCTAGCTATTTTGCGCCCGGGGACGAACCATGTCTGTCTCAGACTGTCTGTCTGTATGTATGTCTGTCGGCCTTGCACATAGTGAAGTAGGCCTAAAAAAGCTTAAAGCTCCCATCTCCCATGCACGTGGTATACGCCCTAACGCAGCCGCTTCATTCGACCCATGCATAGGCCGTATCCCGTGTCAGATTCTTTGGTCCTGCTGGAGTAGAGCTTTTGAGAAAACAATCGTCATAGAATCATTTTAAACACAATATAATATTCGCATAATCATCATAGTTAAGAAATGAAACTTAGGAAAACTCAGATTAAATAACAAACGAGTTCAGTCAATTGAAACGTAAGTAGGCCTATAGATATCATGCAGAGTGAGTAAGTGAGTAAGTAATGCTGTCTTAGACTTGAAAATACGAGACTCATTCAGGCTAAAATTCAGTTCAACATAGGTGATTATAGCCAATAAGTCACCACATTAGTTAACAATGATTTGTTAGTTTTACATACCGCGAAGATATAATTAGATCTGGTTCGTGGTTAAACGTAATTAATTTAGCTAAGAACAATAGGCTTCAGAAAGACAAGTCACACTTATTCGGATCTTCGTAGTTTAAATAAAGCCCAAGTTATAGACCCAAACTGCATTATAAATTATGGATCTAAAGTTTAACGACATTTTATGGAGACAAAGGCGTTGACGTCGACAGAAATTAGTTTGAACAGTCCTCACCGTTCATATCGTCTTAGACAGAATGCATAGATTATTCTTTTATTTTAAAGTTTAACGTCGTCATATGACATTATGCACATGAAACATTATACATAAACCATCGGAATCCAATTAGTAGCCTAGACCAGGCACTGTGTGCTACAAAAATATATAGCATTGGTTAACCACGTTTAAAAGGTGCTCAAAAGAACGAACCCATGCGTATATAGCATTGTAATTAATTGAGCTAAGAACATATATAGTCTCGGTTTAAAACACTTTAAAGGTGTCTAAACAGAGCGCTGTAACCAACTGTTTTCTGTGTCCCACGATTAATCATTGGATTGGATACCGAATTAACGACATCTTATGGCAACAAAGGCTGCTGACGTCGACAGAAATTAGTTTGAATAGTTCCCACCGTTTATATCGCCTATTATTATTATTACTATTATTACTATTATTATTATTATTATTATTATTATTATTATTATTATTATTATTACAAAGGACTTATATATAGCGTCCCTTCAAGGTTATCTACTCAGGAGCGCCTAATACAGAATGCATAGATTATTTTTTATTTCAAAGTTTAACGTCGACTTGTGACATTATACACACGGGATTACTTTATTACATGATGGTTCTGTGTGCTACGAATATATAACATTGGTTAACATCGTTTAAAAGGTGCCCAAGACGAGCGAACACAGGCCTATAAAGTATCGATTTAAACCATTTTAAAGGTGTCCAGAAACAGCGCTCTAAACAATTGTATACTGTGACCCACAATTATTCATTGGATTGGATCCAGAGTTTAACGACATCTTATGCCCGTTCTGTCCACAACTAGGGCTGATTTTAAATGGCCCGCCCGAGCTGAATACCAACCGTAAATAAAAAAAATTGCAAGTACAATTCAAAGTCAAAATTTCACTAAAAACGTGCTTGAACGTCTATTGATATTGGGCCTACTTTGGGGCGGCCCTCGGCTTGACGAATATAAAGCATGCTATTACTCACTGATTATTACATAATTATTGCCATAATAAATTTTAATACAGTTAATAAATTTCAATAAATTTTAGTCGTTGCTTTTGAGTTTACTGGTGCGGCCCTCGGCTTCAAAAATTTTTTTTTCGGTGACCTGCGCTGTCAAAAAGGTTGGCAACAAAGGCCACTGACGTCGACAGAAATTTTTGAAAAGTTTAATCTCAGAGAATCGCAGGAACGCTCTTTATCCTAGGTTACAGCTTGACCAATTAGGCTTATAGACCCATGCAAGGAGTTTATAATTAACATTTCGACTTCCTTGGTTCACGGCATGGAGCTAATTAATTTTAATTAGAACCCTGCTTGAGAAGACCTCAGTAGAAAAGCAGTGTGCGTATTAGGGTCTACCCCACAAGAGTTAACCCTCACCCAGAGACTGCATGGGTGAATAGCATTCCTTGTTGCATAATTCAAGCATGTATTCCTTGTTGCATAATTCAAGCATGCATTCCTTGTTGCATAATTCAAGCATGCATTCCTTGTGGCTCGTCAAGTCGGATGCGACACCTACGAACACTGGCCCATGAAAATAGTATCTATTCCCAATGCATCGACAAAATCTGCTGAACTTTGAGACTTTCTTTCCCCAGAAAGCACCTGTTCAACCCTGATACAACTTTTGCGGTATTAAGGGGCCTTTATCTAGCACCAGAATTATTAGGCATTCTGTCCCAGCCCCACGCGTGACTTTTGACCCTACGTAGAGATGTCCGAAGAGACAGGGTAACACCTCAGATGGATGGCTGGTTCGTCGACGAAGCCGCTTGCCACTCCCCTGAAGTACCTCCAGACCGTCGAAGGGGGTATTGCACCGACGTCGAGGCTTCGGTCGTTGGCGTAGATAACCGCGGCCTGGCCACCGATCGAGGCGGACACGACCCAGCGCTGGCAGTTGCCAATGACCTGGTAGAAGAGGAAGAGGCTGCGGTCCTCGAGTCGGAAGACTGGGCGGCCGTTGAAGGTCGTCTCGAGGAAGACGAAGACCCCGTCGAAGAAGCTCCTATCGCCACCGGCGCTGGTCACGAATTCCACCGATTTGCACGAAGTGGCTGAAAGACAGCATAAACATTCCACGTGCATTTCTGCTACTTATCTCACTATGGGGGACTTTAGCGAAAGGGTGCCCGCAGCTGAGGCCAGATAGGCGGGAAGTGCGATGCAGCCAATCGAATTCCCAGTCCACCAGCTTTGTTGGCTAGTGAGGCCTAGAGCCACTGACCGTCCGACAAGGACAAGTTGAGGACCCTGCAAAGGTCCTAATCGTAGCTTTCGAGACCCGGGTGATCAGAACACGGGAAGCAGCGCAGAATGTGGAGAAGTTTGCAAGAGCAGAGCGATTATCTTAGAAGAATTAGAGCATCATGCTTGGCGATGCTACCCGGTCTTTACAACGCATGCGAATGCTCACGTGTGCGTGCTTCCAAGACAGCACCCTAGCGCCCCCGAGGCACCCAAAAAGTGTAGCCATTTCGGGGCCTGTCAGCGCGAAAGAACCAAGAGAGCTGTGTGCAGTCACGAGACCAGGATACTTTCTATTTATGCACTTATTTATTTATTATGTATTTTATTTATTTCATTATTCTCTTTGTTATATTATTTATTATTTCTTTATTGCACTTATTTCACGCGAAAGGTAGGTAAATCAGGATCTGAACGCGAACGCGTCCATTGTCGTAACATTGAGTCCGCTCGAACGCACAATCGTTGGGTTAGGGACCCAGCGCGCTACCGAATAGGCCACCATGCGGTACATACGCTTCTGGGGGTTTTAAATGGAGGCTTGTAAACAAGTATGTCATTACATTAACGCATTTATTAAGCGCCATTTTTTCTAATGACCAAGCATCAATCGATGGCGCTGAGCAACTGTACGTGAAGGACTTGCTCAAGGTCCTTGCACAGTAACCGTCTCAGAGGAGGAGGATCAAGCCCGTACTGCCCGCGTTAAAATGCATGCGCTCCAACCATACCGTGTTCCATTACACCCATTATAATAGATATTCTTCAAAAATGTTGTGGAAGATATATAGCGTGTGCGTCTCACTTTTATATAGCGTCAGTTGACACCATTTTAAAGGTGTCTAAGGCAAGCCCTGTAACCAATCGACTACCGCGTCCCTACCGGGTTACCTTCGCCAAAGAGGTGTGTAAACAAAAGTTTTACTTGACACTTCATGTTTTGGGTGGACTTTATATAGCGCGTATATACAGGTACATTATCTTTACCTTTAAGGTTGCGAGAACTTCCCATCGAGGCTTGTAAATACTAAGCAACAGGCCCTGCGTATTAACAGAGAAAACGCCCATTTACCTGGACAAGAGCAAGAGGGGATGACACTAGGGTCCTCTTCGAATTCGTCGTCCGTTGAGTTGTATCCATTCCACCTGCGTGTATCCTCCAGTGCTTCGAGGATGGCTGAATTGATCAGCATCCCTCTGTTGCTGCCAGGTCTTGGTCCGACGACCCTGTAGCTGGCGATGCCGAGGTAGAGAAACAGGTATAGGTCGCAGTCTCGTCTTTTGTAGAGCGACTGACCGTTCACGGTTTCGTTCAGAGAGTAATAGTAACCGTCGTAGGAAGGTTGGAGGTCGGAACTGATATTCACACAGGAACAGTCTGGAATGACACCGTGACATAACATCGTTAGAATATCACCATGAAATATGAACGAAATGGAACTTTTAAACAATATCGACAGAACATCGTTGGAATATGAACTGAATATGAATTAAATGGAACTTTTAAAGAACATCGACAAAAATAATAATCGTTGGATTATAAATATAAGTGAAACTTGGAAAGAACATAGAACATAGATTAGGCCTAACGGCTTGAGTGCATAGTTCTTGACCTACCACGAACTAAGAGATTTCTGTCGGCAGATGGAGGCAGAGTTGTTTTTGCTTGGGTTGGAACAAAGGTCACCGTCTGAAATAGAGTTACAACAAAATATGTCAGAACATGCAGTCATTTGCATTAATTAATTCATTCATTCATTCTGTAATTTATTCTGTAATTCATTCATTCTGTAATTCATTAGTGCATTCTGTAATTCACTAATGCATTCTGTAATTCACTAATGCATTCTATAATTCATTATGTAACTAATTCATTCTGTAATTCATTCATTCTGTAATTTATTCATGCATTCTGTAATTCGTTCTTGCATTCTGTAATTCATTCTGTAATTCATTTTGTAATTCATTCATAATGGGAAGGGGAGGGAGGGGGAGGGAGAGAGGAAGGAGAAGGGAAGGAGAAGGGAAGGAGAGAGAAAAAGGTAGAAGGGGAATTGGTCATCACCTACTTGTGCGACGCAGTTACTCAACTGGATATCTGGTCTTCAGTTCTTCCGCTTCGCAAGTTGGAATGCATTTCAGGCCAAACTGTAGTCCATTTCAAATCCTGAAACTTTTCTAGTCTTTCCGGGACTTTAAGGAAGTTTAAGAGAGTTTTATAAACACTGTACAGCCTCACTCATGTTCAAAAGAGTCCGTTTTGTTAGTTTAGGACTTTAGGGTAAGTCTTAATTGAAGGACTTCACTGATTTAGAAAACTTCGTTTATAAAGGAAAGTAATCCAACATTTGGTTCGACTTACTGTTGGCAGCGATGTTCCAGCGCTAGAACTCGAGATCTAGAAAAGCAACACAGATTCAATCACATTTCAGTCAACCGATTCATTGCGCCTTATTAGGCCTATTTATTAGGCCTACGTATTAGGCCTACTTATTAGGCCTACTAACGTGACCACAAGCTTGCAATGCATTTTAATATCATGCAAGGTAACTGCGACAAGGGACAAAGAAGGGTTAGACAATATCCGCTTCACAAAAGCGTTTCCAGAAAGAATCAATAACAGTACTGAAACTGCACGACGTAGCATGGCCCCCGCCAAAGGGTTACAGGGGAAGACCTCAACGGAAAGAGGGTGCGAAGGACCTCCTTGAAGGCAACGGTCCTGAGGACGAGTAAGGGCAAGGGAATTGCCAATGCCCAGTGAGTGAGTGGGTGAGTCAGTCAGTCAGTCAGTCAGTCAGTCTTTATTTGCATCTGACAAGAGCATGTATCGCACGGCATTCGCCATAAACCCAGCAACGTTGGATCATTTTCAGGGACAACTTCCGCACGATCGAATATCTCTCACCTGTTGGATCGGAAAGAGCGCACCTGCCGGATAGGCAAACTCGCACGTCCCATAAGTTGCGTCGCTGACGACATAACTGAACCGGAACGCTCCGAAATTTTCCGTCGGATGCGACACCGTTCCAGAGGCACCAGCGGTGACCACGAAGGCCCTGGTGACCATCGTCGACCCGGGTACCCCTCTCCATCCATCGGAGGATGTCGGCTGGTCGTTTAAGCGGAGCCCGGCTGCGGCAGCTCCCTCAATGACGATCGCTACGTAGTTGCTGAACGGTGACACCAATCCAAACGTGTAGGACTTCGTATAGCGTTCCCTTGCTGGAATGCTGAGAGAAGCAGGTGCCCCGGACGCGCTAGCACCTGCGTTGGCACTGTTGATGAACTGCACCACCTGTATCGGCGAGTCAGCCGTTACGTAGGCGGGTTGGTTACCAGCGACGTTGACTTCGATTACGATGCCAGATGACACGGTGTACGTGCGGTTGGAGTCGGTGAAGATGGTGAGCGAGGCGTTTCGGCGGCCGGATCCTATCTTCAGCGAGTACCCAAAGCCGTCGTTGTTGGGAACAGGCGCAACGGCGAAGCTCCGGCCCCAGGCGTAGACGGGAATCAGCTCCGAGGCAGCCGAATCAGCGATATTA
The DNA here is from genome assembly GCA_963556255.1 of Allolobophora icterica. Lineage (NCBI taxonomy): Eukaryota > Metazoa > Annelida > Clitellata > Crassiclitellata > Lumbricidae > Allolobophora > Allolobophora icterica. The sequence continues at coordinate 6,195,150 of OY744616.1, forward strand.
CCTCCCCTGATAGTCGTGGTGTTTGTGTTGCCTGCGATGACGGACACAGCGGAGTCGGACTGGACGTAGGAGCCGGAAAGGTCAGAGTTCGACGTGAAGAAGACTGCGGACGTCGGGGGCGAAAGGTCAAGGGTGAAGTCGTCGCCGCAGAAGAAGGTCAGGTTGCCGGATCGGATTCGGCAGTTACCCTGGCGAAGGGTTATTCGAACGGTGGTCGGTCGCTCGGAGGTGATGGAGAACCAGGAGGAAGCGTTCCACGTGATGATCTGGTAGTCGGTGCCGAGTGCAGCGCTTGGCAACGGCAGGTAGACAGAGCAGCTTCCGATCTGCAGGACAGTAACGATGATGGGACTGGAAGCGGTGATGAGCGCCGTCTCCGACTGAAAACAAGCGTTGTTATTCTTATATTATATCTGATTAATTATTTATTATTAATTGCCTGTGATCCGAATTTTAGCGTCTGGCACGGAAATGAGATGAGACGGCGAGGGAGAGGATTGGCTGGCCACCATCCTTCATATGCCGAGGCTAAGGAAATGAAGTCGCTAACACTTCATACCCATTGCTACCCTCAGGGCTAGCTTGAAGGACTGTTCTTCTTCTAATGGGAATTTTTAAATGGCTGGGAGTTTGCGTAATGATCAATGGATACAACTTCAAATTAAGAAACCAATGGGGTGTCGGTATAAGAAACCTTTGAAACCAATGGGGCTAACCTTTGAAACCAATGGGCCAACCTTTGAAATCAATGAGGCTAAATTACATAGCCTACATGTTGCGTGCAATCAATATTAAAAATACTTAGCGAAAATGTACATAGGCCTAAGGACGTACCTAGTTTAATACCCAACACAACAAAGAATGCAAACATGTAGACAATTCATTGGGATTCTTTTAATAAATGCTTGCCTCCTGAGCGCCTTTATGAAAATTTAATTTTCATAATTTTCGGGTGTCTTAGGACGGCGAGAACAAGCAAAATTTGTATAAGATAGACCCTGTGAGTGTGTTGGGCGTAACCTTGAAAGTTTCTTTTAGTTTTGAGATTGTAAATATTTAAAATGTTTTTTATCCTTTACTCAGAAAATCAGATGATACTAAGAATATGTAATATTTTTGTTCATTTTTATTTAATTTTTATACCTCTGATTCCCTTACAAGAATTCTCAAAATTCTTAGCTTTCATGCTCCACACTTACGTCCATTGCAGTGTTGAACAATCTGGGAACAACCCAACTTGTCGCGTTCCTTCCCGGAATTTCGAAGGGATAGTCAGTTCCGGAATACCTGATGGTGACCCGGACGGGATCCGAACCAGGATTCACCATCTGTATCACCACATCCGTTCCAGGAACTGTCTTCGGAATTGCAACAGGATAGACGTTTCCAGCTGATGGGATCCCTGTAGGGGAAAACGCAACGATTAAGTGTTTGAAAGGGATTTAAGACGAGATATCAAGGTTCCAACACATGCACACATACACACATGCATATAATCATACATGCGCACAGACATACATACATACAAACATGCATGCATGCATACATACATACAAACATACATGCATGCATGCATACATACATACATACATACATGCATGCATGCATACATACATACATACATACATACATACATACATACATACATACATACATACATACATACATACATACATACATACATACATACATACATACATACATACATACATACATACATACATGCATACAAACATACATACATGCAGGTCCGGATTTAGGCATTGCACCACATAGGGGCCTCCACCACAAAGGTGCAAGAATTTTTTTACTTGTGTTTCATAACTGATTATAAAATATTTCAGTAGGCCTAATGTGCATTGTGCACAAACACAATTTAACACAAGTATCTAAAACAAAGACAGAGTTAAAAGTCAGAAGATAGTTTGTCTCGGGCATGAAGTAATGTCAAATTAGCGAAACTTTGAGTGTTTTCTTCTTCGCAAATTGGGTTACCAGATCCTCAAAGTTGATCTCACGCAGAATGTCAGCTTCTATGCTCATCAGAGCCAGATGGGACAACCGCTCATTCCCCATCGATGTGCGAAGTCTGTTCTTTATTCGTTTCATTTTTGAGAATGAGCGTTCCGCACTGCAGTTACTGACCATAAGCACCAGATACATGCGGAGTGCTATCTCCACATTAGGAAATGATCCCTGAACTTGTTTCTGGAGTATCAGCCGATAAATGAAATTCTAAATTCTGGGCTTTAATTCTGGCATCCTACTACAAGTAGTTCTAGATTCAATGGCATGGCTGCAAAAACGTGTGTTTAATCTTGATAACTACTGTCATGTTTCAATGTAATCTTACTGCGTATTTGTACTGGGTGTCCGCAGGAATTTTTCCAGAGGGGCAAAAATTTCTAGGGGGCAAAATTTTCTGGCGGGAGGTAAAATTTTTGTAGGGGGATAAAATGACGTTTTTTGCATAGCATAGCTGACTTACTTCAATAGGCCCTAATTGTTTTTTTAGCATTGAAATCGTGTTGGGACTGTTGGAATAATCATAAAATTCAAGATTTTTTTCTAATATTTTCAAAATCCAGGGGGAAATGCCCCCTTACCCCTTCCGGACGTCCATGGTCCTATGGGCCTCCACCACGGCGGTGCACTGGGGCCTCCACCCAGGTTAATACGGCCCTGCACACATGCACACATACATACATACTTACATACATACATACATATAACCTACGTACATGCAACACTATACATGCAGATAGACATACCAATCTCATGCACAACTAGCTTGTATCACAATTGATGCGTCACTTCACCTACCGCCAAAATTGCATTGCGCATATGTATGTATGCAGTACAATGTTCTAGCTACATGTAACTTAGACGACTGTGAGAGTTCATGAAGAAGAACAGTTCTCTGCAATCGCCGTGACTTAATATACATGTATAGTCCAGTCATTAAACAACAATTTTTAATAGAGGTTCAACAAAATTTGAAGAAAAGGTTTGTCGATGGGTTTCACCTCTCTGATACGTCTACATCACAGGAAAAAAAGGTTACCAAAATATGAATTGGGGAAATATGTGAAAATGGGTCAAATCCAAGATGGCCGTCGTCAAAATTAACAAAGTGGAAAAAATTTTATATATGGAACCACTCAAGCTAAAAACATATATGATGAGTCTATTCATATCATCATATACACATACATGCTATGGAATGTAATTTTCAAGTTAAATGTTAAAAAAAACAAAATGGCCACCAAGGTTTGACGAAAAAAAGCAAAATTATCATATCTACATATCTAACGGCTATAGTCCAGGCAATTTGCAGCTAGACCTGGGCGAAATTGCTTCAGAAGGTTTTTAAACGGTTTCCTGCTCAGGAACCATTGCTGAATAAGATATCCAAAATCCCCCCAAATCGGACCACGGGAACACCTTCAAATTGCAAAATCCAATATGGCCGCCATCAATCATATTGGAAAATTCACCTTTTCTGTTTTTTAGAGTATATGCACTTGTAATACCTCTAATGTTACTGATTTCGGTATGTAGAATTCATTTCTGATGTTGTTTTCGTCAAGTGGGGTCATCTTCACCTTGAAAGGTCATGGTCAAGGTCATTTTTGGCAGATTGGAAAGTTAACTTTTTTTGTTTTTTAAAGTATATGCACGTGTAATACCTCAAATGTTGCTGACTTCAGTATATAGATATCATTTCTGATATTGTCTTTGCCATTTGGGGTCATCTTCACCTTGAAAGGTCATGGTCAAGGTCATTTTGTTACATCGATGACGCCATCAAGCAAACTTTCCATCATTCGGTAAATGTAAATTTTTATGTGTTGCTGTTCTTCACCAAGTCTGAGCTCTGACAAATTTTTTAAGTTTGGCCGCAGTTGGTCGCCGTCATCAAATCAAATCAAATCATTTATTGAATCGAATACACTTTTCAAATCATTTATTGAATCGAATCCACTTTGCCCGTACCAGCACGTAGTTCTAATCGAAGAAAGGTGCCCGTACCAGCACGTAGTTCTAATCGAAGAAAGAACGCTGTAGTATCTGAGAGAGAAAGAAACTGGAATATACTTGCGGCTACTGTCGAGGATTCTATGCCAATCTGCAGAATGTGACTGCATCAACTTCCTGCATTATGGATCATGGTATCTGGAACAGGTCAAAGTGTTGGAGTTCACACATCCTGAGCTCTATCGGCGCTTCTGTGTGAGCCAGTGGGTTGTTCAGGATGGCCAAGGATGGTTCTGTGCTGTCGGAGGTGGCATGACGGTCGAGCAGACCATCCAGCGAGTGTCGATGGGTCCTGGAGGTCACTATGTGGTAGGAGCCACACGCAATGCCACTGCTGTAGCAGAGTTCGAGCTCTTGTTCCAGGAGATCGGGTCTACCAGCAGCCTTCTTAATTTTCTCACCTCTAACCACCCCAATAGCCACACAGAATGCCATCTACAGAAATGTAAACACTAATTCCAGCTGCTGCAACAACATCCCTTCCACAGCTGAAGACTCCATCTACAATGGAGAAGGAGATGAACGACCTGTCATCCAAGGAGATGGCAGAGGCGCATAAGGACATGGACATTGCTAAGGAGCGCGGCATGGACCTCAGGCAGGTACTCACACACAATAATATTTGCTCTCAGCATCTTCACTGTTTCGATAGTGATCTTCCAGCTCACACCAACAAGTCACTACTTGTTGGGGAGATTGAGCCTAGACTGGACCTCACCCAATGGCGTGAGGAGTCTACTCTTGCAACACATGTTGCGGTAGATTTCATGTCTCAGATCTACAAAAATGTAAACACTTATTCCAGCTGCTGCAACATCCCTTCCACAGCTGAGACATCTCAATGTAGGAGGCAAGTACCTGATGGATGAATTTCACATTTCGGGAGAAGGATGAAGCTGAGGTTATCATGGTGTCGATGGCCACACCAAGATTAGGGAATTGTGCTATTGGCATCTGCTGCATCTTAGACATGAAATCTACCACAACATGTTTGGCAAGAGTAGACTCCTGAAACCATTGGGTGAGATTCAGCTTAGGCTCAATCTCCCCCAATAAGTAGATTGGCATAGAATCCTCGACAGTAGCCGCAATTATATTTCAGTTTCTTTCTCTCTCGGATACTACAGGTCTTCCACAATACTCACACACAATTTGCACGTGTGAATAACAACAGACTCTCTTTCAGTGATATGAATAGACTCATCATAGATGATTTTAGCTTGAGTGGTTCCATATATGAAATTTTTTCCACTTTTGTTAATTTTGACGCCGGCCATCTTGGATTTGATCCATTTTCACATAGTTCCCCAAGTCATATTTTGGTAACCTTTTTTTCCTGTGATGTAGACGTATCAGAGGGGTGAAACCCATCGAGAAACCTTTTCTTCAAATTTTGTTGAACCTCAACTGTTTAATGACCGGACTAGTATGGAGGAGAAGTTCTCGAATAACAGACTTTATACGAAGCGTTGCAGTTACAGGAAAATCTATCGCTGCTGTTTGGCGTCTGTAACAGAGCGATTTTCAAGCTGCGACATTGAAGCACAGTACAACTGCATTTGATATTGCCCCCTTTCAAAGTTCAGAAGTGCACACACGACCATACGACAGAACATCGATGGCGATGGGCAATTGTGCGTGAAGGACTTGCTGAAGGTCCTCACACAGTAGTTGCCTCGTGTGAGACTCGAACTCGTACTCTCCGCGTCACAGGCTGAGCACTCGAACCAATCGGCTACTAATCCCCAATAGCATCATTTGCAGTAGCCGTAACTACTTACTATACAACTGAGCATTTAAGAATGCTACTTGTTTGAATCGCTCATGTTTTTCTTATTTCTTTCGAAAATCTATTAAATTACTGGTCTGAATTCCGCTGAAACCTTGTACAAACTTAAATGTTTCCAGCGGTGTCCTGTAGAAATATAGAATTTTCGTTTTGTTAATGTAATTTTCCACAAATCTGAGCCATCGTAATCCTATGTTTTAATTGTCCGGTTAATTAGGGCGACTCCTCTGTAATTTTCAAAAGACCTGTGAATCGCCGATTTTTTAGATGGTCCACTTCGAATACAGATGTAGAAAGTCAGCTTACCGGTAGATGGTGCACTGGTAGTTGGTGATGACGATGACGCTGGTAAGCCGGATGTTGCAGAGGATGTGAAAGGCGGACCAGCTGTTAAAGTCGGTGACGGAGGTGAGCCAACTGTTGAAAACAATGATACAGGTGGGCCAGCAGTAGCCGATGATGACGAAGGTGGCCCAGGTGTTACAGATGGCGAAACAGATGGGCCAACTGTTGAAAATATCGATACAGGTGGACCAGATGTCGAAGATGAAGATGCAGGTGGACCAAATGTCTGAGATGGCGAAATAGGTGGAACAGATGTCAAAGATGGCGAAACAGGTGGACCAGATGTCGAAGATGAAGATACAGGTGGACCAGGTGTCGAAGATGAAGATACAGATGGACCAGATGTCGAAGATGAAGATACAGGTGGACCAGGTGTCGAAGATGAAGATACAGGTGGACCAAATGTCGAAGATGAAGATACAGGTGGACCAAATGTCGAAGATGAAGATACAGGAGGACCAGATGTCGAAGATGAAGATACAGGTGGACCAGATGTCGAAGATGAAGATACAGGTGGACCAGGTGTCGAAGATGAAGATGCAGGTGGACCAAATGTCGAAGATGAAGATACAGGTGGACCAAATGTCGAAGATGAAGATACAGGTGGACCAAATGTCGAAGAAGAAGATACAGGTGGACCAGGTGTCGAAGATGAAGATGCAGGTGGACCAGGTGTCGAAGACGCTATAACACCAGTTACTGCTGACGATGCGGTTGGAAGAAACGTTGAAGACGGTAACACACCGGATGTTGGCAGTGACGACGGAAGGATCGTTGCAGTTGTTGTTCTGGAAAAACGAGCAGTCGGATGGAAAGTAAGAGCGGTTGGAGAGGACAATAAGGTAGGCCCAGATGTTGGAAAAGTTGTTGTAGATGATGAAGGTAAAGACGTGGTTGACTCGGAAGCAGCACCTGGCGTTGTTCTGGGAAGTCTGGTGCTGGAGCTACTTGGAGCAGAAGAGGAAGTGGGAAACGGTGTGGTCCTTCTCGAAAATCCAGCCGACGTAGTCGAAGAGGGGAAGGGAGTGGTTCTTCTCGAAGCTACAGAAGAGGCAGTAGTCGAAGAGGGGAAAGGAGTGTTTCTTCTAGAAATTCCGGAAGAAGTAGTCGAAGTGGAGAAAGGAGTGGTACGTCTGGAGGTTTCGCTGGTAGACGATTGGTCTGCGTTGGCTGGCACAATCGGGAGTGGCGTATTTGGTTTTGAAGAAGGCGTTGTTGATGTTAATGTTGTTGGAGTTGTAGAGGTCAAAGTAGTCGTCGTAGCTGGCGCTGTTGTAGTGGAAGTAGTTGAAGACGTAGTCGAGAATCTCGGCTGAGTTGCTGTTCTTGTAAGTTGACCAATAGTAGTCGTTGTTGACGCTGATGACGTTGTTGTTGTACTAAGAACAGTTGATCCGGTAGATGTCGTAGAGGAGGAGGAGGATGAGGAGGAGGAGGAAGAGGAGGAGGAGGAGGAGGAGGAGCTTCTCAGACCTGTTGAATTCAGTACGATCTGTGAGACGGTACCTGACGCCGCCTGGGATGACTCCGTGTATGGCACTCCCAACGAACCAAGGCAGAATCCAGCTGGGTAGAAATACGAGCTCAACGACTGACCACCATAGACAGAAACCGAAAAAGTCGCATTCTGCGTTGGTCCATCAATACGGTGAACGGCGTCGAAGAGCCGATAGGTCGCAATCTGGGAAACATTGTAGACGGACCCGGGAACGTTGCTCCATGCCACGGTCGCCAGGTTGAACGAAGGATCGTAGAGCAGTTGGTTTTGGTACGCGGTGTTCACGAGTACCGTCGAGAAGACGTTGAACTCTCGCGAAGTGTTCGTGGGTACGACGAACCGGTACTGAGGCAGGAAACCGCTGACCGGTGGTACTACGGCCATCGCGGGACTGGACGTCCTGTTGGTCAGTTGGCAGACGATGATCGTTCTGGTTGCAGAGACGTCAATACCGCGCCCAGGCTCGTATAGGGTCAGGTAGTCGCCGCTTCTAGCCAGCGTCTGGGACAAGACGTTTGGATTCTGAGAGGGACTGATCTGCTCGACGTAGGTGACAACCGTGCCTGGAACGACAGCAACGATCTTGACCGCGTACGAGTAATTCCCCGGAAGAGACCCAATAGCGAAAAACATCCCACTCGCCTCAACCGGAATCATCTGCTCAACAACGTGGTTCTCCGTCGACCCTTCCACCCTCGCAACGAGGTTTCCGGCCCAGACGGCGATCTGATTGTTCGCCGTGACCTCGCTTCCGGTCAGGTCCGCGGTCGACTGGAACTGGATCGTCTGGAGGCGATTCAGAAGGAAGTTGATCCGCTGCCCGGCCGTATAACCCACCGAACGGAAGAAGAGGACTCCGTTGAACATACCGGACAGCGTCACCGTCACGTTCGTGTTGTCTTTGGTCGCGACAACAGCGAACTGTGACCGGTAGATGTCGCCTCCTTGCGGCGCGTATCCGACCACGAAGTATCGTGTGCCGAGTGCGCTGAGCGGTAGCGCTAGGTAGGCCTCGCTGTAGTTGCTCTGCTCCATGAGACCGACGACTGTGGCCGTGTCGTTGATCGCTACCTGGATGGCCTTGGTCGTGATCTCTCCGCTGCCCGACAGCTCCAGGTCCGCAGGGATCCGGATCGCCGCGTGGTTGTAGGCGCCGACGTCGATGCTGGAAGAGGATGAGTTGGGGTAGGTGACTGTGACGCGGATCGGGTTGGAGGTTGATCCGACGAATAGGGTGAGGGTTTTCGTTGGAGACTGGGGCGACTGCGTGAAGGCGACGATGAAGGATTGACCGGCGTTTGACTGACTACAACCGCCTGCAGCACAAATTAAAACACAACTAATCTCATCATAATTATAACAATGCTAACAGCAGCTTATAACATAAGGACTCGAGTTGATGCGTAGTTATAAGAGAAAAATGTTTGTGCAGCGTATAGAGATGAAATGTTTTGTTGAGTAAATGCTTTAGCACAAATGTAAGACAATGCAAGAAAACCGAACTACGACGATTGCCAGTTTGAGGCTACTGAGTGGACTTCGTGTAACAACGCTAGGCATGTTGTTCATGCACTCTTGTCTTGCGCCTCAGATCTTGGGCGCTTATTAATTCGTCACAGATAACTCAAGAGACATTTTCAAGCCATCTTAAGACGCATCTCTTTAGACCTCTTAGATTGCAATGTTACGCCCCATTTTGGGGGTCTATAAATGCGCTTGATAAATATCCAGACACAATACATACATGCAATAAGAAAATAGCACACGAGGCTTATGATAAACTCTGCTACAGATGCTCGTTATTACAAGATCGTCATGTTTCTCTGTTACATGCTTGTGTGTTCCTGGCTGTGTAGGTCTATCAAGCGGAAGATTATTATTATTTATTTATTTATTTATTTATTTATTTATTCCGGATATTTCTATAGCGCCTCTCGAAGTCAACTACTACTCAGAGGCGCTCCCGACTACAGCATTTGATACTGTGCCGGAATTTTCACGCCGAAGCAATTGCGAGTGAAGGACTTGCCCAAGGTCCGTACGCAGCGGCTAGAGTGGGATTCGAACCTGCAACCCTCCGGTCACAAGGCGCCGAACTTACCACTGAGCCACAACGCCCCACATTATTATTATTATTATTATTATTATTATTATTATTATTATTATTATTATTATTAAGGAGCTTTTATATAGCGCCCCTTCAAGGTGATCTACTCAGGAGCGCTCCCAGTCCAAACACAGCTAGAGAGTAGTCTTTAAGTTTTTAAGAAATACGGTAGAGTGAGTCAAATATAAGGTTCAGTTTTCTTTTGCTACATCTGTTAGGAACTTATGTCATGACTCCAGATGCCGGATGTCATAAGTTCATTCAGAGGGGGAATTCAAAAGCCTTTATTTGGAACATTTCGTCTTAGATGACGTCAGGTGGGTTTCAATGAAGTAGCGCGAGAATCATTCCAAATGCATGTCTTGACAATAGAAAGTGACCGACAAACAGACACACAGACATACACACAGACAGACACACAGACAGACACAGAAAGAGAAAGAGAGAAAGAGACATTGAGACTTGATAATAGTAATATGAAAAATGTGATCATTCTCTTGCGGGTCACATCACGCGACCTCCGCTTCAAACCAAAGACATTACATCATATCAAATATCTCTTTGGCCTAAGAAACTACTTCCTCGTTCATAGAGTCACGTAACAGTTGTGTGACGGACGCAACTAGTTACATCAGTGCATATTTTAAGGAATTTTGACTACTGGGACAAAATCAGCCATGGGTCTAGTTCATGATCTTTCTTTGGAACTCGTCTCTCAGAGGTGGGTCGGAGAAAGTCGGCCATGATCTGGTCGAAGAACTTTTTTTAAGGAATTAATCTTCACAAACTTACAACTTGTAGACTTTTTCAAAAAAAATTTCGAAATTTATCTCCGAAAAAAGTTGATGACCTTTTTTTTTAGTCATCACCTTCTTTTACGACTTTTCTCGGGTCTCCCAACCAATAACAAGGGGTCATTCAACAATAATGTCATACCTTTCTCATTATACTACTAGGACAAATCTTTAAATTCTTGCAACATTTGTCCCACTAGTTGTACTTTATACATACATTGCCTGGGACAAATCGCTCTGACTACTGGGACAAATCCTAAGACTACTGGGACATTTGTCCCACTATAGTTATACAGTTAAAATATGCCCTGAGTTACATGTCATCGCCTGCATGACCTAAATCCAGTAGCAACTATAAACTACCAACTGTTTAAACATAAAATGCAAATTTGATGTAAATGTAGGGCCTACACGTTTCTACAGCGACCCTATGGCCTAGACCCTGATGATTTCTTAATGAATCATTTATTGTCGTAAAATTGTGCATCATAAATACGTGCCCCGAAAGCACCGCCATACATATGACAATACAAACCCTTTGACAGTACTGTATGGGCTCCACTTGTCCTATTATATGACATTTGCTGATAGGCCACCTTCTATACTATGGGCCTAATTAAGGGGCTGCGACTTACCAAGTGGCCAGTAGCTATAGCTATAGTCGGTCTGTAGGCTAACAGATTAGAATTTTCTGCTTGTAATAGTGCGCATCGTGTGAACTTTGAGAGAGAGAAAGACAGACAGACAGATAGATAGATCGAAAGAGAGAGAAAGTGAGACAGAGACAGAGAGAGAGAGAGCAAGAGAGAGAGCGAGAGCAAGAGACAGAGACAGAGAATTAGAAGAAACGGTGGGTTTACCTTGTGCCGAAGTTCCAGGTACTAGAACCAAGGTAGCAACAGCCAACAACAACCAACAGGTATCTAAAACAACACAAAGCCAGGCATGAAATCGCAAACTTGAACAGCAACTAATTTGCAATTCAAAGGCTATGCGGGGGCTACTGGCTTATTCGCAAGCGCTGCAAGAAGTCACGCGGGTTGTCGGAAGTAGGCCTACTGTAGGGTCGTCCGGGGAAATATGGACACCTTAAGAATTTGGCATCATTTCAGCAGACCACATGCATGTAAAAGAGATATTATTGTATAATATGAAGCAGAATTGCTATATCTTTAAATAGAACAACTGCATTGTGTGATATTCTAAACAGTTATTCGTTGAGAACATAAAGAAATATTTTATAATGTGTCCATATAACCCCAGTGAGTGGGGCAATGTGGACACGGTATGTCCATTTTACCCCATATATATTTCCATAACAAACTCATTAATATAGGATACTATAGTATTACTTATTTGAAAGCACAGAGACTTAATTTTGTACAGCAAAGTGACAGTTTAGGCCTGTCACAAACATTTAGGCCTATGTCTAATTTATACAGGTTAACCTTACTAGAATTACTATGGAAAAGGACATTATTCCAAAGGACAATTTCACTTTAGAAATGTAAACTTCACAATTAACTTGCAAATCAGAAAGCCAAACCAAAGGAAAGGTAAACATAAAAGCTAATTTAAAGTCATTTGTCCCTACCTAATTACTGTCACTATCATTGCAAATCTCACATACAAATATGATATCTCTTGATCATCATCAGCTCCTGCGCAACTGCATGTTGTGTACCCAGAGATGGCATTTCTGGCACGAAATCCAACCCCCAGCAGAAGCTGAAAATAAGTCAGCAAAATAGAGACACTCTGTGTCATCTTCTTCATCTTCTTCAATTTCAGAGAGTTTTCTTTTTCTTGTTGTCTTCTTCTTAATTTTCCTTTCGACTATTTCGTTTCCTGTTTTCTTTTCTATTTTCTTTCCATTTTGATTTTCATTTCTCTTTTCATTAACCTTTGGCATTTTTTTCCATAATGTTTCCTGTTTTCTTTCCCTTCTTCTTCCCTGGTTCTTTTGAAGGAGTTATCTTTCTTTTATCCCCTTCTAACATGGTTTTATACGGCGAGCTTGTCAAGATTGTGCTCTTCCACTGCCATGACGAATCACTAAAGAATGTCTGAAAATGATGTTTCCAGCATTTCTGCTTGTGCAGCTGTTGATGGAACAAGGTCATTGTTGACTTGTTACTATAGGGCTAGGCACAAGTTTGGGTTGTAGGCCTAATAATAAAAATTAAATAGGGCTATTCCTAAAACTTAGTGTGTAATCATAACGGGGCAATATGTACATTGTATGGGGTTATATGGACACTGGTCATATTACCCAGGCTAGTAGTGGCCATATGGCCCCAATTCAGTAGCAGTAACAATTTTGTGAAAATGGCGGTCTGCCATCTGCGACGCAATTCATAGGCACAATTTTTCGAAGGCCAGATGCAATAACAAATCAATGGAATTTTTCTGAAAATTTCGTTCAACAAATCATTGTGAAAAAATTATAAGTTATACTCACCATTTCTTTCAAGAAAATATGTCAAATATTGGAAAAATTCGAGGAAAATTCTAAGCTCAACAAGTAATCTTCCCGCTATGATTACGAAATTCCCCGGAAACAGCATAAGAATGACAGTGCACTAGAATGACCATAGACTTAATATTTAGCTAGAATGACGGGGTGTCCATATTACCCGGAGTGGCCATATTACCCCGGTCGACCCTATATAAGAAGACTGATAATCCAGTTTTCCCAGAAGACCAGAGAACGAAGGAGACAGATAGCTTCTCTGTATCTGCTACGAGTCGGTTGTGCGTTGGTAGAGAGAAGTGAGACGTAAGCCGATTGGATAGAATTATTTTTGGATAGAATTATTATTGCAAAAACATCAGAATTGCTATAGGCTTTTTGTTCTGTTAAACGTTGTGCGTGCGTGCGTGCATGCGTGCGTGCGTGCGTGCGTGCGTGCGTGCGTGCGTGCGTGCGTGCGTGCGTGCGTGCGTGCGTGCGTGCGTGCGTGCGTGCGTGCGTGCGTGCGTGCGTGCGTGCGTGCGTGCGTGCGTGCGTGCGTGCGTGCGTGCGTGCGTGCGTGCGTGCGTGCGTGCGTGCGTGCGTGCGTGCGTGCGTGCGTGCGTGCGTGCGTGTGTGTGTGTGTGTGTGTGTGTGTGTGTGTGTGTGTGTGTCGTAGGTAGGCCCTAAGTATCGATATCTTTATCTCCGCACAACGTTGGAACGTCAAAGTGACGCCTAGGATCCCGAGTTTAACGTCATCTTATGGCAACAAAGGCCGTTGACGTCGACAGAAGTTAGTTAGAACAGGTCTCACCATTCGGTTGGCATAATACATAATACTGTTATCTCAATAGTAATCCATTGTTTAACGCCATCTTCTAGCTACCAAGGCCGTCGGCGTCTTTAAAGTTCATTAACATAGTTCAGTTCATTTTCATTTATCTTTAATCCATCAGTTTTGTCTGCTTTTTCCTGGTTGTTTTCGCGTCAGACAGGTTGTTGAGACGGTGATGTTAGGCAGGTGGTTGGACCTCGTTGGTGTTCAGCTTTGATAATATGTAGATTAATATTTAAAATAATCTTTATATAATTGATTTGGCCATATGGCTCTTTTGTTGACCATAAGGTTCTTTTGGTTACTATAAAAGGCTCTTGTTATTTTTTTAGTACTCAGTTATGTGAATTATTGATCACACCTAAGGAAGACAACAATAACTACGCTGCCGCTTCCTCTTATAGGGCAAATAGTACCCTTAAAAGAGGTGTGGAATTATTTTGAACAGTTTTCACAGAATTTCGATTATACTCTGCGCGTCTGCTTTCATTTGTAGAACAAATATCAAACTTAAAAGAGGTGTGAAATTGTTTTGAACAGTTCTCACGGTTCTTATGGCATAATACAGCAAACGTGTACGAGTTTTCAGCGTTTAACAACATCTTATGGTTACAGGGCCGTTGACGTCGACCTTACCTTGACCTTTTAAAGTTACAACTATGCATGTCCAGATTGATTTAGTTGCAGTTTAACGACGCTGGGTCATAACAAACATGATTAGCGTAGCCCATCTCCTTTATCCATGCTTGGGACTGGCACTACCAGAGAACGAACAATGGCGGACTAAAACTGATTTGGTTGCAAGTTTATGTAAAAATAAGTTCAGCGAGATAAATGTGTCGATTTGATTCTATAATTAACTCTGCCACTGCCCATACTCCAGTCGTGCCAGTGTAAAGCCTGAATAAAGGAGGGCGACGCTAGTCATCTTTGATATGACACAGCGTGGTTAAACAGTAACTTAACAGCCAACTTCTAGATTTAACTCTTTCAATAATTCATTCATTCATTCTGAAAATTTATATAGCGCTCCTTCAAGATACCTACTCAGGAGCGCTCCCAGTCCAGCCACGGCAAAAAAAGAAAGATTTGAGTGATCTATGAAACACAGGCAAATAATTATCACAGTGAAAACTGTAAGAAAATTTCTATCGATGCCATCGACCCTGGCAGCCAGCCATGAGATGTCGTTAAATTCAACTTCAAAAACTATCTATGCTATGGTGATAGCTGTACAAAAAGGTTTTCAAAGCGATGTCAGCATCCTTTGATGCCATATAAACTGTTGGGGATCATCTAAACTCTACTAACGTGTAAAGGCGACGCCGATACGGCCTTGCTAGCGACAAAATGGCGTAAAACTAGGGCATAACCGGAAATCGCCTCGGACATTCGCCTCGGCCGAATATCCCGTTTTTCGGCACTATTCGCCTCGGCAAATACTGTACAGACAAATAGTTGCAAATAAAATTTTTGAACTTAGGTCTATTCATTTAGCATATTCATTTTGAAGAAGAAAAGTACAAAAAACACCAACAGCGGAAGTCCACAACAGAAGTCAAGTTCATTTCATTGATTATTTATATCTAAAATTCAAAATGTATTAGTCAGTTATTACAAGTATAAGAATTTATTTCGTTAAGTTTTTCATTACATGAAAATGTGAAGCCTTGCATACGGAACAAATGGTACTCGGTTCGTACCCGGATCCGGCAAATAGTACATCCAAATACTCGGATTCGGTGTTCGGTGGAAAATGTCTACCCGGTTATGCCCTACGTAAAACCGATAATAAAATTCTCCATTTACACACCCCTTTTAAACGTGGTTAACTGATGCTATATATAAATATATCGTTGCGATTAATGCTAGATAGTTATTATGAAGGAATGCTGCAAAATGTTGCTTAATTTGTATCAGATTATCATCTCATCACAGTTAGATGTATCATAGGCATTATTAGCTGTATTATTCTATGTCGGTAAACACTGAATACTAATGAAATTGTAAAGTTCTGTTTTGACACCTTTAAATGGTGTCTTTCGGATGTTATAAATATATTTTCACTGCATTGCATATGCTTCAAATTGTCGTCAACGGGCTTTGATGTCATACGACGACGTTAAACCTTAGAATAATAATAATAACGCCAGATGGGGAGGGGGATAGAGCAATGGTAACACTCATGGCCAGTAGAGCATAAGGTACGCGGATCGATTCCCGTAACCCCCTCTAGGGAGTCCATAGAGTAGTGGTAACATCACTGGCGTGAAGAGCAAGCGGTAGCGGGATCGCTTCCCGCAACCCTCCCAAATTTAGGTCCACTCAGCCTTTCATTCGCTAGATGGCGCGTTGTTAAAATGAGATGTAGGACGTGACTCCTGTAATAACTTGTGATCATCCGTTCATGCTGATTTGTAATCATACTGCGTAATTGTCAGTTTGAAGATATTAAACGAAGATTATTATTATTATTAGGGCGGCGCCTTGCATGGCTGCGAAAACGTGTGTTTAATTAAGATCTTGCTTGTACTTTCATGTTTCAATGTAATCTTACTGCGTCTGTCGGTTTGAAATAATAAAGAATATAATGGTAGGCCTAGTCGGTGATGGATATCATCCAAATCTATACGATGAGCCCGACTGAATATTTCCAATTGATGTAAACAGCCTTTGATGTCATATAAGATGTCGTTAAACTGTTCAGATCATCCAAACTCAAATGACGTGTGAGGCGACGTCAATGCGGCCCTGCAGCCCTGGTAGCCACAAAATATCGCAAAAACCGGCAACACCTTTTAAACGGTGTCAACTAATGCTATATATAAAAATCAGATGCGTAAAAACTAGATTCTATTGTTCTTTGCTTGAACACAGCGTCGTTAAAATAAACCTACCATTACCTCCGCCACTGCTTTATAGGCCAACTCGTGCATAGTGCCAGTCCGAAGCCTGAAATAAAGGAGGGCGATGACTCTAATCGTCCTCCTTACGACTCATCGTAGCTAAGCATCAACTACCTGCTTGCCTATTGCATTGAGTCAGTTGAGCACCCCAACTTTAAAATTTGCTGTGAGTAGACTTAAAACCGCCACTACAGTATTCGGGCGGTGCCAGTCAGAAGCCTGGATAAAGGAGGAGGGCTACGCAAGTCGTCTTTGTTATGACACTTAAACAGGAACTATCCTGTGAAATACATCTTCTGCGCAGTATAAGCACCTGAAGAAGATTCACTCAATAGATGTTTGTCGTGTGCTTTCGCTCTCTAGCGTGTACTCTAGGTGTAGTAGGCCTATACTTACTGCAAAAGAGGTCGATTTAGGTGCACTAGGCCTATCGTACCCACGAAACGGATCAGCAATAGACCTAAATAGGCCGATTAGGCTGCCGATCGTTACGTCCATATCGTCAAATAAGCATGTGTTGCCTTTGTGCAAACGGTTAGGCCTGCAAAAGGACCTACAGTAACTACGCACGCAACTTAACTGGCTCGGTAAAAGCCATTGTTGGCTTCTATATATATTATAACATAACATAACAATGGGATGTCAGTGTGTTTCGATATGTGTGTTGGAACCACTGCAAGTCAACCTTTAATAATTTGATAAAAAAAATTACATATGGAATTAGGTCTGTGTATAGGCCTATATGTGTAATATGCGCGCGCGTGTGCGTGCGTGCGTGCATGCGTGTGTGTGTGTGTCGCTATGGTCTAATACACAGCCATAGGTTCACGAAATAGACAGTCTGTACGTATAGTTTAAATTATTTATGCATAAAATGCGCTATTTAAATAACTACATGCATACACACCTACTACATACATATTACATAATTATACACACATACATACATACATACATACATACATACATACATACATACATACACACTTACATACATACACAACTACATACATACACACATACGTAATTACGTATGTACATAAATACTTTCCCTGCATGCATTCACACATACAAATATACATACATGCCAACAAACGTGCATACGCAAGTACGTTCTCAGCCATATAATTCAATGCAAATGTCAAATTCTTTTTTTAGCGCTATATATCTGGATATCTGTGCTAGCCGTCAAGCCAAGTGACCCAGTCAGTTAGAGCGGTCGAAATAGTAGGCTAAATCTCCAGTGATCCGAAAATGCCCAAATATGGTCAGCTGGTCACGGCGATTCTTTCTTCTTGGTTGATTGTCCAAAGCTTTTCAGACCGTTCTCGTGGTTAGGCTCAACCAACCGTAACCGCGGGCAATCCGTGCGGAAAGTTTCCGTTCCGCTTGGCTGACTCGGATCAAAGGGTAAGTCGTGAGAAGATGATTTGCCTAACTGACAATCCGGTCTAAGTATCGGCCAATCTTGCATTCCTTATAACGAAGGGCCAGAGCCTTTAGAATCACGAAATGTATGTGTCTATGTATGTGTGTACGTACGTACGTATGTATGTGTATATGTGTGTACGTATGTATGCAACTATGCATGTTTGTATGAATATATGAATGCATGAATGTATGAATGTATGTATGTATGTATATACGTATGTATGTACGTATGCATGTATGTGTGTACTTATGTAAATACGTACATACATACACATACGTACAAACGTATATACATACATACTTATATACATGCATACATACCTACATATTATATGCTTACATGCATACATATATACATACATAAAAATAGGTCAAAAATCTGGTCACTGAAGACTTATTTCTTGTATTGAATGCAGCCACACATGGGCCTATATATATATACATACCTACATCATAATTATATGAATTATATATATAATAAATATAAATATATAATCATGTATGTGCATACTTACATGTGCATACGTACATATAATGGCATTGTATACCGTCTCTGACAGAGGATGGTAATGATATTTTGTATACATTTATCAATTTTTTTTCTAAATTTCCAAAATCTAGCAGCTACAACAATTATGGGAAATCTTAATCTGTTCATTCTTTGACGGATAGGCAAAAAATGCGAAGAAATTATCAAAAAACTCAAAAAACCAGCATGGGGCATCAATTCTGCACCTTTTTCGGATGATGACCCATATATCTTTTGTGAGCAACTATTGGGCTAGGTGTGCGCTGTCAGTGATATTTTGGCAGCTGTTAAAACCATGGTCTGAAACGGAGGCAGGAAGAATTCAGCGTGTGGCAAAACAACTTCACGGATGAGTGAACGTTCATTCATAGAGATGGTCTCTCCTCTTCCTCCCTCCCCTGTTCGCCACTGAACTTTTTTAACCTTTGCTTAGTCCGCTCTTAAACAGGGCAGCGATCTTCAGATAGGCCTAGATTGCTCAAGTATACTTTCAAAGTACACCATTGTTAAGTACATTGCTTAATAACAAGTATACGGCTCACATACAGTGCTAAAGTACATTTGCAACAAATACAACTCTTTAGAATAGGCCTTCTGTTCAATCGCTTTGTTAAACTTTTGTCCTAAATAGTTTGCGATAGATGAACAGGTAGCATAGGTCATCGTCAATTCCTTACTTTAATGAAAAAGAAGAGCAATACGTTAAACTAGCCCTGAGGCAGCCATGGGTATGAAGTGTTAGCGACTTCATTTTCTTAGCTTCGGCAAATGGGGGCGGGTGGCAAGCTCTCTCCCTCGCCGTCTCATCTACCACTGACAGTGTACGGTCAATGTACTCATTATAGCTGAGTTGGCTGGGGGGCAGGCTGAGCAGAAATCTTGAACCAGATTTCTGTCAAAGTGGGGATTTGAACCCCGACCTCTAAATTGATAGTCCTGCACGCAAACCACTACATCAGTGAGCACCCCCAATGAATAAGTTACAAAATGTAAAAGTGCTATCAGCAATTAAGTAAGTGAGAAAGTAGGTATATTCTTTATTACACCATTAGCAAATGTACAATGGGAGCAAACGCACAATTGGTAAATAAAGAATATATTTACCTACTTACTTACTGAATAGCCCAACTCTCATACTTCCGTTTGGCCCAGAGTGGGACAATGCGGGACACCAGTGGGGCGATACGGGTCAGCTCTTGGCCCGGTGAACGCGGCCGACTGGGGCCCAGTCTCAGTAGAGGAATCGGTTAAGCCTTACCTGTGGTGGGAGCTGTCGGTCTGGGATGCTTCCTCGTCAACGGAGTCATTTTGACTGGCCTTTTGACTGGGTTTTTGACTGGCCTTGTAGCCTTTGTCTCTCGGACGCTGACCGTAGCAGTCCGACTGGACAGAGCAGCTACAAAGGATGACCAGGTCCAGCTGGAATAGACTTCGAAGCTCTTGCACTCAAAGTCTATCCCTTTAAAACACCAGAATTAACTGCCCCTGGAAAATAATAACAGTCGAGATGTAACAATTAATCAATCAATCAATTATCGTTTATTCTCGAAAACAACCAAGTTGACAAAATCGCAGCTTGTAACATAGTACAACTAATTATCAGAAATAATAGTTCATAAGTAGTTAGGAAATTATGATTGTGGGCATTATAATATAATTTCAGGTAAATCTACAATAGGAATTATAGGTTCATTGTTCAGTAGGCCTGTATGATTTTAAATACTACTCGAGATATGAAATTTGTATCATCTTTAACTTGGTCTTAGCTAGTACTAGCCTAGTAGGCATACATTGCATAAAGTAATCCCTCTGTAATCCTAAGAGAGGCAAAGTGGGCGAGGCAAGATACATGTATGTCGAAGGCAGGCCAAGTATGGCAGTCAACTTTGATAGGTTCATAATAGCATTAAATACAGACGACCAGTTAAATGTAAAGTCCGCCGCTCACTCACCGTTATCTGCCTCATGCCACCTACTAATCAAGCACTGGCTTTCCATTCCAATCCCACCACCTCTTGGAGAATTCCTATCTAGTCCATCCGATCCACCGCTTTTCAAGATTTCTCACCCTCAACGAAACCCACTTTAGCAGCTGCTCTACCTCCCATCTCTGGTCTCTTGGGCAACCCGACTAGGTTCTGCCCTTGACATCTCCAGAAAACCTCTGTGATACGACGCGTGAATAAGCGCTCGTGAATAAGCTGGTGCCCTGGGCTTAGCTTTAGAGTAGCGCTCTATAAATTTTGAATTTACGATTACGATTATCATTACGACTGAATGCAAATGTCGTTTTTCTATAGCCCGTTAGATGACCTGGTCATTTTTCAACGAACTGATCGGGTGAGATCAACCCGCTGCCCATTTGAATTGGTGCCGCGTCGTTTAGGGTCCCCTTGTATTGACCATACTTAGCCACAGAAATGGTTTCTCATCCTGGTTGAAGAAGTCTAAGCTCTCCCTGACTTGTTGTACAAACACGCTGGGCGCAGGCGCTTGTGCTTTCAATAGGTTAGACTTCCTAGTTGGTCGGGGGATTCTCAGACTTCGGTTGGTTACGGTCTGTGAGTATTGAGTGCTGATTCGCTCCCATATGACCATCGACTGACATCTTGATTTGCATTACGACAAAGCCTTTGTAGGAATTATAATAATAGAATATTAATCATTAGAATAGAATTGATTAGAATAGAATAGAATAGAACAGATTAAAATAAATTAGATTTGATCAGAATTGATTAGCATAGAATTGATCAGAAAAAAGTAGATTAGAATAGAATTGGTTAGAATAGAATTGATTATAATAGATTAGAATAGAATGGAATAGAATAGATTAGAATAAAATAGATTAGAATGGAATAGATTAGATTGGGGTTGATTATAATAGATTTGTTAGAATATAACTGATAAGAAGAATAGAAAATTGATTAGAATAGAATTGATTAGAATAGAATTGATTAGAATAGAATTGATTAGAATAGAATTGATTAGAATAGAATAGAATTGATTAGAATAGAATAGAATTGATTAGAATAGAATTGATTAGAATAGAATTGATTATAATAGAATTGATTAGAATAGAATTGATTAGAATAGAATAGAATTGATTAGAATAGAATAGAATTGATTAGAATAGAATTGATTAGAATAGAATTGATTATAATAGAATTGATTAGAATAGAATTGATTAGAATAGAATTGATTAGAATAGAATAGAATTGATTAGAATAGAATAGAATTGATTAGAATAGAATTGATTAGAATAGAATTGATTATAATAGAATTGATTAGAATAGAATTGATTAGAATAGAATAGAATTGATTAGAATAGAATTGATTAGAATAGAATAGAATTGATTAGAATAGAATAGAATTGATTAGAATATAATTGATTAGAATATAATTGATTAGAATATAATTGATTAGAATAGAATTGATTAGAATAGAATAGAATTTATTAGAATAGAACTGAATTGAATGGATTGGATTAGATCGGAAGTCAGCGTATTCTGCTTATACTCAACGTTTATATCTGAAAGCTGTATTTTATCATAGCGATTTCTCTCCTCTAAGTTCCAACTTAATTCTCTTTAAGCGTTGTCTTGTAGGAACCCGTCGAACCCACTCCTTAACGATGTAGCAGTTCGTCAAGAAATACAAGTTAATCTGCAGACAAATGATGTTCGAACACGGGGAAACTAGGCTATCCACTGGCAGCTCCTCGCACGCACGTCGAACACTTATCACATTTCAGCAACTTATTCTTTTAACAATAATTGTTTTGTTAATTAAACACATGATAAGTAGCGGATAAGCGAACAGTTTAAATTTGCACGTATACTCACTCGTCGATTTCATCGTGACCTGACCGATCTCCTGTTAATGTCTGTAACTCCTTTGGAATATCAACCACAGAAGGATTTCATATTTCGTGCAGAAAGCGCACGGTTGATCAGCCAAGCGTGTCAACCAGGTCAGCATTAACGTATTATGGTAATTCTAATGCGAAGTGACCCGACGGTGGTTCCGCTACAAGAACCGTAGCGAGAAGAGAACGTCACGATTGTAGGGTTAGAGTAAGAATTTCTGAGTGGAGGACTTTGTAACGAGGACTTTGTATTTCCCTTTGGTCAATAAATCCCTGTGGTGAATGTCGGAATATATTAGAGCAGCCAGAGTTTCAGATGTAGCTAAATCCTCGTAATCCGCTAGTTAATCTCTTTCTGATCCCTGAAGTTTAGTCAAAGAAGTCGGCCGCGCATACGACAAATCTTCAGCTAAGGTCCAGTTGTAGAGCATTAAAAATGATGATCTGCTGTGGTCTGATTTATTCTAAGTAAATCTTATCATATCATCTCTCTGTTTGTCTGTATGTCTGTCTGTCCGTCTGTATGCATGTATGCATGTATGTATGTCTGTGTGTTTGTATTTATGTATGTACGACATGTATGTATGTATGTATGTATGTATGCATGTATGTATGTCTGTGTGTTTGTATTTATGTATGTACGACATGTATGTATGTATGTATGTATGTATGTATGTATGTATGTATGTATGTATGTATGTATGTATGTATGTATGTATGTATGTATGTATGTATGTATGTATGTATGTATGTATGCATGTATGTATGCATGTATGTATGTATGTATGTGTGTACGTATGTATGTATATGTATGTATGTGTGTACGTAGGCTATGTATATATGTAGGCCCTATGTATGTGTCCTCTGTTTGTCCCCGGTGTTTCACTTATACTTTGAAACGTGATATATAGGTCTTAGAAAGAGGTCGGTGTCTGTTTGGAACAACTTGCGTTGAAATCATTGAAGCGAACGAGAGCTTAAGTTTCACTGACAGGTTGATGAAGGATGAACGAAGCTGTAACGCAACACAATAAGCCACCTGCGCCGCATACCCAGCGGAGACCGTTTAAAGCCGTAAGCCTATCCTAAAGCCGAAAGCCCATCCTAAAGCCGAAAGCCTATCCTAAAGCCAAGAGCCTATCCTAAAGCCAAGAGCCTATCCTAAAGCCTAAAGCCCAGAGGCGGATCTAGGCTTTTACTTTACGGGGGGCGATTTCATGGACGTCCAAGGTCAAAGGAATTAAAATTACTTATCGAGCTAAGAGCATGATTAAAAGTAAGGGCGTGTAGAAGTAATATTCAAACTGCAGTCCGGCGCTCTACATGCGTAATAATGATCACATGACATTTAGCACAGTATAGTGTATCACATTTTGTAAATTTTAAATTTAAAAAAATAGTTTTTGGACTCTTAGGGGGGGCGATCGCCCCAATCGCCCCCCCTCTGGATCCGCCACTGCTAAAGCCTGTCCTAAAGCCGTAAGCCTATCCTAAAGCCGTACGCCTATCCTAAAGCCGAAAGCCTATCCTAAAGCCTAAAGCCTATCCTAAAGCCGTAAGCCTATCGTAAGGCCGTACGCCTATCCTAAAGCCGTACGCCTAAAGGCTGACATCGTAGACCTATATATGTGATCTTCTTCTTCTTCCTCCTCCTCCTCCTTATCCTTATCCTCCTCCTCTTCTCTTCCTCGTTTTCTCACTCCCTGCTCTCCTATTTTCCTTCATCTTTCTTTTCGTCCTTCTCTTCTGACTGCTGTCCTTTAGTTTGCATGCTCTCTTGTTTTCCTCTGTACTCTGTACCTTCCCACTTCATTTCTTCCTTGGTCTGTAACCGTTCAAAAATGTCGCTGTCTTTTCTAGCTATGTGGTGAAAATAGACATAATTTATAAATCAAATGCATAAAGACGAGAGATATCTATATGGGTAGGCCTAAATAATGCGTGTAGGCCTAATGTTCAGACATTAACGAAGGACACTCTCCTTTCTGTCTGCTCCAAAGCTCGAGGGTACGCGTACCCTAAAATAGAATACGTTAAAATACGTACGTACCTTTCAAAAAATACAATACGCGTATGGTACGTACGTATCATACACGAAAATTTTATTTATGGTTTACTCGGCGACCACTGGCCTACGTATAATCTGACGTTTCCGAGTCAGATTCTGGGAGTAGCAGTTCAGATTAGTGTACATTAAGTCAAGTAGCAGTTGTTCAACTGTTCAACCTTTTGCTTGGAGTTGGACTTTGAAGTGCTGCAGCAGAACTGAGCCGACTGACTGACATTAGTGCATTAAGTGCAATGTATGCTGGATAAACATAGACCTACAATATAGCATTGCAGCAATATACTACGCTGTATACTGGGTTGTAATTGTTTGCTTAAATTAAATTGAACATTCTCATAATGAGGCTAAATGAGCAATGATGTGGTTAACGTATTTTTGTATTGTTTACGTACCCTAAAATAGGGTACGTTAAAAAACGTACGTACCTTTCAAAAAATAGAATACGTATGGTACGTACCCTCGAGCTTTGGTCTGCTCTTTCTTTAATCTTTCACCCTCTTTTTCCTCGTTCTCCTTCTATGCCTCTCTCTCTCTCTCTCTCTCTCTCTCTCTCTCTCTCTCTGTCTGTCTGTCTGTCTGTCTGTCTGTCTGTCTGTCTGTCTGTCTGTCTGTCTGTCTCTCTCTCTCCCTTTCTCTGTCTCGCTCTCTCTCTTCTCTCTCTGTCTCTCTCTCGCTCTCTCTCTCTCGCTCTCTCCCTTCTCTCTCTCGCTCTCTCTCGCTCTCTCTCTCGCGCGCTCTCTCTCTCTCTCCCTTCCTCCTCTCCTCAATCCTTCTTCCCATCCTTCAACCTTCCTCCTTCTTTCGTCCTTCCCTTCAAAATGCATGCTTGCTTGCAACATCGATCTAAAAATATCTGTGCTGCTTAAAATTCACGGTTTGCAACTACAGTTTTCTTTATTAGCTTTAGGCCTATTAGTTTAATTCACGTCTATCCGATTCTCCGCTTCACCCTGTAGCTCTAGACCTGCAGTTGCGTTCGATGTCACCCCAGATGTCTCTAGACTTTGACTTTGCAGTTCGCATGCCTGTGGTCTCGGGCACCTTGAAGACCTATAGATTAAAATGTCAAAGTTCGCATTTTGCTGTAGGGACTCGACCCTGCTAAGCAATGTAACAGTTTGAACCTGAAGGAATTACGGGGCCGTAAAATGTAGGTGGCTCCACGCGCTCTGCGCTCCTTTAATGTCTGAGCATTACATGCATTTTTTACCCATAGATCTCCCTCGTCTTTATGCATTTGATGTATAAATTATGTTTATTTTCACCACATAGCTAGAAAAGACAGCAGCATCTGTGACGGTTAAAGACAGACGCAATAGCCTTCATATGCTATAGGCCCTACGAATTCGCTTACAGCAAGCACTAAGGACGTTACAACAATCGATCGAAAAAAGTTTTATTTACTAAGATACAGTATGTGAATCCACACGACCAGAAAATTCATTTTATATATATATATATATATATATATATATATATATATATATATCCATGTACAATATGTGCAACATAATATTTGTGTATAATGTCACGTGCTATATTGCCATTAGCCTATAACGCATTCATTAAGCGCCACTACCAATCGATGGTGCGTACTCAGCCACTGAGAGTGAATGACTTAGGCTACTCAATGTCCCTACACGGTAACCGACTCAGTGAAGGTTTGAACCCCTACTCTCCGCATTACAAGGTGAACGCTCTGACCAATCAACTAAACCCACCCACACGTGTGTGTGTATATATATATATATATATATATATATATATATATATATATATATATATATATATATATATATATATACACACACGTGTATATATAAATACACACATCACGTACACACATCAAAGACAATTTAACACATTATAACATGTACAAACCTTTCATCAGTCATATCATATATATATATATATATATATATATATATATATATATATATATATATATATATATATATATATAACGTAGTCTATTATAATTTATGGTCATACGAAGAGATTGCTTGTTTAAACCCGTCAGCAGTTCTTGAAGTTTTCATTCATGTCATCGTAGGCCTATAGAACCAGAGTTAAATACAGACATAAAACTGTCACATTGTGTACATTGTGTAATGTAGATCGTGTATAAATATTGATGAACATACAAGACTGCAGGGGTCGTGAACCGTTTCTATTTTGACCCGACGACCTCGCCCTGTCTGCGGTTCATACACCAGCGCCCCATGTCTAAAAGCGCGCTCGCATAGATGACTGTGTCAGATAACAACGTGTGCAGCGCTTTTGTGACGTCATCGTGGGGCACGTGGGCGCTATATGAGGTGTATGTTGCATATACAACAGCAACGTTATACAAAAGACATTATGAAGACCACGTGGGAATATTACTCTATGTAATTGTAATTGTAATTAGTAACTTCTATTGCGCCCGTGTCTAATGCCAATGAAAATGATGATGGTACTGGTTAAACCAATTATGATAATGATGATGATTATAACAATGATCATGATAATTATAACGATGATAACAATGATGTTAACCATGATGATAACAATGACAACCATGGCTATAATGATAACCATGATGCTAATGATAATGATAACCATAAAGATAAAGATAACCATGATGATAATGATAACCATAACCATGATGATAACGATAATGATAACCATAATGATAACGAAAATCATAATGATAACGATAATGATAACCATGATGATAACAAAGAAGATGGAATGATGAGAATCAGGAGGATGTCAGAGGAAGACAATAACAACAACTGAATTGAATTCCTCAAGACTATAAGGAACTGGCCAAAATTAATTAAAAGCAATTTTCACTGATTCTTCCATAAAGTGTCTTCAATATAATTATAGTTTTTAAACAGCAAAACGATCAATAAGTCAGATATAAAATGAAAAAACATTTGTACGATTCCAAGGTGATAATTTCTTATCAAGATTCCATACAATCTTATAAAAATACCACAATGTTTGTAAAAATAAATGCATTCTTATAGAAATAAAAAGCAATCATATCAAAATTTCCTTACAAAATATCACAGGCATTGTTGACTAACAATCACACTTCAAAATCCCTTTGCTTAAGAGTCATATTAATAATACCTTGAAAAGGCTTTGCACAAGACTAGCACATTGGATGGAGTGGAGTACTTGTCAGTTAAGGACTTGCTCAAGGCTAAAGAAAACATGCGACAGTACTGCAAGAACATGTTCAAGTTTCCCTAAAAGCATGTGACAGTATTGCAAGAACAGGTTCAAGTTTCCCTAAAAACATGTGACAGTATTGCAAGAACAGGTTCAAGTTTCCCAAAGAAAACATGGGACAGTACCGTAAAAACAGGTTGAAGTTTCAAGCTTCCCAAAGAAAACCTGGTACACATGACGAGTTGCAGGTGAAGTTTTGCAGTTGGTTGTAAGGCTCGGCTCGGCAGCTTTTCATCTGACACAGGACTTTGCCTGCTGTGGTGAAAGGCACATACATTTGCAATTGGCCACCAGAGGGCTAAACACTCAGAACCACACTGGTCCAAGTAATTTTGCACAGCAGCTCGTAAATCGTAATGTAAAGACAGTCATAATTCCAAATGCAAGTTAACTGTTCAGTCTATTCTGATTGGTTCAACCCATTCGCTGTCATCTTTGTAATCATCCAACGAAATGCAGAAAACCTAAAACAAAGAAAACACAGAGAATTAACTGTATATTAATTAATGACAGAATATTAATTAGTCTCAGAATAAATACCACAGAATTAAAGTTTTCCTGGAACAGAACATCAACTAACAAAGCTGCACATATACAGTAGAAGTGTTAATTATACAGCATCTAAAAGAGGCTAGAGAAAGGTGCTACATAAATGACCAGATACATACACACTTGCCCACATGTATACATATATACACACATGAATACATACTCTATACATATATATATATATATATATATATATATATATATATATATATATATATATATATATATATATATATATATATATATATATATATATATATATATATATATATACAGGGTGCGGCAAAATAAAGTAATCCCCTGCAGTGTTTGGTTGATATCTCAAGAACGAAGTTGGATTTTTATAAGAAAATTTACACGGCCATTGGTCATTCATATCTACGTACAATTGCCAAATTACATTATATTATCACAACAATTGACTAAGTTATGCTATTTGAACAGAGACAAGCCCACGCTTTATAGCGTGCAAATTTTACGGTTGCGTTATTGGGAAAAGTTTGCAAAACACATTATGGTGTCTGCTGGGGTCTGCTTTGGGGGTAAAGGTCGGCTCCACTTCATCGACGAGAAAGCGAAAGTTAACGCTCAGTAAATACCTTCGTCGACTGCTTCCGCAGCTCATTGAGGACTGCAACCAGTTGATGCCAGTCGGGTTCATTTTCCAGCAGGACGGCGCTCCAGCGCACACGGCACGTGTCACGCAGGAGTGGCTGCACGCAAACTGTCCTGAGATCATTGAGAAGGACCAGTGGCCACCAAATTCCCCAGATCTCAACCCCCTTGACTATCACGTGTGGGGAGCCATGCTGGAAAGGTATCACAAACTCCAGCCGAAGCCAAAGACAATCGCCGAGTTGAAAGCCGCTTTGCAGTCAATATGGGACGATATGCCACAGGCGCCGATCAACAAGGCCATCAAGAACTTTACCAAACGGCTGAAGGCATGCGTGCAGGCCAATGGTGGACACTTTGAACACTTAATGTAAAATTGAAAGTGCAATTCGTAAAGCTTTGTTGTAAAAATATTTCAAGTTGTACCATTTATTTTTCTTGTTTCTTTACAAAGTAACTATTTTTAACCATGTAAAATCGTGGGGGTGTCGTGTTTGAAATAACATAACTTTGTCATATTTCAAGATTGTTAAATAACATTTGGAAGTTATATGTAGATGTGAACAGACAATATCATTACCAAGTTTTATATAAAAATTCTAAGCGGTTGCTACAGAATTTGCAACACACTGCAGGGGATTACTTTATTTTGCCGCACCCTGTACATACACATATACATACTTACACACATACAGTGTACACACATGCATACTCTGTACATATACATGTGTATTCATACATACATATAAGCATACATACACATGCATACATAAGTGTACACCCATGCAAATATACATTCATACATATGTATACATACATATATATATATATATATATATACGTACATACATCTACACATACACACACAGTTGTAAACAAACTGATAGGTTGGCTGCATTCTTAACCAGACAGCACAAAACCCTCACAGAACTGCATCCATGCGTATACTTACTTACCTATTTCTGCAGTGTGCCAAAAATTCACAACAGTTCTTAAAACCTACCGAATTATCCTCTTCAACGTTAATGACTTCAAACTGCGGTTCAAATAAGATCGATTCCTTGGTTTTTCTGTCCCTGGGTGTGAGAGAGGCCATCGACCTCGATTGTTGTCCTTTCATGCT
This sequence comes from Allolobophora icterica, assembly GCA_963556255.1. Lineage (NCBI taxonomy): Eukaryota > Metazoa > Annelida > Clitellata > Crassiclitellata > Lumbricidae > Allolobophora > Allolobophora icterica. Next base: position 6,225,322 of record OY744616.1, read on the forward strand.
CGTTCGGAAACGTCGGTCGATGCCAAGGCCGCTCTTTGTGCGCCAGTGGTACAGCGGGTGGATTTTGCGCAATCGGTACTTTGCAGCAGAAGGTGTAAGCTGGCTACTCGTCACACTGACTGGAGAAACAGTACTGTGACAGGTGACTTGCGAGGTGGTGGAGTTAAATGAGTTAGGAGGGGTGGGCAGAAGGTCGTCGGATGAACTGGAACTGGAGAAAAGCTGGCGATTTGTACGAGCTGACACATCGACAATGTGTACCTTTGAACAAACAAAATGACAGAGACATATTAAACACAGTGTCACCTTGTTTAAGAGCTTATGATTTTTCGCACCATTCTGCTTAACTCCAAGTAATTGTAATCTCGAGATTTCTACAGAGCCCAAAAAACAAGTTGTGCAAACAGCTTATTCAGAGGTGGTCAGTCAAAACAAAATCGATAGGTAGGTAAGGTCAAAATCGGTAAAGAGAGTTCTAAATGACCAGATGCAGAAAATCAAGACATTGAACCATGTTTAAAGGTATGAATTACGTCAAGTTCTCCAAAGAGCAGACTGAGTTCTGCCAAATGTCTAAATATTTAATTGAAGTTTTCAGAAGTGCTACTGTTATAACGGACATGCATTCAACCGACGGCTGTTTCAAACCAAACCTCTTAGTCCATAATCCCATTTGACAAGATGGTGCACGGTAGCCAAAGCGATGAAGCGCTTGGCCTGTAATGTAGAAAGCACAATTTCTAGCCTCCCCTTAGGGGCCGTCCACATATTACGTACGCACTGAGGGGGGGGGAGGGGGTCGGATTTTGGCGATTTTGCGTACGGGTGCGAACGGGGGGAGGGGGTCCAAAAGTGTATGTACGCAAAATAAATTTATAATTATGACGTCCACATTAGCCTATTTATAACTCTGTATTGTCCTATAGTAGTCGTCGGATGGCATTTTATTACATTATATAAAAGCCATGTGCAGTTATTCTGTGCTGTGAACGAGACACCTATAATTTGTCTATATTGGCCCTCACTCATCCTTCAATCTGGCCTAAAGTGCAGACTGTCAAGACACTTTCTGCAGCTGGTCTTCGGGGGGGTGTGTCAAGTGTACGTACGCGGGGGGGGGGGGGTGCGGAAGAAAGTACGCTTGCGAACAGGGGGGGGAGGGGGTCCAATTTGCCCGGATTTTTGCGTACGTAATATATGGATGGCCCCTTATGCAATCACAGTGTAAGGACTTTGAGCAAGTCCTTCAATCACAGTCACTCAACGCCACTGATGTTCTGTCACATGGTCACGTTGCAATTCTAAACTTTAGAAAGGGGGCAGTGTGAAATGCAGTTCTATTGTACAGTTGAAATCAGGGAGGTTACAAGTAGTGGCACGTACCCGAGAAAGCGAGGGTTGAGGCGTTTCAGAAGACGGATCCTTAATCTCATCTGTTCCACGCTGAGGGGTATCTCGTTTTTGGCAACAGAAGTCGCTGTCATCACTATCAACAGCAGTCACCTACGCAATGGAAAGAAACACCAACAAAACACGATAACATTAGCTGTAAATGTAACTAATAACAAAACCTACACCAAAGTCCCGTTATAACATGCTCATCACAGCACAAGTTCTATTATAACACAGACAGGGACATGGATCCAACCTTAGCTCTGCTGTAGAATATGACCTCCTATAACATGACCTCGTTATAACATGACCTCGTTATAATACGACCTCGTTATAACATGACCTCGTCTCAGCATAACATGACCTCATTATAACATGACCTCATTATAACTTGACCTCATTATAACATGATTTCATTATAGCATGACCTCGTTATAAAGCGATTCTTGATATGCCTCCAGAGACAGCATTATAACAAGGTTCCTGTGTAATTAAAATTTGTATCTATTTGAGACAAAGTAGCACAACTATCTTAGCTCTGTTTTCAGCTATTACTGACAAAACCAACGTTTGAAATCATTATTAGTAATTGACCAAAAAATACCCTTAAATCGTTATCCATTGGAGAAATGTTGGACTCTACTGGCCGAGCGTTGAGATGCAGCCGAGGTGGCGAACCATGAACGACGCTCTTGCATCTCTGGAAAATATTCTAGAGACGACAAATCATTTGTAAATATATTTCAAAACTCATAAATGACAAAAACTTTTCAGCAAAGCACTGAAAGTTTTGACACAGCAGTAGCTTATCTTTAAATGACTTTGGTCAGTAACTGCTCAGATTAATTATGAATTATAAAATTAATGTTTTCAAATCGACAACACTGAAAAACGAAAGAAACAAACCTAAAAATTGTGAAAGTCACATTGCTTCTCAGCTGATTCACTGAAACTGTCTATAAAGTGTAAAAGTTCAAAATTGCAAATTATTTGAAGAATCCTAATGGAGAATGTGCACTAATGTACACTATTTTAAATTTATTTACATTAATGTACACTAACTGACACTGAAGTATACTAATTTAAACTAATGTACACTAATGTACACTAATTTACACTGATGTACACCAATGTACACTAATTTACACTGATGTACACTAATTTAAACTAATGTACACTAATTTAAGCTAATTTACACTAATGTACACTAATTTACACTAGTTAGTGTACTCTACACACCCTGAGAGTGTTACCAAGGGATCGTGTTCTCTTCTTTTGTGTCGTAGGTTTAACAGAATTTGACAGATCGAATGGTTTTGAAAGCAACAGATCTTCTACGCTCCTTTCTGTGACTCTGTCCTGCACATCAACCCCACTCGATTGGGAAGAAACCTGGACAATAAAAAAAACAGCAGGGCAATTTGCTTTCACAATCTTTCTAATAATATTGTCAATTTTGTACATTTTTTTCATCAGGGACTATGTGAAAATTATCACTTACAACTTAAACTTTCTCCGGAGAATGAAAATCTCTTGTAATTATTTCGACAAAAGAGCTTTTAAAGAATCTTCTTTTACCTAAAAAATTGCTGTAGGTACCAACAGCTTTTGTTATTAAAAACATAAATACTCCAATGTGCAATTTTATTTGAAAACCTGTAGATTCATACAAAAATCTTTTACTTGAATCTGGACAAAGCATTTCATATTTAATTTCTGAAGTCATAGAAGCATATTTGTTAAAGCGTTTTATATAGGTCAAATCTGTACATTTATTGCAATGATCATTATATGAATATTTAAACAGCAAAGTTAATATAACTAAATGCATCGCATGTGCGATAGTAGTTGCTCGATTTAGTCAAATGACGTGAACAAGTAAGTCTTTAATTTCTTCCTGAAGCTCTCGAAAGAAAGTTCCGGAACATGGAGTTCAATGGGTATGATATAGATTTCTTACTGTTTGCATCGAGTCTAAGCTTTCCACGCGTACGTGCAATGGAGCCGATTGCGTGCTTTCCCAGGTAGAGGACCTTTCGTGGTTCGTCACATAAGCTGCACTGTCAGAGTCTGACTTTTTCTGGAAAAACAGTTGAAATGCAATCCTCTTAAGTAAATCTTCATCCTTCAACTTAGATTCCCATCCTCACCATAAAGCTGTTGGTGAATGAATAAACAGTTTCATTCATACATTCACTCATCCATTCACTCATTCATTCAGTCACTCATACATTCCTCATTCATTCATACATTCACTCATCCATTTCACATTCATTCACTCATCCATTCATTATTCATTCACTCATCCATTCCTCATTCATACATTCCCTCATTCATTCCTCAGTCATTCATTTACTCATCCATTCCTCATTCGTTCACTCATCCATTCCTCATTCGTTCACTCATCCATTCCTCATTCATTCATCCATTCCTCATTCACTCATCCATTCCTCATTCATTCATTCATTATTTATTCATTCACTCATCCATTCTTCATTCATTGACTCATTCATTCCTCATTCATTCATTCATTCATTTAGATTGGTGAAAACAGACATTGTGAAATTGACAAGACTAAGTTTTCTCCTACTCCACGTCTGGATCGCCTTCCACCTCCAGCTGCTTCGCCTCCGTTCATTGGTACATCAATCGCTGGCACCTCTTCCAGGTAGCTTTTCACGTCTTGCATCAATTTCTCGGGAATGTTAAAGATAACATTTGCTTTTTCAATCATGAACGTCACGATTGAAATACTTGACCCAGTCATGACTTGAGCCTGAGCAGCTGTAAACTGGATAAAAAAGAACAGTTCAAGCGCTATAACAAATTGATAAATTTCAGCTTTTGGGTTAAAACCGTTAATTATGCATGAACACTGCGTCGAGTTTACATTTCTTATGTTTACACATTGTGTAGCATTCCTTCCGAGAATTTATATAGCGCCTCTTCAAGAGACCTACTCAGAGGCGCTCCCAGCCCAGCCACAGCTAAAGAAATGTGATTTCAGGGATTTACAAAAAGCAGGCAAGTTTAGAATATTTAGAATAAGCAATTTCGTATTTATTTGAGTACGATAAAATTATGATTCTGCTTACCATTCCACGACTCTGCAGACCGGTAACCAGTCACTTGCAGAACGGTAACTAATCACTTACGGACTGGTAGCCAATCGTAGCAATCACCTATTGACTGGTAACTAATCACTTACGGACAGGTAACTAATCACTTACGGACAGGTAACTAATCACCTACGGACCGATAACCCATCACTTGCGGACCGGTAACCAATCACTTGTGGACTGGTACCGAGCAGTGGACCACAGTTTGAGTAGCACTGTTCTAGCCAACAAGGAACCACTTACATTATGCAATGTGAAGAGATTTGGGGCGATTACGATTGCAAGAGCATTTCGGTCCATCAGGTTGTCCTTTTCCTCGGACGTTCGATGGAGCAAATCGAGCAGATGGCGCAACAGCGTCACGTTCTCCGGTGGAAGTAACAGCATCAGCAGCTGCAGCATCTTAGTTCTATCAGATACCGAACTTATCCCTAAAACATACAATTCATTTTGCACTTTGTTTATTAATTAATTTATTTCCCATTACTTATTTACTGCATATTACTTACTTGTTTTTCTTACTTATTTCCTGCATTTATTACTTGCACAAGTCCAGCAAATCTAAATCAAAAGTGCAAGATGATTGTTTGTAAATAACTAGTTCAATACCTTTGTCTGGAGTCCACTCGATAGGTTCAGATCTGCAACCGTTAGATTCCAGACCCAATAGACTACCGTAGTACACAAATCTTGAATTGATCAGTCCTAGTTTATGTATTTCATTTTTTATCAACTTTTTATGAAATCTGATATCAGTAACAGAGGGCTAGGACTGCGTTAGCCCTACAACTAGTCGCATCCTGGTTTCACCCTTTGATATTTTTGTCCTCAACAACAGATGAAATCTTACCGGAGATAAGATAATAAGCTTTGATGTGCCTTTCCGTGAGAAGAGACTCCGGCAGTAGGCGTAAGAACAACTTCAGAACACAAGCGACATCGTGCGGGCTGAAATGGCTGGCATTCAACTGCGCCTCGATGTCGTTTCCGCGGTTGAGAATCTCGCGAAGTTCCTTCTGTTTTGCGGCCGATCCGCTCTTGCGGAACAGCCCCACCCGCTTCTGACCTGAAATACAAAATCTAATCCAATCAAAAACCTTCTTAGGCTGTTACCTAAAAATAAAACACTTCCTAATCTTAATCCATACACTATCTGTTGACGTACTGATGTTTTTTCCTGGATACTCTCAACTTAGCGCTTGCGATTCAGCAGGAAGCTGTGAAGGAAACAATGAACAATGATAAGGAAGACAAATAGGACTGATAGCACTCAGGTTAAATAAGTGGAGTTGTGCGATCAACACCAACAGGATTCGAGGAATGAGAGTTGATGCCTTCCTATGCATTTAAAAGCAGTGCGACAGAAGTTACTAATTTACTAAATTAACTAACTAATCATTCCGCAGCTGCTTCACTGCACGTCGTAGATCAGTTGGAAGTCATGCTTGACACCTTTCAGAAGTTCTTAAATGCCACTATATAAATCTCTCAATACAAACAAGTTTTACAAGAAATCAACTTACAATCAGTCGTATTGAGGTACCGAATCAGTGGATAAATTCTCTTCACAATCTCTTCTGTTAGCGGAACTCCAAAAACTGCACTACTTCCTGCAGAAAGAACGAGAAAAAAACTGCTAGACAGCAGAGCAAATCTAGAAAAATATCACAAGATTATCATCTTTACTTAATCTTACTTTACCTGGAGACTTCTGCATTTCAGTCTCTTCGGTCCCAGGTCATGCACCCTTTGATCGGCTGCCCATGGACTCCTGCAGCCCCTCGTATGCATACTGATGCAGCTCAGTCCAGAAGCTTTGCTTATGCCGCTCACAAGCTGGAATCACTTTTCTCAAGAGCTGCAGCTCGAGCTCCTCAGTTTGTCCCTTTCAGTTTCGAAAGAGCCTGAAGTCTGTATTATTCTACGGTAATTTCACTGGTTTGGGTCCGGAGCGCAACTGAAGAGTTTTTTTCTTGAAGTGGCGCATTATAAAATGTTAGGTTACAATTACAATTACATGTTAAGTGCCTTGTGCCTTGAAAGACACTTAACAAGCACCAGAAACGTATAAACATACAAAGTAATTAAGAACAAAAATCCCTCACTGTATACCCTTAGGGCTTTTCTTCTTTTGAAACCGGAACTTCTTGCCCTGGTTAGTCTGAGGTGGTGTCTTTGATTTCTCACCCAACAGCGACGAGTCACCGAGCAGTTCTGCAACGTTTGTCTTTTCCGGATGGTCTCCAAGATTAGCAGCAAAGTGCAAGTGAATCAGACTCACAAAGTGATCAGGATTCGAGTTCTTAATACGACTCAGCAGTCGATGGTTTCTCAGCGCACCTTCGGTCCGTCTACTTAAAGCATTCATCTGTAATCATGCAGAAATGCATTAAAGTAACATACAGTTGTGCCGGCATATTCGGTATACTCACTTCAGATAATTATGTAGGCAAATACCTGGTTATTTTATATTTAAAAAACAAAAACACCTTTAACACTTTAATGACAAGCTGCACTGTTTCCCAGTCGCTTTTAGTACAATCTTGTCATCAAGAGTGTTAAACTATGTGTCTATAAAATGTCTTCATATATTTTCACAAGATAAATTAACAGAGATAATTCGAAACTTGTCTCATTCTGGGCAGCCTCTTGTCCTGTAATAAGCAATAATGTGGCCGTATATGATCTACTATCCGTTTTGCCAATCATTTAAGTCACAAATAACTTTTGTTAATACCCCTCGGTCGAGACCAAAGTTCTGTAATAAAGACTGTGTATGCTTGGTTTCGGCTTATTAAGCAAGTGAAAACTTATTTTAGTTGATAGTTTACTTTTGATGTCAACACTGAAACAAAACTAAAGATAGGGCCTAAAACGCATGCATTTCGTGTGTATTTTCTATTTAGTAAGCACATGAAAAAGTATTTTAGTTCAAATTATTCTGCTCGATGATTTTAATACTAAAACAAAAAGTGGATGTAGCGTATGGATTTTTTATGTGTAGCCACATATGTAATCGTGGTCATAAACTCCAAATTTCTATAGTGCCACTTCGCTAAGCGCAGGGCACCATCTTACTCACAAGCGCTGTCAGATTGTCCAACTTCACAAATGACTCTATTATAGTGCGTTTTACTTACTTACTCGGCTGCAATAACTAAAACTTGGACAACTGTTGATCCTGCGTACAATCCTCCCCTGATACACCCAACTTGCGACATGGAATTATTAAACTATCCTTCGTTATTCGAGATTAAAAACATCAAAATCAACGCCTGAATCTCTGCGTCCTGACCTAATAGTTTAAACGAGGTAAAGCGCCGAAGATCATTAATATGTATTTAGTTCAAGTATACGAAGCTGATTGGACAAATAGTTTCTAGTTCGCACGGTTATCTGCAGAATCCTCGCATCTTGACCTATGAATAATCGCATCGCTGATTGACCTCAATGACCTGACACTCTTTAAAACTACGGGGTGGGAGATCGGATCCATTGAAACAGGGCGGCCGCCATGCGGTCACTAAAGAAAACATTTCACTAAAGGACTCAAGGCGCTGAAGTTCCTTTGAAGGCATGTTATAACATTCTTGTTAGAATACGCTAGCCAGAATATTTTGTCGAAATCTTTTGTAGTTTAAGGTAGGCTACGCTTGTAACCTGTCTAGGTATGTAAGTAGGCTAATTATAATTTTAACGGTTTCTTTTACCTAAAGTAATGCGCCTGTAGGCTAACGCATTGTCCATTACCCAGACGCAAACCGCTTCTAACAATGGGAGAGTTTACCTTTCCCGTTACCAGTGAGCAGACGGGCCTGCTTGGCAAAGGGTTAATTGGCCCTCTCATAGTTGACCGTGTTGGTTACGACTGTACAACTACCTCCATTGACCGATAGGCCTAGGCCTACAACTATTGTCGTTGGGTCTTCAATGTAGGCCTATAATTGACAAAGCGTAAACGTACAGGTAAGGTCCACTCCGTCCATTACCAAGACGCGAGCCGCTTCTAACAGTGGCCCAGGGTTAATTGGCCTTGTGTGGATTAAGGGAGTTGGATCAAAGCATTCCACGCGGTGTTAAAACGTTTCTTACTTCATGCTGTTGATTAAAACAAGTAGCACCTCTTATTGGGCGTTTGCATATTTAGAATATTTGTGTATTGCAGTCTTGTTGTCCTCGAGACCAAGGTCTTGGTCTCGAGTGCACTCGAGTTCGTTTTTAAAAGTCTTGGTCTTGGTCTTGAGGTTCAAGGTCTTGGTCTTGGTCTTGAGGTTCAAGGTCTTGGTCTTGGTCTTGAGGTTCAAAGTCTTGGTCTTGGTTTTGCAAGACCAAGACCAAGACTTTTGTCAATATGAAAAGTCACTAATTTTAACAAACGGCAAGAATTAAAAAATTTATCCAACAATTACTCGTACAGTTATTGCTTTAGTATTTACACGGTGTGAATGAGGCTTCACTGTTGTTTTGGACAATTATTTTGACTTCCGGTTATTTACCATGGAAAGATTTCAAAACAGACTCATGATTAATCTGTACATTTACATCCGGTTCTTGAAAAGCTGCTTTGTGTGCTAGCGATTTCAGCACTAGTCTTGTAGACCGTGTTTTTCCCCACAGAAAATTCTGAGCAAATTGGTTTTTATAAAATTCAACAGGCATTTGGAATAACATTTCGCATGAAGGACTTTTGTAAATACGAATTCGGAATTCTCTGCAGTCTCCATTTAGAGTTGGTTTGCTTGAATAAAAGAAAAAACTCATGTTTTCATTAAAATAACGAGTTGTCCGACAGGACAATTTTTAGTAAAGAATAAAAGTCTGGATACGACTGTGATTTTTTGGGTCTTGGTCTTGGTCTTGGCCTTGAGGTTCAAGGTCTTGGTCTCGAAGTTCAAGGTCTTGGTCTTGAGGTTTAAGGTCTTGACAACAAGACTGGTGTATTGAGGGTCATAGGTATCAAATATTTAAGACACCGAAGGGAACATTCGGGCAGAAATTCTTCAGTGCAAGAGTTGTAGAATGGTTTGGATAATAGCTCTATCACAGCTTTTAAGAAGCTAAGATATTTTGGCCATTAAACATTATAGGTTAACTTGCAGTGTTTTTAACACAGACTACATGTCTTCTGAACACTTAAAACCCTTGTAATGTTATGTTAAATTTAGTAACAACACAGCTTTGTGATAAAATACAGAAATTTAATTTTCCAAATTTTAATCAGTAAATCTAAAACACGGAGTATTGTGAAAACAAAATATACTGAAGTCAAATGTTTGTAATCGATTTAACTTCTTTATTTATTGAATTAACATAGCGCACTAACTAATACCAAAGCATCAATCGACGGAGTTAAGCAATCGTGAATTACGGACATGGTCAAGGTCCTTACACAGCAACAATTTTGGCAAACTGCACAATGTGATACATTGTTAGAAGTGTTACAATGAAAGCTAAAATAGTAAAACAATTGAAACAAAAGTGAATGTTAAAAAATTCTGCAACTGATTTTAAATAAATTCTGAAGTTTTTGTTTCGTACAAACACATTTTGAATGGCCAACAAAAAATGTTATCAGAACGTCTTGTTCTTCTGTTCACCCCGTCAGGGAAAGGAGAGTATTGGTACATATTAGAAATCCTTAAAATGCTACAGGATAAATTACAAAGGCAACCGATAACAATAAGATAATAGCACAACAAAAGAAAAACCTATTAACGAGATTACATACGTCGTAACAACACTAACAGTGAGGCTGTAATCTGCTTTTGCATGAATAAACGTGGAAAGGTCGCCTATCCTACTGGTACAGGCTCTAGAGAACTATGCGGTCGAGTTAAACAAATGGTGTTCATGAATATTCATGAAGATTAAGCAGGTCAAAGCACTAGTCTTGTGAGATCAGGTCATTGCTTCTGGACATGGCACAGCGCTTTGCAGTAACGCATTCTTAAAACATTAAACAACTACCAACACCAACACAACATTAAAATCATATACTAGCAGGCGTGCATGTCCTCAAAGATATCTGGCAAGATAACAGAAAATGCTCACAATAAACATAGTTTCTCATTCAGTTTTGAGTCTAATTTATCGTAAGCACCATTACCATAGTAAAATTCTGTAATGCGACCACGCAGCTCATTCTAAATTACAGCACATCCTTGAAAACTGAAAGTTACGGTAGTAAAATTAGAATAACAAGCGTATCAATTGGAATCGTAAACTGTTATTGTTGATTAGTGTGTAATGTTCCAAATTTCACCATTTCAGAACTAAAAGTAACAATTTCCAATTTAAAAAGAAACACTTGGAAAATCTGGATAGAAAAAAGATAGACCAAGTTCGAAATACAAACTGCTAACAGTCGAGCAACATCTAACCATCCACGATACAACACTAATCTAAAACCAATTAACAAAGAAAATACTTAATTACTAAGCTTTTCCAAAATAAGCAGACAAATCAAACAAAAGCACCACCGCTTATCAGGCAAATATTCCGACGGTGATTCGGCATTAAATGTACTTGGGTTAGAAAAGCATGATTTTTCGGATGGCGTCGGGTATGGCGAGAATTATTCAACAATCGTGTAACGTTTAGAACGTGTGTGCATTATTGCCAAAGCAGTATTTCAGGCAGGACGTAATGTCTGGTAGGAAGCAGAACTACTGTTGTCTACATGGAATACTCCAGGAGGGTGCTGTAACTTGTGGCAGCCGTGTTGAAGTTGGCACAGACGGATGCCTTTCTCTCTTTGCCCCAGTGTTTCTCCATGAAAACCTTTCCAGAGAAAGTAAGAAAACAGTTGAAATTAGACAAAAGCCAGAGAAAACAACAGTTAAATACGAAAAACAAAAACACCTTAAATAAAAACCTATCAAGAATCTATTATTTAAAATGTGTAAGAAAGCACCTAGGGCAAATGGAGTTGCCGCAGATGCAGCCGATATCACGGCCAACTACTTATAAGTCAACAAGTTCCCAAGATGTCTGCTTGTGAGAATTCTCTGTTAATACTCATGAAAGGTTAATGATTTTATTGTCATATCCGGATGTCCCACACAGTCACATTTATAGGGTCGACAGCTGGCCCACTTTGTAACACTGGTGGCCATTTTGGTGCCCAACGTGGGCCCAACAAATGCAGCTGTCAGAGTTTTGAAGAGTTGCTATATATAAGCCCACTAGTAGTAAAGAGCACCTTACCTTACATGGCTCTACCTTACCCATGCACCCTGTTCTCAGCAAAAGCTGTAATTAATTAATTAATTAATAATCGTCTACTTACCATACCTTGTGCAACTACCACATGAGGTACTGAAAAAGCACTACAGATATATTCCGACACAAGCTACCTAACCAGCTATGTTGCTCTCCGCATTCTGTCTTACCTCGCCCTCCCATCTTCCTGGAGTCTTCTGCTCCAGTTGGGTCCATTCACTGCCAATTATGATGGCCACGTTGACTGCTTTCGGCACTTCCATTGAGAAGTAGATGTGCTGGTAGGACGATGCACTTCCTTGTGAAGGTCTGTTCGCCTGAAGATGACCTAAGCACAAAAACCTTTGTGTAAACCTCTTCGTATTAAACACAATAACTGATCTCTGCCTTGAAATTGGTTGTTAGTAGTTGGGTAAACCACAACAGCAGGACGTAATGTCCCTTGGTTTCACTTTCACTTTTGGCTGCCTCTCCAGACATGGCAACGATCGCAGTGCTTTAATGAATGCTTCAATCAAATCAGTTAAAACGGCTGAATATCGTAATCTCGAGATGTCTACAGCACCCAAAAATGTGAAGTCGTGGGAACCAGCTTATGTCTCGTGAATAATGAATGGATGCATTAGTAGATCCATGGATGGAATGAACAAATGTATAAACAAAAGAATAAATGAATCGACGGATGCATGAACGAATGCCTAACTGAATGGAATGAATTAATGCACAAACACATGAATGAATGATTGAATGAATGAATGGCTCAAAGACTGGAAGGAAGAATGGGAAGTACAGAAACCATACCTTCTAGTGGTTCATGAAGGTAGCATCCCTCCTTCCAAGGTCCAAACTGCTTTGGGAAGGGGTTCATGTTCGTCAGCGTACCACGACAGTCGATCAGATAGTTAAAAACACCGGGAAGCGAGTCGACGGTCGATCCTTGTGGAGCAGCAAACACTTGGAACTGTTGGAAAGAAACAGATAAAAAAAAAGAGTTGCATAGGTATCCAGAGTATCTTAACACAATGTACTAGAGCTAGAAACGTATAAAGTGCCTTGTAATGGAGAAAAAAGTAGTACTACCATTATACTTTACTTTCTGTCATCTTAATAACAATGAGTTCTAATTTATGAGAACCGGAGAAATCATTACCCTAGCATTCTTGTTTGCATCACCTTGTATATACGTATATATCTGGCTATTGTAAAGCATCCTTTAACAACTTCACAAGGGCACTAAACAAGGTGCCGATCTAACAGATCTGAATGGGTGAGATGCAAGATAACTTGAAAACGTTTCGTGAGCAACGTGGAAGCGTGGTACGTATTTTAACGGAAGACTGTTCTAGAAGGATGAACGAGTTATAATTCGTGAGAACCAAAGATATATATGACTACCTTTTACAATGTTCTCCATCATTTTACTGACGAAGAGTGGTCTAATTATGTGACAACCAAAGACAAAGTCTACCTTGTACATTTGTACATACAAAACTCGCTATTTCTCACTAATTAGCTTTCAAACATCTGGATATCTAACTGCTTTTTACCTGGCGACTGACTATAACTGCACTTCAGATTCGCATTTCTGTGTGACTTTGCGGGCATTAAAAATGTTTGTAATAATAATAATAATAATAATAATAATAATAATAATAATAATAATAATAATTCCTTGTTATCTTAATAACAAAAAGTTCTAATACGTGAGAACCAAAGATATGACTACCTTGTACATTCCTATCTCCGTAAGCTTCATGACGAACGTTACTCCGGTCTGGCTTCCCTGCTGAAGTATGTACTCAGAGCAGTCGCGGTTGGCGCCACTCGAGACAAAGGTAAGCTGGGACGTGACACGAAGGGGTTGCGACGTTCCGAACGACACCTGGAGGTCTCCTGATGCCGTCTGAATGAACGGATCCACCTGGTCGATGGTTGTCAGCCCGAGCTGAGAGTAGCTGACCTGTGGGCCGAGAAACCCGGTTGTGAGAGTGGGGAACGGTTCCACCGTCTCGGGGACCTCCTTTGCGATGACCAGATACTGGTAGACATGCTGAAGGGTGTTGCCGCCGAGTTCTGGATTGTTGGCGTAGATCTCCAAGCCAAACTCGCCTTCCGTCGGAGCCGAGACGCGGAACACGACCGTGTCGCCGATTGTTCGGTACATTACGTATGGAGCAAGCGCCTTTTCATCTTTGTCGTTGCTCTTTAGTTTGGCCATGAAGCGAAGTCTATAGAACACATCATGAAAAATTGATGTGACTCATTAAAAACTCTTGGTTACGTTACACTACATCATCGGACAAGGTAGCTGGTTGGTTAGACTGCTTGCTGTCTTTAGACACCTTTAAAACGTCGTCAACCGATGCTATATAAGCATGAGACACTGTAACCGATTGGTCAATTCTCTCACCTTTCGTAATGTAATCGAACTCAAGTAATGGCAAGTGAACGAAAACAACAAATATAAAATGATTCACTGTAAATAACGCACTGCACAGTCTAGCAACGAACTCCCGTACTGACCTGATGTACTTCACTCGTGCTTAATCCCATCAGGACAAACTTAAGATCAGCATTCTCTAGTCAACTATTCTGATTGATTCATTTAATTGATTGATTCATTTAATTGATTGATTCATTTAATTGATTGATTCGTTTATTGGCACAAACACACATCATTTCATCAGCACCAACATATAAAAAGTGTGACATAAAATAACACATAAAATCTAACTGTAACTTAAGCCCAACATTGATGCAGGTCAACTAGTCAACCGAAAATGGTAGAATAGACCCCATAGGGACTCGGTTGGCTCATTTACAAAGCTAATACATGTAGTTAATGCAAGCATTTTTACTTTTGACATAAAGAAATTTAGAGCAAAGAATTTGTTTAAACTTATCAAAAAACACACTGGGTCCTCATCGACAGAATTCACTACCACCAGCCTGGGTCGTTAGGGTAGCTTGAATTATTTATTTGGATTGCAAACGAACCTGACAGTCGTGTTGAGATGGAACTTCACTTCGGCGAGACCGTTCTTTGCCACTGCGATGGAGCCGACGTTAAGTGGCACCAGATCAAACTTGGGTGCACTGTCCCCAGCGCCCCAGGTCGTGTGGACACACGGAGGGAAGGCGGGATTTCCAGAGACCTCGTCGCAGATGATCTTATACTCACAGATACCACCGTAGATTCCCTCCTTTGCCTGCACCACAACGATAAATGGGCAAATATTAACAAGGGAGCATCCATAATTAACAAGGTGAGGGATTAACTATAATTTACACAGTAAGGGTTCATCCGTAATTTACAAGATGAGGGATTGTTCATAATTTACAAGATGACAGATCATCCATAATTTACAAGATAAGGGATAGTCCAACATAGACAAGATGAGGGATCATCCATTATTTACAAGATAAGGGATCATCCATTATTTACAAGATGAGGGATCAGCTCTTTTTGACAAGTAAAACACTAAGCATTACTAATTCAGATACAAAAACGCGCAGTCAATATAAACTGACCTGGTCCTCAAGGTCCTTGGCATAGATAACGAGCTGGTAGGAGGCCTTCTCTGGAGGTCGAAAGTTCACGAAGCAGACGTGACCGGCCACTTCCTGCATCCCGTACCGGTTCAGCTTGATGCCCTCGTATTCTTCGCGTCCGTCATCGTACGTCACGTTAAAAGTGAATCTCAATGATTTCACCTGAAAAAGGAACAAAATCACTTATGCAACATGATGGTAACATGCTTGCTCACAGATCATGCAGTTGCGGGTTCGATTCTGTATAACGACCCTGGGCAAGTTGTTAGCGAGGCTTTTCTATATATTAAAACTTCAGCCTCATTGAGCAACCCCCAAATATTGACATAGAGACCTGACATTTTGCGGGAAATTTTATTTTTGTAAAAGCAACAATATTAGAGGTCGTGCAAATTTCCATTCAAAGAAATTTTGTTGGACACCCCTATTACATATGTATATGAATGGGCATATATACATATATATGTGTGTATATATATATATATACATATATATGTATATACATACACATATATATGTATATATACATATATACATATATATCAGTTGTTCGGAAAGTTGCACAGCTGAATCATCACACAATCTGTCTATCAATGGTGCCAGCGTTAACCATGGCCTCTTCTAAACGAACTAAATGGTTCGAGGGTCACGTACGGACATATCTGATTATTATGCTAAACAGGTTAGATTATTCATGAAGCGTCACCTTATCCGGAGGACAGTCGATTCGGATGCTGATGTCGTTGGTGCAGTGGATGATGGCGTTCGTGTGACTGAGGAGCTCCAGGCCGTCCTTGAAGAAGGTCGGCTTGACTGGAACGAGTTCCTCGAACTCTGCCAGGGTCAGAGGCTTCTCCAGCAGCTGCCAGGTCGGACTCTCCGGGAAGTGCGAGTAGATGAGCTGCGTTGGAGCCGGCATGAAGTAGTACTCATCGAGTTCATAGCGAACGTTATCCGAAGTCAGCTGTAGATGTCGGCAAACAACACAGCAATCAGTACAACAAAGGAATTCACAAAAACTTGAAATAGTACTTGCAGCGTTGCAATATTCATTATCTATTTATTATTAGTCATTTATTATTAAGTGTCACTACTATCAAATGATCAAGTATCAATTGATGGCACTGAGCAATTGTGAGTGAAGGACTTGCTCAAGGATCCTACAGAGTAACCGTCTCACGGAAGGCGACTCGAACCCTTACTCTCCGCTTTACAAGGCGAACGCTCTAACCATCCGGTTACCGTGCCCTATAATTATTAAGCTGCCAATCCAGCATCACCTTTTTACCAAATCAACTGTTGTTTTTTTGCCAACTAAATGTTACCTTTTTGTGAATGAAATGCCACCTTTTTGCCAACTGAATGCCACCATTTCTCCAACTTAATGTTACCGTTTTACCAACTGAATGCTACCTATTTACCAACTGAATGCCACCCTTTTGCCAACTAAATGCTACCTTTAACCAACTGAATGCTACCTTTTTACAAACTGAATGCTACCTTTTTGCCAACTGAATGCTACCTTTTTACCAACTGAATGCTACCTTTTTACCAACTGAATGCTATCTTTTTGACAACTGCATGCTACCTTTTTGCCAACAAGTCGTCTGGCGGCCCAGTGACAGTCGACAAGTTGCCAGATGCCTTTGATGAGTACGGCGTTCCACGAGTGTTGACCTTGTTGTCCTACAAACTTGTTTCCCGGCTTGTACTCGGCTCCTTTTGCGTATCCGGTCAAAGTCTTGCAGTGAAGGTTTGCGTAACTGAAAAGACCAAAACAAAGATCATGGCAAAACTCTTTTTATTAGTTCATGCTTCATTATTATTATGATTATTATTATTGTTACCATTACTACTACTACTACTACTACTATAATACTATTATAATTAGTACTATTAGTAGTACTATTCCTATAGCTGCTATTTTTGTTACTGCCATTTATTAGTAGTACTCTTATTATTCCCAGTATTATTATTACTATTAGTACTATTAATTTTTATTATTACTATTGCTATTATTAATTATTATTACTATTATTAGTAGTACTATTATTTTTATTACTATTATTATAACTATTAATGCTATTATTATCAGTGTGACTGACCTGCAGAGTGTTTCGTAGACACGCGCATACGTTGTTTGACCGTTCTTAAGACTCATGAGTGTCTCCTCGGGTGATGCCTTCTCGTAATCAGTAAAGTTCAGTTCATTGAGATCTTTGGAACAAAGCCACAGGAATATGGCTCTACAGGACAAAGCAAAACATACCTTGTCAGGTATGGAAAGATAATACAGGTAAGGAAACTTAGACACGAATCTGCCTGTGTCCACTAGGTAAGGTAAGGCAAGGCAAGGTAAGGTAAGGCAAGGAAAGACAAAGCAAGAAAGGTAATGTAAGGCAAGGTAAAATAAGGCAAGGTAAGGAAGGTAATGTAAGGCAGGTAAGGAAAGACAAAGTAAGGAAGGTAAAGTAAGACAAGGTAAGGAAGGTGAGATAAGGTAAGGCAAGGTAAGGCAAGGCAAGGAAGGTAAGGCAAGGCAAGGTAAGGAAAGGAAAGGCAAGGAAGGCAAGGTAAGGCAAGGAAGGTAAGGCAATGTAAGGAAGGTAAGGTAAGGCAAGGCAAGGTAAGGCAAGGCAAGGTAAGGAAATGCAAGGAAGGTAAGGAAAGGCAAAGTAAGGAAGGTAATGTAAGGCAAGGCAATGAAGGTAATGTAAGGTCAGGCGAGGAAAGTACAGCAAGGCAAGGTAAGGTAAGAGCATGATACGACAACTGCACAATTGTTACAGGCCCACAATCACAGTCCTCAGGTGTTCCAGGGGCTGAAGGAGACGCTGCCCAAAGTAAAAAAAAACCGACAATCATTTCACTGAAGATTACAGGAATCGTAATTGGCAACTTCTATTGTGCCGGTGTCATATGTATAAAGCATCAATCGATGGCACACCAAAATCAGGTCACAGACAGGTCAATACACAGAAAGCCAGACTACTGAAACAGGGGGGGGGCGGGTTTCGGCCAACTGAAAAAGGCAGATTGAATTTTCATAGACTTCTGCAACATTCCAGACCATTCCCACTCAAAAGCAGGGTGCAGAGGAATGGCAAGTTACACTCGGCAGTTCAAAAATCAAAGCGTAATTTCGAAAGAATTGAAAGACAGTAAGATGTTCAAACAGTACGTAATAAGCTCCTAAATACCTCTGTGACCCAATGCGTAAACCTCTATCTGCTCTCTCTTCCCGCCCTCTTCGGTCTGCTGACCGCCTTGATCCCTCGCGCAAGGACTTCAATGGCTCAGCATCGTGTTTTTGCCATCCTTGGCCCTTCCTTATGGAATGACCTGCCCCCTCTCTCCGTAGCAAGATATTGCTTGGGATCTCGCCCTCTTCTCTCCGCTGCCTAAAGACTTTTCTTTTCCCTTGGGGCTGACACGCTGGGAGCGCCTCTGAATAGTCTATGCTGTGAGAGGCGCTTTATAAATAATCGTATAAGATAAGATAATACATTGCTTTGTAAATGACTGAGACAAAGAACACTGGCTGCTTTGTTTACCTGGCTCCTTTGCTTACCTGGCTCTGTCCAGCTCGTTGGTGATGTCACGAGCGAAGATCAAATGCCACAGAATGTCACGGAAACTGCCGTGATCCTTCTTGGAAACCTGTCAACCAAATATTAACCTATGTAAGTAAGCATCTAGATCCCTCGCTCTAACCCAGTGCTGTCCAACCTTGTCGACATCGCAGGCCAATGAAACAATTTTATTGAAGCCTAGGGCTGCATCAGTAAACTCAAAAGCAATGACTAAAATTTATTGAAAATTTCTAACTGTATTAAAATTTATTATGCATTGCAATAATTATTTAATAACCAGTGAATAATAGCATGTATGTATGTATGTATGGCATGCTTTATAATAAATAGTTCAGCACTACAAACTATATCAATAAACGTTCAAGCACGTTTTTAGTGAGATATTTGGCTTTGAATTGTGCTTGCAATTTCTTATTTTCAGTTGGTATTCTGCTTGGGCGGGCCACTTAAAATCAGCTCGCAGGCCGCATGTTGGACAACACACGGCTATAACCAATCAGCATATCCCAGGGTGGAAACCTTAGATTAGATTACAACATGGACATATGTGGCAGTCTCAGTGTATGAGGGCAGGCTTCTGATATCGATGACACCCCCCTAACACACACACACAGCCACACAGAACCAAGCCCACCACACACACACACACACACACAAACAAACACACATACACCCTCATACACACATACAAACACACACCTGCACACACACACAGACACACACACAGACACACACACACAAACAAACACACATACACCCTCATACACACATACAAACACACACCTGCACACACACACAGACACACACACACACACACACACACACATACAGGCACACAACCTGACACAAACACACCGACACACACACACGCACACACAGAGGCACACACACACACACACACACAAACAGACAGACACAAACACACACACACAGACAGACACAAACACACACACACAGACAGACACACACACACACACACACCTCAACAGCATGGGTGTCAATATCCTTGAAGACATTCGTGTCCTTGAAGAGTTTCTCGCTCGGTGCCTTGGCAACCTCTGGCTCCGGAGCATCATCCCTGTCCACCAGCTGGACTGCTTCAAAGTCTTCAGGTGGCTTCACGTCGATCTCGCTCGTGTAGACTTCGCTCGAGTGTGGCTTGTACTCGTGTTCCGGTTCGGCGACCCGCGTCGGCAGGATCTTTTCGGAGGAAACTTTCGTGGGTTGCTGACCAAATGGATACTCGGCCGTCAAGTACAGCGATGGTGACGCTAAAGATAAAATAGAAAATGTTTTCTTTTTACGTACTTATTTCACACGTATATTTTATTCATTACGTACTTATTTCACTTTATTTTCACACCACTACACAAAGCAACATTGTCTAAATTTCCCTTACCCCTAATGCCAATCCAATTCTAAACACCATCTGCCACGCCCAAATAACTCATTTCACATATACCGGTCTATAGCTTCGCTTCAAGGATATGGAATGCTTCTGGTGAGTCTCCCTTGAAGTGGAGCTATATAAATTTACAATTACTTCATATGATACCATTACCTAAATTCCCCTTACCTCTCTTGCTGCTCCAATTCAAAACACCCTCTGACCTGCCCTACACTTGAACCCTGACCTGGAAACGAACCCAACCTTACCTGGTCATTCTTTTGACTGATTACCCATAAACAAGCTTGTTCCTATGACGTATAATCATTCACTGGGCACTGGAGAAACATCGAGATTATGATTACAATTACACACATTTAAAGCTGCCCTATTTTACAGACATTTAGGTTACCCTATTTTACTCACATTTAGGCTACCCTATTTTACCGACATTTAGACTACCCTATTTTACCCACATTTAGGTTACCCTATTTTACCTACATTCAGGTTACCTTATTTTACCCACATTTAGGTTACCCTATTTTACCCACATTTAGGTTAACCTATATTACCGCAGTGTTACCTACCGTCTCCTCCAAAGGCATCAACTGTGGTTTCCCATGCCTTAGCTTTCAACGGGTGCTAGAGAAATCTCAAGATCATGATTGCAATTACACAGATTTAGGTTACCCCATAGTACAGCAGCGACACCTACCAAGGGCGTCGACAGAGTCATAGGATGGTTTGTAGAGCGCTCTGTCCTCAAGCGAAGGGTCAATGGGTCGCCTGGATATTCGTTTCACGACATCGGGCACCTTTCCATATGTTATCAGAGGTGGATCCTTCGTGTAGGAGCAGAGGTATTGGCAGACGTGTGTGAACATGTCTCCATCTTTGTTTGGGTCATTAGCGAAGATCTCGAGACCATATTCGCCCTCTTTCGGTAAATCGACAAATACGATAACCTGTTTAAATGTAAAGTAACCAAGCGGTTATGTAAAGCAAGCACCAAAGCAATGGTAACAGTGATCAACAGTGGGGCGTGGTGGCTCAGTGGTATGTTCGACTTTTTGTGACCGGAGGGTTGCAGGTTCGAATCCCACTCTAGCGGCTGCGTACGGACCTTGGGCAAGTCCTTCACTCACGATTGCTCGTGGTGCTTCGGCGTGAAAACTCCGACACAGTATCAATGCTGTAGTCGGGAGCGCCTCTTAGTAGTAGTAGACTTGAGGAGGCGCTATAGAAATATCCTAAATAAGTAACAAAGCAATGGTTTCAGTGATTAATTGTTTTAATTGAGCTTATTACTTGTTATTGTTTGTCAATTGTGAACATTAGTTATGGTTGTAATAATACATTTCAAATCACTTCAGATGGCATCCTATCATACCTTATCATCCTCTGTCTTCACAGCCAGCGCCTGCTTCAGTTCTCCATCATCAATTCCAGGCCGGACGAGCCGAGCATACACCCTCATGTCACCATGTTTATCGAACGGTACTTCCACATGTCCATTTGGCGCCATAAGAATCGCGTCCCGGTTCTTCGGTGTCAGTCCATACTGCGACACGAATGCGTCCGGCCCCCAACTAACATCAGAGCAGGTCGGGAACGCGACCGGGTCGGCCTTGGCAGGTTCATCACAGACGACCTTGTACTCGCAGATGGCCTTGTACGTGCCCTCCGTCGTTTCCGGGTCATCGGGGACCAGGTTCGCGAAGACGATGAGGTAGTAGTCGCCCTTCTGCGGCAGACGCAGGTAGTACACGACCTGGTCGTCCTTTGTCTCCTGAACTGTGTAGCTGCTCAGCTCAACGTTGCCGACCTTCTCGGAGAAGGAGTCGCCATAGCCGAGCTTGAAGGTGAAGGCCGTCTGGTTGGTCAGCCCCAGGGAAACAGTAGTAATTCCTACAAGCAAAAGCATACTGTAATTGTAATTGCAAATTTATATAGCACCAATTTGTACATATACAATTTTTTGTAGCTCCTCTGTATTATACTGTGTCGATGTACCATAATCGTTAAATTTGAATAGTAACACTTTAAGAGAAGCTCCTCAGAGGCGCTCCCAACCCAACAACACCAAACCACGATCGAAAAGACTGGTTTCCAAACGCTTGCGGAAAAGGGGCAAAGAAAGACCAAGAAGTTCATTTCGGAGGTTGCTATGGCTACCTATTCCAGAAAGATGGACCGACCACAGGGAAGCTTTCATGGAGTACTGGAATTTCGAGCTATGTGGACAACCATGTTGCCTTGCATGGCAGAACGCATTGGATATGTAAACACATGGAAAATGTAAACACAAAGAAAATATAAACAAATAGAAAATGTAAACAAATGGGATATGTAAACACATGGAAAATGTAAAATACAAGGGATATGTAAACACATGGAAAATGTAAACAAATGGAAAAAAATGTAAACAAATGGGAAATGCAAACACATGGGAAATGTAAACTCATGGGAAATATAAACACATGGAAAATAAAAATATGGCATTTAAAAAATCTGCACAGAGAGCACCCCTGATTAGTTTTCTCTCTGAGTGGTGCAGTATAAATGTTCGATTACAGTTACAAAGTTACAATCCAAACAGAGGCTGACCATGTTTAGTGCTGATGACTCCCCGAGAACAGTCCGGCAGGAGATACATTCCGGTAGTAAAGAAGTACGACTTCACAAGCGCGTACTCCTCGAACTTTTCCTTCGTGATCGGCGTGTCGAGGAGCAGCCAGGCAGGGTCCTCCGGGTAGTGGGTGTACGCCAGCTGCTCCGGTTCCGCGATGAAGTAGAAATCGTCGTACTCGTAGACGAGGTTCTCCGGAACATTCTGCTCCGACTGGAGAAACCGGGTCGCCCAGTGACAATCGATCAGCTGCCAGTTGCCATCGATGTAGATGCCATTCCAGCTGTGGTTGATCGGCCGGTTCGTGATGGCCACTCCTGGACGATAGTCCACACCCTTGGCCCATCCACAGATGGTGAAGCACGGCAGGCCCGAGTGGCTGAAAAGACAGAAAACAAGAACGACGAGGTAACTGGAGGTGCTACATGAAGTATTGTGATACATCCATGGTTGTCCGGAGGGGGCCTCCTGGATATTGCGCATATTTTACAGAAATAACAATTTTTTATTATTATGATTATTGTAACAGTCCCAACACAATTTTCAATGCGAAAAAACACTTAATTACTTTAGGTAAAGTCTTTGACCATTATTTATTTTGAAAGTTGTCACGTGTTCTGTGTTCACGAATAGTATTTTACTCCCCCTACAAAAATTTTGCCCCCTACAAAAAATACATTAACAAAATGTAAACATTATAAAAACAAACTACTGAGAGCAAGGAACTTACCGAGCAAGGCATTCAAATATACGGGCGTAAGTCGCCTTTCCAGTCTTGAATGCAGACAGCAGCTGCTCTGGGGAGCCAGACCTTTCGTCCGGGAAGCTGATCTTCGTCAAGTCAGCACACGTCAACCAACGAAATATCACCCTAAAATAAAATGAATTAAATTATTAAATTAAATTAAATAGCAACAATTAATTCACTCCACATGATGCAAATATCCTCAAATTCCTTAACATGCTCCGTTTCACTTAACTGCCTGTAAAAAGAAAAACTTGCATAAATAAATGTTTGTAAAATAAATGTAAGTATGTATAAACTAGATGTTTGCCTGTCCAGATGGTAAGAAAAAATTTGAAAATTTATTTTCCAATTGTACAGGCGGTATTATTTATCGGTGCTACATCAAATAAAGTCACGAATGGCCGTTTCGGCACCTAAGTAAATTAGTTTAATCGCGTTTATTTATCGGCACTGTATCAAATCAAGTCGCATAAGTCCGTTTGGACTGGTGTTCAGTTTGTCACTTTGTTATATAGCTGGCCGGTTTAAACCAGTTAAGGTCGCTTGTGTAAGGTGTTCGCCACCTAAGTAAATAAGTTTAAGCCTGTTTTAAGTCGTTACTTTAAAAGAGCAGTCGTTTAAGGTATATTTATATTTACTTTGAGTGTGGCCATTTTGTAAGCATGACGTCACTGGTCATGAATATTCATTAGTTGGAAACAGCCAATGAAAGGAGCGCAACAGGACAGACATTTCTATTCGTTTATTTTATTAATGTACGTATGAATAAATGCATGCACGAATAAATGTTTGAATGAAAAATGTTTGTATGAATAAATGTATGTGTGAATACCTGTACATGTGAATAAATGTATGTATGAATGGATGTATGCATGAATAATGAATCCAAGACCAGTGCAACGTTTTCTATGGGTTACAAAGCACAAATAACGTTCCACGAGTGAAACAGTGAACTGACAAAGTTTTAAAAGCATCTTCCACTTGCCTCGCTCTCTCCAACTCGTTCAGCTTATTCCTGAAGCACAGGTTCCAGATCAGATCACGGAAGGTCGAGTACCTCTTCTGCGACTCCTATCCAAGCAACAGATAGACAAAAAATTGTGTCAGCTTTACAAGATAAAAACCTGAAAAATACTCAACAGCAGCCAAAGAAGTCTAGAAGTACTCTCATTAAATGTACTTTAATGAACTTATGAAAGCAGTAGAATGAGAACATAGTGAAGGAAATTCTCATTGATCTAACTGTGACTGTACATACAGCACTTAATTCATAATACAATACAACTGTATTCGACACTGCCTGTCTTCCGAAGTTCAAAAGTGCACACACGAACATACGACACAACATCTAATTTGCTTGAAAAACTTAGTGATGGCCGTAGGGGAGTAGGCTTGAACCCCTACTCTCCACGTTACAGGCCAAGAACTTTAACCAGTAGGCTACTGTGGCTCATAATATGTACATATGTACATGTGGCCATGCACATATTTCTGTATGCATGCAAGTATGTACATTGTACAAACAAATATATGTACTGATAGGCTCTTTTCAAGCACCTCTCAACAGCCACATTTCTAACTTTTGACAGGTAGTGTGATGTTCGAGTTTTTATGTACTTCTTGAAAGCAATACTTCTGAGCACTGCATTTGGCAAACGATGATAAATTTATGGTGTCACATTTATCTAACACGGTGTCATGTATATCTAACATGGTGCCACGTATATCTAACATGGCGGCACGTATGTCTAACATGGTGTCACATATGTCTAACAAGGTGCCACGTATGTCTAACATGGTGTCACATATGTCTAACAAGGTGTCACGTATGTCTAACATGGTGTTACGTATGTCTAACATGGTGTCACATATATCATTTCCGCGCCTCAGATTCGCATTTCTGTGTGACTTTGCGCGCGTTAAAAATGTTTGTAATAATAATAATAATCTAACATGGTGTAAACTATATCTAACATGGTGTAACGTATACCTCACATGCTTCTATTGCCTTTGAGGAACAGTGCTTACCTTAATGGCATGACCGTCGATGGCTTTGAAGACTTTCAGGTCCCTGTAGATGTTTCCTTTGACGTACAGAGGTGGTGATGGTGGCAAATTCGCACCCTGCGGAATCAGTTCCAGCGTGAAGCTCTCTGGTGCACTCATCGTAACAACTGTTAGATGCGGTTAGCGCGGATACTGCGTCAGTACGGTTACCGTGGATACAGCCTCTTGATGATCACACAGCCGGACACCTGGACATACCAAACAGAAACTTCCAGTTTCAAACGATAATACAAAGTTGTTTTCTCTTGAAATTTAGCTCTGTATGTGATGTGTATGCTATTGAAGTCTCTTGTGAGAACATGAAGAACTTCGCCAGAGCAACCACTACTTAAACAGTTGTTTAATGGACTTGGAGACAATATACCTTGTATTTATGAAGTTAACCATTGGTGCTACCACCTGTACAACACCAAATTGTATTTGACTGATAGATTGATTGATGGATTGATTGATTGATACTCTTCCTTCTGAGTTCTCCGTCCTACCTACTGACGTAAACCCGATTGCCTGTGGCTGTTAAGAGGTACTTGAAAAGAGCCTATCAGCAGTAATATTATCGTTAACGAAACGAAAACAAAAAAGAAAACTCAATCGTTAACGAAAACGAAAAAGATTTTAGAAATGGAAACGAAATAAAAACGAAAACGAAAAAGGTTTTGGAAACGAAAACTAAATAAAAATGAAAAAGAATGGATGTAAAACTAATAAAAACTAAAACGAAAATGATTTTTGGAACGAAAAGTATTGAAAATCCAACCATGTATTTTATTAAAAACGAGATTCGAAAATGAAAATCCAAACAATCTCTATTATTAAATTATCCGCGCCAGTTGAACAGCGCATGTCTACATGTCTAAAATTATTATCAGGATACAACTTCCTGTGTGCGGTCTACAATTTATGTCAAACTGTCGGTGCATGTTTACGAAATTTGTTACTAATAATGAGTCTAGTAAAGCTTTTATCTGGTAGGATACGCGAAAGTATTGTATGGGAATAGGCCTACTTTATATTTATTTATTTATTTTTTATTTATTCATTTATTCCGGATATTTCTATAGCGCCTTTCGAAGTCAACTACTACTCAGAGGCACTCCCGACTACAGCATTTGATACTGTGCCAGAATCTTCACGCCGAAGCGCCACGAGCAATTGCGAGTGAAGGACTTGCCCAAGGTCCGTACGCAGCGGCTAGAGTGGGATTCGAACCTGCAACCCTCCAGTCACAAGAAGAAGATATAATATATCTTCTGTTTCGAAAGTCCTTTTGTATTCCTCAATAATGCATTAATTAACACTTCAATGACGAGCTGCATTGGTTTCCCAATCACTTTTAGTACACTCTTGTCGTTGAAGCACTCTGAAACTAAACTAAAACTAAAATGATGTCAGGAATAGAAACGAATTAGAAACGAAAATGATTGAAAAATGAAAAACTAAAACTGAAACTAAATAGAAATGATTGACACCTGACAGAAATAGAAACTAAAACGATTTTAGGAACAAAAATAACAATGCCTATCAGTGCATACACTTGTATTTTTGTAAGCTGTTGGCCATAAAAAACTTCATCAATCGATCAGTTGTAACAGTAATCGTAATTGAAACTGTAAACGTAATTTTAGTAGACCATTTATATAGCACATCGTAACAATATCTTAGAAGAGTGTTATATAATCAATTTCAAAAGATGTGCCACGATTTCAACCTCGCCTGCATATGTTTAGGGCAAATATGTAAGGCAAATACATTAGCAATTTGTCATCATTCTCCTCCAAAAAACGCAACCAAACTGTAATAAATTCAGCAGAACTTGGTCAATGAGAGTAACAGAAAGCTGTCTAGTTGTTGAAGTCCTTTTGTATTCCGCAATAATGCATTAATTAACACTTAAACGACGAGCTGCATTGGTTTCCCAATCACTTTTAGTACACTCTTGTCGCTGAAGTGTTAACGAGTCATCCTCGTTATAATCGACAAAAACCTGTGGAAATCCTCATTTAATTCGTAGTGTTTCTGTGAATGTACATTTCAGAATGCTGTGAATGTGGACCTGGTTTGGTTTTTGTGATTATAACAAGCCGTTAGTCTTCACTCAGTCCTCATAAATAGGAATGCATAATAAATCAAGGCCTGGCATTTGCCGGAGAGTGATAGCAGAGATCCATCATACCCCAGGTGACCTTTGCGGGATATAAATAACCCCAGACAATGAAGCCCAGACAATGACAAGACAACAGCTGAAAGGACTTTGCATTGTGGGCCGATGTTTGAATGAATGAATACAAACGTCACGCTTCACTGCTCAAGCAAGCCGCCCTTGCAGTCAGCCGAGACTATCAGAAATGGATCACTGAAAGGTATTTGGATACATAAATTGGTTAGATAAATATAACACCTAAGACGCACGCTGAAAGCCAGCAATAAAACAACTGGGGCATCACATCACACAATGAATGAGCGTCTGAATGAATGAATGATAGGAAATTGACATGTCAGAAGTCAATACTTGAACCAGAGGCACGGTTAGTCCCTAAGGGGAGAGGAGATGGACTGCCGAGAGTGCAAGTGGCTGAGGGTGGACGCAAGTGACCGAGAGTGGAAGTAATTGACCGAGGGTGACAGTGAGTGGCCGAGGGTGGAAGTGAGTGACGGATGGCTTTGATGGATATCTAACTGCATCTTCTCCTGGCGGCTGACTATCTGCGCCTCAGATTCACATTTCGGTGTGACCGTGCGCGCGTTACAAATTTAATTGATAATCACAACAATAATAATTTATGGATTCGCTAAATAGAAAATTTTAAGTAGCCACAAGAGAGAAGACATAAAGATGAATGGCCTGTTATCACAAAAACCGAAACAGTTCCACATTCACTGCATTATGAACTGCACAAAAACCCATGTATTAAAAGAGGATTTCTGAGGTTTTTGTGGATTATCATGAGGCTGGCTTTTCAATGCATTAATGAGCAATACAAAAAGGACATTCGGAACTAGGACATGGGGAAAATTGAAGGACATTAGAATACGAAGAACCTATTAGCAGTGGAACAAAACAATAGTCAGAAAAGAACCAAAGACTTGGACATTCATTAGCAGGAGAGAACCAGAGGCATTGGCAATTACAAAGACATTATTATTAATCATTTGTTAAGCGTCACTATCAGTTGATGGTGCTGAGCAATTGCGAGTGCAGGACTTGCTCAAGGTCAATACACAATAACCGTCTCACGGGAGGAGGAGAGCTCAGGAGACTCGAGCCCATACTCTCCCTCTCTACAAGGCAAGCGCCCTAATCAATCAACTACCGTGTGTCGCATTAATTAGCATGGGACGAAACTGGCCTCAGTGGTAAGAACTAAGGCAACGAAGAGTTCAACCAACAAGGAAGAACAGATACACTAAAAGGTACCAAGTATATGTGATGCGGGATCTCAAAACCAGGCGGAAGTCGGCAAAACCTATTTCGAGTAATCCCTCAAAATAGCGCTTCATCTTGATTTTTAGCGAAAAGCGTTTTATATCATAATTGCATTGTTTAATATTTGAAGAATATAATTCTGCAGTTTTTGTTATTATTTACTGGTTGTTCTCATAAAAAAATCGAATAACATTGCAAAGTTGTAAAAGAATATGATTTCATTTTCGGGTTGATTTCATTGTTTTGCGCGTAGCGGTTATAAAAAGCGACTGGGAAATACCCATGATGTCATACATCTTCTGAAAGCCTGGAATTCCCTTTAAACAACTAACCTACTTTCTTGGCTGAATAATTAATTCCTGTGCCAAAAATACCAAATCTCCCAAAGTCTCCCAAATCGTCTTTACCCTTAAGCAACGCGTGGTTGGTATCACGTGATCATTTAAATGCCGAATGCTAGAGTCCTGATTGGGCAAAACAAGGTCGCGCGCTGCATCTCGGGCTATTTTTATCTGCGTGAGTGCAATGCTAGAGTCCGGATTGGGCAAAACAAGGTCGCGCGCTGCATCCCGGGCTATTTTTTATCTGCGTGGATTGGAATGAACACTTAGTCAGTAACCAAAAATTTCTTAATTATTAAGTAAAAACAAAAAATAATAATATAATTTTATATTGAAATATTGGCAGACATGTGTGTTTATGAGCTGTGAAAATTTCAGCTTTTAAGCTCAAGCAATACTTATCGTTATCAAGGACTTTATGGTAGATTACATGTGTTTATGTTTTTGGCATTTTTCTCTAAATAATTTTTCCTGAAGGGCATAGTTTCCAAACCGCATATCTTCGCAACGGTTAGACCCATAAGAAAAACCCTTGGCATTTTGGAAAGATCTTGAAAAGATCCACAAATATATATTAAAAACTAGTTTTTGTAAATTTTTACGAACCGCCTGGTTTTGGGATCCCGCATCACATATTATAAGACATACGGAAAAAGAGACACCAGTATGGCACTACAGGGGAAGAACTAAAGCAGTAAATATTATTACTATTATTATTGCTATCAATATTATTATTAACTTCTAATTATTACCTTATTACCCAATATTAGCAACTTCCATTGTTCAGGTGTCTTATGCTCAAGGCATCAACCCACGGTGCACCAAAACCTAGCCTCAGTCAGGTCAATATCCAGAAGATCAGTCCACATAGACACAGAGGCAGCCTATGGTGGATAAGCAATTTGAAAGCTCTAGGTATAAGTCTTAAAGTTGAGAAAGAGTGACAAATGTGGCTGCCAGAACAAACAGACATATGGGGTGAGACAGTTCCAAAGTCTACGTCTAGCAACTAAAATAGCTTGACATAATTCAAATAAGTAAAGAACTGAGACATAACAAGAACTTGGGAGCTTCAGAAAACAGGACAATAATATGGGAACAACTCAGCATTAGTGGTAAAACCCAACACAGTACAGAGAATATTTGGCAATGGAATAATAACGGAGATATTAGTGGGTAAGAACTACGGCATCGGGAAGAACAAGTACATTAGCACAAGAAGTATACCAAGGCAATAATGGTTAAACTAAGGCATCGGAAAATAACATACATCAGTAGAATAGAATAAAATAGCCCTTTATTGACTTCTCAACATCATGGCAATAAAGCAATATGTACACGATATAATTAGAAACAATGAGTTGAAGCCAAGGTAATAATAGCTCAGTCGAAAAGGGTCAAATGGAGCCACTCAGTAGTAGAGTAACAATTAAAACATTTCTGGAAAAGACCCTGAACACAGAAATCATCGGACAAAGGCACGGAACGCAGACCAAACATAAACTTCTGACCGTGACACATGAACCAAACCGAGGCCTTCACAGATCATTTATTGGTCGGATATAATTAGACGATAATGGTAGAGGAGTCAAATTTTAGTAAACAAATTACAAACGAGTTGAATACACAGGATGCAAAAGCGATAATTGCCACAGGCCTTAGCTACATATCGCTAATGGTACGTAACTATTTCGGTAATGCCTTTTCATTTCAGGGTCCACAAACTTCTACCTGCCCAAGCATATGCAGCCGTGGGTTATTTATTCATTTTTATTTGTCTGGCTATTTACACAGTGTCTGTTCAGACCTTTACAAAAGTGTAGCATATATTATCATCTTTTGTCCAAGCAGTTGCCTTTGGTAGCAGAATAGGTAAGCCAGTTTCAAAAGTAACGGCAGATGCAAATGTAAAAAGAACGATCAGATTATATGAAAGACATGGGGCATACAAACAACCGAACACAACCAGAAGGCGTGTTTAGGAATGCACAGCGCATAAATAAATCTCGTCTGAGTCTCGGAGAATATAAATCTTGTTTGCTGGGTCTTCTAGCTTTTACATGTAAATGTACACAGTTTCTACAGCGACCGACTGTATGGCTTCGATCCTGCTCAATTTTCAATGAATTTTTCGGGGGAGATCCTTCACCACTGCTGCCCATTTGAATGGGGACCCCACTGTTTAAGGTCCCACTGTATAGACCATGATAGAACGACTGTATGGCCTGGACCCTGCTCATTTTCAATGAAAATGTTGGGTGAAAGCCATCACCACCTCTGCCTGCTTGAATGTGTGCAACTCCAGATCTACATATACTCTGCCATATGCACCTTTCACCAACTGAATGAATGAACACATAGCTAAATTATAAGGATCACAGTAACCAGACGGATTGAGCGCTTGACCTGAAATGTGGAGAGTAAGGGTTTGAGCCTCCATTCAGGAGGTCACCGTGTAAGGACCTTGAGCAAGTCCTTCACATACAACTGACCAATGCCATCGATGTTCTATCACATAGTCATGTGTGTACTTCTGAACTTTGGAAGGAGGGCAGTATCAAATGCAGTTGTACTGTATACACAACCAGCAACAAATATAGCACATATCATCAACAATAACCAGTAATAATTCTCACATAACTTGCAACCCGCAGGACATACACTTTGTACAAAGTTCTGGTGTATATCACAGGGCATACAGCAAGCGGCATAAACAGCTTAGCTTCGGCGTTCTCGATTACTATTAGCCACTAGGAAATAAAAAGAATTGGGCGATGGACTCTTGACCTATACCATGTAGAGAGCAGTAAAACGGCCGCCTGCCAGTTACCGACCAGGCCAAGCGGAGAATAGAAAACCGTAACCACTTTGAAATTAATTCAAACGAACCCGTATGATCTGATAAAATGAAAGTATTGACTATAGTCCCCAAGTACAAGTAGCTAGGCCAACTTTAGTCAGATGTAACAATTATTTCTACTTTAAAGTAAGTATATTCTTTATTAACAAATTACTAATCACACTTTGATGTACACTTTTTTACAAATATCTAATAAACACAGTTAAAAAGTAGGCTATATAACATCCTACAATGTTTTGCACATCAGGCTGTCGGCTGGGGGGATTAAGTGGACATAGCCATGGGGACGAAGGGAGTATTAGTTGGGTTTGGTTGGAGGTATTAGTTGGTGCAGGACGTGTCCCTGGTCGGTCAGGACAGCCCCAAAGTTCTTGAACTGTTCTAGAAAATGTATTGCTATGCAAATGCAAGATGCGAATATAGGCTTCTTTATTTAAGTTAAGGCAATTACTTTCTTACTACATTTCTTACTTGCTTACAATAATTATGTTGCATTTCTTACTTGCTTATGGTTATGTTACAGTACTTACTTGCTAATAGTTAAATAATGATACTTACTTGATTACGGTTATGTTACGGTACTTACTGGCTTACAGCTATGTTATAGTACTTGCTCTTGGTTATGCAACGGTACTTACTTACAGCTATGTTATAGTACTTGCTCTTGGTTATGCAATGGTACTTACTTACTTGCTTACAGTACTTACTTCAACACAAAACAGAACATATGGTATACATGTGCAAATGTCCGCACATGGTCAAACCAGCTTAACTTTTAAAGTAGAGTTCCTTTGCAATGCCTTGTCAAGATCAAAGAAACGCCCCACTTGCAGCAGATCAAAGAAAGTCCCATTTATATAAACAGTTAAAGATAACAGTTAACAAAGGTCAACAGCAACTGGCAGCAAGTGATTTATACCACACTAAACACAACATTTTCTTAGGGTCTCTAGTTTCATGTAACCTTCTTGTTTAGCGTGAACTGGAAAAGACCCATTTATGGTTTTCCAGTCATAATAACTTCACTTCAAGTATTACCATCATCAGTGGTGTGTCCATCTCCGAAGCATGGCTTCCACGACTCTTTTGCGATCTGTACCAGTCATGGGGTCATTTGTGTGTACCCCGAAGTTCAATGGATGAAGATCTGCCTCCACCACTTGGGTCCATGTATGTCTTGGTCATCCGAATGGTCTCTTCCAGCTCCTTTTGGGACTGGAAATCAAGTGCTCTAGCGAGGTCCTGCATGCCACCGTACCATGCAAAGTGTCCAAACAGCCAGGTCTTTTAGTTTCAATCACCTCCGAGACTGGAGTCAGTTTCTGAAAATGTCTGCATTATGGAAGTTGAGAGATTTTTCTCAGGCACCACTGTCGGAAGGCACCCAACCAGGCCCTTAGCCAGCCACCCGTCCAACCGTCCTTTGGACGGCTGAAAATCAATTTGGACGGGCATAAATTGTGCATGTGATATAATGTATAATCCATTCCCCTTCATCTGTGTAACGATGTTCCTTTCCCACACAAGATACACTTCTCTAGCAGCTATTTATGATCTAGGATACGTCTAATTAAGTGCCAATTAGATGAGGTTGTTTCATAGTAATTGGTAACTGATTTGACTATATAAATACCTTGACCTTATGAATAATTATAGGGGTTTGGATTGAAAACAATTAATGTCTGTTCCCTAGGCTATAATAAATAGGGGAATTAAAAATTACAATCTGAAGTCAACAGATTGTTGTTTGTATCATTGTATATAAAACAAAACTGTTACAATTGTGATCAAAAATCAAAAGTCATTCAGTGTAGGGATATTGCAGACTTTTGCAGTCGGACTCGTACTGTAGCAGCATCGAGCGATCACGACATCAAACGCTCACGGCATCGAGTGGTCACGACTTTGAATGCTTTTGGACGCCCTACTCTTTATTTCTGGCTAAGGGCCTGTACCCAACCTCTACTCCAAAGCCACCAAGTATTATCATTTCTTACAATTCTTGTTTAATAGACTTCTCAGTTTGTGTACGTTCTTATCAATTGATGGCCGATATCAGAATGACGTTGGACCTTCCCGTTCTATCTTATCACTTTGTGTGCTGTGCCAACACATGTATCATCATCGTGGCAAGCTTGGGATCAATGACGGACGTGATGATGAACTGCGGCCACAGTGTTCACATTCATCACCTTATCTGATTTCCTTTGATCAAACGACTTCTATAGTGCCATAGATCTGTACCGATTAATCGGCCATACTCCTAATCGGGCCGATTATTAGAACAATCGGTAATTTACAATTGACTTTTTTGCACAATGATCGTTATAAAAGAAAAATGAGCACAAATATATGTTTTGTTTCTTATTATTGATTAATATTTAGCATTGCACTACTTACTAGGCACCATAGAAACCAAGAACCTATTATAAACAGGACTGGAAACTCCTTATACAATGTGGCATGACTAGTTTTTTACAGCGATATTATAATGAAAAATATGTTTCATAATATATATCAGCTATTTCAATAATCGGCTATACGCGTTTTAGTCATAATCGGCGAAAACTGATATCGGGACAGCTCTAACAGCGCCGTAATCACGCTGCACAAAGCGTTACTCAATGGTTGCTTCAGGCAACACTTAACTCAAAACATCAAGTGAGTTACTTAAGTTCAGTCAGAACCTGCAGTCACGGAAAATCTCGTGGAGCCTACATCATGAATTCATGTTGTAGATCTATGAGTTAGCCAGACACCATAGGTAATACAGAAAACCTGAGTGACCTGTCCAATCATGGCAGAAATCACACATGGAGCCACTCCTTGGTCTGATAGACCAGAACAACAACCCAACATTACTAAGCCAACATTATTACAATTTGGCAAAGGAACAATTGCCAGGGACTCTTGAAATACCGGCCCCACCCAATGGGACCCACCCAATTATCTACAGCCTGCAAAAGGACAATCTATACATGTCGCCAAACTAGAGAAAGCATCAGAATTTATCAGCAGTTTCCACTACAAGCCATGGCAGTAGACCTAATTTGGAAGCTATAAAACAAACCAGACTTCCCAGACAAAGGAGTCATGGTCTGCAAGAAACATTACTCGGTGCCCAGCATTTGCTTTAAAAACGTCTACAGGATTAAACCATTGTGTGGAGGGATACGGCGTAACAGTATACACAAATGGTTTTGCCACTTGCCAAGTTCATCTATGTGGAAGTCTGTAGGCAGTGAATGCCTTTTACAGCACAACAGTTTCCTCTGCTGTCAGCAGATTGAACAGATGTGCCATTGTTCATGTTAACTACTTTGAACGGATGATCTAATAGAATGGTCAAAGTTCTGCTTGTGAAATAGAGGCGTGGAAATAGAAGAAGCTCATCCATGGTGCAGATTGCATGGAATTCTGTTACAGTACGAGGGGCCAACCACTGCGAAGCTTCCACACTGCATTGTGACAGTACGGGACAGAGGGCGGGGAACAATGTAGATATGTATGTATGCGTATAATTATGTATCCAGCAGGTCCTCATATGCTTTCTTCTTCAGATCACCTCCTCTTCTCTTCCTCATATTCTTCTCTTCACTCTTGTGTGGGCTTCTAAGAGGGCTTTTCGAAAAACTAACAAATATTATACATCATACTCAAGACAGACAAGTGGCAGATAAAAAAGTCGGCCCAGACAATTAAATAACGGCACCACAATCACACGCCTACACACCTGTCAGACACATGTCCCCCCACACACATATAGATTCACCTCAGGCCTATTGTACACGGACATATGTACAAAATGCATAAGCAGCATGTGCTGTATAGAAGTAAGTATAGTATCTATTACTACCAACTGCTTATACCGCACTTTGGTACAGGACAACATAAAAAGAAATAAGCCTTATATACAAGTTTACAGATGCCTAACTGTGTGTGTGCACACTCACGGCACGTGTGTTGCAAATATATATACATTACAAGCAGTCTAAATATGCACACAGTGGTATAAATATATATAATATATATATATATATGTACATGTATACAGAACGGACAATGTACTTACGTACATTGTATATAAGTATACACATATACATGTAGTCTGAATATGCATGCACAACATAGTATATATATAACATATATGTATACAAACATGCAGTCTAAAAATGCACAACATGGTGTATAATTATACGGTAAACCCTATACATATGTCATAATGGTGGCAGGTTAAGTGTTCAACCAAGCTAATTATTTAAAACAAGCAACAGGTAGAATGGGCAGCATGGACACCCAACACCACACCACCACCCCAACCAAGGAATTCGTTTTGGCTTCAGACCAGTGATATTTTAGGCCTGGCTGCAAAAGCACCCACCCAAGACCCACATCGGCCCACTCAGTTCACCCAAGACCTGCATATCAAGATAGTATGACATGTTTGTAGTAATAAATAACCAAGGCCCATAACTTCAAAGAAACCAGACTCTGTGTGTGTGTGTGTGTGTGTGTGTGTGTGTGTGTGTGTGTGTGTCTCTCTCTCTCTCTCTCTCTCTCTCTCTCTCTCTCTCTCTCTCTCTCTCTCTCTCTCTCTCTCTCTCTCTCTCTCTCTCTCTCTCTCTCTCTGCCTGTCTGCTATAGACCCTAAAGGTTTGTCCAGGAAGGAGAGCAGACATAAGGCAGGAAATGATGATGGTGATGATGATAATGAAAATGATGATGAAGATGATAATGATTATAATGAAGATGATGAAAATGAAAATGATGAAAATGAAGATGATGAAAATGAATATGATGAAAATGAATATGATGATGATAACAATGACGAAGATGATGATGATAACAATGAAGAAGATGATGATCATTGTCAATTTACAATTCAGAGACGACATCTACCTTTTAAAAGTAAACATTTAAATAGAAATATAAAAAAATTGATAAGTAAATAATCATGATGATGACAGTGAAGAGGAGAAAGAGGATGAGGACAAGAAGGAGGAGGAAGAAGAAGAACAAAGCACAATGAAGAACCGGAAGATATTGACACAGTGGGGGGGGGGTGTTTGAGCCACCTGTGTAATGAACATCTGCTCATGAGTCACACTCATGCATGTAGCAGATAATGCAGTGCCAGCAACAATAGGTTAGCCTTCTTCCAATCCATTAATTAATCAATCACCATTCCATCCATCCATCGATCCACCACCGACGACATATCCACTGATCCACACCATCCATCCACTGACCCATCTATTCATTCACCCACTAATCCATTCACCTACCCATCCATCTATCTACCCAACCACAACTCACCAGCCCATCTATTCGCTCACCCACTCATCTATTCACCTGCCCATCCACCATCCATCTATCTACCCAACCACGACTCATCCACCCATGCATTCGCTCACTCCTCCACTCAACTATCCATCCATCCACCCACCTAGTGCCGTCTTAACAGCATAGTTGGCCCTGGGCAAAGAAATGCCCTGGGCCCCTTCCCACCCACAGGGATAAAAATTTGAACAGTCAATAAATTAAACATAATTATAGATTTATTGGTACTTTTTCAACATTCACTTTGTAACAAAATGAATGTTTATAAAGAAACATATTGTAAAGGGAAGATAAATCAACAAAAACCTTTGAATATAACATAAAATTATAACAAGTTTCAATTCTGCCGCTCGTGGACGCACTGGCGTAAACTTGTCCAAAATACTAGGGGGGTTTGGTTATTCAATCTACACTTGTTGCCTTGGGTGTACAGTCCATATCAATTATTGGGGGGTGCCCCGGCTCCCCCCAGAGTCTACGCCTATGTGTGAAGGTTACGCACATTTTAATTTTTTGGGTCTTTTTAATTTGGGGCCCCTAGAATCGTGTGGCCCCTGGCAACTGCCCATGCCGGTGTTGACAGCACAGCACCTACCCAACCCCATCCAATCACCCACTCACCCATCCACCCGCATCCATCCATCCATCAACTCACCCATCCATTCACCCACTCAGTGCTTCATCAAATGGGGTCATTTAATCAATCCACACATATTGATCCATCCGTGAATCTATCCATCTAATTTGCACAACTATAATCAATCACCAAAAAACATTACAGCCTTGCACAACAACATTCTCTCATTTCTTAATCACCGTTCTGGAATGTTTACACACTCACACCCAACCACAGAACACAGTATGCCATACGATGTACATATTACCCTTCCCAAGAATCTGATTTCACGAACGAGCCATATTTCTTCTGCACAAAATTGAATACCGGGCCCAGAGAATTCATTATAGGAGACGGAACTGGTTCGTCCGTTAAGTAGATTTTTCAAAGTCACATGCGTTCCAACTGTTCCAAACAGTGATATTTAAAAAAAATGGTTTCAATCCGCCTACATTTACAATCCCAGAGCAAATTTGTTTCGTTAAATACAGCCCAATGCAGTGCACAAATTTATTAATCTCGTGACCGACAGATTTTGCAACATTTTTATGCACGATTTACGACATTCATGCAAATTTACACTTTAATTTTTTGGGACACGACATCACGGTTAAGAATGATTAATGGCAGACATAAGTGATCCAGCGACATTTTCCTCCTACAATATGTCCATTATTCCCGCCAATGTCCCTGCCGCAAACGCCCTTTTCGTGTCTAGCCTAGAACTGTTTACCGTTTTGCCGATTCTAGCAATCTTTGGCCTGAACACATCGAACAGTGCGCCGCAAATCTCAACAGAAGGCCCCTTTCACCGCACCTGGAATGGTATATCGTCACCTGTCAGACGATGAGAATTAGGCAGTATTTAATAATTAATTGCAAAATATCCAAAACCATTGACTCACCGTCCACACATGTAGGTCATGGATTGCAGACAGAATCAACCAACAGAGTGAAAGGCGGTGGCCAAAGAGATTTTATCGCAACAAGAGGTTCGCCTTCTGTAACCAACGAGGCTGTAACGAACCATTGATTGACCTCTGGCGTATGTTCAATCAATCAATTTTCGTTTAATCATAGACTCAGGATAATTGACATTAACGTAACTTGTTACATAGAAACAATTTATAGGAGAGGAAGTAACTGAGCAGGGGTTAAACTATGGATGAAAGTATTTCAGAAAGAGGTTTGTTTTAGACAATGAAAAGTCTATGGTTAATGTTGACTTCTTAGCCAGAAGATCATGAATCTTCGTTCTGCATTTATTAAGCACCACCATTCTATGACAAGGCGTCAATCAATGGAGCAGATCCTGAAAGGCTTGCTCGTGGTCTCTATACACAGTAACCGTCTTGGACATAGGCGTAATTTGTGGGGGTACGAGGGGTACCCGTACCCCCACTTTTTGGACTGGGGGTACCGTACACCCACTTTTTGAACAATGCCAATCAATATTTTATTATTGTACCTTCCCAGAGATCGCAATCTCCGCCTTGCTTCGTGTATGTATGAAATTGGTACCCCCCACTTTTTAGACCAAAGTTACGCCTCTGGTCTTGGATGAGGATGAGCGTTTAAAAGAGTCGGCTACGTATGATTCAGACACTTCGGCATTAATTGTATTCAGTCTTTGAAAAATCTTTTTGCACTTAAATCTCTTAAATCAGCTGCGATCGGGAGGCTAACCGTGATACTCACGTACTCTCGCACAGAGACCATAGGACGTACGCACCATAGGCCTACAATGCAATACAATACAACTAAACATTAATAGGGCCTACTGCACTTTAACAAGACAACTCTTGCACGAGAGCGCGTAGCGCTACATTCCTAGTCATAGTACAATATGAATAGATGAGTTTTTAATTCTGATTTAAATTGAGCAACAGATGTGCATTGACGGACTGTAATTGGAAGACTGTTCCATTCTATGGGTCCTGAGACCGAGGCACGACTACCAAACTTCCGGTTGTTGCGAATGTAGCTAACTGGGCTGATTTGACTGAGCTCAACCGAATAAGGTTTAAAACTGCGTCTCTGTAATTAAGTAAGTAAGTAGACTAATCAATTTGTTACGACACGCTGGGTGAAACTGAGGCTGGCGAGGGATGCCAAATCGGAAGAGAGACTACCGGGCGCCATGACCTCGGTCTTGATCGGGAACCACGTTTAATAGGCGCATATTTATAGCACTATTTATTTATAGAAATGACGTAACGGTTACGACTCGGAGGCATAGCTTCGGAGGAGTAGTGGTCTAAGTTTTGCGTGGTTTGGGTTTCTATCTTTCCTGGGTTCAACTTTACCTCAAATTTCCCTAGAATCCTTCGAGGTAACCATTAATTGCTTGCATCTATCCGTCGATCGGTCGTTTTTTGTAAGAATTCGTGCGTCGATTTGACGCGTAGTTTTGTCGGAAGTTTGGACTGATGATCTGAAGTTTTCTTTTCCAGGTCAAATTTTTCCTTTCTTCCAAAACAAAAATGGCGGAAACGAGCCTTTCGTTCGTCAGAGGGTCGACTCCGATCGCCGATGGAGATCCGGAGTTGGCCGCGGTCGTGGAAGTCCCTGGACATGTTGACGCGGCGGCCGTGGACGGCGAGAAACCGAGGGGTAGCGAGCGATCACACCTGGACAGCAAGGCGCGGGGTCAGGTCAGAAAGACGGGACCTCCGTCTTCACCCCGATCGGGTTGTAAGGAGGGACTCGAAGACGATGGATCGATCCAGACGATCAGAGTTTCGAATGCGGCATCGAGTCATTGGCTGGCAATCGACGATGATTGTGCCGGGTCGCCATCTGCACCCCCTGCTACTCTATGCGGCAGAACTAGCCCCGAGGGTGTAAACCTCTGCGGTCCGTTGCTCGAGGAACAGAATGGGGGGTCTTGCAAGCCGTACAAGGCTGCAGGGGCAGGAGGTCAAGATGGAGAGTGTCTGCAGGGGCCGCATACCTGGCGGAAGCGATTGAAGCCTGTCTCGTGTGTGGAAAATGGGGAGGTCAAACGCGAACCCAGGAGAGAATTAGAAAACGTTCCGGAGAGGTATGGCATTGCTTTTTGCCAGATCTCTTGAATCATTTCGGTAATGACGTGTAATGTAACACAGGAAATCATCTTTGTGATTTCAACAAAGTTGCTCTTCATTTATTCATTCATTCTGAGAATTTATATAGCGCCCTTCAAGATAACCTACTCAGAGCCGCTCCCAACACACACACGGCTAAAGAAAAAGATTTAAGCAATTTGCAGATCACTTGATGGTAACAAAAGCAGCTGCAGTGGAAGCCTATTCCAAATGGAAGACCTCACAACCTAAAAGGCCCAACTCTACCGACCCGAGGAATCGTAATCTCGAAATTTGTACAGCGCCCACAAAAGCGAAGTTGCGGGAACCTGCTTATTCACAGGCGCTCAATCAAATCACAATCGTTAGGCGGGGGTGGGTGGGTGAAATCGGTTCGAGGTCGAGATCCAAATGGGTCAAGGAATGAGTTTGTGGAACCAAAAGCTCACTACCAGCCGATGTACAAAGCCCCCGACGATCCATGATGTAGGAGACAGGGAGACAGAAATCACATGGATTAGATGGAGCACAACCAAGAAGACCCCACAATTTCTATGTAAACGTACAGCTTTGGGTGTAAATGCTTTGAAGCATTAACTGATTAATTGCCAAAAAGGCAGAATATTGCATATCGTTCAGTCACACTGAAGCATGGGTATTGTTGGTTTACCTCAAAATGAATAGTGTCAGTGTTCTGATATCTTTGTTATGATATTTATGTATCTGATTATCAATTTTCACATTTCTTGACATAAATGTGTGTCCATTTACATACATAAAATGTGCACATCCCACACTGATGCGGACATCAATGTCTTGAAGATAGGAAAATTGGGCTAATAAGCATTCCAGGTTAATTTGCAGTGGTTCTAACACAGACTATATAGATGCAGATCTTCTGAACCCCCGTGAAACCTTTGTTATGATATTTATGTTAATGCGTAGTTGCTGTATATATGTGTGAAGTGCATGCATGTATCTGATTATCTATTTAATACCTTTTTAAGAACCACTCAAAGGTAATATATGCACACATGTGAACATACCTTAACTGCTAGTGACTGTGCTACCCTACTTATACAATACAATACAACTGCACTTGATATTGCTCTCCTTCCAAAGTTCAGAGG
This sequence comes from Allolobophora icterica, assembly GCA_963556255.1. NCBI lineage: Eukaryota > Metazoa > Annelida > Clitellata > Crassiclitellata > Lumbricidae > Allolobophora > Allolobophora icterica. Next base: position 6,267,806 of record OY744616.1, read on the forward strand.
TGCACACACGACCATACGACAGAACATCAATAGCACTGACCAATTGTGCATGAAGAACTTGCTGAAGGGCTCAAGGTTCTTACACAGTGACTGCGTGAGTTGAGGTTCAAACCCGTATTCTCTGCATTACTCGCTGAGCGCTCTATACATTCAGCTACATTGCCCCACAATTTCTAACTATCTCTAAGCATGGAAGTAGTAATTCCAGTGTTAACAACTTCTGTTGACGTCACCCTCCTCCTTTCTCCAGGCTTGGGACTGGCACTGCGGGTAGTGGCAGAGTTTCCAATGATGCAGAATACCAGGTCTCTACATGTTCTGTTTGATTTTGTCTGATTGATCAGATGTCTTAAAGACAGAAGGCTTTCGCGTGATGACCATGCGGATGATGCAAAAGCGAGAAGCGAAAAGATAAGAATATCTCCGTCTGCTAAAAAGGAATCAACCGTTGTGCGAACGAAGGGTCAGCTGGTAGGTTTGCTGCAACGATTACTCCATTTTGCTTTGTTGTTGCGCTTTAAATCTATAAGCCGTGAGACGTGGATAACTTCAATGAATGCTGCCTTGTTCCAGAATGGTTTATTGATTTTGGTTGTTGCTGTTTATTTTCAGCTGTTTGTGGCTACATTTATTTCGAATCTTTTTTCTAATTAATATATAAACCATGCCAATAATCGTCTTGCTGAGGAAATGCAGATATTAAGTTGTCCTGAATGTTTTTGCTGAATTGTTGTTTGAGTGTTTTGTTTGTGGTTTTGGTTTTATTTTTTATTTGCTTGTTTTTGCTGTGTTTTAAAAATGTTTTAACACTGTAACAACAAGAGTGTACTAAAAGCAACTTTGAAACCAATGCTGCTCATCGTAAAGTGCTTTTAATATGACATTATTTTCTAAATAATTTGCTTGTGTAGGCGATGTGTTTATTTGCTTGTTTCTTGGTGTTGCATGTGGGACCTATATAGATGTTTGCCCTGCCGTGGTATTTAATGTTGAGCACTTCTGTACAGCGGGTTGTTGTATAAATCTGACTGTTGTAAGATTCAAGATCTCACTATTTGGGACAGTAAAGCACAGACTCACAATCACTACACGGTGTTGTAAAAGTTATTTTCTGTTGAATGTTGCTGTTGTTCCTGCACTAATAATTAGACAAAGCTACGTGGAACCTTGTTACGAAATGGAACTCAATATCATGGGCCACGTTGAAACAGGGCATTGCTATCGACTGATCAGATGTTGACGTAATGTTGACTAGAGATTCGTAAATAATTTTTCGTTGATGGAGAATTTAAAACCATCACCAATCCGGGCATGAAAATAAGCCATGATATAAGGAAGTTTTACTTCACAGTTGCCTGCTGGCTGCATGCGTGTTTTGTTTGTTTGTGTGTGTGTTTGTGCATGTTTGTGTGTGTGCGCACTGTTACTCTTTGTTTTGCTTGGTTTACAGGTTAGCAAAAGCATTCTGACCGCCACGCACCAGGTACTGTGTAGCAGTATAAGATCACTCGGCTTAATCATAGGCTGAATTTTGGGTGAAAGTTCAAGGTAACGTAAAGTGTGTGCCGTAACAGGTCCATGACCCTGGGATTCGTCCATTGCTGGATCAAGGGCCAGAGAGTAGGAAAGCTCATTAAGCTATGAGACGTGGTGCACATGTGAACTCTATGTACTACTTTACTATGGTATATGAGCTATATAAATATGAGCTGTATTATGCGCATATATCAACTGCTGCAACCCTTGTGATCGGGATGTGGAGTCTTGCACTAAAGACATAGCAATGACGGTAGAAAAACTGAGCGATCTGAATTTGAAACCCAGGCTCAACAGCAAAAGTTCAGCACAGTAGTGGCTTTTGTTTGAATACCTACTCGTGAATTTTTTGGCAAAATACTATACAGATTACTCCGTAACTTTCTTTGCTAACAAAAAATAATACTGCTTTCTGTATGAACTATCGGTATCCAAATGGGTCTTAGAACTCGTTATATCATTATCGAAATAGTTCTAAGAACTTTTGGTCTAGAACTTGCTGTCAGTATCCAAGCAGGTCTAAGAACTTTGCGTCTAAGAAGTTGTTGTTCGTTTCCACAGAGTCCAAATTTTGCGATGTCAAAAGGGTCACGAAGGGGCTCCAAGTCCCAGTTTGATTCGGAGTCGGCCTTTACAAGGCAAGTCGTAAAACCAATGAAGTCATCTGTGGTTCAGAGAAACCGTTCTCTTTATCCGTCATCCTACGTGGCGTCCAAGAACCTTTCTCCGCCTTTTGCGGTAAGAAAAATCGCAGTGGCTGCCTCAGCTTTTGTTTGAATACCTACATGTGCATTTCAATTTGTAAGTTTCTCTTTTACTAAAAATATCTGTTGGTTCCTTTGTTCAGACTCTTAATTCCAATTTTATTCAATCTTGTAATGATTATCTGGTTGGATGGAGCTAATACCATACCTCTCTTACCTTGCCTTACCTGCAGTTCTGTGATTAACTTTGATGTTGAGGTGATAATGTGTAGGGATCCTTAGCAAGTCCTTTACGCACAACTGCCAAGTCCCATCAATGAGAGAGACACAGACAGACAGACAGACAGACAGACAGACACACACACACAATTTCACTTAAGCGACCATTAATTTATTTCTGATATTGAAGTTACAGAAGCGATTAGGTTAAGAAATTTCTATAGCACTATTAGCTTTAGAAACTTCTACAGCATTGTTACCATAATGCTTCTAAGCTAAAGCTCTTTCCAAAAGCATCTTCGTTGGAACCAAACCACTCGAGATCTGTTGCTAATACAATACGGTGCTTACTCAATGCACACATTTGGTGCGGTTTTAGTTTTCCAACAAGAAAGCGTCATCCAATCATCATCTGGATGCCTTTGGTGGCAGTGGGATGGTGACGACCAAGATGGTCGAGAAGGTGATGAAGGCTCGGCTGTACCTGCTTCAGCAGACGGGTCCAAACTCCTTTCTCATCGGTGGAGATTCCCCCGACCATAAGTATCGCGTCATTATTGGCCCTCAGGTAACCAGTTGCTGTTGTGGTACAACAGTTTACTTTAGGGTTAAATATTGGTAGTCTACCATAGGGTTAAATACCAGTTATTTACCTTAGGGTTAAATGCTAATAGTTTACCATAGGGTTATATACCAGTTGTTTACCTTAGGGTTAAATATTGGTAGTTTGCCTTAAGGTAAAATATTGGTAGGTTACCTTAAAGTTAAATACCAGTAGTTTACTTTAGAATACATGCCAGTAGTTTACCTTAGGGTTATATACTGGTAGTTTACCTTAGGGTTAAATACTGGTAGTGCACCTTAGGGTTAGTACCAGTAGTTTATCTAAGACAAAGATCTTGAGTTTAGGGTAAATAGTGAAACGTTTTGTTCTTTGAGTGTAAATAGTTTTTTTCTGGGTGCAACAGGTTGTCGTGGGGAAGAGTATATATACGTGGGCTAAAAAGTTTTTCTTTGAGTATTTATGTGTTACAGTTTAGCGGTTCCTCTTTTTGGTATTTGGGGTAGAATAGTTTGTCTTGGGGTAGAATAGTTTGTCTTGGTGTAAACAGTTTTCTGCATGGTTTAAAATTCTGGCCTTTGTATTGTTTGGTTTTAGAAGTGCAGCTGTGGTCGTGAATCGCTTTGCATCCACTTGCTGTTTGTTATGCTGAGGGTCTTCCAGGTGCCTGAAAATGACCAGGTCCTCTGCAGGAGACCGCTTAGAAACTACGAGGTAGAGTTGGATCTCGGGTCCTCTAACTGGCCCAGTTGGCTACATTGGTTAGAGTATACCTTCAGGTGTGTGGATGCTGGTTTGCATACCAATGGTGGATTATTTCAGAGATTTAAATTTCAAGGTAGTATGATCTGTTAACAGGTATCATAAAGGGCATGGCACCCATTTAAAAGGGGAGCAGTGGTGAAGGATCTTACCCATCAGTTCATTAAAAAATGAGCAGGGTCAAGACCATAGAAAATGTTTTTAATATTCTTTGAACATTTTGTATGCATCCTGGAATAGTTTGCCAGTGACCTGTGGCATGAACGTCTTGACCTTTGTTTGATTCTGCCCTTGTCTTGTCAGCGATTGAAAACTTGTCTGTTCAGTTTAGTTTTGCAGAGACACTGTATAAATTTTGATTATCATAATTAGTATGAAATAGTAACTGCTGTGCTGCTTGTTTCCCACACATGAGGCATCAACTGTTGGTGTTCCAAAATTAAGTGAAGTTGAAAATTTGGTCAATGTCCCAAAGGCCTGTGAGCTTCCTGCAGAGCTTCCTCTCCGGGAGGAATTAGGCCTTAAGTAGACCATATTGATGATTCTGATGAATATCTATATTAATAAAGCGAGAATTCTGTGTGTGTGTGTGTGTGTGTGTGTGTGTGTGTGTGTGTGTGTGTGTGTGTGTGTGTGTGTGTGTGTGTGTGTGTGTGTGTGTGTGTGTGTGTGTGTGTGTGTGTGTGTGTGTGTGTGTGTGTGTGTGTGTGTGTGTGTGTGTGTGTGTGTGTGTGTGTCTGTTTGACCGGGCTTAACTTCTACAATTTTGCACCTTTTCACTCGAAACCTTCACTACTGGGTCGGCCTCGGTTTCGGACACCCAGTGGAGGGGTTGGCGACCCCCGTTTTCACCGCTACCATGGTGAAAAACGGCCAAAACATCGCCCCAAGCGATAGGAAAATTACCGTCCATCCAGTGACATTAGGCTTACTGCATTGGATGCAGTCCCTGCAGTGACATTAGGATTACTGCATTGGATGCATGCACGTGTAACAAACATCAAAGAGAAATTTATTGTTGGTAAGTCAAGTTGGGGGTGGTGGTGGGGGGTGGTGGTGGTGGGGGGGTCGTGGGTGGGGGGGTCGTGGGCGGTCGTGGGTGGGGGAGGCTGGTGGGGGGTGGGTGGGTGGGGGTGGTGGGAGGTCGTGGGTGGGGGTCGGGGTGGTGGGTGGGGGTGGTGATGGGGGTGGATGGTGGGAGGTCGTGGGTGGGGGAGGGGGGTGGGGGAGGGGTGGGGGAGGGGTGGTGGATGGGGGGGGGGTGGTGGGTGTGCAGGGATTGAAACTTATAACCCCGGGCAACGCCGGGTAATCCAGCTAGTCTTGAATAAATATGCGATAGCAATGATGATAATGTGATGGCTGTGAGCAAGGTGAAGATGATTGCAATGACAGCAAAATGCCTAGAAATTATTTTGATGCAGGTGCTATATAAATGTCTGGTTGCATTCCGCGACAACAGGTGGAGGCATTGTTTCGCAACTACCATGCACGACGAACATCGCGGCTCAAGGACAACACGAAGAAGAAGGCTGAGGCGAAGGCCTTCGATCGACCGACTTCAAACGCAGAAGGCGAAGAGGGTGACGAAGATGATGACGATGACGACGACGATGTGGAATCCAGTGCAGCAAATGGACAGGATGATGATGGGTGAGGTTCTTTGTGAGGCTGTTTGTAAGGTTTTTTGAGAGGTTCTTTGCAAGATTCTTTATAGGCACTATGTGACAGAATATTATATGACATTGAACATAATTATGGTCTTGTGCGCACTTCTGAACTATGGAAGGAGAGCTGTACAAAATACATTTGTGTTTATGTATATACAAACCGTCAATGTGTAAGAAGAAGCTGTTACGTGATTATTATATTTCTGTATGTTCTCAGGATTGAGAAGGAGGAGGAGGAGCTGTGTTCCATTTGTCTTCTGGAGATGGTCGAGGGAGAGAGTCTTACAGAATGCAAGACAGGATGTCAGAACCGCCTTCACCATCACTGCATTGCCATCTGTAAGTGACAGCATCTTTTTTGACGCACAGTAGCTGATTGCTTAGAGCGCTCGTCCTGTAATGCGGAGAGTGCGGTTCTGAGCCTCATGCGGGCAGTCACTGATGATGATGATGATGATGATGATCATGATCATGATCATGATCATGATCATGATGATGAATACGACTATTTTCACAGCGCCGTAACATGACACATGCCATTACAAGGGCGCTTAGACAAGTCGTCCATGCACAGTTGGTCAGTAGTCAAATACGATGTTCCGAAGCGTGGTCAAGTGTGCACTTCTGAACTTTGGAAGGAGGGCAATATCTAATGCAGTTGTGTTGTACTGTATTTGTTTTCATGGAACTGAATAATTATGTAACCTGTTTTAAGGCTTCTCTTTCACTGAGGTCTTCTTCCAAAATTAATTCATGTTTGGATCCATTTTTACTAGGGCTGCTCAACGATTAAAATTTTTAATCGCGATTAATCTTGCGATTAAAAAAAATAATCGCGATTAATCGCAAGATTAATCGCATCAAGAACATAATCTTGCTGTTGTTTACAGATAGTAAACAGCAGCAAATGTAAAGAAAAGCTTGTCATTGTTTGACCATTTGTTATTAATATATATGTAGAATTATGAAAGTTCATCCACTTTCTGTTTTTCATAAGTCCTATTTCAGCCAGTTGTTGAGACAAACTAACTTGTTCATATTGTCAGGCGAGAGTGCTGAAAGTTTCTTATTAAGAATGTTTCCAGCAGCAGAAAACAGTCTTTCGTATGGAACAGTAGTTGCTGGCGACCCTAGATATTTCTGTGCTAACTTTGCAAGTGTCTTAGGTGCACCGTCGTATCTGCCGTTTTAAACTGACCATGCATCATAGATCGTTCGACTTCTTTCTCGCTCTTTTTCTCCGACATTTTATAGAATAGCATGATTAATAACCCACTAGAAGAAATAATACGAACGAAGATTAAACTACATGCGAAGAAACTTTCACATAAAGGACGAATTTCGATAACTAGTCTAGCTCTACACCGCCACTAACCGGAAATTGTCTTGGTTGCCTGCGAGTTCGCCCAACACAACTGAGTGAATTAAGCCCAATCTCGGCCAAAGACTTTTGGCTTCGGCAGTACTTCACGCAATACAGTGTTCGGTAAATTCCTATACAAAACTGTGTGTTTGCGATTAAAATTTAATCGCGATTAAATTTTTTAATCGCGTTAATCGTCCCGAAAATTTAACGCGTTAATCGCGTGCGTTAACTGCGATTAATCAACAGCCCTAATTTTTACCATGTTATATCCAAATTTTTTTTAATGAGGATTATTTTAAGGAGAGTCCAGTGAATGTGCTTTTAAAACAGTGAATTTCAATGTGGTTTGTGGAATACCTGTGATCCACAAGCGAGAGTCTGTTGGTACACAGCAGCGAGGTATTGAATATTGTGAGCAGCATCAGGCGATGGCATTGAGCAATTGTGAGTGTAGGACTTGCTCAAGGTCCCTACACAGTAAACGTCTCAGAGGAGGAGCCTCGAACCCGTACTCTCCGCGTTACAAGGCAAGCACCCTAACCAGTCGGCCGCCAATGTATGTTATTCGAAATTTCATCATCATCATCATTATCATCATCATGAACTCTTCTATTGATCCCAAAAACAACATGTAACATTTTGTAATAGCATACAGTGGCAGTTGTCTCTTATTTCAGTACTAATTGGACTAATTGTTTGATGCATATAAGTTATTCATTTGGTTGTTTTGTTCACATAGGGTTTGAGGAGTGTCGACGTCAGAAGGAGGCTCTGATTTGTCCTTTATGCCGAGCGGAGTGGAAGAGTGAAGCAGGGTTAGTAGTAGATGTGCAAAATTGAGTTGACTTCCTGGCTTAACTGCAGTGTGATTCTCCTTACAGATTTTATTTTAGTTACAGTTACAGTTATAATTAGTGGTTTTTCGTTTTAGTTTTAGTTACAGTTATAGTTATCGTTAATGAAATCATTTTATTTTCGTTAACGAAAACATTTTCTTTACCGTTATCGTTAACAAGAATCACACTGAGATTACAAGATGTTGCTATGGAAATATGACAATATCCTGTTTGAAGTCACATCCTTTGTGAAATGTAATCACAATGCAGTTATTCCCACAAGTTAAAAGAGGTTGCTATGGCAACATGGCTTTATGAAATCACAATGCAATTATTGCAAGACATTGCTATGGAAATATAGCTAAGGTAATATATCCTCTGTGAAATCACAATGCAATTATTCTCAGAGGTTAGACAATCGTCGCTATGGCAACATGTTCTCTATGAATACCACGCATACCACAATTTTTGCCAATTATTATTTTATCTGAGGAAGCCCTCAAGATTCAAAACAATTACCAAGCACATCAGGGTGATCACAATTATCATCACTCTCATTGTTATTATTATTAATTTTTTTTCTAAAAGAGGTGGCAATATATTATAGATCTGTGAAATCAGAGTGCAATTATTACAAGATGTTGCTATGGAAATATGACAATATCCTGTTTGAAGTCACATCCTTTGTGAAATGTAATCACAATGCAGTTATTCCCACAAGTTAAAAGAGGTTGCTATGGCAACATGCCTTTATGAAATCACAATGCAATTATTGCAAGACATTGCTATGGAAATATAGCTAAGGTAATATATCCTCTGTGAAATCACAATGCAATTATTCTCAGAGGTTAGACAATCGTCGCTATGGCAACATGTTCTCTATGAAATCACAGTGCAATTATTACAAGATATTGCTATGGAAATATGGCTTGTATGAAGTCACAATGCAATTATTCAAGAGGCTGCTAAGGCAATATATCCTCTATGCAATTATTCTCAGAGGTTAGACAATCGTTGCTATGGCAACATGTTCTCTATGAAATCACAATGCAATTATTACAAGAGGTTGCTTTGTAAACATAATACTGTGTGAATTCACAATGCAACACTTTCTCTATGAAAACACAATGCAGAAGAGGTTGCTAAGGCAATATATTCTCAATGAAATCACTTAGCAATATTATTCCTAGCAGTGGAAGTCACAATCAATTATTCCTAGCAGTAACAATATCACCACACTGCAATTACTTATAATACCTACCGGTAGCAAGTGTATTGTACTGTATTTTTAGTTCGGTAACCAAACATTGTAAGTATAAACAAAACATATAATGCTTATAATCAGTTAACATAATCTGGCTACACAGGAGATACAAAAGGGGTTGTAGATCCCGCTACCAGGGCCACCTGAGTAGTAATATAGGGCCTACAATTCGATGAAAAGCAGTCTCGATCTAACATTAGATATGTATTGGTGACAGTATACTTAACTAAAGACTCGATAGCACATCTTGAGGCTATAGGCTTACCGTGTACGCTCATTGTATTTCAGTTGATTAAACTGTGGACGGTATTAATTAGTGTCCCTCGAACATGGAAGACCGTACCACAGCTTTTGGGTAGTTGCTGAATTAATGGTGAATTAATTATTGTCATTATTATTATTATTATTATTAGTTGTATTAGTAGTAGTAGTAGTAATAGTATCATCATCATTATTAAGCCTATAATTATTATTATGCTTGTAATACAAACGATGGCGTTATAATTATTTAACAACCACAAAGCTGAAACAATGCGAAGTTTGGTACCCTCCACTTTCTAGACCAAAGTTACGCCAGGGCTGCATGTATGCACGTACATGTATACATACTTACATACATATATTAATACATAGTATTACATACGTATATTCATACATGTTGCATTCATACTTACATGCATCTATGATGAATATATGTAGTTACATGTGATTCTGCTGTAGGGATCCGGCGCCGGTGGCATCGGCGCCTGGAGTGACCGTGCTTCCACTTCCACCCGCCACAAGGGAGTCTTCGCCACAGGGCATAGCTGCAGCCAATGCTGATGCCACTCCCATCGAAGCACTTCCACCGGAACACAGGGAAATTGCGGACAAGTGGATTCCGGTAAGACTTCCGGACGAATTCTGAGGATTTCTTTGTGACTCTGTCATTATTACCACTCACAGACCTGCATTTCAGGACTAATGTTATCTAAGAAAATGCAACGTGTAATATTTTATGCCGATCAATGTTTTACATTGTTTACTGTTGGTAATTACATAGTCCTTTACATTGTGTAACATTTTACATTGCCTTATTTTAAGGTACATTGCATCGCGTTTCAGTGTGGACTTGTTTACAAGCTCCCTGTTTACGTGCTATTCTGCTTAACACGAAGTAGTGTTACGTTCCCCCAAAGCTGCTAGATTAGCATGTCGAATTGGTTAACTGATCTTCTCGATATTGACCTGATTACGGCTTGGTTTTGGTGCACCATCGGTTGATGCCTGGTGCTTTAGACACCGGCGCAATAGAACTACACTAATTACAATTGCTTGCACCAACTGCAGAGTTGCTCTGATATTGACTTTTTCAGCGTTATCGCTCTTGACACGTGGCCTGGTTTTGTACACTGGAGCATAAGGAACATCCCCTGTCGACTTCACGTTAGCGAGTGAACACTGTAGCAGTTGGAATTTGACATTTTGTTGTATGTGTGGGTTTGTTTGTTTGGGGGAACTACCTCTAGAGCAGGTTCGTGGCATCCTTGTGTGCTGCAGTTAGGAAATAGCGATCTATATAGTTAAATGGCACCATCTAGTGGATGTTTAATTTCATTGCCAGGTTCTTGGTGAGGAGATAGTCGGAAGGTTGTTCTCGAAGAACTGGGGCGTACGAGAGGCAGCGTTGCGTCTTCTGAGTCAAGAGGCCGTTCGTGTTCTTCTGCTGGGCGTTGGTGAGGGAAGATCCGGGGTTCTTGTTTCGGCCGAACGCCAGGCCAACAATCACTCAATGCTCGAGTGTTGCTGCTCAGTTCTGGCATTCAGTCTGTCGGATCCGGTCTACAAAGTTTTCATCTCTGGCCTGGTTAGTGTGAATCACGATGTCTCTACTTTCTGTTTATCTGTTGCAGTGTTACATTGTCTGTCTGTTGCTGTCTCTGTCTGTTGCTGTCTGTGTGTCTGTTGCTGTCTGTATTTGTCTGTTGCTGTCTGTATTTGTCTGTTGCTGCCTATACTTGTTACTATCACAGTGTACATCTGAAAAGCTTACTCTGCCTGGCCTTTGTGGTTTGTTAAATGTTGGTGGGAAGATGAGACAGCAAATGAGAGGACTTATCATCCTCTGTGGAAGGATGAAACGGTGAGGGAGAGGACTGGTCTCCCACCCTTATATGCCGAGGCTAAGAATATGAAGTTAACACTTAGGGCTAGCTTAAGGGACTTTTCTTCTCTAGAACGTGCCAGAAAGTGTCTGTAACCTACCATTTACAAATGTCAAAATGCTTCAGTGAATTAACAAACATTTATTGCGTATGTTATTTGGCAACAGAGGGCGCTGCGAATGATTCTCTCGTACACTCCATGTCGTGACGAACTGCAGCAGAGTCGTCTGCAAATGCTCATGAAGCCGGTTGTTAAGTCGCTGTTGTTGAAGTGTGCTGACTCAAACAGGCAAGTACTATGCCGGATAGATAATATAACTGAGGACATAACATCACTTGGACTAACACTAGGGGGTGGGGGGGGGGCAACAGACTTGACAAATGACCGAGGGCACTGTGTCTCATACCTGATCGCAGATTTCTCCGCTCTGCTGTGTAGGGCGAAGTCCTTGGTTGTTCCACCGGCCCAAACTTCCATGGTCTAGCATAGAAGTTTTGCTGTGGTCGGGATAAGATCCCGGAATAAGTTGCCTAACAACCTGCGACATGTACTCAGTCTCTCTGCCTCTTTTCCTGAAGCACTTGAAAACCTGTTCTTTTCGGCCATGGTTTCATAGTGTTGAAGTGGTGTTATAGAAATTTGCAATTATATGGAAATTTGCAATTATATGGAAATTTGCAATTATATGGAAATTTGCAATTATATGGAAATTTGCAATTATATGGAAATTTGCAATTATATGGAAATTTGCAATTATATGGAAATTTGCAATTATATGGAAATTTGCAATTATATGGAAATTTGCAATTATATGGAAATTTGCAATTATATGGAAATTTGCAATTATATGGAAATTTGCAATTATATGGAAATTTGCAATTATATGGAAATTTGCAATTATATGGAATTTTGCAATTACGATTACGATTTAACCAAGAAGAAGGACCTCTTTTTCATGCATAAGGCTCTTCTCGTCTGTCTTTAGGAGAACAAGTCAGTTATCGATTTCTGCACTTGAGGAACTTGTCAAGGGACAGGATGGGGAGTTGGCTGTCGGAAGAGAAATTGTCAACCCAGGTAAGCAACCGGGCAATTCAGGGGTGACAGTCTTATTATTATCAGTGTTACTATGACATCAGTGTTACTACGACAAACATTTCTTACATGCGCAAAGTCACACAGATATGCGAGTCTGAGGCGCAGTTATAGTCAGTCGCCAGGTGAAGAGCATTTAGATATCCCCGGATGTTTGAAAGCGTGTTGGTTGGTTGATTGATTACACTAAGTTTTAGACTGATACTTCTTTTTATCTAGTGAGTGATAAGTGACTGATTTTTTATAGTTAACTGATTGACCGACTGATTAGGTAATTTTCTGATTGCAGTTTGATTGTGCTATCAATCACTGATTGAACGTTCGTTGTTTTCCTTCTGTTGTTAGGTAACCTGGGTGTCGGTGGTATTGGTTATCTCATTGACTGCATCGTGGAGATTGATGCCGTTGAGAATCTCCACTGGCAATGGATCCTTGGTCGGTTCTGCATGCTGGAGCGACTTCTCGAGGAGTACTGCCACGAGTTCACGGTGATTCTGTCTCCTCTGCCACCGGACTCGGACGCCTTCCCGTCCTCGGATTGGGTGGCTTCGTCGACCAATTACAGTCGTGCGTTTTCCGTTCTGCGGTTCTGCACTTTCCACATGAGCTTCGCGCACATCAAGGTGAGCAAGATGGCTCGGCGGGTGTTCTACTGCATCGCTCGTCTCCAACTGCCCCAAGGACTGGTGTTTGAGAGGGTGTTTTCGTTGCTCCAGGACGTCGATTCCGCCATACAGGGTCACATGAAACGGAAGCTCTACGCGCTCATGGAGGACTATCGAGTCGTTCAAAACGGGAAATCCGAAGTGCCGGTTTCGAGTGGGGACAACTTGCCCAGTTCTGGTCTGTTGCCTGTATCGGCAACATCGTCTGCTGTGATAAATGGCACGTTGCCTCAGGTCAACGTCACTGCAAGCAGTCCTGTTGCGGACGTTGTAACGTTTGTTGTGTCGAGCCTTGTCCCCGTCAGTGGAGTGTCATTTGTAACGGGAGCGCCCACGGATGATACTCCAGCGGATGAAGCGGATGGCCCTCATCCATTGAATGCTTCGACCGCCTCCAAAGCATTTCCAGAAAGACTTGCCCCGCTGACTGCGGTGGCTCAAGAAGGTGCCAAAGGGTGTATAACGGAGATCCCCCGACCGCTGGTTGAGTACGCCGATGCCTGCGTTTCAACCTCACCCCTCCCGGTTCAAAATGGAGAAATTTGGGTTTCACAGACAATGATCGAACGTCAGGCGCAGGAGACTAGCACATCCAATGCGTCGGTTAGTCAAACCGACAACACTCCGGTGCCTAACAACACTGCCATTACTCACAACACAGATGGGACATCGTCGAGTGCTCCTGTCATTGCTAAACCTCATAACCGTGAAGTGGCTGTTCTTACTCGTCCGGATAATATCGCGATGTCGCTGCAGAGTGACTCGTTCCTGATGAACCGATCCGTGGGTTCAAAGGAGAGCCTCTGCGACTCTCCACCCATCTTGTCGGCTCAGCTCGACGCTGCGTTCGGGTCGAGCCAGGTCGGCCTTCTGACGGAAGACCTGAGCGATCTCATCCTCTCGCCTTCGTCCCGACCGGAAGAGAAGGTGTCGTTCAAAACGGAAGTGGCGACCACTCCCCAGAATTCGCCCCAGAGGAGCGCAAGTGAGTTGATGCTTTGTTGTTACAAGTAACTACAACAATTTTTGTAGCCTTTGTAGTGTTAATTTAGAGTGCTAGTACTGAGAGTTATATATATATATATTGTGGGGCGTGGAGGCTCAGTGGTAAGTTCGGCGCCTTGTGACCAGAGGGTTGCAGGTTCGAATCCCACTCTAGCCGCTGCGTACGGACCTCGGGCAAGTCCTTCACTCGCAATTGCTCGTGGCGCTTCGGCGTGAAAATTCCGGCACAGTATCAATGCTGTAGTCGGGAGCGCCTCTGAGTAGTAGTAGACTTGAGGAGGCGCTATGGAAATATCCGGAATAAATAAATAAAATAAATAAATAGTGATCAGAATTTCAATTGTATTAAAGAACGCTTTTGGTCCCCTGAATAGGTGCCAAGTGGCTGTTCCATGCACGTGAGCTGGCAACCCGAAAGGTGTTGACTTTCAGTTTTGGCAGAAATTGTCTGATTCTATTCTTTCAGATAACACTGGTGACGATGGCTGTCACTGTAAGGAAGAGGTGGAAAAGGAGGAAGCGGAGGCATTGGTCGAAGCCCTCGAGAGGTCCGACCTGCCGCAGGATGAGCTTCCTCATGTTCCTGGCCTGTCGCGAGGAAAGAGCGATTCGACTCTGACTATTCATATGCAGGATCAGGTTTGGTTTTGTTTTCTATTAACTCTTTTATGTTAAGATCCCGCAGGGACTTGAATATTAGTTAAGAAGAATTTAAAAGACATCTGGAACAGTCCCTTCGAAATCGGTTGAGGCAAAAGTTCCATGGAATGCCACTGTGTTGAACCATCCGATCAGCAGAGCCAGACACTGAAACAGATGGGAGGTCTCGTGCTACATCCCCAGAGGCAAAGCTGAGGCAAGCTGTGTTACTCTTTTTATTGGCTATGTCTATTTTGTCGTGTATAAGCGCTCTAGATTCACACCCTTGTACTCTGGGCTGTCACTCAGTCTCTAGATGCGCTTCAAGAAATGTTGTTTTAAGTCCTATTTTGGATCATTCAACTGCGAATACCAGGTGGTAGATTGTACCAGGCAGATGATCGAGATGTGGTAAAACTCCACTTTCCCATTCCCAAAATCCATATTTGCTTGAATGGCACTCACACATACGGAGTCCCATCAGATGTTACTGGGCATGCCGGCATGGTAGGTATAAGCAGACTGTTTTTACGGGATATGTATCAGCTTTGAGTTTTCCTTCGACACATAATGAATGAACGAATGAATAAGGTGAATGAATTAGGACTAGGAATATGTCTTAGCAAACTGATCCTCTTTAGGATGTTGACCTGAATACAGCTCGGCTTTGGTGTACTATCAGTTGATGCCTAGTGCATACGACATGGTAGCCGATCGACTGTCTCGCCTTGCACTGCAGGGAGTGAATTCAAACCTCCCTCAGATGGATACTGTGCAGGGACGTTAAGGAGATCCTTCACTCACAATTGCTCAGCGCCATCGCTTGATGCTTGGTCATTAGACAGTGGCGCTTAATAAATGTGTAGTAATAAAAGTGAATAGACTCCGGCATAATGGAGTTACTAACTGCAATACAAAATTGCGTACATGAAATTGCGACGGTCATCATCAGAGTTTGTGTTCAGTTCTGATCAGTTTGGATTTCTTCTGTAGAATATGAGCATCGTGGATGTGGAGGGATTCGACAGCAGACAATACCAGGAGGGCGTGCACTGGAAACGTGGACCCGTGCTGGGAACCGGAGCATTCTGTACGTGCTACCAAGCCCGAGACAACAGGACGGGAACGCTGATGGCTGTCAAACAAGTGAGCATTGTTTCTTACACGATTATTAGCTTTGTTTTCCTCATATGTAAACATGGTTGAGTAAGGTCAGAGGAGGTTAATGGCTCATTTACTAGGTCAGGTCAGTAGGCAAGGTTATAGCACATTTAATTGTAATTGTAATTAGTAACTTCTATTGCGCCGGTTTCTAATACACTAGGCATCAACCGATGGCACACCAAAACCAAGATGTAATCAGGTCAACATCCAGAAGATCAGTCCGTAAGACAGAGAGGCAGCCTAATTTCTTTTAATGGTTCTCAGAAGTATCTCTTGGATCATGTAGGACAAGAAGATCACTTGTGATGGAAGTGGACAACCTCTCCATGCAGTCGACTGGGGTTGGTCGCATTCTGCCAGTTTAAGTTTTTCTCTTCCTTCCATATACCTTATTTAACCTTACCTTAGCTTCTTTTATTTTACTTTACCTTAGTTTAACTCGCCTCATTTTAACTTACGTCATTTACCTCAAGTTAGTTTTACTTACAATACTGTTAATATTACCACATTTGTGTTTCATTTTACCATACTGTGTTTTACCATGCTTTACTGTACTTTGTCTTTACTTGACCATACAGTCTTATGGACTAATTACAATTTGCCTTAGGTTACCTTTATGTTGCAACATTAATAACCTAACGTTACCCTAAGTATGTTGCGTTTTGGCATAGATTTCGTTCTGTCGTAACACGCTGCTGGAGCAGGAGAAGGTGGTGAATGCTGTTAAGGAGGAGATCCACATCCTCGGTCGACTCAGTCATCCAAACGTTATCCGAATCCTCGGTGCTACACAACAAGGCTGTCACTTCTTCATGTTCGTCGAATGGATGCCTGGTACATACAATACAATACAATACAATACAACTGTATTTGATATTGTCCTTCCAATGCTCAAAAGTGCACACACAGCCTGTGATTTGGACTTACAATCAATCAATCAGTTTATTGACTCATCAATCACTACACAAACAAACACATTAGGTTAAACAAAATAGTACAGTTCAAACTCTTTGTAGCAAAGTGCATTTATAACCTGAGCTCACAGTACGAGACAATGAGTCAGCCGAAAAGGATCAATAGACCCGCTAACAACTCGACTGGCTCAAACCTATACAGTTCAAACCTATATATGCATCGCCTATAGATCTCGCTCACTTGTAGAAAAGTCTATGCTGTTGATATTTTAGGGTGTTCCATCGCTACTCTACTCGACAGATACGGGCAATTTTCCGAGCAGGTCATCACAAGCTATACACTGCAGGTGCTTCGCGGCCTTGCATATCTCCACGAGAACCAGGTGTTGCATCGAGACCTGAAAGGTAAGCAATCCTCCTGCATGGGCTTTGATTTGCCTTGAGTATCAACTGTCCATCTATCTGGTTTGTGCTAATCCTGGGTGTCTATCCATCTTTTTTGTGCTGTCCAATTTTGTAGATACTGATGCTGCTAATGGTATGAATTGGTCTTTTACGTAATGTAATGATGACAATTTATATAGCACCATTATGTCTTGTGTTTATGATGATCAGCCTTACGATGTGTGTCTGTGTCCTTGCAAAGGTGCCAATCTCCTTGTCGATAGCACCGGCCATAGAGTCCGTATCGGAGACTTCGGGGCAGCTGCCCGACTGGCGACGCAGGTGACGGTGAACGGTCAGTTTGAAGGACAACTCATTGGCACCATCGCATTTATGGCACCAGAGGTATGATCTGATCAGAATATCTGCTAATCTACATACCTAAATTGACCATTAATGGTTGACCACTGTACAATGTTATGCTATAGTCGGGTGACTTGGCTGTATGCAGGTGCGTCTATCCCCCCTAAGTCATTGGAGCAACGTCCCTTTTCAACCCTCTTCTTCCCCCCTCCCCGTTCCTCACCCCCCCGTAAAATGGTGGCACGCACACTGACAGATCTTCTCCCCCCCCCCCATTTCTTGAATGGAGCATTTGCTCCAAGGTTTCTATGGTGCAGACGCCCCTGGCTGTATGGATGTATGTGTAAATTGTATGGAAACCAACCTCTGGAAACTAAAATTTGTAGAGCCATAGATTCAAATGAGAATTTACTCAACCTTGCTTTGCTTATTATTTATTATATTTATGTAGTTAGTATGCGCCAGTGTCTAATGATGAAGCATCAATTGATGGCGCTGAGCAATTGTGAGTGAAGGACTTGGTTACTGTCTCTGGGGAGAACCAGTACTCTCCATGTTACAGCGTGAGAGCTCTAACCAATCGTGTACGGTTTCTCAATATGTGAAACGCCTTGGTACATTTCTGGTACATACAGTATATGCATAAAGTGCAATTGGTTTGTACTTGATGTTACCATTTGACGTGTGAATCAATCCAGTGCTGTATCACGTGATTCAGGTTCTGCGAGGCGACACGTACGGACGAAAGTGCGACATCTGGAGTTTCGGTTGTACAATGGTAGAGATGGCGACTGCTCTGCCTCCGTGGGGAGCAAACGACATTTCCAACCACTTGGCGCTCATATTTAAGGTATGGACGCAACAGGTAATGTAAGGTAAGATAAGTCACGCATTGTCTACTTATGTATTTATTACTGTAGTGTAGGGTAATTTATGATAAGGTAAGAAAAGGTAGTGCACTGCTCAGTGCTCATGTATTTTAAGTTAATCTATTAATTAATTAATGAGAGATTTATATTGTGCCAATTAAGAATTTGCCTTCAAAGCTGAATGATGCCATAGTGCTTAGAAGCATGGTACTGGGGTTGAAGGATATTTCGACAGATTTGCACTCAGCATAGAAGTTTTACTGTGGTAGGCTCATCCTCCTGCGACATGAACTGCTCAGCTTCTCTTAGCGTCTTTTCCTTAAATGCTTTAAAACCATTCTGTTCGAATGTGGTTTCATTGTATTAGGTCGGGAGCGCCTCTGATGAGTCTCTCTTGAAGTGGTGCTATATAAATTTGCAATTACAATTACAATTAATTCTGTCGTTTAGATCGCATCGACCGTACGTCCGCCTCCGATACCCGAGAATCTTTCGCCTCCGATACGTGACGTGATGCTACGCTGCCTTGAGGTCAACCCCGAGGATCGGCCGATCGCCAAAGATCTCCTCAAACACCCAATGTTCAGAGTTTAAGGACGTAAGATCGAGCACGCATCAAAGTGTTTAGCTCGGACCAATTGCCAAGAAACTGAGCCTGCCGGTTTCTGTGGTCGGGACCTGCCGAAGGAGTGGCGCGGCGTCTTCAGTCAGATACAGTCTTGGTAATAGGTCTGGTGATGTTATCGTGGTGCTGGCGGACAGTGCCTTGAGGTTCTCTGGTATTCGCGGATCTGCTTCCGGGTGTTTCGAACGGCGGACAGTTTCAGATGCTGGCTGTGATACTATGTGGATTCTCATCAATGCAGATGATGAGGTGAAATGCGGAAGGTGTTGCGATCCCTGCTCAACCAAGGTCTTTGCGGCCATCTCAGCATTAACACCTGTTCAATGATAAATTCAGTTTCACCGTTGATCAGAAACGATACCCATGATCGTGAACAGGTTTTGGATTCTCCACCCATACCCAGTGCCAATTCCAAATTCCCTTGTTTAGAGGGAGTATGGTTTGAGTAGCTGTTATTGCAAGGACAGGTTTCTTTCTCCTCTTAAGGCAATCGCGTGAGCAACATTTCCATCATATGTACCTTACGATGATAAATAGTTTTGTTTCTTTTTGGGAAGAAAGAACAATGTGATCATTCCAGCCAGTTTTTGCCTCCGTTCCGTCGACGATGACTTGGCTGGAAGCAAAGCAGAATGAAAAGAGACACTTCATCATCAGCTGAAGATGCTTTTACGGACCGAAGTTGAGCTGAATTATGTTCTACGCGAGATCTTGTTTTTGCGAGCTGGAGTGGTTATTTTGGTGTACAGAATCAATCGGAGAACGCTGGCAGGCCAGGATAACTTTACGTAGCACTATTTTAAGAGTCTCTCAAAGGCGCTGGCCATCTTTCAGAGGTTCCGCGGAGTCGGTGTTAGTTCTCCCTGTAACGAATTGTTTTTCCCACCACCATCCAGAATCTCTGGGACGTTTAACATCGGTGACCATTATCTACTGCCCTGTGTTATTTTTGATCTCCTTTCTGGGTATTTCTTGTTTTTTCTGGGTTACTTTTATGTATTTACAAACGTTTTCTATTGATCAAAGCGTGTCTTCGATCATTTCATAGAAATATATTTTTTGATCAAATTCTGTGTTCAATCTGTTGATTGGAATAAATCGATCAGTGTGATTGAAATGTTTATTTGTGATTGATTGACTGTAATAAATCACTCTTCTCATTTGGTCAAAATAAAACTTTGATCGGCTGATCGAAACAGCATTGGATCTGTTAATCGATCGAAACATCTGTTGTAGCAATGACCTTGAATTTTCATTTGTTGACGTGCGTTTAACAAACGTGGCAATACCGAATTTGATTACCTCAGTGGACATCTTGATGTATTAGAAAACAATTGGAGATTTGAGGAAGATGTTCATAGAATATTTCATCGCTTTTCGAATTCATTATTTGTTACCATTAAAAACCAGACGCGCTGCTTAACAATCATAGACAGTAGTGTAAAATTTCCCAACGTGTTTCTTTTCAAACTGCTGTGTAGTCTTGACATTTGCTTTGTCCCACCGTTACTCTTTCGACAGTGGGTAAATATTTTTATTTACATATGCCCCAACTTTTGGGTGTTTACTTATTTTCCATGCTCTCATTTCATGTGTTTTCTGTCAGTTTTTTTAATTTGTGTCTATTCTTGTAACTGAATTGTGCAGCACTGATGACAAGCGATGCTAGGCAGTGGGAAAATGGATCATGTTTGACACAAAGAAGTAGAAGATAATTTGAAAGTGGATTGAAAATATTAAGTTATCTTGTTTTTAGCAAGAACTGTGATTTGTTGTTGGCAGAAATGTCGCTTTAATGTGGCTGCAAACTTAACCGTTTTTCTTTCAACCATGCCATCGAATTTTTGTATTCACAATTTACCAAATTTACTTAGGAATTTGTATTAGTGATTTATCGAATTTACTTGGAAATTTGTATTTATGATTCAGCTGAATTTACTTAGAACATTTGTATTTACAATACTGAATTTATTTAGGGATTTGTACTTGCGTTTTTCAGACCAAAAAACAAAAGATTTATATTTCTATATTTCTTATATATATTATATATTTATATATTCGTATATGAATTATATAATGTATATGTATTGCAGGCTGTCTGTTCTGTTAGTAGTTAAGATTTATCACATAACATGTACATGTACAGCACAGTGCGTTTGCAGGCGCTTAATTAAAGAATAAATATTATAATATTATAAATATTTATATATTCGTATATGAATTATATATTAATATATTCTGGTATAGATTATATATCTTATATGGATTATATATTTATATATTCTGGTATAGATTATATATTTATATATTCTTATATGAATCATATATTATATATTCTTATATGAATCATATATTATATATTCTTATATGAATCATATATTATATATTTATGTATTCGTATATGATACTTATATATTCTTATATGGATAATATATTAATATGTTCTTCTATAGATTAGTTTCGTACATCTGTTGACAAGACATCCATACAGTTGTTTGCCAAGGACTTGCTGAAGGTCCCTGTGCAGAGACTGTCTCAGAGGATGTTAGAACATATGCACCTATTGTTACCTGAAGAGACGCAGCAGAGCAGTCCTTTTACCTAACCCTGAGGCAGCCATGGGTATGAAGTGTTAGCGACTTCATTTTCCTAGCCTCGGCACAGTAGGGCCAGTGACAAGTCCTCTTGCTTGCTGTCTGATCTTCCAAACCAACAGTGTATGGCCAGTGTACTCACTTTTAGCTGAGTTGGCTAAGGGGTGCATGCAGGGCAGAAATGTCGAACCAAATTTCTGCCCTGGCGGGAATTTGAACCCTGACCTCTCAATTGGCAGTCCAGCATGCTAACCATTACACTATCAAGCACCCCCACATTGTTCCTTTTCCCGGGCAGTTTAAACGGATTTTCTTTGTCAGTAATCTGCTGATGGGTAACCTGTGTTTTGTTAAAGAAACAGCTTTGTTAATGTGAAGTACGAGGGAGTTTTTGTGAAGGTGTCAACTGAACAAACGGTTGTTGCCTGTTTCTACAGACTGTAATTCGCTCTCTATGGCAGATGATCTGAGTTGCAGTAATACTGTTTGTATGGTTCTAAGCATGGTTTTGTGTGGGTGTGTATATAGTTGTGTGTTTGCGCATGTGTGTCTCTTTGTATGTATGTGATATGTATATATGCATTTGTGTGTCTGTGCAACTGTGTGTCTGTGCATGCATGTGTGGTTGTTTGTATGTCTTTGTGTGCATGTCTTTGTGTTTGTGTGTCTGTGTGCATGTGTTTGTGCGCATGTATCTGTGTGCATGTCTTTGTGTTTGTACGTATTTGTGTGTGTCTTTGTGTGCATGTCTGCGTTTGTACATCTTGTGTGCGTGTGTGTGTGTAACACGCCGTGTATGTGTGTTTGACTTGGTCTTGTTTGTCAGTATTTTTAATGAGTTACTTTTCTATTTCATTTTGTGCTTGGTCATTGACGCATGGCTTTACCTGATCATATATATATATATATATATATATATATATATATATATATATATATATATATATATATATATATATATATATATATATATATATATATATATATATATATATATATATATATATATATATATATGAAATTAGATCACGCAAAACTATAATGATCCTTTTTATAGAAAATGTTATGGAACTTTAAAAATGTATATAGTTTCTCATATAAAACAACTGGTCTCCACTGAAGGTTAACAGTGAAACGATTATAAATCAGTTATCGGTTTTGATCATGCAACCCTTGATCCAAAAAGAAAATAATTAAGTGTCACATGCCAGTGGATTAAGCAGTGTCATTCTCCTTGGATGCTTTCTGGCGTAGGCATTGATAATGTCATCAATGTCAAACATCCTATTCCCAAATTGCAGTTATATTAGTTTTAGGTCAGTTTAGTTTGAGAACATTTGCTGCAGGTTTAGGGGGGGGCGTACGCCGGCTCCGCCCCCTCTAAATCCGCGCCTGACAGGCGTGAGCAGAAGCTCACCTGTAAAAGGTGAATTACCTGTGACTTTCAATACTTGTGCAGGTGTGACTGTTGGTCACAAAAAGTGCATTTTAATGTCTGTGGTTTGTAGAGATTTAGAAAGAGCAGCCATGTTTGTCACTGTTTCTGTGATTGCGTTATCTATGCAATGGTGTGTTTTCTTAAGATCACTTAATGTAATGAAGCCACTGATGAAAATATCCAGGGTATTTTGGCAGCTCTTTGGTTACTGGTTTTTATTTCTGAAAATTATTTATATTTGTTTAGGTTCTTTTATAAGTTGTTTTAGTCTAATGTGTCCCAGATGTTCTCGATGTCTCTTCTTATTATTCAAATGTAAAATGTGTTGAGAGAAAATAATAAGACACTCTCTTATGTCGACATAAGGAGACAATACCGTCTTTTGTCACTTGTTCGTTTAAATCATTGATCTCCATAGGCGTAATTTTCGGGGGCCCGAGGGTACCCGTACCCACACTTGTGGGACTGGAGAGTGCTATACCCTCTCTGAGGCTCTCTCCCAACTTTTCATACCCAGAAGAAACAATGTCCATTGTTAGTCGCAGAAGAAGACCTTCATTTGATCCCTCAGGACTCTAAACAATTACCAAGCATTATCGTAATCGCCACCATCGTCGTCATCTTCATTGGTAATGCAGTACAGAACTACAGATTCGACATTACACGCCTCAACGCCCTCATAACAGCGCTACACAAATTTATATCTAGATGACGTCATATTTGTTGTCGTCAAATACTCGTTAACAGCTATTCGAGCTTTTATTATCTTACAAAATACAATTTTTAAGTACTAAAACTCGTACAACGTAATATAATTCATTGAAATACGACGAATAGTTAATTGTCTTTGCATTCCACACGAATAGCCTAGACGGTAAAGTTTTCGTTCCAGACTTACTATAAATTTGCTAAGAACATGCTTTAACGCGTAATAATCGTATGGCGTGCGTACCACCAAGGCCCATCGACGACCTTCCGAGGAGGGGTCGTATTCGAAGCCCTTTGCACCAGGCCGTTATCGACGGACGCCTGCACCACTTTCGCCTGCTCGTCGAAAAGTTGTCGGCCAACGTGAATGAGAAAGACGTGTACGGGTGGACCCCGCTCACCCTCTGCTGCCTCATCGATAACGAACACGTCGGACTGAGGTCTGTGCATATTCATCGATTGATGCCTTGAATGTGTTGGCCACCGTAATTGAGTAGTGAATTGTATGCATAGCTAGGGCCTAATCATTGACAATTTATCAGGGCACCGCAGTTTTATAATAGCTGGTAAGGTAAGGTAAGGTCGTTTTCAACGGCCCTGGTAGCCATAAGATATGTTAAACGCTGTAAGCGACAGTAAGCCACTCCTCGGGGGAGTCGCGGCAACCTTGTCTTAATGTGTGCCAAACATTTCAAAGTGGTTAAAATTAATACAATCTATAGATTGGTCACTCTGGCGAAAAATCAACAGGGCACGTAATACATAATATTATGTGAAGCCATAAATGGTAGCCTAAACGATAAAGCTACAGTGCTATAATGTCGTAAATATTACCCTGGACTACCTTGCACACAGGTGTATGAGGATTCTGACGAAGAAGGGGATCGACATTAACCAGAAAGATGTTCTTCAACGAACTCCGCTACACTACTGTTGCATCGGCGGCAAGCAACAACTGGCTCGACACCTCGTCAACGGTGAGGTGTCCGAAATGCTCGACGTAAACATACGCGACTGTTACGGTTACACCCCGCTCATGTACGCCGCGATGCGTGGACGGCCGGGCATCGTCCTTCTCATGACGAAGCATTACGTCGCCTCGTCGGCCTCGGTCGATGACAGGGACTCCCGCGGACGGACGGCGCTTATGCTCGCCTGCGCCTGCGGAAACTACGCCTCCGCACATATCCTGCTAACGGTTGGAAATGCTGGAAAGAACCGTCGTGACGACATTTTCTTCCGAAGCCCCGCCGAATGGGTGGACGAGGCAGACGCCGTCAGGGAGGAGGATCTCCGACGCGAAAACGACCCGCTATTTCGGCTGACGGTACCGCTAAACGCTGCGGTCGGTTACGACAGACGCATGACGCGGCTTTTGCGGTTGCCCAAAATGGCGGAGATGTACGATCGCGCAAAGCCCTTTATTTGCCAACATCCGAGCAAAGCGTCCTGGTGTTATTCGGAATGCTTCAACGAACTCGTCAAGGGAATTCCCGAAATGTTCACCCATTTTCACGTACCCCCGACCGGAGAAGAAGAACAGTTCATCAACGGGGAGGACTCCCGCATGGTTTTACTTGCGGCGCTCGAAGACCCTGTGCCTCCTGTTAAACCGTGCAAGTTCGGCGAATTATCGACGGGAAATTCCACCGTAATTTCCGCTGATGCGTCACAAGTTTCCTTGGGAGGAGTAATTGGCACCAGCAACACCCGAATTACACCGCCATCACCGCCAGCTAGGTGCATCTCCACTCCCAGGCTCATCGAACTCAGATCAAATACGGATCGAATGATGGTACCCGACCTGGTGACGTTGTTTCGGATGTACGTCCCTCGGGATCTGACGGAAAAGAGATCCCTGCCTCGACAGGATGTTCCACAGGAACAGAAGGCCAATCTGCAACCACAGGTCACGGCGACTCTTATCTCAAGTATGCCCAAAGTGGTACACTTGGCTCAATACCACTGAATATCATAAATCGGCCTATATTAAAGTCCTCTGCAGCAATAAAAGCTTTAAAACAAATAGTAACACAATAACTATATGCTTCAGGTGTCTATCTTAAATCTCGTGGGATCATTTGTGACATTCTCTGCTACAAAAAAAAAATGGAATTTTTAACTAAGAGCATAGGCGTAGACTGGGTGGCAGCCGGGGCACATGCCACCAATAATTGAGATGGACAGCTGTACACCCGATGCAACAAGTGTAGAATGAATAACCAAATCCCACCCCAACCCCATATTTTGGACAAGTTTACGACAGTGACTAGGAGTCCATGGTAGTAGTAAAGCAACAAACAATATAGAGTTCATTATCCTTAGGTCCTATATGACCGAGTATTATGCATACCATGCTTCAGGTACACCTCGCAAAGCAATGATGATCCAGAATGTCTGAATTAAATTACTGTATATGCCCACCCTGAAGTTAACACCAGCCATATTGGATGCGTTGGTCTAATCAGTTACGCGCTGGGTCCGTCATCCAACGATTGTGGGTTCCCGCCTGTTAAGAGGACTCCGCGTAACGACCCTAATCTAATCCAATCACTTCTATAGCGCCAATGTAGTAACGCTCAGTCATCAGTCGATGGTCGCTATTATTACCCTGGACAAGTGTTCAGGCACACTCAAGTCTCCGTCGTCAGGCAGAATAATTTGTACCGGCGTAAGCTGGATATAGTTAGTGGTACACCTGGGGTGAAAAACTGCAGTATAATGAGCTTCGCCTTGTCCGCATTTCATGGCAAATTGCCTGCCCCTCCCCGTTACAGACGTTGGCACTCCAGCGGAGTACCAACCTTGCCAACATCGAGCCCACATAGGTCCCGTATAGAGCCCATATGGGCAGAGGCGTAATTTTGGTCTAAAAAGTGGGGGGTACCAATTTCTTACATACGCGAAGCAAGGCGGAGACTGCCGTCTCTGGGAAAGTTCAATAACAAAATAATGATTGGCATTGTTTAACAAGTGAGGTACGGTACCCCAGTCCAAAAAGTAGGGGTACGGGTACCTCTCGTGCCCCCACAAATTACGCCTATGCATATGGGTCCCATTTCATGCCAATGAAAATGGTGGAATGGATATGGTTAAGGCCTAGGTTAATCTACCTTGTTGGGCTATCTGCGAACAGGTGCGGTAAAGTTGATAATGCCGTGTCTTGCGACTCTGGCTAGGTCTAGTGCAATAGAGATCATCAGCTGACTGAAGCAAATGTACATGTTTTCCTATATGGCTTAGCGATCTCAATTGAGGTCTTGAACCTGCAGCATGCTCATTTTCAACATGAACCAATAACAAGCTAAAGCTGGTATTGGGAGTCTGTGGTTGGTTCCCTTCTCGAGTGGAATGAACGGTCGTATGTTATGATAAAACCCATCTAAATAACAATTTCTGTTGTGATGTTGTCATTTTTAACACTTTATAAAACTACTGGTACACCCATTCCATTAAGGTAGCAAATAGCAATTGCACCCCACAAACACAACCATCAGAGTAAACTATTAAAATATCTTTACTATGATATGAACAGTAACGTCATCACAACCATAGAATAGAAACAGTATTGGAAAATGAGGCTAGAATGCTAATCAGCAAAATGTGACAACACGGTATTATGTCGTATGCAGGGAAGGATGTTGAAAGAAACTGTAACTGAGAAATCTGAATTTCCAAGGCTATGTCTGTCTCAAGCATTTCAATTCAAATGTAGAGCTTCCAAAGCTTCTCCTAAGGAAACAAACAATAAATATCAACATAAGTAAGGGTACAAAGCTTCGAAGAATCTCGTCAGCTCACAAACTATGACCAAGAAAGATGTCAACTTTAAAACTTTCAAGGCTTTCATAAGAAAGTTAAAGGTTCACAGAAATCACTTTGTCAAAGCCCTACTCGAGGGTTAAGATGAAGAGCAGTCCTTTAAGCAAGCCTTCATGAGTATGAATTGTTAGCAACTTCATTTTCTTAGCCTCGGCATATGAGGGCATTGGTCAGTCCTCTCCCTCGCCGTTTCATCTTCCCACCGACACTGTACGGTCCATGTACTCATTATAGCTGAGTTTGATAGGAGGCGCAGAAATCTTGAACCAAATTTCTGCCCTGGCTGGGATTTGAATCCCGACCTCTTCATTGACAATCCAGCATGCTAACCAGTATCAAGCACCCCCACTCGAGGGTTGATGCCCCAGTAAATGCCTCTAACTAAAATAATCTTCTAATAATTGAAACTGAGTTAAGTAAACATTGCAGATTACAGAAGCATCTACATAAACAAAAACCTAAATGATGGCATGCAAAGTTCTTACCTACCCTTATTTTTATCTCGTTAAATTGAGTGCATTATAAACATGTTAAAAAGTCAAATCAGAAACACATTAGCAGACAGGAGGAAAGCGCCTGCCTTAAAAATAATGCCTAAGCTATGTCGGACACACAACATAGCAAAGAAAAAGCAAAATGTTCAAGGAACAACCAACATCAGGGTTCGAGCGTTTGAAGTTCACCGAAAGGGAGGTACAAAGGGTCCATCGAGATCTTCAGGTCCGTGGAACGACGATGCGGAAACGAAAACCTTAACCTACGTTGAAAACAGACTGCAGATTCGACAAGAAACCCTAGGTGCCGCACCTTTTCAAGGTCCGACACATTTAAGAATCTTTGGAGGTACAAAAATCACTTCTTCAGCCAAACAACTTGCTACACTACTTCCATTTACCGGTAAATCATTTCGAGGAGAATCATCACAGACCGTGGATATTACCAGGAATAACAGATTAGATCGGCTTCCTAAAAAATTCACGAACATCAGCGGGCCAGATGGAGTACACCCCTTTCCTCGAACATCGCATCAAGCTGATCTTCCATGTACTGGTTGACGCCACGCAGGCCTTTCACAACCTTTGCTGCCCACTCAAAGTACTCTTGGACCCTCTTCTCTGTCCAACCAGAAGGCGTCGACTTGCGTAGGTCTCGCAGGTTGTACAGCTTGTCAGCCAGCTTGACAAGGCGAGCGCGTGGAGTGTGATGAGCAGCGGTTTCGATCTGAAGTCTTTTGCGTTCTCGATAAGGTAGGCTCTTGTCGTCCGTTGCCTCCTCCACAAGATCTAAAAAACGCACATGTGGAAGCTTATAAAATTTCAAATCTTCTAACATACATCACTTTAACGACGACAGTGTACGAAACGCAACTGGCAAACCAATGCAGGTTGTAGTTAAAGTGTTACATGATGCTGAAAGAAACTAATAAAGGGCTTTAACTTCTTGCTTTATTGTCATACATCATTAACACCACAATGAATATCACTACCACTATCGTTGTCATTGTCAACACCATATCCACAGCCACCATTATAACCACTGCCACCCCTATCGTTAAAAACCACAACCACCACCATTATGATCATCCTCATCACCACCTCCCCACCATCATCATCAGTTTCCGATACAAGAAACAATGGGTTCAAACAATGATTTGCATTCTTTTCACTAGTTCGTCAAGTTGAATGCTTTCCTTGTGCTTCGTCCCATCACACAATTCATTGTAATTTACCAGCAATGTAAGTATAATAATTT
Organism: Allolobophora icterica; assembly: GCA_963556255.1. NCBI lineage: Eukaryota > Metazoa > Annelida > Clitellata > Crassiclitellata > Lumbricidae > Allolobophora > Allolobophora icterica. The sequence goes on from OY744616.1 coordinate 6,296,907, forward strand.
ACTCAACACTGTATACAGTTTTTAGAGTTCCTTGAATAATACCTGGAATTTTTACTTCTCCCAGAAGTAACCTTCATGTGGCGCTGAAAGACAACAAGGGTGGGCTGCAGCAGTAGTACATTAAATTAATTACTAGGGCTCAACCGGGTAGACATTTTCCACCGAGTACCGAATCCGAGTATTCGGATGTACTATTTGCCGGATCCGGAAACGAACTGGGTATCATTTGTTCCATATGCGAAGCTTCACATTTTTATGTAATAAAAAATTATCAAAAAAATTTGTGTACTTGCAATAAGTGACTTATACATTTTACATTTTAGTCATTTCTGTACAGTTGTGTAGTTTTCTAAAATTGCATTAAATTCAATAAATTGACATAATTTCAAGAAAATGGAATTGAATTCAATGGATGTGTAATTGTTTTAAGGCTGAACACTTATAATTCTATATACGTAAGTTTATTGAATAAGTTTTTAAAGGAAGAAATTTTTTTTAAAGAAAAAATTGTTTGCAACTATTTGCGTCTACAGTTTTTGCCGAGGCGAATAGTTCCGGAAACGGGATTTCCGGCCGAGGCAAATGTCCGAGGCGATTTCCGGTTGACCCCTATTAATTACACATTAAATTAATTAAAGTGATTAATTACACAAAGACAGGGAACTTACTTGTTACGTCATCGCCAAAGACTTCTCGAAGTTCTTCGAACGTCGTGTCCGTGTCTTCGACTGTGTCATGAAGTAGAGCAGCCTTTCAACATAAATTAAAAACGTTTTAAACATTCTTTATTTTCTAGTTTTATTTATCTGTAGCACCTTTGAAGAACCGACTTTTCTAACCTGTACAGCAATACAGGACCAAAATTTGCAATGCAGGACCAACACTTGCCATTCATGACCAACACTTGCAATACAGGACCAAAACTAACAACACAGGACCAAAATTAGCAATACAGGACCAACATTTGCCATTCAGGACCAAAACTTTCAACACAGGACCAAAACTTGCAATACAGGACCAAAATTTGCAATACAGGACCAACCATCAACCTTAGATGGGGTTTCACTGGTTGCTATGAGTACGGTTGCTACGAGTATGGTTGCTATGAATCTGGTTGCCATGAGTATGGTTGCTATGAGTTGGACCAATACAGGACGAAAACTTGCAATACAGGACCAACCATCAACATCAGATTGGGTTTCCAGTGGTTGCTATGAGTATGGTTGCTAGGAGTTGCATGTGAAAACCTAGTAATGAGGATATGCTGGCTGATCATGTTTTGACTACACATAAACAATTATTGTTTGACTACTAATGTAGTCAAGCAATTAGGCCAGCAGGAGCCGTGTTTTTCAGATTTGCAACAGCCACTTGGTAATTCACAGAGTGGGTTAATTGCCTCCATGAGTACCTAAACATCAGTAAACAATGCATCAAGTGGGAGTGCTACAATGCTACATATCAACTGTGCCACTTATAACCACTATGACTGACCAGTATATTGAACAGTGAGTTGACAGCGAGTGTAGGAAGAAATTTATTATTGTGAGTCAGACATGGTGTAGAAACAAAGTTAGTCCTTTACCTGTATCACATTGATGTCATCCGTAAGCTTCGCTTCTTCAGTCAGTATGTGAGCAACACCTGAACCAATGAATAAACATAATAATGAATAATATAATAAGAATAAATAACTTCAGAACTTCTACAGCACAGCTGCAATAATTCTCAAGGCATCAGTCAATAGTCGCGATTAAGCAAAATCATAACGCAAGACAAATTCTAGTGTAATTGCAATTAGTAACTTCTCTTGCGCCGATATCCAGTGCACAAGGCATAAACTGATGGCACATCACAAACCAAGCTGTAATGAGGTCAATGTCCAGAAGATCAGTCCATGAGACAGAGAGACAGCCTATGGTGGATAATCAATTTGAAAAAGGTAAGTTTTAAGTTGAGAATGAAATGACAAAAGCGACTGAGCAGAACGGACATACACAGGGAGAGAGTTCTAAGAAGTAGGTCCAGCAACTGAAAAAGTTCGTTCACCAAGAACAGTTTACCAGGTATGATTTAGGTGCGAGTCCGGTTGAAAGCCACAACGACAAGGAAAAAGCCTATGGAGGAAATGAGTTCAGGAAGAGATCTGGCTTCAGTCAAGCTCTGAAGGCCGAAGCAGATTTTGCAGAGCAAACGTTTCCACGGTCTAGGGCCGGCAACCACTGGTGGTGATCTTGTTGACAAGTGGGGGGGGGGACACTTTTGAACTGATATGGTCATAAAAGAGGTGAAAAATGTTTTCGCGCTCAAATGCGAACAAAATTTATTGACTTTTTTTGCTGTTTCTTCAAAATTTCAGGGGGGCCAACTGTATACTGTGCCCCCCACTGTTACAGGTGGGGTCTTGTCCCACTCGATACCCCAGGATTGCCGCCCATGCCAGCAACAGGAAATGCACAACTGCCATGACCTGTCCTGGTCAAGTAGAGATGAGTTTTGGAAGTTAGTATCTATAGAGTAAAGATAATGAAAACAGAATGCATATATACACTGTTGATCACGACATTCTCTTGCAGCGCCTATCCACTTCTTTTGGCTTCTCTGGCAATGTTCTTGATTGGCTTACCTCCTTTCTGCACGACCGCTCCTTCATGGTCGTCCACGGATCCACTAGGTCTCCTTGGGTCCCTGCTCCATTTGGTCTGCCTCAGGGCTCTGTCCTTGGCCCCCTTCTTTACATAATCTACACTGCCGACCTAGGGTCCCTGCTGGCGGCTGGGTCGGTCCTTAGCCAGTCCTATGCTGACGACCTGCAAGCCTATATACACTGCCCGGCTGTCCGCGCTGTTGCAGCGGTGGAAACCATGACCCATGCCATGGAGTCCCTGCAGGCCTGGATGTCCTCAAACCGCCTGCGGCTAAACCCCGCCAAGACGCAGTTTATATGGCTTGGCACTCCCCAGCAGCTCTGTAAAATAGATCTGTCTTCTCTTGCCTTGCAATTCCCACACCTTGCTTTCTCGACCTCGGTCCGGGACTTGGGAGTCATCCTGGACCAGGAACTTGCATTCACGCGGCACATAAATCTTCTCTCCCGCAGATGCTATTACCAGCTCCGGCAACTCAAGGTGATCTCCCGTTCTTTGTCTCCCGGTGCAGCTTCCACGCTTGTCCATGCTTTTGTTGTTTCTCGATTGGACTACTGCAGTGCCATATATGATGGACTCCCGGCCTGCCGGATTGAGTCCCTGAACAGAATCCTGCGTACTGCTGCCCGCCTTGTAGGCCGCATCCCCAAGTTTGGCAGAGTGTCTGCGTATATGAGGGATGTCCTCCACTGGCTCCCCTACCCACAGCGCATCACTTACCGAATCTCTGCCTTGGTCCGGCGGTGCTTTGAAGGTTTGGCCCCTCCATACCTGCGGGAGCTCTGCTGTCCCACCTCATGCTCGCAGCGCCGTTCCTCTCTCCGCTCAGCTGCGCAGGCTGAACTTGTTGTTCCCCGCGTGCGGACAACCATACGGCAGCGCCGTGCCTTCTCTGTGGCTGCCCCCATGACCTGGAATGGGCTTCCTACCAAGCTCCGTCAATTACCGATTGGTCATTTCACCCTGTTTCTTACTGTCCTCAAAACTGCGTTATTTGACCGTGGTTGGGCTGGGAGTGCTCCTGAGTAGGCAATCTTGAAGGGGCGCTATATAAAACTACTTTAATAATTTAATAATAATAATATACATAAACAATGTAAAAATATAATTTAAAAAAAGTAATACATTTATATATAACAATAACTGAACAAAAAATAATAGAAATAAACCAAAAAATTAGATTTAGTTATGTATCCACAAGAAATCAATCTATACAACCCATAACAATGATAACAGCAGTGCTTTTTTTCAGCCGGAACACACCGGAACGGCGTTCCGGCACCTTTTTCAGGTACTAAAAATAATATATTTATTTTAATAATAAAAACCAATAATTTAGTTATTTTAATTTACTTTCAGTGTTTTGAACTGTTTTCAGTGTTTATTGAGACCCCTCCCAATCCCGTTTTTCTCAGGATTTTAGCCCGCCCATAATTATTCCGTTCCGGAACCTTTTTTTCAGAAAAAAAGGTTCCATTGTTTCTAAAGGGCCAGAACTGTTAGAGGCATCAGTGTATATAACTAAAGAACCTCCAACTGCGGTGACCAAGCCCAGATCGGCCAAACTATGAGTCTGAATAAAAGATGTAGCACATCTGAGTAAACCTGCATTAGTTGAGCCACTCAGTCAATATATATATATATATATATATATATATATATATATATATATATATATATATATATATATATATATATCAATCTTTAATTCACCAAACATTGGTGGCACAAAACAAGAGCTTTCTCAAATTTATGTAAAAAAAGCATTATAGTTGAAAACCCATTCCTAGCAAATGCAATCCGCTTAACAAAGTGAAATGAGAACAATGAAACAACACATCAGAACGTCAGCTACTTCTAAGTTGATTCATAAGGTTTTTCGTCACTGTGATGTCGCAAGTTTCACACATGGATCACACATTGTTCATATTCAGCTTGACTTAATGAGTTTAATTTAAACTCACTTTGTTACTCTGAACTATACCTAGGTTTGATCAAGCAGTTCGCTAAATACAATTCTCATTAAGCAATTTAATTAATAAAGAAAATAGGATCAGTACCAATCGGGTGGTTTATGTATGGCGTTTTCTCGGCATCTAGACGTCTTTGATCTTTATGTTTTATCGCAGCAAAATTAATACATTTAATCAACTTAGCAGATGCTTCTGCTGCCTCCATTTTACAGTCGCAACTAAATAAAGTCTTTCGAAAATAAAGTTATTCAAACGTCCATATAAGAGCGGCGAGGTCATACCCAACCGCGATAATTCTCAATTTCATCCGTGTGGGAAGGAGCTATATATAGGTTCTTTACGCATGTTTCTTTTCCGAGTATACGTTTTTTTATTCGTTTCCATAAGAATTATCTTCTGCGAACGATTGAGTCTTAAGACCATTCTATAGTTAAGATATTCAGATTTTTGAATATAATTTATAGAATGCTTCGACTTTTTATCTCTGGAAGAAGGCAGATGAACGCAGCCTAATGATGCAAGGGTAGTTTTTGGTAGCCCAGAAAGCACTGAATTACAATAGTCAATTCTGGACATGACAAGTGAATGGACCAGGACATATGAGTAATGTCATGCCCCACACCCCATTGCAATCGTCCACTCAAGCTTCACCTCCAACCTGGTTCTTATGTTAAGATTTATGAAATGTACTCATAATCCGTATTTGAAAAAAAAAATGGATGTATTGACCGTTTTACACCACCGTAGATATAAATCTATTTAGGGCGCTTGGCGAAAGGTGATTATATTTGGTGATTACCAATGACCTAAATATAGATTCTTTGGGCGATTACGGACCAATCAAATGCATGCAACGGCAGTAAATATTCATTAGGAATATCAACTTAATTAAGTATGCAAACCAAGTTGTTAACGACGCTTTGATGGATCTTTCGTTTCCCTGTTCACGTATGCCATAATATTTAGAGTTGATAAGTATTATTTATGATGCAGTAGACTTATTGCAATAATTTCTCCTTCATGCGGAATTAGCGAAATTCATTTTTGAGACTGGGTTTCGCACAGAGGAAATGGAGACCTAATTTTTTTTATAGCGCTGTATTTATAGGCGTACCGGTTAAAACCGTCGGCAAAATTATAACTGGACTTGATATGCACTGGATTGGCCCGGAATTGTTGAATAGTTAGGTGAAACCGTAAAAGCCTCCTGTCCCTGTCATAAATGGTCTTTATATCTCGACTAGAAACTCCAAATTTCTAAAGTGCTACTCAGCTTATTTGCAAGCGCTTGACATTTTCCCATTGGCTTCTTCCTTGTCGTCTTGGACTCCCTTCTGGGGCTTTTGACCTGACACACACTGGAATTTGGCTTGCACAACGACTGCATAGTAGTGAACAACAGTTGATGCCTTGAGCATTAAGATATTAGCGCTATATGAGTTCGTAGATTAGATTAAATTAGAAATGGTGCGAGTTACAATTTTTAAAGATGCATGTGTCTTCTGTAGGTGTGCAGTAAACGAGAAATGTAAACTTGTGCTTTTTGTCGAAGTCTGAATGCTTCTGGTGTGCCACTTTCTTTGAGGGATTCAATCAGAACTATGCCTCTTTCATCTCGTGTGACCCTTCTTGTCTTTGTGTGCTGCGTGGGAAAATTTCCTCGCTCGGTCAGTTTCTCCAGTTACGACCCGGTGGAGGACACGGGTTCTCTGACTGGAGACGTACAGAATTGGGCGATGCTCATACAGAACTACATCCTTCAGGTCAGAACCGTAATCATAGACTGTATTTCTCAGATGCTAAATATACAGACTGATGGAATGTGGTCTTTCCTTGATAAAGCAACGTATAGTGCAATTTGTTACATTGTGTATTTGAGCGGTTTATAAAATATCGGAGAGTTCCAGTTACTTGAGCACTATTTGCATAGAGCTGAAATTGTTCTTTTATTGTTATTTTGTTATTGTTATTATTATTAGTAGCAGCAGTAATATTATTATTTAACATTTATAAAATGCTAATATCTAATGACCAAGCATCAGTCAATGGCTCTGAGCAATATTGATTGAAGGACATTGCTGAAGGTCCCTACACAGTAACCATCTCACAGGAGGGGGATCGAACCCGTACTATCCGCGTTACAAAGCGAGTGCTTTAACCAGTCAGCTGCCTTGACCTTTAGCTATGACCTTTATCATTGATTTTTAGAGGTGCTTCATTAATGTCTGGATATTTGATTGAAACAAATACTGGATGACTTTGCAGCTAGCAAGTGATGCGATCAAGCGTGAATTTACGCAGAGTCTGTTCGATAAGGCCAACTACACTTATGAGGAGAAGAACGGCAACCTTCTCGTTCAACAGGTCAAGGACAGCCTCGGCGATTACTTCAGCAAGAAGCGCAAAGCTGCTCAGGTCAGCATGGCAAAAGCATTTCAACGGATTAATTATAATTGTTATTTAACATTGACAGTTTATGTAGCCTCTGAATCAAGTTACACTGTCAAGTCTAGTGGTTAGCATGCTAGACTGTCGGTGAAGAGGTCGAGGGTTCGAATCCCTGCTAGGGCAGAAATTTGTTTTGAGATTTCTGCTACACCTGTGCCCCCTAGGACACTTGGCTATAATGAATACACTGACCGTACACTATCAGTGGGAAGATGGGACGGCGAGGAAGAGGACTGGTTACCGGACCTCACATGCCGAGGCTAAGAAAATGAAGTTGCTTAACACTTCATACCCGTGGCTGCCTCTGAGGCCAGCTTGAGCGTCATGCCATGTTATATGTTGGTATACATGTGTGCATGGAGTGGAACTCTGGTCTGCCAAAATACTTAAAATCATTCCTTATTCCCCAGACAGATAATTATTCAACGAGGTCATCTGTTTGTTTTTCTCTGGTCATACCTGACATTAGAACTGTTCTTGATGAGCGATCTTTTCAGTTGCTAGATGAGATTCTGGAACTCTTTCCCTGTGTCTGTCCATTCTGCTCAGTTGCTTATGTCATTTCGTTCTCAACTTAAGACTTACCTCTCTAGAACTGATCATCCACCTTAGACTGCCTCTCTGTCTTACGGACTGTTCTTCTGGATACTGACCCACATAGGCGTAGACTCTTGGGGGTGGAGGGCAGCTGGGCCACATGCCCCCCAATAATTGAAATGAACTGTACACCCAATGCAACAAGCGTAGAATGAATAACCAAATGCCCCCCAATATTTTCGACAAGTTTACGCCAGTGCTGACCCGATTACATGTGTTATCGGTTGATGCCTTGACACCAGACACTGAGTAATAACAATGATAGGAATTAAATTTAATGGACAGAGCTTCGAGTGTTTTTAAAAGCATGAACGGACTCGGCTCTCGGAACAGATGCTGCCTTGGCTGTTGAAGACTGTTCCAGCGTCATTGTAGCCTTATTTTCGTTGCTTCAGAGGTTGGCCGAGAAAGTCGTGGAGTTGTACGACATTATGGTCCTCTCCAACTGGACAAGTGGAGTGAAGAAGCTCTCCGATCTGTCCAAGGCCGTCTACAGGGACTCAGATATTCCATCGAGATTTCCAGATGACCTTCACTTTAGTCCGTAAGAGCGTGCCCTTCATTGCTCAACCCTATCTGTCATCTTTAGTTTTGTTGTTTTCTTTCACATTTTCGTTGTGGACATCTAGTTGTGTATGAATGCTAGATAGGTAACTGTACTTGTAATAGTAAATTTCTATAGTGCCACTTCAAGAGAAACTCCTCAGAGCAGTATCCTGAGAGAGAGAGAGAGAGAGAGAGAGAGAGAGAGAGATATATATATATATATATATATATATATATATATATATATATATATATATATATATATATATATATATATATATATATATATATATATATATATATATATATATATATATATATATATATATATATATATATATATATATATATATATATATATACCTGAGGTAAAATATATCAATAATAATAATAATTATAACATTAATATTACTATGATAATTTATAGTAACAGTGATAGCATTAATGATAATCATTATGATAGTGATGATATTAATAATTAATAATATTATTATTAATGATAGTAATAACTTACTCATTGAAAACTTAGGTACCTGATAGTGATAGTGATAATAGTATTTATAAAGGTGTTGATTGAAAACTAAAGTACCTGGTGATGGAAATGTAACCTGAAGACTGTCATATGATTCAGATACTTCAAGCAACCAGTTAGTCTGACATCATCCGCTGTCAAGATTTCGGACGAGGTGCCGCGGAACGACAATACGATGATCGAGACAATTGCATGGACGATCGGACTGGAGTCTGTTTTCAAGCAGAATGCCAGGGACGATCCTCAGCTCAGGTACCCTGCCTTTGCTGTCATCGCTTTGCTTAATCGATGTCATGTCGTCATTGGAGTGATGTAACGTTACATGATTTGATTGTGTGGAATTTGATTTGACGGATGTTGTGTGATTTGAATAATGTGATTGGTGTGATTTTGTTCTGATTATGTGACGTGATCTTATGTAGTGTGATGTCTTGATTATGTGATTTGATGCTTCGAAAATTCAACTTGGACTAACAAGAACTGATGATGATGATGATGATGATGATGATGATGATGATGATGATGATGATGATAACGACAACAATGATAATGACTATGATGATGACGACGATTATGATGGTTTTGAAGTGCTTAAGCCCGTATGGCCGCAAGCACTTGATCGCACCTTGCCACTTGCAGATAATCTAATGCGTAAAACGTTCACAATTAGAATGTTATACTCTTATTGAAAGTAGGCACTAATTACTCATTTATGTACACTGGGGTTCGGGTACGCAACTGGTAGAATTTAGAATATACTTACTTACTTACTTAAAGACCAAGGAGCACATTTTAGGGGCTTCACATCAATTGTTTGTCTGTTTCTGTCAACAGGTGGCAGTATTTCGGGTCAACGACTGGCATGGTCCGATTCTACCCGGGTCGCGAGTGGGACACAAATTTCGCCGGATTCTACAATGACTATGACGCACGCGTGCGTCCGTGGTACATTGCCGCAACCAGTGGACCCAAGGACGTCATCATCATTCTCGACTGCAGGCAAGCGCATGTCGTAAACATGGCACATTACATCATCACTGATGTAAGCGCCTCAGATTCGCATTTCTGTGTGACTTTGTGCGCGTTAGAAATGTTTGTAATAAAAATAAAAATGATGTAATGTAAAGTAATGTAATGTCAAATAATGTGTGGATCGAAGAAATTTCTCAACAGCACACAAAGCGGCTTTGGGAAGACAGGCTTATTGACCAGTGTTGCGTCAAATCAAGCATTCAAGAGCCTGGTCAACAGGTCTGTTTGGATGCCAGGTGAGAGAGAATCTGGGGTTCAGTCGAGTGAAAGCCTTTGCGCTGACTGGCTGATAGTTTCTGCCACAAAGAGAAACTACCCCTAACTTAGCCTACCCTACCCTACCTTGGCCCGACTTCTTCTGGTTTTCAAACCTATCGGATTTCAACCAGGATTCTCGAGTGCATTGTGCTTTTTGGACTCTGGTTTCACTAGAGCTGAACAGAACATCCGTTAATGCTCTGTGCACTATAATGTGCATTTTTATGTGCATTTTTATCCATTCATGCTCTGTGCATTATAGCAATGGTGCTATGGAATTCACTAGATTAGGTTAGAGAATGTGTCATTCTTATATTATATAATTTATTTTGTTGTTCATTTTGAATCCAATTCAGTTTGTCGATGTTGGACAACGAGAAGTTTCGAATAGCACAGGCTGTTGCAAAGACAGTCATCAACACGTTGACACGTCAGGACTATGTCAACGTCATCTGCGCCAGAGCCAGTCACTGGGACGATGTCGGCAAGTCAGTCAGACCAGTTCATTCGTATCTATTCCCATTGTTTCTCATGTTTCCATAAGTTCAGTCAAGCTATTTTAGCTATCTTTCTGTCTATCTTTGTTTCCAGCCCCAGAATATACCATGTTTAGCCACTTTGTAACAAAGTTGTCTTATAAAGAGATTCTGTTATGACACGGTTGTGTTAGAATGAGGATATGTTAAAACAAGATAGTGTTCTAACAAGGTTGTGTTCTAATGAGATTTGTATTAGAACGAGGTTGTGTTAGGATGAGGTTCAGTTAGAACGAGGATATCTTAGAATGAGAGAGTTTTCTAACAAGGTTGTGTCATAACAAGGTTGTGTTCTAATGAGGTTGTGTTAGAACAGGGATATGTTAGAATGAGATGGTATTGTAACAAGGTTGTGTTGTAACAAGGTTGTGTTCTAATGAAGTTATGTTAGAATGAGGTTGTGCTATAAATGAGGCTGTGTTTTACTGAGGTTATGTTATATCCCTGAGGGATCCATTTTACATTGGGGCAAAAAACAATAATAATAATAATAATTACCGGTAATAATAATGATGATTATAATAATAATAATAAAATTCTCCAGGTGGCACTACTATTCGACCGATGTGCTGAGCTGTCAGCAGGATCATTTGGTGCAGGCGACGATCTCACATCGCAAGGATCTGATCGAGAAGATCTACAAACTGAAACCAGGAGGAACGAGCGAACTCGAGTAAGCGCTCAATTGTCTTTCAGTTATACCAGATCAAGTTTAGTTTTAACGACCTCATCCCATGCAGACCATCTGTGCTACAGTTGGCAAGAAGTCGAAACAAATATGTCTTACGATTAGACATGAATAACATTTAAAAACTGGCGGAATAGATAGAATAAGAAGTGAATTCCAAAGCTGTGGAGGGCATCCAAGAATGTATGTGTATGTATGTATGTATGTATGTGTGTACGTACGTATGTATGTATGTATTTACGTATGATGTATGTATGTATGATGTATGTTTGTATGTCTGATGTATGTATGTATGATGTATCTATCTATATATGTGTGTATTGTATGTATGATGATTGTATGTACGTATGATGTATGTTTGTATGTATGTTTCTAGACTTTTATAAAGTGCATTTCAGGAACCACATATATGCTGAGGCTAAGAAAATGAAGTCGCTAATGCTTCGTACCCACGGCTGCCTCATATCCATGAGTGTGTGATATCTGTTGGCGTGAAGAGTGAGCTAGGAACAAAGGTGATCCTTACTTATTTATTCTTATTTGTTTATTTATTTATCCTTATTTGTGTGTTTATTTGTTCTTATTTATTTATTTATTCTTATTTGTTTGCTGCTGTTACAATTTGTGTAGGAAGGGATTCGAGATGGCTTTTGACCTTCTGAATGGTAAGATGAAGACTGGTTGTCAGGCGGTCATCGTCTTTGTTACCGACGGAAAGGATACGGATGGGGAGAAGGTGCGATGCGGACCAGGTATGCAGGTTTCCTGAATTACCTCGTCACAGGTAATGCCATGTAAGTTAGGGTAATGTTAGATAGGTAAATTCAGTTACTTAAGCAAAGTAACATCAGTTACGGTACCTTGGCTAGTTAAGTTGTATGAGTAATGTAAGGTGTCTCCTTGGTATGTGGAGGTAAAGCACCAAGTTAGGAGAGGTATCTTGTGGGTAATGGAAGTTACCTAGGTTAGGTAAGGTGAGGTAAGGTAAGTTTAGATAAGGTGAGTTCAGTTGTGCAATATGATTAAAGGAGCTACAGAAGTCGTTTAAGTTGCCTGTATGGTGTCTCCTAGGTATGTGGAGGTAAATTACCAATTTATATGAGGTATCTCGTGGTTAAAGTAAGTTAAGTTACCTCAGTTTGGTAAGGTAAGTTGCTGCTAAATCTTGTTTACGCTACATTTACAGGCTACTACACGCGGAGCGGTTATGTTCCGGGTCCCATCTGCAAGTACAACTGGACTAAAGTCTGGGAACTCGTGGATGCGAAGAACAAGCAGTCAAAGGTACTTTTGTAATTTAGCGTAACATGATGTTAATAGTAGTGATGTAGTGTGGCATAGCGTAATGTGAATAATGTAATGTGAATGGTAGCGATGTAGTGTGATGTGAATAGTAGCGATGTAGTGTAGTGTAATGTGAACAGTAACGATGTAGTGTGGCGTAATGTAGTTTGGCATTACAATTGTTTAGAGTTTCATTGTTTTCGTTTATTATTGTTCGAAAGTTTTTGATTGTTAAAGGTAGTGAAAAGTCCAGTCTCAAGTATCAAGATTGTTGGTGCTGATCGCGAAGAGGCTTCAGAAGATGTCCTTGAAAATGCTCGTTACAGCCACCTTCCACTGCAGACGTTCTACGGAGTAGGTTTCGAGAATTTTAGTTGTGTTAATTTGAATTTTAGTTTTGTTAATGTGAATTTTAGTTGTATTAATGTGTAATGTAATGCAATTACAGATCTGTGTGGTGCCTCTTCAAGAAAACTCATCAGAGGTGCTCTCCATGGTGGGCATTGTTGGGGGAGTTTGAGGGTTCAACCCCCCCAGTCTTTCTTAGGACCCTCCAGTTAAGTCTTCATTGCACACCCCAGGGAGTCGTTTCGAAACCCTCAGTTGTGCTGGTGTGATTTAGTATTATTTGACTTCGAGTCTCTGACAGAGATAAGAAATTTGTGTGCATGTGTAATAATAGATATTTGTCCTAATGAATAAATGAATGAATGGAGAGAGAGAGATAGGTAGAGTGAGAGATAGAGACAGAGAGATAGAGAAATAGGTAGAGAGATTGAGACAGACAGATAGGTACAGAAATGGAGAGATTTAATTTTTTAGATTCTATGTGTATTTTCTTTCTTTCAGGCACGACTGTTCAGTTACCTTGTCGTCGACGATGGAGAAGCTTTTCCAGGTCGACTGGCGTGCAGCCACCGCGGAAGTTTCCGAAAACTAATCAATGGGGAGAACCTGATTTCGCAAATGAGCAACTACTTCGAGTTTCTTTCAGGAAATTCCAAGAACAGCAATGGTCTCTGGACTTCCCCGTATCTCGACGCCTGGGGCCTTGGTCTCCTCGTCACGCACGCTATTCCATGCCTGAGTAAAGTAGATGGAAAGTAAGTACTTACAAGGCGAGAATAAAATCAGAGCGAAAGAAGTGTGCAAGGATAAAATAAGAAAACGTATGTCTCAATAATTAAATCAGAGAATAAACCATTATGATATTATAATCAAATTAGAGAAAGCATATTGAAAGGGTAAACTCGGAGGTCATTACAAGAATGAAATAAGGGGTGGATCATAAGAGGTGGATCATTTTGGGGCTATATTAATTACGATTTGATTATGATTAGCATGTCATCTGTTGTGTGGCATTGTGGTCCATCTGGTAGAACGATTAGTGTAAACCAACGACTGCAGGTTTGACTCTGCTGAGTGGATTCCGTGTAACGACCCTGGTCAGGTTGTTTATGCATGCTTATGTCGTGCCTTGGATTCTGATTGCTTCCTGTTTTACTTACTGCACATGTTACCAGACATGGTAGCCTACTGGTTGAGCTCTTGCCTTGTAATGCGGAGAGCATGGGTTCAACCCTGCTCCCTAGAGATGGTTACTGTGTAGGGACCTTGAGCAAATCCTTTTAATGTAATGTAAGCATTGATTTATATAGCGCCTCTTCAAGAGAAACCCATCAGAGGCGCTTTTGACCTAACAATGGAAAACCAGGATGGAACAAAATGGTTTTCAAGCGTTACAGAATAGAGGTAAAGAAAGACCGAGAAGCTCGTCGTAAGATGCTAGGCAACCTGTTTTCTCACAATTGCTTAGTGCTATCGAATGATGCTAGTCAGAAGGTAATAGCGCTTAATAAATGGGCGTGGTAAAAATAATGTTAAGTTCAAGCATGTTAACCAATTCAAATTTGTTTGTTTAGGACGATTGGTGTGGTCGGCATCGACGCAACACTCGACGAAATTGAGAACTTCCTCAATCGTCATCAGTGGGGAACCGTGTACTCGTTCCTGATGAACAAAGAGGGCGAAACGATTTTCCATCCCAGGCTTAAACCGAGTGAAAAGGTCACTACTCAGAAACATTCAAAATTTCTTTCTTAATTTCGTTGTCTTAGAGTCAATGTTTGAACCAAAGAATTTGAGGGTTGACGATACTTTTAAACCAACTTATGTTTGTGTCGTCTAGTTCGATTGTGGCGCTATAAACATCATATAAGGTGTTTTATCATCAGCCAGCGAATTCTTTGGTTCACCTGCGTTAAATTCACCCAGAAATTTACGTTTTGTACTTATGTCTCTGAACTCTTTCCTTTTATTCATCAATTTCAAAGTCTAATTTCATCATAGAGGAAGCTGAAAATTCAAGTTTACATTCCCACTTACAGTAACTAGAAATACTTACTTACATTTTAAAAGTAACTGTAATCAGTTAGTTACTTTTTTCTAAAGTAACTATTTGTAGGTAGCTAGTTAGTTTTTTCTTTCCAGTAACTAGTTACTTTTGAAAAGTAGCTATTCAAGACTGGAGGTTACTGATTGCAATTTAGAATTAAAAGAAAGCCATGTTGGTTTTTACACTGAAAATAATGGTTTCTTTGAAGGCTTGACTGAGCAGTCCCAACTGGTTTAATTTCTTTAATTTTATTGATTTATTTTTTTGCATTTGGTTTTGTTGCTTATATTTATTTTCTTATTTGTTATGTTTAATTTGCGTTTGGCCAGAAGGAGGAGATGTTTTCACATGAGAAATGAACAAAGCAAATAGGTCAGTTTTAAAACTATTTTTGAATGCATCATACAAGTTACTCACTTACATGCTTTAGGCATGGTGGCTCAAACATGGGAAGTCACTTTTGCATATGTGGCATATTGGAGGTGCAACTTAATTAAGCAGCTTAGCTTAATTAAGCTACACCTTGTTAGATCATCTGACCTCCAAACAGTATATCAGATCATGGGGTGTTTACTGAGGAAGTTTAGCTCGCACCGTCTCTCGACTGGTTTCATTTAAATGTGTTGGACACTGCTTGGAATAGTCGTTCCCATGATATCCATAATTTGCCTCATCTGTCATCATTTGAAAACTCAATGCATGTATACCTAGCTGATCAAAATAAATAATTACTATAGGATTTTCTGCTTTACTAATTAAGGTTTTTTGTTCTTCTTTTACATTATTGTTCTGTTATGGTTCTGTTTATGCTTCATAGTCCAGTTGGACTAATATATAACAATCATTGGTCATTCTACATGTATTCTAAGATACATTGGCAACCCTAATAAGTGGGACCTTGGTACCTTCTGGGTCTAACTGTTTTATCTCAACATTACTGGTTATTGTGTTATTGTCGTCTGCTGGTTGTATTGTGGGAACAATAAATGAATGGTTATGGTTATCAGTTAGTCTTGCTTTAGCACCTTTGGATGATTTAAAAGGTGCTATATAAATGGCTATATATGTATAAATACATGCATGTGCAAGCCATGGACATTGTGGGACGCAGTAGCCGATTGCTCAGAGTGCTCTCCTTGTAATGCGGAGAGTACGGTTTCGATCCTCTTCCTCTGAGACGGTTACTGTGTAGGGACCTTGATCAAGTCCTTCACTGACAATTGCTCAGCGCCATTGACTGATGCCTGGTCATTAGATACTGGCGCTTAATAAATGCTTAATAATTATGATTATAATAATAATTATGATTTACTTAACTGTATTTGAGAAGATCTCAAGTGGGTGTACTGTCTACGTAAACTGTGGGACACTATAGTGTATACGACTGCCTGGAGCGCTCGCCTTGCACACCTTTAACACAGTTTCAACCATTACTATATAAGGAGGAGACACGATAGGCGATTAATAAGTTTCTCCTCCAATTGTGAAGTGTAGAACGGATGTTTGCGTAAACTGTAGGCCATTGTATACAATTGGTTAGAGTGCTCGCCTTGTAACGCGGAGAGTACGGGTTCGATCCTCCTCCTCTGAGACGGTTACTGTGTAGGGACAAGTCCTTCACTCACAATTGCTCAGCACAGTCGATTGATCCCTTGGCCATTAGATCGTGGCGCTACATAAATAAGTAGTTCTGACAGATCTTAAACAGGAACTGTATAAAACTCAAGCATAACACAGGTGAACAACGGGGGACCTAAATGTTTGATCGTCCTTTGTTCTGTAAATGATCATTGTTGCATTTCCTGTTCAGCTGGTGACTGATCCGATCTTCATTCCGATCGAGCAACTCGAGCAGGATAAGGACGGCAATCCAAAGGAGATGTCACAGGTCATCAAGGAAATGAAGGATGGACTCACAGGTAGCTTGACGATTCCAAAAGCGAGGAAAGCCAAGGGAAAGGTAACTGTCATAAATAGTGATGATTTTGCTTTATCAGTGGTTAGTGCCTTTTGAGTACCTGGAGAGTACAGAAATTGTTCGAGTTTTTACTGCGGGTGCTCGATAGAATAGTGGTTAGCATGCTGGACTGTCAATTTATCTTCTCTTAAAAAAGCACCTTTTTAGATATGATAGATAGACATTCTGCAAGGGATATGTCAAGTTGTGACTTTCTAAAATGTTCTTTGTACAGGCTACTTGTAATTGTAATTAGTAAGTTCTATTTCGCCGGTGTGTAATGCACAAGGCATCAACCGATGGCACACCAAAACGAAGCCATAATCAGGTCAATATCCAGAAGATCAGTCCATAAGACAGAGAGGCAGCCTGTGGTGAATAAGCAATTTGATAGAGGTGAGTTTTAAGTTTTGATAATTTTATATAATTGTTGAGATGCCAGTACATTTGTACATACAAATCTAGATCTGATTATTTATAGAATCTGATTATTAATAGAATATTTTGATTGTGTTTTTTTCCAACAGAACGAATACATTGCTTTAACGTATTACTACGCAGCTCTTAACGATTCGGAGTTTGCATTTGCGTTTAGTCTCTCGGACACAGATCGAGTAAGTAATCACATTTGTTTACGATTTACTCAACCAGGTCGAATCATTGCCATGTCTACTTTTCTCATTTACTTTCAAACATTTATCTGGATGTCTAACTCCTCTTCACCTTGCGACTGACTAACCGGAATAACTGCGCCTCAGATTCACATTTCTGTGGTTTTGCGCACGTTAAAACATTTGTAATAATAGACATATCTGTTATCGTATCTGTTGGAGATTGTTGAATCTGAATCTAAGGACAAATTTGTGACAGTAACTCATCATGGGTCATTACGTGGAGTATGCTAAGCAGGCTCAGACTGACAATTGTTGGAGTAAAAACTTGGTTTCTGTCTCTTCTATAATTAACTCTGATCTCATTAGCTATTGAAAAACTTTTTGGGTAGGAATTATGTGACTCTTTCAGGGCCATATTCACCCCTTTGGGAGTATAGGAAGTTTTTTAAGTTTATATTAAATTAAAATTGAATTGTTGACAGTGGGAGAAAAGATCTCTTGCTATTGTCTGAGGAGATTCCATGGCTTCTATTTGGGACACGGCAGATGATTGGTTAGAATGCTCGCCTTGTAACGCAGAGAGTATGGGTTCGAGCCTCATCCTCTGAGATGGGTACTGTTTTATGGACCTTCAGCAGGTCCTCCACTTACGTTGCTCAGCGCCATCGATTGATGCTTGGTCATTAGATAGTGACGCTTAATAAATGAGCAATTCTATAGAATAAACAAGTGTCACTATTTTTCATCTGGTGCCAGGTTTTTCGCAGAGCACAGGAGCCACAGGACAAGGAGCATTACGAGAAGAGTTACTTCAACCTCCTCATCGAGTATGACTCGAAAGCTGCTCGCGAAGAACTTCCAGGAACATTTGAATATCTTCAGGTGAGTATCTGAAAAGGCTGAATGTTATGAAAAGCACATCAGTTGATGCAGTATCTTTCTGTTGATCTTAAGTAGGATTTAAGTGTGTGATGTAATTGTAATTAGTAGCTTCTTTAGCACATGTTTTAAACATGCAATAGGAACAAAGGTTTAGTTGTAATGAACAGTGACAATATTATGAAATCTAAATTTATTATAACATATGATCTACATAAGTTGGTGTTTGAAGGCATCAGTCCATGGTATGGCTGGTAGATTACATTTAAAATGAGGAGGAGAAACAGAAGTAGAAGGAAAGGAAGAGCATTCCTGTATCTAGCCTGTTCCTCCTCCTCCTCATCCTGCTCTTCCTCCTCCTCATCCTTCCTATGTACTGTTTTAAGTATTTTTTAATGTTGTTTTAAGGTTTAAGTACTGATTCCTACATTGATTCTAGAATGCATTCCACTTTCTTCCGTGTTGTCAGGTCAAAGAAAATGAGCCACGCTTCTCCGGTATCCGTGTCTCGTATCTCCATTCGAGTATTTTCCTTGCTCCCAAGTGCCACTGTGACCCAAATGCATACTTCTACGACGATGACCTGGCCCGGAAAACGGTCGACGCTCACGTCTACATCAACGGAGGCGACGAGGATCTCGGCTGCGATGACGGAGGAAGATACGTCAAGGGACTGCGGTGGGATAATGCTGCATTCCTTCAAAATGCTGCATTCCTTCAAAGTGCTGCATTCCTTCAAAGTGCTGCATTCCTTCGAAATGCTGCGTTCCTTCGAAATGCTGCATTCCTTTAAACTGCTGCTTTTCTTCAAAATGCTGCATTCCTTCAAAATGCTGCATTTTTTCAAAATGCTGCATTCCTTCTAAATGCTGCATTCCTTCTAAACACAAACTCATATTTATCAGAATCTCTGATTGGCACATTTTATTATTACGCATTTATTAAGCACCACTATCTGATGGCCAACAATCAATTGATGGTTCTGAGCAATTGTGAGTAATCTTTTTATTTATTTATGAATTAATTAAATGATTTAGGTGTGAATATGTGGAGTTGTGTGTCGATTTAGGGCTGACGTTTTGATCTCTCAGCCAGTGGAGAAGTTGTGGAGAACTCGTTCCTTCGATGGAATTAACGACGTCAAGTGGACATATGTCGGAATGCGGAGCGGGGTCTTTAGAACGTACCCTGCTCACAGGTCAAGACGTAATTACGACCCGACCTCGTAAGTTCATCACTGGCCACTGTTTGAGTGGATCTTGTAAGATGACATTGTTCAACTGCTTTCCGAGAGAAACATTCCAGAATGTAATGCAGTGCTTTTTGAGAAGTCCTTACAAATGAGTTTACACATGCATATATGTGTGTGTGCATTCTTGTGTGTCTGCTTGTGTATGTGTCTGCATATGTGTGTATGAGTGTGTGTGTGTGTACTTGTGTGTGTGTGTGTGTTTGCTTCTGTGTGTCTGCATTGTGTGTGAACATGTGTGTGTAACTTTGTATGCATGTGTATGTGTGTGTGTACGATAATAATAACTTGTCTTCTTTGAAGTCGTGATTGGTACATGAGAGCCGATTCCTCTCCTACAAAGACCTCCATCTCAACCGCCTACATGGACTCAGCTGGTGTTGGCAAGATCATCACAATCAGCCAGGCGCTGTTCGAGGGAATGACGCCGCGGACGAGCGAGGAGTGCCTTGTTGTTTCAGAAACAGGACCTTGGCCCGGAGGCTGCACTTGCACCAAGGATGAAGACTGCATCAGCGGTAAAAGCATCTTCTGTCAAAAGCTGTGTTCATGATTTTCCATCTTCTTGATGTACCGTGCTGCTGAAATATGCTGTTCCTAATTTGTAGTTTTCCTGATTTAGAGTGTTCCTGATATCCAGTGTTCCTGGCTTACCGTGTTTCTGAATTACCATGTTTTCAAGTTACCTTGTTCCCGATTTTTGTGTGTTCCAGATTTACCACATTCCCTATTTACGGCATTCCTGGTTTACTATGTTCCTCATTTAACCTATTCCTAATTTTTCCATGTTCCTGGCTTGCCTAGTTCCTGAATTACCTTATCCCTGATTTACCATGTTCCCTGATTGACTGATTTTTTGTGCTGGCACAGGGCATTGTTACGTGAGTGAAGCACCAGGGCCAAACCGCAACCAGCACCGCTGTGCCACAGAGCGAGTGGAAGCCGTCACGAGCCTTGACATTCTCTACAATCGTTTCCACGAAATCACCATGGCAACGATGGAAGCAAGTGATAAAAAGAAATCGTGTGGACAGAAGTACGACTGTCCCGACGGTGAACCAGACTGCGAAACAAGGCATTTTGTTCTTTGTATTTTTTCTTCTATATTATTATTATTATTATTTTATATTATTATTACCTTTTTATATTATTATGCATTATAAATTATGTATTATATACATGTATGTATATATCCCCTTGATTGTAATTGCTCTTATTATTTATTATATTGTATGTATAATTATGTTGTATTTTAATTTTTTTTTATTTATCTGTATTTATTTATTTATTGCGCTTATTATGTGTACAGGTTTAGTAGCTCTGACTCTGAGGTGTAAGACAAGCATGTCCATACAACTTACCGAGTCAACTCAGCAGGCAAGAACCCACAATCGTTGGATTACAGACCCGGTGCACTACGGAATAGGTCACTTCTGTAGCACCGTTATTGTAAACAGTTCGTTTTTTTCACCTGTGGAGATATTTTTCCATTTTGTTTAACCTGTTGTCTCTGCTTTGTTTTTTCACCTTGTGACAATCGTTTAAACTTCTCACCTGTTCAGGTGTTATTTGTTCGATGACAAAGCCAACCTGATAACCGATCCGGACTTCATTCGTGCGAGCAATCTGGACGAGAGCAAGTACAAGGGGGTGACGATGGGTAAGAAAGAGGGCGAGGTTATGAAGGACCTCATCTACAAGCACAGGTTCTTCCAACGAACTGAATCCATCGACTTCCAGGACGTGTGCAGTATCTCGCCCTATGCTCCCAAGGTCAGTCGGTTGAGGTATAAAATAGTGTCTCTGACACAAGGTGTGCAGTTGACACTGTCGAGTGTCAGTTTGCATTGTTGAGTGTGCAGTTGACATTGTCGAGTGTGCAGTTGACATTGTCGAGCGTGCAGTTGACATCGTTGAGTATGCAGTTGACATTGTTGAGTGTGCAGTTGACATTGTCGAGTGTGCAGTTGACATTGTCGAGCGTGCAGTTGACATTGTCGAGCGTGCAGTTGACTTCTCTCTAGTGTACAGTGTGTAGTATGAATTTCTGAGAGTTTAGCTCAAGTCATCTGCACAAGATTTCATTCTAACGTCTTAAATTTTATTTACCAGCTTAAGTACAGTTTGATAGTTTAAGAAAGAGTGTGCAGTTGACATTGCTGAGTATTTTAGGCACTGTATATCGAGGGCATCTTCACTTGAGGTGCATACAGAGGATGAAGGTAGGGAGGGTAAAGTAAAGTAAATGAAAAGTAAAGGTAATGAACACTTGTTCATAAGCCTAGATGGAAACTCCTTGGAAGTATAATGGTAAGGGTGAAACACTTGCTTACAAAGTAAGGTTTGAACTCATGGTGCCTACATTTCTCCATTCAACCATCCAGTGGTTGTTTGGAACTGTTGAAGCTATTGTTTCGACTGGTTCTAGTGATCCACAATTTTTTGTTTGGGAGTTGCTTTAAGGACTGCTCTTCATCGTCTTCTTCTGTAGGTTACTTTGGAGGGGATTCCACAGAATCCGGAGGAGTTGGACAACTATTACAAAAACAAAGGACCTATTCCAAATTTCTCCAATGAATTTGGATGCATAACAGATGTCGTTAAATACGTCGTCAACGAGTCCGCACTAGGTAAGCACAATTCAGTCTGTTTTATTGGACCTTAAAGAGGCATTTCTATCAAAGATGGCTCCGAGATTAAGTACAGTTCAACACTATGACCTATGTCGATTTCACTTGACTCTGTGACCCAGAAGTTGAACTGGAGGTCACAGAGGTAAAAAACTTATGTGATCGTAATTGTAAACTCCAAATTTCTTATTTATTCATTAATTCAGAGCATTTATATAGCACTTCTCCAAGATAACTACTTAGAGGCACTCCCAGCCCAACCATGGCAGAAAATAAGTTATATTTTAAAGAAATTAATTTTTTAAATATTCCTATAAATAGCATCAAAGGCTAAGGGCCATTACTGTCGTTTTCGTGAGATGACTTACGTAAGTATTTTATGTTTTCTTTTGTTAATTTCAGGGCCAAGCGGAATGATAACAGGCAATGTATCTGGCCCATGTATGTCTGGCTTCTATTACGTGACGGCTCTGCCAAAGACAAATCTCTTTCTGTTGGTCATTGAAAACTGGAAACAATACAAAGACACGTTCTTCTACAATTTCAACTGCAAAATAGCACAAAGGTCTGCTCTCATCCTAAAGAAATCATCTGAAATTATCTCATAACATCGTGTTTATTAAAAACTGAGCGGCTAAATGACAATCGTTTACAATGTCTGCAGTAATGATGATAATTATAATAATGAGAATAATAATGATAATAATCATCCAGCGCTTCAACGCTGTTGCTTTTCGCAGTAGCTTCATTATGTCAGAATTGGAGGAGATGTAACCACTCTAGATGCCCGTTTTTCTGTCTCCGGACAATATTTTTATCACCTGAGGGATTATGTCTACGTTGGGTAAAATATAGTGATAATAATAATAATGTCAGGCACTGACAGTTCAAAAAAGTGTGTCTTTATGCTGAGAAATTATTTTTACGTGAGGTAACAGTAATAATTATAAATCTATGAAATTCTAACTCATTTCAGTGTAGAAACTTTTAACCCTGGTAGCTATTCCTTAAACTTTTTAGTTTAACCGATAGTTATTTCTTAAAATACTGCCTTTATTTCTTAAAATTACGTATAATTCCAAAAATATGTTGGACACTTTCTTAATGTTTCTTAATTTTCTTTGCTGTTGTAGCATCGTGAATTCTGGCGCCTACCGCATCATAAATGGAACTTGTGCTCACACAGACACTTCAACGTCAACTCTGGCACAAAACGGCAAATGCCCGTTACTACGCAACATCGAAATTCCCTGTGACTACAACTCTGCCCCGTATGAATGGACACATCGTGCATGGACGCTGGCATTCTGGGTCTCCCTTTTACCCAGAATTATTGGCTATTTTCGTGGTCTCCACTTTACCCAGAATTCATAGCAATCTGCTGCACACGAGTTGTTAGATCAATTCCAGGCAATTTCATAGAGACGACACATATCTGGACCTTCACTTAATGCCTTTTAAGAATCTCTCAAAGATCTTTTTTCTATGTTGACAAGAAGCACTCTGGAGACGGTTTCTCAGAGTTGGACTATACAAAAATCTGATCATGATGATATAAAATCATTCCTTAGTAATATACTGCATAATAATATTAGTACCACAATATCTGTACATATATAACATGCTATATTAAAATTTAGATCTCATAATAATTTATTGTCACTGTTTACATGTATTACAACTATACCTTTGTTACTGTTGCATCTTTCAAACTGTTTCGGGTCGTGTTGTAATTTTTTCATGTTTTACACTGTATATAGTTTAATATTTTATTTGAGTACCATCAAAATTGTGATACCTGTTTTCATTCCGTGACCCAGTAATTTGCAGTAAACAATCACTCATGGACCAGCACCGGGTCGCAGACTACAGTTTCAGTATCACTGCACTAGACTATCACTCATCCTTGCTCATGTCCTAATGTTATGCATTATTGTGACAATGTAGTACAATAGTGCTTGTTATAGAATTTGTGATTATTATGCAGTTTTAGTTTGTACTGATATCGTGCATGTGGACAATGTTCCTGCATTCCTTGTCGGTGAGTTACATGTAATTCTAATTCTCTAGTATGCCAAGTGTATTGTATTGTATTTAAACATTTATAAAGCGCCTCTAGTAGGGTGAACCGTTCAGAGGCGCTCCCAGTGCGCAAGGCCAAGAGAAAGGAAATAAGTCTTGAGGAAGGCAAAAGAAGACTAGGGGTTACCTATTAAAATTTGAGAGCTAGTAGGAGACAGTGTATTCCAGAGAGAGGGACAAATTGAGGCAAAAGATCGGGACTGTGCCATAGCTGTTCTAGTATGAGGAACTGAAAGATCCAAGCTGTTCGAGGAGCGAAGTGGACAATACGAGGAGACAGAGAGGCCGGTGAATTACATCAATTAAATATTTCAGGGCGAGACCCCGCTGTGTCTTGGAAACCAGAATGAGGATTTTGAACTTAATACGTGCAGAGAGAGGAAGCCAGTGCAGTTGCTCAAACATGAAGGATGAAATGCGTGAGTAGCGTGGCAGACATGCTATTAATCTTGCAGCTGCATTTGTATGTGAATTGTGTGAAAATTGTTCGGTTTGTTGTTTTTATTATTATATGACTGACTATTCTACTATGAAGAGTCTGCTTGTTCAAATGAAAAACCTTACAGCTTTTAACACTTCAACAACGAGAGTATACTAAAGTGACTGGGAAACCAATGCAGCTTGTCGTTAAAGTGGGACATGATAGCTGATTGGGTACAGGTTCGATCCTCCTCCTCTGAGATGGTTGCTGTGTAACAAGTCCTTCGCTCACAATTGTTCAGCGCCATCGATTGATGTTCGTCATTAGTAGTGGCGCTTAATAAATGCATAGTAATAATAAACGAGTGTAAACAACACGACAACATGCCAGCAAGTGCACAGTTAGACAGTTGCTCCCAACCAGAATTTTAAGGCAATTGTTGAGACAGGCCTGTAATTGAGCAATTGCCATTACAAAATCTAATCATTACTAAATCTAATCATTACAACAGCTAATCATTACAAAATCTAATCATTATAAAATCTTATCTAATTCAGAAGCTTCTACAGCACTGTTGTCAATCAATGATTGCAAGTGACTGTCTAATCGAGAAAAATTTCTCCAGGACTCCCAAAGCCAAATCTAATTCACAAGACCAGATTGTAAATTCTGTTTAATAATTTTCCACGCAATACTGAAGCAGCAAAGCCAGGTTAAGAATCCGTCTCGGCACATGACAACCTGCAACGTTCTGTAATGGCTTACAAAAATGCATTGTTGTGTTCTTATAAAACGAAAAAGAAGTACCAATTGAGCAATGAATTCACAATTAAATTTTACAGTTCGTTCAACTCTAATTATTTTATTGCATTTTAAATTTTTCAGCCGAGTAGTCCATTTGGCCCATGTACAAACTTACAATGATACACAAAGCAAGCTAACTTCGAAATACTTTAAGTATTATCACAAATTGTGCAAACACTACTTTGCCAGCCTGCCCATGAACGTTTAATTGGTCCCACATCGGCCTAATAAGGCTCTCACATGGGAATATGGGCCACAAGTGGGTATGCTCAGAGGCGTAGCGACCGCCCTCCGATCGGAGGGGCCTCTTCCTGGAAAGGGGCCCTTAAAAGTGGCAAAAATAACCGTGAACATAATATGAACCCCGTATATTGTATATTACCGCATTCCAGTTTCCGCATTGTAAGGGGCCCCGGCCCAGACGTATGTTCGGAGGGGGCCACGTTCTTTGTTGCTACGGCTCTGGGTATGATGGCAGGGTGCACATTCCTTTCGGCCTTGTACATGCCTACAACAACCTTAACTTCGAAATTGCAGGTCTAGCCCACACTGAGTCTCCACTGGCGAGCTCTTGCTGTCAGCACACTTGGAAGCAGGTTGCTCTATGCTAAACCCCTTCCATGTTTGCTGCGGGTCACGACTGTCAAAACAGGGCAGATAACCAAATGACGAAAAACAATTCATGATGACGGCTTCTTCTTGTCTTTGACCCTTTCATCTTCGTCCAGCAGGTAATGCACGAGTTCACGCACCGATGCAAACTCTGACCGGCCTTGCGGTTCGTGCTTGCGCATCGACGGCAAAGCTTCCTTTGTCTTCCGCCTGAATTCGCTCATCTGTGAAGGCAGAAAAGCAAAACTTTAACAAAACTTTGCACTCAGGTAACCCCACTCACATAGGGACTCCGAGTGGCCAAATGGATCAAACTAAAATCTCCACGTAACTAAACAAAAGCGGTTAAATCTACTACAGGAACTCCATGGCAACAAATGGACGTGGCTAAAAGTTACTACAGAAACTCCATGACAATAAATGGAAATGGCTAATTGCTACTATAGGGACTCCATAGGACTAAATGTAAGACGCTAAAAGCTACTAGAAGAGCCAGGGCGAAGAGGTTAGAAGCGAAGATGCCAACCAAGGTGAAGAGGTTAGAAGGTTAGGATAGCACCCCTTCAAGATCTCTACTCAGAGGCACTCCCGACCCAGGCCAGACAGAAGAGAGTAGTCTTAAGTAACTGGTAGAATGGAGAGGAAGGAACTCCAGAGCCCATTGCTTGTCTGCCAGACCCGGTTGGTGTTAACACGTCGAAACACCACACCTATCCATTATGTTAGATTATGTAGTAATGTCAATGATAACAGTCGCTCTATTTGTCCAATGCAAATTTTCAAATATATATATGACATCTTGCTGTTCATGAAACTTGATCGATGTCAACTTACAGAACTAACTCCCGATAACGCCCAAGCGGCCAGACAGAACAGCGAAAATCCTCCCACAGCATACAATGACCCACGTGCCAGGGCCCGCATCGCCAACGACCCACCACTTTCGTGAACCTCTCTGGTCGCAGAGAGACCCTAAAAATGCAAAAGCACACGATAGCTGTCATCTCATTCTGAAAGAGCATTCCTTGTTTTATTCATTGTGTAAGCATTGTGTGGTTCATATGATGATGATGGTGGTGGTGGTGGTGGTGGTGATGATGATGATGATGATGATGATGATGATGATGATGATGATGATGATGATGAGTTCTCTGCCTGAAGGCAGGTTCATTGGCTTTATGCCACTCTGCAGTTTCCCACAGCCTTCCTCACAGACAATTGTGGGTGAGCAACTTGTCCAAGGTCGTTACGCAGTGGTTTGAGGTAGATTCGAACCTGCGATCCTCCATTCAAAAAGGCAGTGGTAGTGAAGGATCTCACCCAATTAATTCGGTAACTCAGAAGATACTCTTTGGTAGCGTAAATGATATTCGAATTCATGAAGAAAACATTAATCTGCGAGTAAATACAGTTCAAATATCTCACAGTCACTTACTGGTGACAACTTGAACCAAACCAACAGTGTGTAGGGCATGAAGTTCTAGAACTGCCTTTACATGCATAATGGTCACCTTGTCACCTTGTGCTGTCGATTCGTTGAATCCTAGCGACTGTCATGGTCAACCTTCTCCATGTGCTCCGATTTCTCGTTGCCTCTCTCAGCTCCGAGATGTTCATCTTCAATGCCTCCTGTATCTCGTCCATCCATCTCCTCCTTGGTCGTCCTCTCCTCCTTCTGCCCTCCCCACACGCCAACACCATCTCCTTTTCCAGCCCATCTGCACGCATCACGTGTCCAAAGTATGACATCTTCTGCCTGGACGCTCTCTGCCCCAACGTTAAACTCCCTCTCCAGTGTCCTATTTCTTCCAGGATATCCTCGTTAGTTCTCTTCTCAGTCCAAGAAACCCTCAACATTTTCCTCCAGATCCACATTTCACATGCCTCAATTTTCTTCTCCAATGCCTTGGTTTTTGTCCATGTTTCGCATCCGTAAAGCACCACTGGTAAGATCATTGCTTTAACAATTCTTGTCTTCGTTCCCAAACTCACTGATTTGTCCTTCCATATTTTTTCCAGTCCCTGCGTTGCCGTCTTCCCCAATGTAATTCTCCGTCGTATTTCTCGTTCGCATCCACCTTCACTCTCCATCATGGCCCCCAAGAAACAGAAGCTTGATACCACCTCTATCTCCTCTCCTAATGGTAGCATCCTTCAATAACACGGTACCATCTTACAATATGGTACAACCACCTCATAACACCAGAACAGGAGGTCCTGGCATAGCTTTTTCAACCCATAAGAAAAATTTCTCAAATTATTTGGAGACTTCAGTATGAAATCATGCAACATGTAACTGACCTTAGCAAACAATCCTGTATCATTCTTTTTAGCTAGAGTGTAAACTTATGAAGTTAGTTACTGACCTTAGCAAACCATCCTGGATCTTTCTTTTTAGCCATTGCTACGGTTGTTGCAAATCCACCGAGAACAGACATTCCAGCGATGCACGTAAAGAACGCAATTTCTAAAGAGAACATAAAGAACTTTGATTATTTATAACTCAGCCCCATCCTGACTACTTTCATCCTTCATATTTATCATGTACTACTCTCAAACAATGATTGTAGACCTCTCACCTTCGTGAAATGTAGCGAAAACAATTTATATAGCGCAGTAGAGAGCAAGAAATTTCAAAGGCGTTTTAAAACAGGGCATTCATCTCTCGAACCATGCTGCTTAGTTTACTCATACAACCCTCAGTCGACCAAGATCTACAGGCCAATTATATTTAGATACTTTATTTCCTTACTTTCAGAGTCGCCACCTGCAATGGTGACCTTGTGGGCGATAACATAGGTCATTATCGCACAAACCGGAAGTTTGGTAATCGTGCCTTCTCGGTCTCAGGACCTACAGAATGGAACAGTCTTCCAACTACAGTCCGTCAATGTGCATCTGTAGCACAATTCAAATCTAAATTAAAAACTCACCTATTCACATTGTACTATGACTAGAAGTGTAGCGCAACGCGCTTCTGTGCAAGACTTGTCTTGTTGAAGCGCGCTATAAATTTTTAGTTGTATTGTATTGTACAGAGTTTACTACTTACGTTTCCAGCTAAAACTAATAATAAAGTTACACAACTCACTAAAATTCATTATATCATTAAGACTGAATTTTAGGAAACCTTTTGATCGACTTCGCCATCCTGATATTAGTGAAGTATTCACTTTTTGGGGCTCTTGGATCGCTTCGGAAGAATCCATGTTGCTGTTTTACCACTCGTTCAAGGATTCTGGTTACTCACGACAATAATGTGTACACCCGTTTTAACTCACCCACAGATGTCGCCCCACTTTAAATTGTTTTTGACAGTTAATATTGTGTTTTAAATTTCCAAAGACAATTTTTTACTTCGCAAAAATAAGTTTTCGTCGACCTGCCTTCATAAATATAGTTAACTTAATGCATTGTTTATGTAAATAAGATGCGAAATTTTCTGACCCCCGATTATCGCTCAAAAACTTGTCCAACGACGTTATATAGCAGTTTCCAGTCCTCTGTAAAAGGTCCTTGCCACTATCATGATAGCGTTATATATAGGGCCTAAGAAGTCGTTGCATCATACTAAACATTTATAGCGTGCTTTAACAAACAAGTCTTGCACGAGTCTTGCACGAGTCTTGCATAATAATAATAATAATAATAATAATAATAATAATAATAATAATAATAATCACCTTGTCACCTTGTGCTGTCAGCTCGTGGAGCTCTAGCGACCGTCCTGGTGAACACACTCCACCATCTCCTGTGTAATAATAATAATAATAATAATAATAATAATAATAATAATAATAATAATAATCATCATCATCATCATCATCATCATTATCGTCAATTCTGACGCTATGTCTGCTAATTAGTATTTTAATTATTTTCTGTTATTTCTCAAATCTAATGCCTTTGTCATATTTAGTGCAAGTTGGCATATATTATACAAGGAAAACTCCGTCCATGCCTTTCAGGGGAAATGACAAAGGTAAAGAAACGGCAAAAAGACGGAGCTATACGTTCACGTAATTATTTATACTGTGGATATATCAACAACTTAAAACCAGGCCCGGTTCGTCCATATGGGCAACTGGGCAGACGCCCAGGGCCGCCGATTTTTAGGGGCCGCCAATTTTCGATTTTTCAAAAATTATTTAATTATTATTCGTAAAAAGAGGTGAATGACTAAAAAAAGGTCATCAACTTTTTGTGCTTAGGGCCGCTGGTTTGCCAAGGGCCGCCGATTTGCCCAGGGCCGCCAAATGTCTTGAGCCGGGCCTGCTTAAAACTGTGAAATCGGTCCAAAAAGATTGTTCGAAAATTTTCTATATGTGACCTTAACAATGGTAAAATAAAATTTCCACTTTCTTAATTTATGAATCCGCCTAAGAAATATTGTAAATGTGATGGAGTGAGCCGATTGGCTGATTACGGGCGTGTACGTGTCAACCTCGAGTATTTAGGCCTATTTAATTCATTTAAACGATTAATCATGTTCAACGTGGTAAGAGCCAGCCTTCGAGGAGCAAAGGCCTACAACCAATCAGCATCAGCCAACGATTGTTCACTTACTTATTTATCCAAAGATGGCGAAGAGTCTCTGGAACCTCGTGTGTTGTATCGCAATGATTGGCCGATGCATGCAGTCGTGTAAGAAAGCGCCACTGCTTACGTGTATATGTTTTCGGCCAATCAACGAAAGCCAACCATTGCTTACTAAGCATCAGAGGACGTCGCGTAGCATATTTCATCAGACCCTTATTGTACACTAAGCTACAAACAATAAATATTATATATTATCCACACACACACCCACTCACACGTGCACACATACAAGCACACTCAAACAAGCACATGCATATGACCAAGGACCTCGACCTCATACCTCGTGTTGTATAGTTAGGTTGAAAGCTCCTCTGATAGGTTTCTACAGGAGGCGCTATACGAATGAGCATTTACATTTACTATAATTTATACCACTGTGCAAAAGAACACCATAATATTATAAATATGCCACTTAAAATAGATCATATCTAACATTTCAATTACGTCTATGTAAAAGTAAATTATAATGGAAACCGAACTGGGACCTCTTTTGGACTATAGTCTCTGGAAACCCCTCTGATATGACGTAGCACTCATGTATAGGCTTGTGCTCTGCGCTTGGACTTCGAGTGGCGCTTTAGAAGTTTGGAGATTACGATTACGATGCATATAGATATATCAGATACGTATATATATAAATATATTTGTGTATAAATATATATATATATATATATATATATATATATATATATATATATATATATATATATATATATATATCGATGTCCAATATATATTCGCCCTTCGTAATGAATAACCTGACTAAGCGCTATATGACTGTGAACGACGCATAGGACGCGAGAACGTGGAGAGCTAGGAACCAGCCATCGAGGTGTAGCGCTCTGATTGGTCGGCGCGTGGACCAATCGGAAGCGTCCATCTGGCGACGAAGTCTTTTAATGCTGCAGACCGTTGTTCGGCGTTCAGTGGTTGAGCTTCGCCGGCGAATAGTGTGCGTGTATCCGAGTGTCCATAGTGAGTCAGAGGGTGATCGGTCAGTAGGACCGTTTCTTCTTCTTCTGCATCGCAAAACTAGTGAAAATAATGTCCGCAATTCGCGTTGTCATCGTCGCCTGTTTCGCCGCGATCGCGCTTGCCGATCCGGCTGTCTACTTCAGGGAGGAATTCGACGGTAAGCAACAGCTCAGTGTGTCTCGACGTTCTCGAGCTTTCGCTGGATCGGATCGATGGTTTCTCTGTATATTCCCGGCGACAGGAAGGATCGTTCGCGAACTGTTTAATTTTGTAAAGCATTCTTCCACGAATTTCTGCAGTTTACGGCATTTGCATAGTTCTATAAAGACGTTCGATGCTGGGTCATGTTCCATCTGCCATTGGTGGCAGTTTAATGAATTTTTTTATGGTAACAGATTTATAGCTACCAATATTTTGCAAGATGCTAACCAAGTCTCAAAACTACATATGGAAGTCGTGATTTATTTACAATCCAGAAAATATACTCGCTCACATTTCTGTTTAATCGGGATCATAAGATGTTTTAAAGTTGCCAATTTTGTCATTCCCCACTTTCCTACATTATACATGATCCATAAATAATTGTAACCTGTTGAAAAATGTGACAATTGGTAAACCAACTTCTAGATTAAAAGTTCTTAATGTATGTTTTATTTATGTTGTTGACAGCTGGTTGGGAGAGTCGATGGGTTGAGTCAACGTCTAAAGGAGCAGAACAAGGAAAGTTTGCGTGGACCGCAGGCAAATTCTACAATGATGCCGAGAAGGACAAAGGTAAAAACATTTTACGATTTGATGTTTACGTAGAATTTTCATTTAGTGACAGTTTAATCAAATTGTTTTGTCGTTTTGAGAAATTCACGGATACCGTGATACTGTGCAAAAGAAGTTTTTGCAAAAGCTAGTTCTACACGTAGAAAACTTCGATATGTTTACACGGCATATGCTATTGTTTTCAGGTTTCTTGTAAGGAATCGTTGCCAAATCTGCTATTGTTTTCTGACTGTGTATCTTTCAGGACACTTAATATACAATACAATAAACTGTAATTTGATAATGCCCTTTACAAAGTTCAGAAGTGTGCATTGGAGCCAGGTGACCATTAAGCGCCATAGGTAGCCTGGAAGAGGCAAGTTTTCAGTCTAGAGCAAAAGACAGTCTCAGACAGACAAGACAGAAAGACAGACAATATAGTGTGGTTTGCTGTACATATGTATCTTTCAGAACACTTGTATAGCACGGTTGAAGTATCTCACAAAAGTGTTGCACGCATGACTGACTATCCAACTAATCTAAGCATATGTGGTTCAAGACAGTTCAATAAGTTCACTGAACAGAATTCAATTCAGCAGTATGTAAATGCAGTGATAGAATGTTGCTTGCGGGCAGTCCCAAGGCATGATTGGCTTGAGTTGAGGTACAGAAGCACGTCGTATGCATATTTCGTTGAACTGCAAGAGTGCAGTGATCTCTTGAACCCATGGGTAGCACCCTTTTCTTTGGCCTGAGTTGTGCTATATGGCTATGGAGATAATAATAATAAATCGTCTTGTAATATTATTATCTCTGACCCAGCAGATTTGATACTGGAGCCAGATGTGTGCCAGGGGTCGTGCTGACGAGTGAAGCACCTGCCAGCAGGATGATCTGGAATAGTCTTGTATTTTTTAGCCTAGATTTAAATTTGAGCATTTATTTGTTTCAACCCTTTCAACTTTCTGTCTGTATCCAGGTATTCAGACAACGCAAGACGCCCGGTTCTATGGCATCTCCACCAAGTTCGACAAGCCGTTCACAAACGATGGCAAGACCCTCGTCATCCAGTTCACCGTCAAGCATGAACAAGAGATTGACTGCGGTGGCGGATACATCAAGCTCTTCCCTAGCGATCTCGACCAGAAGAACATGCATGGTGATAGTCCATACTACATCATGTTTGGCCCAGACATCTGTGGTTACAGCACAAAGAAGGTGCACGTCATCTTCAACTACAAAGGAAAGAATCTGCTGACGAAGAAGGAAGTTCGTTGCAAGGTGAGCTCAGGACTAAACCTCTCCCTAATGTTTGTACAATTCAAAATGCTTTTGACCTGCGTTCTGTTTTAATTGGCGATAAATGTTCATTATTTACAATTATTTTTGTGTAATCATGTTTGGAGATCGTGTAGCTTGTGTGTTAGAAAAAGTTGTTATAATTGGAACAGATGTTGGACACATTCCTGAACTTGTTTAATGACCTAATTTGTTTAAGTTATGAGGCTACATGAAGATAATAAAAGTCAAGTCCTTGAATATGATGTATAAATTGTATATCGATATTTCTTCATCCATTCAGGACTGAAATCTGTTGTGACTGGTTTTAGGATGATGTCCTGTCTCACCTCTACACTTTGATCGTCCGTCCCGATAGCACGTATGAAGTCAAGATCGACAACAAGAAGGAGGAGAGCGGAAAACTCGACGAAGACTGGGACTTCCTGGCTCCCAAGAAAATCAAGGATCCCGACGCGAAGAAGCCCGAGGATTGGGACGACCGGGAGAAGCTCGACGACCCAGAGGACACGAAGCCAGAGGACTGGGACAAGGCTGAACACATTCCAGACCCAGAGGCCAAGAAACCAGAAGATTGGGATGATGAGATGGATGGTGAATGGGAGCCACCAATGATTGACAACCCGGAATACAAGGTAACCATCTCCCTCTGTCCTAGTCCAGCTGTAGCAGAAAGAGACCTGTTTAGATGCATATTAGCTAGAAAATGGCTGGTTTTTTACATTTTTGAAGAAGCTGATGCAGAAGTGCCAACACCTGTATTCTGCAAGACTTTATTAAAAAAATCAAATTGGTGTGTGTAATCTTTTTAATGAAGTTTTGCAACCCACTGTTCTGTTTAACAGGGAGAGTGGAAGCCAAAGCAGATCACCAATCCAGCATACAAAGGTGCTTGGGTCCACCCAGAGATCGACAATCCCGAATATGCTGCAGATGATTCTCTGTACAGATACAGCGACATCGGAGCTATTGGCTTCGACCTTTGGCAGGTATGCAACATAGTAATTCCACAAGAAACATCTTCTGTTTATATTTTAAATATCTGAAATATGAATTATTCAAAGAAGGTAGATGGTGAAGTCATTGTTGTCACAGTAACATATTGCTATGCCAAATGCTGTCTTTTATGTCTGACTCGTGAGTTTGTGTGAACTAGATAATCCTTGAAGAGCCATGTAACCTGAAAAGTAAAGTAAATGTCCAGCAGTTATGTGCTTCTGCTGAACCCTCTTAGACAACGTCTGTAGACTAAGTGTATTTAATTGCCTTAGTTTGCTGATTAAGAAATGTAAAACAATTTAAACAAGTGCTGCATGTATTGTCTAGTTTCAAGTTCTCCGTTGCGACTAGAATTTTTCAAGGGAAAGATTGTCTTGTCTAAGAAACTTTTTATGTCAAGTCTGGATGATGTTTATAGGTGAAGTCGGGCACAATCTTCGACAACATGCTGATCACAGATGACGAGAAGTTTGCCGAAGAGGTCGGCGAGGAGACTTGGGGCAAAACCAAGGACGGTGAAAAGAAAATGAAGGACAAGTTTGACGAAGAAGAAAGGAAGAAGCGAGAGGAGGAAGAAAAGAATAGGAAAGATGGTGGGTATCATTGAATTTTTTCTTAGTCAAGGTCATTTCTTGAACTTTTATCAAAGTTCAGTTTGTTTTATTCTCAATGGCACGGGTACATTACGAGGGTATGAGGGAGTATTCACTTCCATATGATTATCATAATTATGATCTTCATTTGGCGGATAAAGAAGCTTAGTTGTGGTACTACTTTATGTAGTGCAAGCTTAGGTGATCATGTGATGTCCTGATCTAATCCAGCAGCTTCTATAGGATTGCTGTGATAATGTGTACAACAATTGATGATCAGGAAAATGTTAAATGGAAATAGTAATACTCCGACAAAGGAACTTCTGCAGTTTCAAATGATTGATTTTTGTTACAACAGAGGAAAAGAAAGATGATCCGGAAGAAGAGGAAGACGACGAGGAAGACGATGACGACAGTGATAAAGACAAGGAAGAGAAGGAAGAACCGGTAAGGGTCTTGATTTGTTTACTGTTGTATGAAAAATTTCACAAGATCTTTATGATTTCAAGATAACTCTTTAAACAAAACAAGTCTATTAAGGTTGTATGAAAAATTTTACAAGATCTTACATGATTTCAAGATTTCTGTTTAAACAGAGCAAATCTAACAAGAATCCTTGGTGTGATTTAATTTTTTACGCCGTTAATTTTTTATGACGTATTGTACGTACAAAGGCACATCACAGTAAACAATTATATTGAGAAAAGATTATTGGTCAGTGTAGTTTGTTTCTCCAGTCTGATAACTGTGTACTTCCAAACTGATTACAACCAATCTGAATTTAGAATTAACCCATAATGATCTCTTATCAGTAAACCTTAAACATAATTATTTTGCTTGGTGTTGATCCTGTTTAATGTTTTCTTATTTGTAGGAGACGGCAGAAGAAAAAGCCGAAAAAGAGAGCCAGAAAGATGAACTATAAAATTCTTGTCTATTCGTGACTGTCTTCTCATCTAATTAATTTGGTCTTGCTGTGTCAACTCGTCATCTCACTGTGTCATTCATTCATCCCTAAACTGATGTACAGATTTAATTCCTGTGTTGTCTCCACAAGCGTATCATTGTCATAATCATCCCTCGTGAACTCTGCTCATTCTGACGGCCTCGCTAGATCGTCAGCGTTCCATGTTGTCAATTACGATAGGAATTCTGTAGCTGATGGGACAGTTTTGTTTAGCCATCGAGTTTTGTCGGCTGTCAGGCGTGCTGCACTGAGACTTAATTTTTCAAAGCTGTAAAATATGAGGCGCATTTTAAGTTTGAAAATTCCCTTTCTTGAAATAATTTCTGTTGGCCGTCTTTTGTTCCACCTTCGTTGTGCAAGATTTGCTGTTATTATAGCCGGAGATATTTGGAAAGTAGTTTAATTGTTGGAGCAGTTTGAAGGATTGCCATCGGTAAATTGCAGATGCTATCGAACAACATGAATGACCAAAAATTGCATATTTTCTAGGCCCTCGTCTTGTGTGCTGACGTATTTGAGTTTGTAAAAGGTACGATTCTTTTTTACAAATTTTGTTTTTGTTTATGTACAGTTCTGTACATTGGGCTTGAATGAAGATTAAATATATCGAAAGTTCTATGCCTCTTTTGAAACATAATTGAAATCTATGACATGTACATGGTTGTGTTCTTGTAGTGTAAATATTCTTCGTTTGAGCCTTAGAACTAGTAAAGATGTTATTCTGGATAGGAAATTTATGGTAATTGTTAAGCAAAAGATCCACCACATTTGCATCAACCGATTCATGCTGGAAGCGAAGATGGGTTCATCACTGCATTGGAAATGTGTCTTCATTGAGCATTGTCTTCTCAGATCTTGTGGAGTGTCTCCTGCTTGGCCAACTAGACTGTATAGAACTTGCTAGAGTGAACTCTTCCATACAAGAAAAGCAATAATAACAGGATGAGTTGGAAATGATGTGAAAATAAATTACTACACCGTGAGAGTTTGTGAATTGCTAGCGTGTGTGCTGTGTCTTGACCATTGTCGTATTATCAAGAGGAATATGTTTACCATACACAGTACATCATGCATAATGAGCACAGCATCAATTCAGGGAATGAGTAAATAAATTGGGAAACAAACAGATCTTTGGAATGTAATTTAAATGTCTCTGAAGCTAAAAAAAAGTTACAGCCACAATGATTGTCCCAGTGATACAATATTGGCCAAATCACAATGATCAACTGATCAATAAAAGTACCTGTCTGCTGAGGCGGATTTACTATGAAACCTCTGATGCTTCAGGGCCCCAGCCCCCAGAAGCAACTGTGGTGCACATGACATGCTTACAAATTTTAACAGTTCAAGCTTCATGGCCCAAAGAAATTTTAGGTCCACCTCTGCCTGTCTGGCATACACGTGTCCACAATGTAAAGACGTTCAACATGTAACATTAGAACATAACACTTGTGTCTTAGAATGAACAATTCCAAGCTGTATTATTCGGGTTGGCATCTTTCACCATCCTATAATATACCATAATTATCAACAATACCATATACACGTACGTTTCTACCTTGATTCGCTTAGCTCACTCACTCAATCAGAATTTTTTTCGTTTGAGTGTCTGACTGACCATGCGTGGCGCTGAAAGCTATTCAACCTTCTGGTTCTTTGTAGGTTCTTTATTAAACGCCAGAGAGCTAAGCGCAATGCAACAGCTTCACTAACTCTGGCGCAGAAGCGAATCTCCTCAACGCAAATTCTCTTGCTATCTCTCCATAGGCCTTTCACTGAAAACTGAAACACTGCTCTTTCACAAAATCTTACCCCGATCCCGCTTTTCCCTAATCGTAAGCTCAAAATTTCTACAGCGTCCAATAGAGCGAAGTCACGGGAATCAGCTCCCTCGCTGTTTCAACTCTAAACACCATCCAATCAATCAATATTCTTTTATTAAAATAAGACACAGACGCAACCTTAGGAGTCTGACTATCTGCCTGCATGACCCAGTTGTACATTGATCTGAAACCGGTTTCACCTCAAGCCTATCAATCAAACAATCAATCAATCAATCATTCAATCGTTTTATTGAAGCCATTTTTGAAGCACAAGGAGATACAACATCAAAGTTTGTACATGATTGGCAACAAGAGAAGACCCAAAAGGGATCAAGATCCCGCTTGGGGGTCACCTAGTTAACATTTTAGCGTAATACAGGTATAGGCTATGGCAGCACAATAGATACTCTGAAAAGTAACATCGATCAAATATGATCAAAAGGTGTAAAAGAATCAATAATAGAAATCTTAATTAAAGAACTTAGCTATCAGTACACATGGATTCCAACTAAGGTGAATAGAAATCTTGATTAAAGAACTGAACTATCGTTACATATCGATTAAGTATATTGGCGCTGCAGAAATTTCGATTTTACTATTACCAGTCTAGCCAAATTTTCTAGGCGTTCAAATCTCTTCTGTGGCCTTCCATTGTAAGCACAGAGTGCGCATGCGCGTCGGTGTTACGGTGGTTGTTTAAACATGGCGCTCGTGATTACGGAGGATTGGGTACGCGATAGAGTTCGCATTAAACACGACAGTTTGGGTTAGCAGATTTCTTACAATTGCTATTTATTGTTATTTTTTGGAGGTCCATTCGGTTTTCGCTTATGTGTAGTCCTTCGCTTAAGACGTTTCGCAGTTTTGGCCTCGCAGACCCGGCAACTCACAAGCAGGTTTGCTCGAACATGCCTGGTTGCGAGAATGCGGTGCCGTCAAAAGAACTGCCCTACATCGCCATAAAGTTAATTCCCTCGATTATACAACGGCAGTCGTTCACCATCTTTTTGCTAGCAATAGCCAGCTTATTATGTCCACTTGCTTTTGTGGTTTTATCAAGAAAGAAAGTTTACGCTAAACTTCTCTTTGTGTAATTTAGAAACACGAAGATTTTTCTAATTTGTAAATTGCAACGATTTTGTGCAAAAAAAGTGCCACAGGGCGAGTGGTCACTGAATCTTACTACTTCCTTGCCTTGAGTTTTAATTATAACGGCAGTTAAAGCATTTATATAGCGCCTTTATGACTTGTGAGCACTAGGCGGTGGCTTGACAATATGGTTAGGATGTTGGCAAGGACAATGCATTCAGGACAATAACAAACACTGTTAGTATTTGGTAGGGTAACATGGACTAGCAGGCCAGCTCAACTCGTCATCTCCAAGGGGTTGGTCAATGAGTTCCAATGCTATTTTGGGTGATAAAATGGCAAAATATTTTGGGATTGTTGCGGTAGGTATTGCACCTCAGCCAGAAAACCTGTGCTTGCCGGTATCATAACGAAGTTTTAAAGCCACCATCTATTGCCCCTGACTGTGGCTGATTTCTGCCTTCAACCATGGAAATAGCTTCGGAGGAGTTTAAAGGTTTTAGACGCTTGTTCACTTGTGCTTTATCTTTGACTTTACCAGATGACAGTGACCTGCTGTAATCTTGAGGAAATGGAAGACAGTGGAGGGATGCAAAGATTTGCTATTACTGTTTCAGATGAAGTGACCATTTGATTCCTCATGCATTATGAGGCACAGTAGCTGAATGGGAGAGCGCTAGACCTGTAACACAGAGAGTTTGGGTTTGAGCCTCTACTTGGGCGATCGCTGTGTGCGGACCTGGAGCAAGGCCTTCACACACAGTTGATGTTCTGTCGTATGGTTGTGTGTGAACTTTGTGAAGGAGGGCAGTATCAAAGGAGTTGTATTGCATTGTTTTATATAGTGGTGCTATGGAAGTTATTAGAGTATAATTGAGCAGCTGTGATAATTCGCAGTTTCAGAACTGTGAATGATCTCTTGTCTTTCAGATAATGTGCGTTCACTGTCGCTGCCCGGTACCTATCACGAGAAGATTTCCAGTTTTGGGGATTCACTTAAACACTTCTCCCGGCTGAAGTCTCTCGACGTGTCGAGAAACGCTGTTGAAAGTTTATCGGTAAAACCCTGCTTCCATAGTTTTGCATTGGCTTCACTTTCTCAGTACACTTTTCAACCAGATAGCCGTGTTCACTGAGCTCTCTGCTCCTCTGCCACCCCACGACCAACGATTTCCACCATAGCACCTTGCTACCTCCTCGGCCTACCTGCAACGGATATAGCGCCGGTGAATAAGCGGGTTTCTTGGGGTGGCTTTTGTGTGGTGCTGAGAAATTTTGGAGATTTATAGTATATTACATGCATTACATAGCTGGCCCACTTTGTGCCACTGATGTCATCTGGTGGCTCCAGAGCTATGGGTCCAATGTTGGTCTAACAAATGTGGCTGTTAGTGGAGGTGGATAATTAACACAAATTTGTCGTTACAGCTTGATAAAATTCGTTAGATTCTGAGAGGCTGTCTTTAAGGCATTGCAGAAATGTCGAGATGGTACATAATGGCTACTTATTTTGATTTCGTTATATTGTGCCCATTTTGTTGGGTAATTACTGGGAGAAATGTGAAAGTTTGTAATTTTTTGTAATATTAGGTTGATACGAAGAATCATAAATGCTCTGTGCTGTTTATCATAGTAATATTTGGTACCATGTTAAGTACTGCATTATATTAGGGGTTGCATTATAATAGGGGTTGCATTATAATAGGGGTTTCATGGAAGGAGCCACCCCTTGAAGGAGCCACCCCTTGTAACACTGAATAAATTAACATTGCATGATATATGAAATTGCACTGTAGAGGATGCATGTGTTTTGGAGGCTTAGGTGTATTTTGTTAATTAATTAATTCATTGTTAATCCTTTCTTTTCTGTTTCTGTAGGGATTGGAGAACCTAAAACTTCTAGAAAAGCTGAATCTGTATCCTTCATGATATATGGAGCCCAAGTGGTTTATGGCTTGTACAATGCGAATGATGTGTGGGCAGAAATGCTCGGGAAAGACCTTGAGTGGACTCTTCAAGTTAATGTGTCAAGCATCAATGAATTCTAAGAGTTCTCATAAATTTATCATTCAGGAGTGTCTGCTACTGTACTTGAGTCTTAAGGTTTTTGTGCTTAAATTGTGCCTGTGACTGTTGTTAAGAAATTAGATGCAAGAGTGTTGGACTAAGATTAGGCACAAGTTTGTACTAAAGTTTGGACTAACATTTGGCATAAGGCTGTAATCAAATTAGACTGAAAGTTGGACTATCATTAAGGTTGTACTAAAATTAGGCTCAATGTTGGACTAACATAAGGCACTAAGTTGTAGTAAAATTAGACTGAAAGTTGGACTAACATTAGGCACAAGGTTGTAATAAAATGAGGCTCAAAGTGGTACTAAGCTGGACCAATAGTTGTACTAAAAGTAGGGTAATGGTTTTGGTAAAACTTTCAAAACTGTCCAGAGCGATTGTGTTGAAATTAGGCCTAAGGTTGTGCAAAACTAGGTGCAAGGTTATATTAAAATTGGATACAAGATTTTAGTATTTAAATTAGGTCTAAGGCTGTTATGCTGAAATTAGGACTAAGACTTGTGCTGAAATTAGGTCCAAGGCCGTTGTGTGTAAAGTAAGTCTATGGCTGTTGTGCTGAAATTATGACAGGCTCTTTTGCGGAAATTATGTTAAAGGCTGCTGTGCTGAAATTAGGTCTAGGGTCCTTGTGTTGAAATTATGTGTAAAACTTTATGCTGAAATTAGGTTTAAGGACTTGTGCTGAAATTAGGTCTAAGACTTTTCCATTTCTCTGTCTGGTGACTATTTGGTGTTATTTATCCTTGAATTGAATGAAGCTATTACAACAACATACCAAGTCTTTCAGAACTGTCCAAACTGCGTGCAAATACTAAGCTCCAAGAGTTGGACCTGAGACTGAATCCAGTTGCGCGCAGTGAACCAGACTATCGGCTCTTTCTTATACACATGTTGCCGAACCTCCGTCGACTTGGTAAGCAAGTTTAGTTTTGCCTCTCTGTCTCTCTCTGTCTGTCTGTCTCTCCCTCTCTCTCTCTGTCTCTCTCTTTCTCTCTCTCTCTCTCTCTCTCTCTCTGTCTGTCTCTGTCTGTCTCTCTCTCTGTCTCTGGTCACTGGTCACTGGCAACTGGACTCTGACCTCAACTGGACTTTAATCTCTGGAAAACCCCTCTGATACGACATAGCGCTCATGAATGAGCTGGTGCCCAGCTCTTAGCTTTAGAGGTGATTGCTGTAACCAATCGGCCACCTTTGATATGGAATTTGAAACAGATCAATCGTAAGTTTCGATCGGAGTGATGGTAAAGAACTTACAGAATGCACTCAACTGAGTCTTACTATCTTTTGTTTACTACTGTGAGTCTCCATTTCTCAGCTTGGGCTGTTTTTGTGCTTGCGCAACAGACGATCGTGCTGTGCGGGATCTGGAGCGCAAGGCTGCGCTGATGCACTTCAGCTCTGACCAAGCGACGCTGCTTACGGACCGTCCATTCCGACCTCCGACCCCCGAACAGAGGTCAAATCCGAGGGTAGAACATGTCAGGTCACTGGCCAAAACATCCATGTTCCGTAAGAAACCAATGATGCGGGTTTGGTTTTTATTCTAAATTTTGATTCGTGATTAGGTTTAACAGTAAACACTGTTTGCCACCTGTGCATTGGCATGTTAGATATATTAGTCTGTGTTGTAATGCATTGGATTGGTTAAAATGGATTGAATGAGAATGGATTGGAATGGATAGGGTTAGAATGGATTCTAATGGAATGGGTTAGAACAAATTGGATTAGAATGGATTTGATTTGGGTTAGAATGGATAAGGTTTGAATGGATTGGATAGAATGGACTGAATTAGAATGGATCGGGTTGGAATGGAGTGGGTTAGAATGGATCAGAATGGAATTAGTTAAAATGGATTGAGTTAGAATGCATTGAATTAGGTGAGAATGGATTTTGAAGTGAT
Source organism: Allolobophora icterica (assembly GCA_963556255.1). Taxonomy (NCBI): domain Eukaryota; kingdom Metazoa; phylum Annelida; class Clitellata; order Crassiclitellata; family Lumbricidae; genus Allolobophora; species Allolobophora icterica. Next base: position 6,340,163 of record OY744616.1, read on the forward strand.
TGAATGGATTGGGTCAGAGTAGATTGATAGAAGATGCACATTCTTGTTTATGTGGTACGAAGTTGATTTGGAATGATGATGATGATGGTGGTGATGATGATGTTGATCATAAAATCATGATTGTTTCACTGTCATCTTTGCTTTGCATCGTTTTAATCATTATATTCATCAACAAGGCATCTTCCATCTTCAGCAACATCACCACAGTTGCAGTTTGACCACTTGAATTTCTAGACGAAGACGATGAAGCTTTGCTTAGTCAAGTGTTAAGGACGGAGGGCAACCTGTCTCAAAAAGTCATCACTGGTTCGTCTTCCAAGACAGCAGGCTCAGAGGATTATCCTCCTGAGGGTAGGTGATTCCATTATGTACCATTGTAATTGTAACTGCAAATTTATATAGCACCACTTGAAGAGAGACTCGTCAGAGGTGCTTCCGACCTAACATGATGAAATCATGATAGAACAGAATGGTTAATACCATAGGAGCCTGATTTCTGTATTTGGGTTTTGCCAAGGCTTCTTCAGTGAATTAGGGCTATTATTATTATTATTATTATTATATATTAATATTATTATTATGCATTTATTAAGCACCACTATCTAATAAATAGGCATTAATCAATGGCTTTGAGTGTTAGTGAAGGACTGTGCTCAAGGTCCCTACACATTAACTGTCTCAGGGAGGAGGCTCGAACCCATACTCCCCGTGTTACAAGGCGAGGGCTTTAACCAACCAGCTACCTTAGACAAAGTAGCTGTTAATGACTCCTTTCTTCTGATAACAGAAAATATAAACAGAAAATATAAATTCCGATAACATAAAATATAAATTCCGATAACATAAAATATAAATTCTGATAACAGAAAATATAAATTAATTTATTTCCTCATTCAGAGCATTCCAAAATTCTAATCTCTGATGTTTTGTATTTTCCAAGTCGTTCGCCAAATGAACAAAGCTTATCTGACAAGTGATATTGGCGATTTGCCAACAACAATGAAGTCTTTAACTGTCCAGAGTCTTACGACGTCTCTCACTGAGAAGGGAAAAGTGGTGGATGGCGGCCTAAGAACCTCTTCCACCCAAGCCACTACAGGTTTGTTACTGATCATCTGAAGTGATTTTATTAGTTGTTCGTTAATTTTTAGGTCATATTATATTAAGGTCATATTATTAGTCAGTAATATTAATATTAGTCATTTAGTCACATTATTAGTAGTCACATTATTATTATTATTATTAATTTTTTTATGCCCTGAGGTACACCAGTTCCATCAGGAATTAAAAAGTTATCCGAAGAATACGAAAAACCATTCTGGGATGACTAGAACTTGTCCAGATCTTTCGGGGCAATTATTATTATTATTATTAGTTATTTTGTCATATTATTAGTGTATTACTCTTATTACTAGTCATTGTGTAATAGCGTTAGTCACTTGTTATTATTATTATTAGTCTTTTTTCATATTATTATTAGTCATTTATCATTAGTCAGTTTGGTCATATTAGTTTATTAATCTTATTATTAGTCATTTTGTATGTATGCATGTGTGTATGCACCTGGATACGTATGTGCGTACATATGTATCTGGGTTTATATAGACCACATTTTGTTTTGTGTGTTTGCATTTAGGTCAGATGTTGAATGGTTTGAATGCGGAATCCATCCAGAGCAAATATCCCAACCTCTATCCGATGATCTTGTCTGCTTCAAACTCGGATGACAAAGATCTAAACAAAGCCAGGTGATATCCCAATCGTTTTTCAGGTCACTGTGGCTTCACAGATGGTGGGCATTGTTAATTCTCTTATGAGTAACCTATTAATTGCTGAATTTCTGATAAAGCTATGTCATAGGGTAAACCCTGTTATCTCAATTTTTTATTTTATTTGCGAATTAATTAATTTATTTAATCAAAACAGAGTCATGCAGTGTTTGATTTTGTGCAACAGTTGTTGATTTTATGCAACTGTTGTTGACTTCGAGTGTAATTGTTCTGTTGATTTAGGCAACAGTTCTCAACTTCAAGTTCCAGTTTATATTCTGCTACCGATGTTTACGCTTCTAACAAAGTGGTGGGGCATTTCACCCCAAATCCAGGTATGTCATGAATGTTTGTGCACTAATTTTCCTATGGTTGCAGTCATGTATTGTGATGTTTATTAAACTCGTTTAAATGCCTCTATGGAAGCGGTCCTCTCAAGATCAGGCAATCAGTCAGCTGAGGTGCAGCATTGCAGCATGGATCAAATACTTATATCCTTTGAACAAAATGGATCGAATATTTATATCCTTTGAACAAAATGGTTTGAATACTTATCCTTTGAACAAATTCTATACACAAAGGTGCATAGCATGATGCTTCATGATCTCAGTGTCCCTCCCTACCCAACAGTGTCGTGAACCTGCTCTGGGGTTGTCTCGGCTGGATAATATTTGTGCAGCTTTTTCTGTCAAAATCTTTAAGCAACTGCGGATTATGACTGCTGACATAGGCGTATCAGTATTTTGCAGTTAGTCACAGCACTGAGGTTGCATACAAGGAACGAATTGTTCATCATAAAAATAAGGAACTTACTGGAAGAAAAATAAATGAAATTAAGCCAGGTACCGTTGACTGAATGACTTAGTAAGGGTTCCTTGCTCTGAAAAAGGTCAGGAACCACTGCATTTTTGTGCAATTATAACGGAATTAACGTGAATCTGGTGTGAATATAAAACAGTAAAATCGAGAGATTAAGTAAGAATTTGATACTTTGTTAGAAATGTACGAAGCAAAAGTGCAGCTCACAGCTGCGCATTCTCCACCGTCTCCAGCACCTGGCGCAGACTTCGATGAGCAGACGGGTTGCACAGTGGAAATGTATGGGGTAAGATGTGATCATCTGATTATGCCACCTGGCTCTACCATCCGACTCCTTTCTGATACCTCTATCTGACTTCACCTTCTGACTCCGCCATGTAATTTTACCATCTGAATCCACCATTTTACTCTGCCATGTTATTCCACCATCTCATTCTGCTATGTGATTTCACCTGATTTCACCAGTTGATCCCACCATCTCACTCTACCATGTAATTCCACCATCTCATTTTACTATGTGATTTCACCATTTGATCCCACCATCTCGTTCTACCATCTGATTCCGCCTTCTGTTTTCAACTTCTAATCCTACCATCTCATTGTACCATCTCACTCTACCATCTCATTCACAACTGATTTACATTAATTTTTTTAAGGAACACGAGTTTGATCAAGATGGTCCTTCCAGTCTTCAGGCACGTCCATCATCACCACTGCCACCGCTGTCTCCACCGTCTTCCAGTGTCTTTTGGGAACACCCAGAGCCTGCTCCCAACCCACAGACTGCCCCAGCATCTTCCGGATCACCCAACCCCCAGGAGGTGTTCATTAGTCGAATCAGCGACCTGGCAGACAAGTACTGGAATGGGGCTAAGTCACTGATGAAAAATCAAAGATTTAAGAGTGAGTGACCTTGCTTATTATTAGTTATTATAATATGCATTATTAAGCGCCACTGACAAAGCATCAGTCGATGGCGCTGAGCCATTGTGAGTGATGGACTTGCTGAAAGTTCCTACACCAGGGGTGGCGAACCTATGGCACTCCAAAGTGGCACGCGTTCAAATTTTCTGGGCACGCGGAATTCAGAGTGTCCCCCAAAATTTTAAACTTAGAAACACAAAATCCATGTAGGAATCCACATTTAGTTGTTTGAAGGACTTCATTTTAACACCATTCAACAACGATCCTTGAAATAACATCTTTAATTCATTTTTGTTATGCTTTGTTAACGTAAACCTGTACGAGAAAAATAATTACTTACTGTGCAAAATTCCGATGGGCACGCGACGGTATTTTTTAAAATGATTTTAAAAAGGTTCGCCACCCCTGCCCTACACAGTAACCGTTTCAAATTCATACTGTGTGCCTTGCAAGGCGAGCGCTCTAACAAATCAGCTGTCATGTCTTAAATATGGTCGACCTACTTTTGCCCAGATTCCTCAGCTATCATCACTTCTAACAAATCGACTACTGTGTCTTATATTTATATCGCATTGGTTGAAAACATTTTAAAGGTGTCTAACCATTTGGTATTGACTTCTTCAAACTAATCAGCTATTGTGGCTTATGCTTGTATAACAATGGTTGAAATGATTTTAATGGTGTCTAACGAGAGTGCTCTAACCAGTCGGCTACCACTTCTTCTAACTAATCGGCTACTTTGGTTTATGGCTGTTCATCATTGGTTGAAATCGTTTTAAAGGTGTCTAAAGAGAGTGCTATAACCGAGACCACTACTCTGTTCCACAATACAAATACATGCACAAGAAGCAGAGTTTGTTGCAAGCCACAGTTCTTGTGTTTCTCTTTTAGCCAATGTTACAGAACTGATTCGTAGCATTCAGCCGGAGCAGGTTGTCATGCCAGGTTCTATTGGTGCTGGAGATGTGGCCACTCCTGCAGCTGGATCGTCTTCATTGTCTTTGCAACGGCAGCTGGACCACCTGAGGAGCGAACTTAACCGAGCGCGCGACGAGAACATGAGAATGCACGAGAAGGTCGTTGCCGTGACGATGGACAGTGGCCTTAGCGATGATGGCAGCTCAGGACTTCCTGTTGATGAAACTAAGCTTAAGTCTTCATTGATTCGAGCCCAGCGAGACTTAGTAAGTTGTGGAATTTTCTTATTGCAGATTTTCCAGTGGTTTATGTCCGCGCTCAATAGTGTAGTGGTTAGCAATGGACCGTCAATCAAAAGGTTGGCGTTCAAATCCCTCCAAGGCAGAAATTTGGTTTGAGATTTCTGCCCCAACTGCGTCCCCTAGCCAACTCAGATAAAATGAGTACACTGTCGTACGTTGTCGGATGGAAGATGAATGAGACAGTTAGGGAGAGGATTGGCCACCCACCTTTGTATGCTGAGGCTAAGAAAATGAAATCGCTAACATTTCATACTCATGGCTACCTCAGGGCTAACTTAAGGGACTGTTCTTCTCTTTTTATGTCGGCACAACTATTGTGGATAGGTAAGATAATCAAAAACATAGCAAGACTTGCACTAAGCACTTGAATTAATTTGTAACTTTTATCATGCCACTGTTTAATGCACAAGGCATCAACCGATGGCACACCAAAACCAAGCAATAATCAGGTCAATATCCAGAAGACCACTCCAATAAAACAGAGACAGTCTATAGTGGATAAGCAATCTGAAAACGTAAGTCTTAAGTTGAGAACGAAATGACACAAGCAACTGAGCAGAACGGGCAGACTCAGGGAGATTCCAAAACTTAGGTCAAGAAGCTCATCTGTAAAAGCTCAATCACCAAGAACAGTTCTGGTCATAGCAAGAAAACGGGACTTGAAAAATGCCTGAATAACGAATGTCAACCATGTCAATGCCTTTCTACTACTGAATTCGGTTTTTCGTATGTTTTGAAGGGAATTTTACGTGGTCGGCTTCAACAAGTAACAGAGGAAAATAAGTCGCTTAGCGAACGTATAACTGAGCTTCAATCTGTCACTAGGACTCCAGCCGTCCCATCCGGTTCTGCAGAAGACAGATCAGAGATTGGTGAGTTACCCAGCTACCATACTACTACAGGAGATGTTTACAGATAGACTGACCAGTTGATTGACTGGTTGCATATGGATGGTTGGAGGGATGGATAATTCCAGATTATATCACGTCAGTTGACTGTTAATTGAATGGCCTGATGAATGGAAGGATTAATACATGGGTGAATGGATGGATGTTTGACTGGATGAATGGCTGGGTGGATGGATGTATAGATATTAGACAGTGGTCTGTTTCTAAAGGTAAATCAATGCTGGATGTCTTCTGTTACTTTAAGTCAATTGTCGCCTTCACATTTGTACATACTTGTACATACGTCATGCATAATATACACATGCGCATACCTATAGATGTACATACATACACACATACCTAAAAGCTACACAATCATACGTACACAAACGCATACATGCATACTTGCTTAGGTATATGCATATGTTAAGCATAGAATTTCTTCCGCATCACTTGCTGATAAGCATTTTGTTTTTTACATTTTTACTTGGAATGGCAAGATGCTGTTTGCAAGAGTGACATTGTTGGAGTCGTTAGTTTAGTTTAGGTGACACCAGTTATCTCCTGGGTTTAGTTTCTGCATCAACTTCTTTTGTGTGTTGTGTCAGAGAGACTTCTGCTGGATAACAATCGGTTAAAGCAGGAGACCGAAGCATTGACAATTCGCTTGAGGCAGTCAGCTCAGATGCAGGAACTGGCAACGATGCTTCAAGAGGGCCACAAGTAAAATCTTAATTACGTCACTTAACAATTAAAAGGACTACTTACAACACTCAGGGCCGCCGACAGAAATTCCGGGCACCTAGGCAGAGCAACCACAGGCCCCTAGGCAGAGCAGTCGTGGGCCCCTCGGCAGAGCAGTTCTGGGCCTCTAAACTATCTTTAGGCTTTATATAAATATAATATCGTACGGTCGTACGAAAAAATATAAAAAAAACACAAATTGAAATAATAACAGTACGACCGTACAATATTATATTTATATAGTATTATATACAACTATGATTTTATTCAGATGCTTATAGTTTAAACTGATAGTAGTTAAGCATCAGATAATATATTTTAAAAGGCATAAATCATAAACTTTGCATAACTGATTATAATATTTTTCATAAGTTGATTGCGGGCCCGGCCCGGGCCCCTAAAAAGTCGCCGGGCCCCTGGGCATTTGCCCCCCTGCCCTCCCTCTCGGCGGGCCTGACAACACTGAAGATCATTAGTACTCAGGGCCGGATTAAGGCTAGTTCAGGCACAGTTGCTGCGATTACCTATATAGCCATCAGCACGGGGCCCAATTACAAGTACAATAAAAAAAAATTTGATGTACTTCCGAAAATGCGGGGCCCTTAAAACTGCGGGTGCTGCAGCACCCTTAGCACCCCCTTAATTCGGGCCTGTAAGTAAACGACTTAACGTTCAGAGTAATACATTTTGCTTTTACAGCCTTGCAATTATGTAATTTCCACAATTCCGCTGTCGTCAGTATCGAGTTCATTTTACATTTATCAAGATGAAAGCATGAAGTAAATGTATTAGCCAAATGTATTAGTCACATGTTTATCGTTCTACTTTCTATAGGTCTCTCGTTCAGACGAATGAACATCTGCTCAAGGAACTGAACGAAGCAAGACGTCGGAACAACGATGAGTTGCATAACGTACAGAGAAACTATGAACAGCAGCGAAGATGACACTTGAACGGATGGAAGAAAATCCAAGATTGTTGTCAGTTCACCGAACGAATCGTGTTGCTCAAAATAATTCTGAAGGGATCTACAGTACTTGCCATGCAGAAATATAATTCACGGGAAAATGCTGCCAAAGAATATGTATCGACTGTGATTGTCTGGCTAACAGATTATGCGATTTATTGCATCATATTTATATTTTTACAAATTGACATACAGATTGATATTTTGATTTGAACGATTTTAAACATACTGACTGAATTTGTAGACTACTAATCAATTACATGTAACTGGGTAATCTAGATAGATTTTAATATTGTCATTAGATTGGAGATAAACAGTAAATAAAACATGCTGTTTTCTAGAAAATTGGATGTAAATAGTCTATGCCTTAACATGAAATATTGTATTTATTTGATAAGTGTGGTAGTCGCCAGTTCAACAAACGAACGTGTTGCTCAAAATAACTCCGATGGCATCCGCTTGCCATGCAGAAATATAATTCAAAGAAAGATGCTGCCAAGACGGTGTATCGAATGTGGTATATTATATAACAGAAAACCGAAGCATTCAAGAGAATTATTTTTTAATTAAAGGTTTGAGGAATTGCAGGGTAAAGGCAATTTCATCACATATATAAGTAATTGGGAGGTCCTCGGTAAACAGGTGCAAGTTGAACAGCCACCCGACACTTTGAAGCAATGCTAATGAAATAGTCGCAGATCAGAATGCTAGTAATTTGTTCAGCAAATTTGGTAAACTGGTTAATTATAAATACCCTTCTTTGCAGACATTAATGAACCCCCAGTTTGTTTTACCCAGAAAATGTAATGCATTGTGGGAAATAGAGCTATGACCTGATAGCTCTAACAAATTCTTAGTGGTTGATGGATGCAACACTTGGACCTTTGGCTAACTCATAAAGCTTAACAATGTTGTTTTAGGAATTTCTTTTTACACTACACTGAACTAGAGCATCTCACAATTTTAACACTTTAGTGATGAGCGTGTACTCAAAGTGACTGGGAAACCAATGCAGCTAGTCGTTAAAGTGTTAACCGAATTTGGTAGTACTTGTAGCACTCGTCTTCATCACCTTTGACTAGCAAATAGAACAGCAAAAATCATTCTTTAATTTGTTTGCAATGTTACAACTGCAAGAACACTCCTATGTAACATGGTTGGTTGTGGGTTAACAACTTGTACAAGGTCGTTGCATAGCATCCTCGGGATCTGCCAAAGTAAATCTGCTGGCACTGTATTCAAAGATGCTCCAGATGGCAACTTCACTGGAACTCTGTGGAGCAGGCAGAGGCCATACTGAACATCCATCTACTTCAATCTGCACATCTCAACCAACATGTAACCGAAACCTCCCCAACATGGTTGCGGTGTATGAACCTTGAGCAAGTCCCTCACCCACGATTGCTCAGTGCCATCGATTGATGCTTGGTCGTTCGATAATTGTGCTCAATAATAAATGGTTAACAACAAGATTCGCAATATTTGTTAGTGTGCGCACATTTGTGTAACAGACTTCAAATCACAACCAGTTTTATCAGTTTTATTTATTCTCTCTGACTTCTGACACCTACGAAGGAGGATGACAAACAAACTTCCCATAATTGGGTAGTGTCTTAACTATAATGTTCTGCCCCACTGACAAACGTCGACTTAGAAGGTCGTGTGTGGCCGGGCAGTGGTGAAACGTGGGTGGTGCAGCTGGCGATTCACTCTGTGCGGCAGAGGAAACGAGATCTTGCTGTCCTAAAACACACACATCAAACAGGGTTTAGCAAACGAATGTAGGATAAAATTACAGCAGCAAGGATCATCACAACTGCAGACAAAGAAGCCAATATTATTCACTTGTTGAATGCCACTATCTAATGACCACGCATCGACAATTGATGGCGCTGAGCAGTAGTGAGTTAAGGACTTGCTCAAGGTACTACACATTAACCATCTCAGGAGAGGAGGCTCGAACGCATACTTCATGCATTACAAAGCGAGTGCTGTAACCAATTGGCACCTAAACCAATAGCTTACGAGCTAGTTTCGTCATTAAGTGAAAACGCGTTTATTTACACCATATGGGTTCAATTTACAAGTGAATTTGGAAATAATTGGTTCATGGTTAAAACTTGCAATACATTCATAGTAGGTATTTGTCTGGACCGAACATAACCCTACAAGGCAGGACATGATAGCCGATTGGTTAGAGCGTTCACCTTGTATCGCACAGAGTATGGGTTCGAGCCTCTCCTCAGTTCCTAGGGACTGAGCAAGTCCTTCACTCATAGCTGCGAAGTGCCATCGATTGATGCTTGGCCATTAGATTGGTGCTTAATAGATGGATAATAATAAGAATCATAAAACTCGACTTACAGACTACTCTACAGTACAGTTAATGTATCAGAATCTTACAAATTGGCTCAGTATGGGTGGTGCCAGTCCCAAGCCTCGATAAAGGAGGACACTAATCATCTTTGTTATAACACAGCATTGTTAAACAGTAACAAATATTCAGTATTTCTTAAATGGCAATGAATAACTTTTATTTTTATTAAATCGGCTAATTACTGATGCCATGCTTATTACAAAATAAGCACCAACACACTACAGATGCTCGCATTTTGTAGTTTATCGCAGTCAACTTATCAGAACCATTTCTAAAACTTAACCACTGCCTATTTCCACTACTATTAGTGAATCGCCCGTCAAAGTACTATCAAATCGACATTTGTTTTAAACTGCCTTGCTGCCTGAAGGCAGTATAATTGAAAGCTGTAACATTGAGAAACTAACCAGGAACTGCTTCAGATTCTTGGACTTGACCTTGTTTGCAGCAATGACCTGAACCTTCATGATCTGAATGGAGCTGGCCCTGGCACGGTGACGTGCTCCCATGTCACGATCTGAAAAACAATGAACACTGTTACTAACGAATGATCATCGCAAGCTAAACATGAACACAATCAAAATTACGTCTGCAAATTTCCTAATCTGACATTCAGCTTGTGCACATAAAGTCACATCATCAAAGTGCCCGAAAGCAACAATATCCATTTGCCAGACTCATACATGACATTTCAATTTTACAATTATTCTATCCGTATAATTTTAGTAAATTTAACTAAATGTACAATTTACAGTACGTCACCTTACATGTTCTGTGTTTTGTTCCTTTTTAATGCAAATCCCTCAGAGTTCTATTACAAAAGGATTAATCAAATCCAAGGTTAGATTAGTTTGTCCGTTAAATGGTGCAATATAAATGTTGATAACAATTACAGTAGGTGACGAGTCTTAAGCACCTGTGAGGGTCCAAAACAGTGCTATATAAATCGGTAGCCACATACATACCAGAGTTATAACAGCCCATGGTAACATGGATGCTCCTCATGTCCAGAATGCAGCAGTAAAGTTTTGTAATGGATCATAATTGTCTGCTACTTACAGCACTGTGTCACTGCTCCGGCTGTGGTCAGGTCGCGGTACTCGCGATACATGTTGTGCGATCCACTGCGAGAGTCATAACGCAACCAGATGCCAAAATTCTTGATTGATGTTGGCTTCTTCTCATAAACCTACAATACACACGTCAAAACTGAATGATTAAACAGAACAGCATCTCATAGCAACTCTCTTGAGCTATATAAATGCCTAAGTATCTATATATGTACACTACAGCCATGGATCCTCTTTACAATGAAGGCATTGTTAAACAAAATATATGCTTAGTCATTTTCAGTTGCCAAAGCAAGGTTACTGAATAAACTTCCACTGTCGTACAGCATCCTGCAAGGAAAACGTCGATTCGATAGACCGTACAGGTCTATCAAATCGACGTTTTCCTTGCAGGATGCTTTTGCCTTTTAATGTTAAGCTGCCTTTCTAACTCATTTTAATAACATTTACAACAGAATATTCAGTTACTGGACCTGTTTCTAAGCTAGGATGACTGATGCCCAGTGTAGGACCACATATAAGATACGTGACATGATTGTCAATCAATAAAATCTTAAGACTAGGTAATGTGTAACATGATTGTCAATTACTAAAGTCCAAGATTAGGTAAGATACGTGATGACTGTCAATCAATCAAGTCCTAAGCTTAGGTAAGATAAGTGATGTGCCGATGACTGTCAATCAATAAAATCCTAAGATTAAGTCAAATGTGTGATATGATTGTCAATTAATAAAGTCCTAAGATTATGTAAGATATGCGACATTATTGTCAATCAATCTGCAGTCCGATATGAAAATGTAGCTGTTACCTGGCTGCAGCAAAGTATCTCTCCGTGGGTCTTCTTCACCTTCCTCAGCATAGACGCAAAGTACCAGAAGCGAGACTTTGCCTGCAGACGGTCAGGGGCGAAGATTCTCATCTGATAGATGGGCTGCACCCGCATCTTGGGCGTGGGCATCATACGCCCGAGCACTTTGTACTCCTTCAACTACAAAATTAAAGAAAGTCTTATGAAAACTCTGAAAAAAGACACTGTCATCAAAGACTATGTGTAAATATACACATTTTTACTACCTGGGACCATATCACTAAAAGAAACCGCTGTAACTTCAATTTGCACATTAAAGCGGTTACTAGTTTACTTATTACTGCCTCATTCGTGCATTTTAATTTTTGACAATGATACAACTATATTTGATCTTCAAACTTTGGAAAAAAAGTTACAATCGTTTTGAACTGTTGCAGCATTCTGAAATTTGTCGAAAGCAAATTTCGACAGTTTCAACCAGAAAGTCTGCATTTCTTTCAGCACAATCTTCTAACTTCTGTTTCATAAAGAATACGAAGTTAAGGGTTGTGCTATAAAGCAAAAACAAATGTTAGCAGGATCAGTAATGGTGCTAAATAAATTATGTATTCACACGGCGTGCTGTTTAAGTATCGGGGGCTACTCGCGGAGCTAGTAAAAAAACAACTCATCTCAAGACCATACTGTTTGTTTGTACGAATTTCATTTTTGTCCTCATAACTGTAACTGTCGACACGCCAGCGGCACTGATAATACTGTAAACATAGTTTTGTTGTATTTTTGTTTTGGTTCAACCGTACGTAAGCGTGATTGTGATTCACGCAACTTTTCAAGTCAGTGAACGGCTATTTTGTGCACATTGAAGACTTCAATTCATCATGGCGGATGGACAGCACGCTTTCCGAATTCCACTTTGTGCCAAAAGTTAACAGCGATGGCGATCATTTTAGACCATCAACGGAATTAATGTCGATAACAGCTTCCTGGTATACATTATATGGGTTACGACTTTTACGAATTTCGCATATTTTCTGTTCTGGAGTAATTTTACTGAATTTTCTCCTCACCTGGCCTGTGGCTCGCATTTTCGTTCGGATCAAAAGGAAGTTCAATCGTCAAACGCAGTCTGGTGACTTGCTCCGAACACCACCTAGTAAGTAAGTGTGTAAGCCAGATCTTGCGGTTATAATACTTACTCTTATAAGTAAGTAAGCACCCTTGTAATTTCATCTCGCAAACACTCATGCGTTACATTGTATGTAACCATTACACACATATTTAAAATTGATTATAACTTGAGCAAATATAATCGATGGGTCTGAAGAGCTAGATATAACTTAATATACATCGGTTCAAAAATAGGCCTACTAATTGTAAACAGCTTGCATCTTACAAGCTATAGTAAGATACTGTTTGCCTTCTGTTTCGAAGAGAACCTAATTTGTTAACTAATCAGCTATAAACTAATGAAAGCTCTATCTGTAATTACAAGAGTATTGTAATCGTCATCTCGAGATTTCTACAGCGCCATAACACTACGTAGGCCTATTGGTGAGATCTTTCTTTGGTCAGGGTAAGCGGGAGTTAATAGGCCTATATGTTTCTATAGAGGAGCGGGCCATAAAGTTTCGATCATCCTTAAATAATTTTTAATTATACTCAATTATATTTCTTAATTTTAAGCATACATAGAGCTTATGTTGATGTATAAGGATAGTTACAGGTCGTATTGCGCGCCTATAGTACTGTTATAGAGTTTTATTATAGTTCAATTCTTCTATTGTGTAGGCCCTACGACTTTTTCAGTCAGAGACATCCGGTACTCGAAGATATATGTTTCAACACTACTATACAATAAAGTAAAACAATAAAACTGTGTTGATATTGTCCTCCTTCCCAAGTTCAGAAGTGCACATGACCTCAGACAAAGTATCGATGGCGCTGAGCAATTGTGAGTGAAGGACTTGCTCTACAGAGTTAGGCCTACTGCCTCGGACGAGGCTCGAACCCGTACTCTCCGCGTTAAAGGCTGAGCGCTTTAAGTAAACCGATTGCTGGGACCGATTTTACCCCAATAATCGGCCACCGTGCCACACACCTTAGAAGAAATCCCAATAAAGTCGTTAGAGAACTCTGCATATTAAAAAATAAGAAATGGCTTTGCGCCCCTACCCAGATTTATACTCTCAAATCAGTGTTTCTATGGGCTTAATAATGGCAAGAGCTCTTCTAGCCGTTTCATCAGAGAACAATCTTCTGAATATAGAATGACTTCTCTTTTTTAGAATGTACGCAAAATACTTAACCGTAGTCGTTCTTTCCATCAACAGTTCTTCGGCATATTGGATGTATCTTCCGGTGTATAGCTGCGTTACAGAGAGTCGATAAAATGGCAAATCAAAAGTGAGAAAACTAAATCATTTTCGTCTGCCAATCACTTAGCACAGTAAACTTCGTATTTGGATTGTGCTTTTATATTCATATAGTTTTGTTGGTTTTATGATGCAACTGACTGCGCTGCTTGTGATCGAAGGGGGTATTGACGCGGTAATATTCACGTGTCGCCGCCGCTCTTCTTCGTTTTCTTGTAAGGTTTCTCAGAACTGCCAACCAGTTGTGTATTTTATTGGCAGAAGATTATTCTAAAACAGTCAGAGTGTAAAAATTTTACAAGATGCCTTTTGCACCAGTGTAAATTACGCGTCAGTTTAATATGCTTACGCTTCCCCTTGAAAAGCATTGGACAAATGTTGCTCAAAATGCCGTTTGCATTGTCTGTTTAAGCGGGATCTACCCGAATCGCAGAAACTCGATTCCTCGAAATGTGGTGAAAATAAAAAAACTGGTCCAATTCCCGAAAAACAAATTTACTACAAAGCGTTCGAAATAACGAAAACAAGTTTTGACTCAACTCCTGAATATTATATTTGCAACTATCCCTAAGAGCTAGATCTGCACAAATAATTTTTGTTCACTTCAAAAGTTGGTTCAGGGATTTGATGGAAATTCAGGTTAGAGGATTGGGGTTTTGGGGATATGCTATGCAGCCGTTTAAGCTCGTCCAGTCAATAAATAAAATTTTATAAATGACTTAAATTTTATTTTTCTGCTTCAGACATATACCTGCGGTTATCTGGGCCCAGCGAAGTGATCGCTTGTATGTTACCATCAACGTTGAAGATTGCAAAAACGTTGATGTCAACTTCACAGAGAAGGGCCTCTCCTTCAGGTCAGAATTTCTTCAGTCTGTACAACTAGTTAGCATGTGTTCATGATTTGTTACAGTTCAGTCCTGAAGCTTTGCCTATGTTGGGCCCACCAGCTGGACTTGCCTTTCTCAAGAGCTACGGCTTCAGCTCCTCAGTCTACCTTCGACAGTTTCTCAAGCGCCTGCAGTCTGTATTATTCGACAGTAATTTCACTGGTTTAGGTTGGGAGTGCCTCATCAGAGTTTGTTCTTGAAGTGGCACTTTATAAATATCAGACAACATTATTACAGTTGTAATCGCTTTAACGACGAGCTGCATCGGTTTCCCAGTCAATTTTAGCACATTGTCATCATTAAAGTTTAAGCCACTCGAACGATAGCCTTTCGGTCTGAATCTCCGCATCACGAGTTTAAAATCCCATGCATCGTGTCAAATCATTGTCAAATGATATAAACCATTATTGTGGTAATATATAAAAATATTAAACAAAATGATTAGAGGTACAGTATGCCTTCTGCTTCGAAGAGAACTTAACTGTTAACTAATCAACTATAGACTAATGAAAGCTCTCTTTAATTACAAGAGCTAGTATCGTAATCGTAATCTCGAGATTTCTACAACGCCACAAAGCTACGTTTACTATCCGACCGTATGGGACTGAACATTCTTATCTGTGTTTCAGACACATGCCCTGCATTTTTAATTCTTGACCAACTACAAGCTCAGCATTTACCTTTGTAAAGTATTGTGTTCTTCACGCGTTACTTACTTACTTTAGTGACTCACTGTGGGAGATCATAGCGCTCTATTCTGTCCGAGTCTGGGTTTGCCAGTTAGTTCATATAGTGATTACCCAAATGATTAAGACTATATATGATAAGATGAAACAAAACAGAATTTTGTTTGCAGTGGGAAAGGTGGGTCAGAAAATCAGGAGTATGAACTGAACGTGGAATTCTACAAGAAGATCAATCCAAAGGTCAGTTTAACATTTCAACTGCTATTTAAGTAGTTAGTTATCTAGCTCCTATTGGTACCTGGCAATAGCACTGCCTACACAAAGTGACTGGTGTTATAGTCATCAAGAATAACATGCTTTCTACATTCCGCCACGCAGTCCGCAATCTTCGGGCATGGGTCTTTGTTTTAGCCTCGATGTAATGCTGTCTTATGCATTCCATTTTTGCTGCCCATATGGATTGCAACCGACTACCAATGTTTGTCTGAAGTTCGAACTCTCTCTTCCTTTAAGAAATGCCTCAAAACTCACTATACTTCTTTTTGTATCTCAAAGATCTGGATATCTAACTGCTCTTCATCTTGCGACTCACAAACTGCGCCTCAGATTCACACTTCTGTGTGACTTTGCACACGTTATAAATGTTTGTAATAATAATTATAAAAATAACTCGTAGCCTGTTGCTGTTTGGGTAATTTAACTTAGAATATTTTGGATTTTTGTGTTAGTTAAATCTACAATGTTCTGGATTTCTAGGAATCTAAATACGCCATTCTTTCACGTCACGTCCCAATGGTCATCAAGAAAGAAGAGAGCGGACCGTACTGGCCACGTCTCGTCAGCGGAACAAATAAAGTTAGCAGAGATTTTTGTTCTCGTGTTTTACTGCAGCACTGATATGCGATTATACCACTCAAACTTATGATCTTAGTCCTTAGTCCTTTTTACTTGGTACTTAGTCCTGTTTACTTAAGTCCTTAGTCCTTACCGTGCAGGTCTGCACATTGGGCAATGTGACTTCTCTGTTCACCTCTGTCCACAATTCGACAAATGAATTTGTTGCATTGTGTGTGTTGCTGGAGGGTTTTCACAGGATGGGTTGCAAGCATACTGTGGAACCCTCCTCCTTTATCCTGTCTTGGGACTGGCTCAGACTGCATGAGGTAGTCTGAGGTAGGGTTTAATGGCTAGTGTAAATTTTCTGTTAAAGGTACACAGGAGCATCCTCTAAACCTGCTCTGTTATAACATGAGTTCTGATATAATGCAGTCAGTGACTTGGATCAGAATTTAGTTCAGCTTCATAAGAACAGTTTTAGGTGTGGCTGAATATGACGGCCAAGAAATGCGAATCTGGTGTCATGTCATAGCCTTGCTTTTTGGGTGTGGAGCCTTGAATCATCCTGCGGAACTGAACTGGCTCTCGAATAGAACTTTACAAGGAGGTATAGTAGAGATGTTCTTTTGGCAATTAACCCCTTCTCTTTTCTTTTCAGACACACTGGCTGAAGACCGATTTCAACAAATGGCGAGACGAAGATGACTCAGACGTCGACGAGAAACAGGACGCCGACTTTGAAGATGTTAGTTTTTCAGTTGCTCATAAATATCGTGTACATTATCGTAGAGCGCTTAACAATTGTAATTGGTAACTTATGTTGCACCAGGTGTCTTATGCACAAGACTTCAACCGATGGTACACCCAAACCAAGCCATAATCAGGTCAATATCCAGAAGACCAGTCCGTAAGACAGAGAGGCAGCCCATGATGGATAAGCAATTTGAAAAGTTGTTTTAAGTTGAGAACGAAATGACACAAGCGACTGAGCAGAGCGCACAGACACAGGAAGAGAGTTCCAAAAATATGTCCAGCAACCGAAAAAGCTTGCTTACCAAGAACAGTTCTTGATCTAGGTATGACCAGACAAAGATAATCAGAAGGCAAATCCGTAAAACAGAGAGGCAGCCTGTGGTGGATAAGCAATTTGTGAGCAGTAAGTCGTACATGTGTTAAACATTCATACACTCGTTTACAATACCTTAAATTATTTGCATTTCTGCAACAGTAATCACCAAGTCATATTGCCACATGTTGCTTGCATTTCTGCAACACTAAATACCAACTTGCATTACCATCCATTGCTTACATTTCTGCTTCATAAATGCCTGGTCACATTACTATAAATTGCCTGTCTCGTAGTGACTCGTATTTGTGATGTGATATATAAAGGAGAATCATATTAATTGGTAATTTTCTCAAAATTTTCCATTTTGTGAGTGATTTCGTTAATTGATTCAGAATACTTATATTTTGCCCCAAGCCCAATTCCAGCGTTAAAGAACAGTTTTCAAATGCTTATGATTTATACAAGAACCTTGCAAATTTAGACATTTTCTTTGCCAATTGTTAACTCTAGATGATGTCGAAGATGGGCCAGTTCAACACATCAGGGTCAAAAGACATGCCGGTTAGTTTCTGCTGAACATAGTCACCCAAAACAGTCTATACTTTTGTTTAGGTTATGTAGAGGATGCATGATATTGTAGAGGTTATGTTGGACTGTCGATGAGAGGCCAGGGGTTCAAATGCCCACCAGCGCAGAAATTTGGTTCAAGATTTCTGCTACACCTGAACCCCCTAGCCAACTCAGCTATCGGGGGGGGGCCCGATAGCGCATTGGATAACATCTGGCGTAGAGTGCGAGAGGTACAGAGATCGAGTCCCATAGGCGGACATGCTTTGTAGGCTGCAATTTGCGCCGTGTATTGCAGGCTGTCTGTTCTGTTAGTAGTTAAGATTTATCGCATAACATGTACTTGTACAGCGCGGTGCGTTTGCAGGCACTTAATTAAAGAATAAATATTATTATTATTATTATTATAATGTGTACACTGATCTTACACTGTCGGTGGGAAGATGAGATGGTGAGGGAGAGAACTGGCCACTCGCCCTCGTATGCTGAAGCTAAGAAAATGAAGTCGCTAACACTTCATACTCATAGCAACTAAAACAGCATAGTCAGTAAAAAAATGACTATGTAGTCTGTGTGCATCCTGACTTCAGCGACAGATTTTTACCTTTCACATCAAAGAGTGCCGTGGGCATGGCTCTCTAAGGGATCTAATCCAGTCCATCTTAACATCAATAGAAAAAGAAACCAAAGCAAAGTGAGGGACCAGAGGTTCTCGCGACGGGCAGACAAATGAAGCAGTTGACGACTTATGTATTAATCATAATTATAAACTCCAAATTTCTACAGTGCTACTCGAAAGCTAAGCACAAAGTAACAAGCTTATTCACAAGCACGTTTTTCAATAGGGACGCTACAGGTGGCTACATTCAGAAAAGTGAAAAAGACATAAGATACTTGGTGGGACATGCTAGCCAATTGATTAAGAGCGCTTGCATCGTAATGAGGAGTGTGGGTTCGTGCCTCCTCTGCTGAAATGGTTACTGTATAGGAACCTTGAGCAAAGCCTTCACTCACAGTTGCTCAGCACCATTGATTGATGCTTAGTCAATAGGTACACATGATTAATAATAACAAATTTTTTTGGTGCCCGAGGGATCACGTTTACCTTGGACAAAAAACAGTGATGATAATAAAATAAATTATAATTTCGTCTGAGAAATCTGATTTTGACCAGGCTGTGCCAGTGGCTTACAATTTTAAACCAGTTACAGTGACCATTAGGTGATGCGATAATACAGTGCTAGAGAAGTTATTAAATTATATTAGATTTTGTAGAAAAATATAAATTAGTATTTTTCTGTTTTTTCAGCACTTTGATGACAGTGATGATGAAGGTAATTTCATTATTTTGATTTGAAATCATATTATTCTGTAATAATGCATTTGCTTTAATCAAATTTTTTTTTCTATTTTATTTATCTGGGGACTTGTGGGACATGGTATCTGATTGGTTAGAGCCTTGTAAAGTGGGGAGTACAGGTTCAGTCCTTCCTGAGATGGTTACCATGTAGGAACCTTGAGCAAGACCTTCACTCACAACTGCTCAGCACCATCTACTGATGCCAGGTCATTAGATAGTGGCACTTAGTAAATGCATAATAATAATAATTAGGAGGAGACTCTAAAAGACATTCAGAAACGATGATGTAATCAGTGTGTTTTCAGACGCTTTAATTTTAATGATTAAATGCACTGCGCGATTAAACAATGCAAACGACACAATTCGTGTAATTTATAGAAATAATGGAAACTCTCGTTTTGGAACTGATGCAAATTAGGTAATATGGTTAGAGGAAACCGATATTCGTTCTAAAAAGTTTCACTAACATCACTGTGTTTCTTGTTTTACAGAACTTCCCGGTTTAGAATAAATCTTCTGACGAAATCCAGCAAATGCAAAAAATTCCTCTGTGTCTGACCTCTGGAATCAATCAGTTTTTACAACTTCTTCTGCCATCGCCTCGCTTGGAAATACAGCCTGACAATTTTTGATCGAGACGGCCGAAAAGTCTGCAAAAATTACGAGTTTCACCAAGCCAGGGATTTGTAGATGTGCTACTGTCTTTAGCTTTCTGGAAACTTGTGATGCTGGATTTGACACTTTTAAGCCGTTTCTTCCATTGCTGAATTGCTACCCGAAGATATTGTGCATCTGTTTGGGACACTTGTTTGGGGACACACTGTTCTAATTCTACCCAGCGTTTTTTGTTGCTATTCTGTGCTAACGTTTTTAAACGTGCTTCGTCGCGTTTTCGTAACGTTTTCACAACCTGACTAATGCCGAGGAACAAGATAAAAAACAAAGCTTTTAATAATTGGTAATTTTTTTATGTTTGGCTGAAGTTTGCCAGCAATGTAGCTTTGCTGCATAAGTATTTGTATGAAGTAATTAGTAAGCTGAAGATAAAGCCTGTTTGAGTTCTGCTAATTGAACAGGGGACTCTGTAGAACTGACACATAGCATGTTCAGTTGTTCACTATGGTTTAGATCACTATTCTGGCGTCACCTAGCTTCACTTTATGCAAATGGTCACAGAATCTCCCAGTATCACAATATTAATAAATGTGCACAACATTAGCAACTGTGCACTGCACGACATTAGCAAATGTGCACAACAGTAGCAAATGTGCATAACATTGGCAAAATTAATGTGCACAACTTGTGAAAAGTGCGCAACATTTGCAGATTTTCGCAACAGTAGCAAATGCGCACAACATTGGCATATGTGTGTCTATCAGCATTGTCATATATTTCGTGCTATGGCTGACTGGTCTAACCCTTGCTAATCTTCCTCAGAGTTCCCTGTTCCAGCTGTATAAAGATGTTGCATTGTTTTCGTGCAGGAACTATGGATGTGTTTACTCAGTGGTGCTATGTAAGATGCAGCTGCTTTATAATTAAGAAATTTACTGGTTGTTTAATACTGATGCTACAAAGATACAATACAACTGGTACCACCTGGCTAACAAATTCGTCTAGAGTGGCATTTTGGAGTTTGTTTATCTGTGAGCTCTGGGGTGCATGATGGTGATCGGGGTTTTGTGGTCTTTGAAGGGGAGAAACCTCTTGGTAAGCAGGAATTTGGGGATGCCAGTCACAGCCCAGGTGGATCCAATATTTTGTGACTTTTGGACAACTTTATTGTTGTTGCCGCAAATTTTAACAACCTTGATTTTCCTCACTACCTGCATTCTGTTATGAGTTAAAAGTCTTAAAACTGACGAGAGTTGCCTGGACCTGCTTCACAAAGAACAGTTTTAGTTTTAGCTATTGCCAGAGGTCTCTTATCTCCACTGCTTTTCTCCCCCAACCTGTTGATTAACAGTTCAATAGCTAGTGGGTGTTCAAATTCTCATGAGGACCGAAGGACAATGTACATAGGACCAATTTGCAAGTGATTCTAAGATGATTGCCCATTGACTTCAGATGGTCATTTATTTCCCTTGTGTGTGCCCGTCATGTAACTGCTCCCTTCCTGAAATGTTCAAATATATGCCAGTGATCTATGGCCTATTTCTTTGTTTCATAGTTTTTATTAGAATAGAGGTCAGGTTTTTATATTAGAATAAAGGTCATGTTATGTTACAGTCTTGCATGATCCGTGACGCCATCCATAAAATACATCGGCTATACTTGACTTATCTTAGAGGCTCCACCCCTTGTCTGCATTTAATATTACCCTCCCAATCTCCTTTGTGGACAGCCATACTGCAGCAGAATACTGAGGTCTAGATTAGGCCAAATTGTTAAGCTTACAGGGTTACGTATGCTACAGAGTAGGGTACACTGATACTACCACGTACGGCAAATCATAGTTTCTACACTTCTAAAGCGCCACTCGAAAGCCAAGTGCAGGGCATCAGTTTACTCACGAGCACTGCGTCAAGTCAGAAGAGTTTCCAGAAAGTAGCCCAAAGGAGGCCCAAGTCTTTTTTCCAGAGGGTCCAGATGAAGAGAGGCGGCAGAGCAGCTGCTAAGGCAGGTGTTTAGTACGAGAGGAAGGGACTCTAATACTAAGTTCTAATTATGCTGTACAGACTTTTGCTTAATGAATTGGTATTGAAGGCACAGGTTGTAGTGAAATAACTGTCTCAAATTTAGACGAGAACGACCCCATAGGGCAAACCGCCCACCCCTTGTCCGAATCTGGGTTAACCCTCCATTCCCTCTGCGGGTCTTTAATGGACAGCCGGCGTAATTTGACGGGTAGTGTGTATTTTAATCGTTTGACTTCGAATGAAGGGACGCGACTTTAATACCGAGTCTTTGTGACGTCTATAAAACACTGGTGCTGTATAAGTTTATATAAATACACACTGTATATGTGGGCCCTGTTTAAAGAACGCAACAGGTTTTACCATTTAAATAACGACATTCAACCTTAGGCCTACTCTTAAAGGATTTGTACTTAGTTCACAGTTCTAGCTGTCACATTCAATTAAATAATCCTTCGTACTAAAAGCCCTGTTCGTTGTAGTGCTTATCCTGAAAATACGATAAACTCTAGTGTTTCGAAGCCTTACCTAAACCGAGCACGCGATACTATCATGACGGGCATCAATAAGCTTAAACTTAAACCCCCCTTCTTATCCGGTGCGATTTATCTATCCAAAAAGGTGTTTTACGTTCGGTTTTGGACGACCAGCCAGGGTTTCTCCACAGCAGCAGACTACTATATACACGTCATTGTCCAATCAGAAAATCAATCAGTCAGTTAATCAATCAATTAACCAATCAATTAACCAGTCAATCAAAAAAGAGGCTGAGGTGGTGTATCTCGTAACTAGTACGGAAGCAGGTCATCGTCAAGTACGATGCCGGTAAAGTCTTCGTGGTGGTCTCTGCAACGGGAAGCGGTCTTAGGACGGTGACCTGCCGCCTCCTCGCTCGACCCAAGGGGGTCTGCATACGCCCCGTAGTCCGAGTCATCTGCGACCGCCACTTCACTTTCTTTACCCGTCTCCTTGTCATTTCGATGATCCCTCTTTTCCCTGCCTTCAGTACGCTCTTTTCTCACCCTCACCAGTTCCTCCGCCCTCTTCAAACGGTTGGCAAAGTCCTTCACTTCCGGTAGCTTCAGATCCTCACAGAGGCGCACGAGGAACCGCATGCACTCCAGGTTGTCCGGAAACCTCTTGTGGATGTCCTTGTAGAGGTCGATGGCCTTCTGGTAGCTTCCGCTTCGTCGGTAGCAGCTGGCAATCATCAGCTGCCACCGGACGTTGTTCGGCTGAACCAGCGCCCCCTTCCGGAAGAACTCAACCGCCTTCTCCAGGTACTGCGACTCGACTGAGAATGCGCCGAGCCACTCGAGCGCTCCGATATTGTTCGGGTCGCAACGGAACGCGTCCATGTAGTGGTGGAACGCCTGGTTCCTGTCGCCCAGCGATTCGGCGATCGATCCCAGGCGGCAGAGAATGCTCACGTCCGTCGGAACGACCCCGGTCAGCTGTATGAACCAGTCGGTTGCCTTCGTCCTGTCGCCGGTGAGGTCGTGGAGGTCCGCAATGTGGTAGATGACCTGCGGATCGTTCACCAGAATCGCGAGTAGCTTGTTGAAACACCGGAGCGCCTCCGGGTATTGCCCGAGACGTTTTTCCGACAGACCGAGGTTGAAGAGCGCTGCGGAGCACGACGAGTCCTGTTCCACGGCGTCCTGGTAGTAGTGTCGGCTTCGCTCGAAGTCGCGCTTCTGGAAGTAGATGTTGCCTCGGTTGACGAGAGCCGCCGAGTTGTACCTGTCGACGCGGAGGGCAATTTCCGCGAAGGCTTCGGCCTCACTCCCAGTCGCGTCCTGCGCGGATATCAAGTTGTGCAGGAAGGAGAGGTTTGTGGCCGCCGCTCCAACCGCGACCTCCGAATCGCTCAACTTCCTCTCTATGTTTCTCAGGGTCGCCGCTGCCTCGGAGAAGTTCTTCTGCCTGAGGTAGCGGATGACCTTTTCGATCTCCATGTCGCTGCTGAGATGTTGAAACTGCGACAGCTTCATCTCTTCGATGGTCCAGTCGACCCCCATGCTGAGACCGGGCTCGCTGGCGACGATCCTTCCAGCCATGAAGATGCAGTCCTCCGCCTTCAGTCTCCTCCTCTTTTCCATCTGCCTCAGTTCGTCATTCCTGATGACCTCCAGAATGGCGCTGTAGTTCCTGTCGTCAGCGTGGACCGAGTACCGTTCCTCGTCGTCCAGCCTCACGTCTACCTTCAGCAGGTCCTGAAACGCCACCCGCATCCTTTCGTACTGACCGAGGGCCTTCTGACATAAGAGGATGCTGAAGCCTGTTCGGATCGTGGGTTCAACGGCCATGATCTGCTGGAAGGCGTCGAGGGCTTCGCGGAAGAGCCTCGTCTTGAAGAAGCAGACGGCGATGTTGGTGAGGATCTTCGTCTTGACCTTGAGGTGCGTCCGCGTCAGCTGGTCGAGACACATCTTGTAGTGTTTAATGGCCTTGGAGTAGTCGCGCTGGTGGAAGTGTATGTTGCCGATGTTGACGTTCAGCAGACCGACGTTGACGAAGGCCTTGTTCCTCACGATCGCTTCGTAGGTCTTGAGGGCCTCCGTGTGCATGCGGCAGTTCAAGAACTGAGTCCCGAGGTTGAACAGAACCGAATAGAAGATGTCGACTTCCGAAGGCGCTCCGAAGTTTTCCAGAGAATTCGGCTGAGCCTCGGCGGGACTGGTCGCCTTTTCTCTAACGTAACTACGGTGCTTCCGGGCGGCTTCTTTGGCTTTTTCCAGCGCCAGCTTGCGATCACCCTTGGCCTGGGCAATGCAGCTCTCGTCAAGGTCGTTAATTATGCTCTTTTCCATCGCGCGATACTTCTTTGCTAATTGATGGGGGTCGTCGCCAGGTGTCGCCTGCGATGACAAGGTCCCTCCCGCTGACAGGTGCTTCATGAATGTCCTACCCCCGCTGTCTCGACCCGACGAGAAGCCAGCCGGACGAACGGACGTGAGGGGCCGCGTTTCGGTTGACTTCGGCGCTATCACGAGCCCTTGTTTCGGGGAAGAAACAGCGCCACCCTGGGCGCTGACCTTGACGCGAGGGGTCACCTTGCCCGATGGCTTACGGTACCCACGGCTCGTAGTCATCGCCTCTTGGCGTAGCTGGTCAACGTCTATGGAGAGGACGTCATTGCTTTGGTCCGCCTGCCTCTGATCAAATCCCGAATAGAGGTCGTAATCGCTCTCGTCTGGACCTCGTAACCCCGTCATGATGTCGGCTTTTACAGAGGGTTGTCGTTTTTAAGCTTACCTTGACTTAACAAATATGATCTTATTCGATTTTAAATTCGCGGGCCTACTTATTCGCGCGCGTAAGCTGACGAATAATGGCGATGCGTGCGGAATAAACAATTAAATTATTAAAATTGATTTAATCAGCCGTAAAGACTTATGATGTTGTTGACAATTTTAAGGCCTATAGTGGAAACCGATGTTGCAGATCTTGAGGCTGCTGTAAGCCTGTGTGTAAGCTATTACAACGGAGCGCCTTAGCGACCAAAATTCAGCGCTTAGGCGCAGGAACAATCGTTGACGCTGAACAATATTACAGACTAGAGAAGGAACGTGTTTGTCAAATATTGCAATTCTGCTTAAGCGTTGAAAAATTACGCGCGGCCTAGGCCTATAGAAAATTAAATTGGAACGACGATGTTGGCTTACATAAAGGGTTTTAATCGATTTATCATTTAGTTGTGAATACGTTAATTAGAACAGTCTGCAGGAACAGAACCTTGGTAAATTATCCGCTTAGGATGAAATTGAATGGAATGTAGGAAATGAAGAACGCGAGGAAAGTTCAGGAAACCAATATAAGAGCCGATGACATTTTAGCCTAAGTGATGAGGATGATGATATTCGTTTATTCACAGGCGGCGATCTTGTTTGATCTGGTTCAAAAAGAGCTCGGTGATGTTTTTTCGCTGAGCGCGAAAATTATTTGTTAACCTTTTGTTGAATTTTGGGGGGGGGGGGAAACTGTATACTGTGTCCGAGTGCCCCCTCCTCACTATCAAAGGTGGGGCTCTTGTCCCCCTCGACTCCCGGGATCGCCGCCCATGCGTTTATTGTTTATAAAGTAAACACATGCTCACAAACCGCAGCATAGAAGGTTTAGATCTAGCATTGGGTACCAGTCCGACATCCTCAGGCTAACATAATAGGCGTAATAGAAAATGAAACTGACGAAAGAAGCAAATTGTACAACCATGCATGCAGTTATTATTTGGCAATGTGCCAAAGTTTGCGTTTATAAAATAAGAGTAAAACGGAGACTTGGGAATAGTCCCTATATAGGTCTAAGCATGGGCGCCTGTATAGGCCTAATAGATAAGGCGTCTATGGTCCAAGTCTCTGTAGACTGTAGGCCTAACAATTGAAATTCTGCTTAGCCGAATTTCGAAAGAAAAATATGACAATTGAATCTTCTTCCGGACCGGAAGAAGATTTTCCGGTTCTCTGCCTTGAGGCAAGTTCAAACATCCGACGTCGCCATGGCACTCTCCTCTTCTTTGAGTCTTCTGTATCCCTCCTTCGTCATCCATCCAGCATCATCTGTCTTGGTCTTCCCTTTGAGCGGCTTTGTCCCCTCCTCTCCATTCTTCCCCCTCCCCTCGGCGTGTGCCCGATCCATTTCCGCTGTCTCTTTCTTAATTGGTGTATCAAGCATCATTCTTCTCCAATCCTCCCCATCACTTCTTTGTTTTATATGTTATGTCCAGCTGATCAATCCACATCTCGAACGCCTCCAGTTGGCAGTTTCTTGGTGTCCTCTTTCCTCATGGTCCATGTCTCTGATCCGTATACGGCTACAACACCACACGCCACACCAATGTTTTTACCATTCTTTTCTTCAGAGTCCTGTTCATAATTTTTTCCTCTCAATAGCTCTTTCCGTTTTGCGAATGCCTCTTTACCCAGTGCTATTCTTCTTTTATATTCCTTATGTAAAAGAATAATTGAATATGGTGAAATAAAAATAATTATGACGTTCTCTTAATTGTCATGGAAATCTTTGCGATAATTTGATACACGAGCTAACTGACGTCATAGTAATGTCGAGTACTGTTTTGACCAATAAAAATCATTGTTACATTGCTGAGGCTGAACTTCTAGCCAATAAGAATGTTCGTTGCATCGACGCCTCGTCTTGATGTCAATGTTAAATTGCGGATAAGGATTTTAAACGAAATTTTGTGAGTTTGTTTCATAATTTTCTTTCATTCGCAAAGTAGCGCCTCGATTGATGTGAGTTAATTACTTTATCAAATGACTTGCTCTTTGTAGTTCTGGCGAGTTCATGTTAAGTTAGAAAAGTTTGAGATTTTTTGTGCCTGGTGCATTAGACATCGGCGCGGTAGAAGTTTTTAAATTACTATTACGATTCTTGTGTAAGCTGGTGAACAAAATTTTCCATTCGTTCTGTTGATTAATTATACAATGAGGAAGGAATATAAGCCTGACAGCGGTTGATATCCTCTATAGGCCTAGGCCCTACTTGCAGTTTTTTTAATCGAACCATTTCGTGTTTCTTCGCTACAATTTAACAGCAAAGTTGTGTGCGCTAAGCAGCATTTCCTATAATGGAAGCCTGAGTAAAATAGATAAAGTTTAATAACAATATGAATCTCATGACATGTACATGTACATGTAGGCGTTATGTATACATCAAGACATCTAGCACATTGCTTTTAGTTATAGCCTAAGCCCTACTTTTCCGAGGCACTGAACACATGGTTATCTAAAAATACTTAGAAGCATAATACATACATGCATTACTAATACATACATACATATCAAATGCTGTAGTCGGGAGCGCCTCTGAGTAGTAGTAGACTTCGAGAGGCGCTATAGAAATATCCGGAATAAATAAATAAATAAATAAATACACACATACGTACTTACATACATACATACGTACATACCCGGCCAGCATTTTCATGGGCATTAGATTGGACCCATGAGGGCTCAATACGGGTCTTATAATGAGCATTCTTGCAGAGTGCGTAACTGCATATAGTTTTCAATTACAATTACATACATGCGTACATACATACGTACATATGTACACACGTACTTACATGCAGGCACATATGCATTGTGGATATAATAAAGTTAGGCTAGCTTGTATGGTATGGCTTTTATAGTTCTGACTGAGGTTCGAAAATGCCACATCAGCGACGCAGCTTACGCAAGCGCAAGTTGCCAGCAGACGTTTCCAGTGACGACTGGGACGATGAAGGTATGGTTGTAATTCTTAAGTTCCAGGTATTGAACTAGAAATGGGCATTGCATCAAATGGGTGAGGAGCTTTAGGGCGTGTGAGAGGTTCTTTAGAGGGGCTGTATAGCCAGAAACATGCATATAGGCCTACTCTGGCCATGCTTACCTGCCTTGTGTTGCAGGAATTGTGCCATCTGACTGGGATGGTTGACTGTGCATGTTGCTTCATCATCGTCATTGTCATCATCATCATCTTCTTCATCACCATCGTCATCATCTTCATTACCATCACCATAACCATCGTCAGCTAACTGTACTTCACCTGGTCATTGACTAACATGCTTCAGATTCGCATTGCTCTTTGACTTTACAAATTTATGTAATAATACTGATAGTTATAACTGTAGCAACTAAGCACTTTGTTGGTTCTCTAATGCCGTTCAGAGCTAAACTGATGATTCGCTGCCTCTTCAACAGTTTGAAGGGGTGTACGATAGTCCAGTGGTTAGTTTGCTGGTCTATAATCCAACAGGTTGAGGTTTCAAATCCCTGCCAGGGCAGAAATTTGTTTAGAGATTTACTGCTCCATTGGTGCACCTTAGCCAACTGAGCTGTAATGAGTACACTGACCGTACACTGTCGGTGGGATGATGAGACGGTAAGGGAGAGGACTGGTCACCCACACTCCAAGGCTAAGAAAATGAAGTCGCTAAGACTTCATATCCATCACTGCCTCTCGGGGTAGCTTTAAGAGACTGCTTTTCTCTCCTTCAACAGTTTGGTAGGTTTATTGAGTATTCTGACACCACGTCTTTCTCATGCATCAGGTGACAGTCTGCGGACCCTGCTCCAAAATGATTTCCCCGCAGACGACGCGATGCAGCATCGCGTGCAGAGAAAGACACGAACATCTCTACAGACTCAACAGCCCAAGTCGGAGCGTCAACAGGCGGCCTTGTTCCGGAGACTGGAAGCACCAGAGAGACCAGGTCAGTTCACTTATTTACTCCTCTGAATACGTGTCCTGATGATATAGGTTTGTATTGTTATTTAACTTAGGCTTACATTATTAAGGAAATTTATTTAGCGCCACTGCAGGGAAAATCAGAGGCACTCTGTGCACATTAGCCTAAATGATGATGAATGTTTTTAAGAACAGAACATTGATCAATTAACAATATCAAATATAGTTAATATATAAAATATAATCTCATTGCGACTTGCTGTTGACTTGACTTTTTTTGTGTTTGAAAGTGCCTTCGACATTTGGTCAGAGCGCTTCAGGCAAGCGTCGGGGCTGTGGGAAAAATATCAACTGGAGAGATAGGCACGGAGAAACGATGCTACACAAGGTGGTGACTTATGGAACAGTTGAAGAAATTGAACAACTGATACAGCGAGGAGCCGATGTTAATGCCAGGGATAATGCAGGTTGGTTTCTCAGTTGCAGAATTATCTCTTGGCTTATATTTGCTACTTCTTATAGTCTATATGTTTTGTACAAAATTTGTACTATATGTTTTGTGTGCACAGCACATTACAAAGTATCTGTGGTGTAATGTGGTTCTGTTTATAAGCAGGGAAGTTGACAGTGCTTAAGGTTTGCTAAGTTCTGTGTTAATGATTTTGGCATTCATAGATTGGATATTGACCTGATTACGGTTTGGTTTTGGTCTGTCATCAGTTGATGCCTTGTGCATTTGACACCAGCGCAGTAGAAGTTACTTATTACAATTACAGTTCATCCACGGCCACCTAAATGTAGGAAATGATTGTTTAGGGCAGGGGTCTCAAACACGCGGCCCGCGGGCCGCATGCGGCCCGCGAGGTCCTTTTTTGTGGCCCGCGACGGCCTTCAGAATTTCTTAAATATTTCACAATAGGCCTACTTTTTAATAATAATTATGATAAAGCTCTAGAAATGGGAGAACTTATATTTTTACGGAGGCAAACGATCAAATTCAGTGTCTTGTTTGTCAGCAAACAATTACTGTTCCGAAGGAATACAACATCTACGTCGGCACTGATAGTTGGCCCAGTTAGCTATATCGGTAAGAGCGTAGGCTGCCGCTCATGCGCCTCTGCAGTGTTAGAGAGCATGCGGTCCGCGGTTCGCTTCCCGAAGGTGGCTTATTTCAGAGATTCAAATCTCGGGCTAGCCCGGTCCCAACACGGGGACCTTAAATGGCGTGGCACCCATTCAAACGGGCAGCGATGGTGAAGGATCTCACCCGATCAATTCATTGAAAAATGAGCAGGGTCGAGGCCATATACGGTCGCTATAGAAAATCGCGTACATTTACATTTACATTTATAAGCGCATCGCGAGAAATATGACGCTATCGCAGGCAAAGTCAGAAGTGAAAAAGTCCAGCAACTTAAAGCTGGATTTGCCCAACAGATAAATGCGTTTCTTAATATTAAGAAAAACAGCGAAGATTCGATACGAGCAAGTTTGTAATTAATGAAATGAGGGCCAAATCTTCGTGTCCTTATACAGAAGGCCAATTTATAAAGAATGTCTTGGGAAAGCTAGCGAAATTTTATGTCCTGACAAGAAGAAAGTTTGTGAAGGTGTGAGCTTGTGTGCCAATACAGTTGCCAGTAGGGTTACAGATTTAGCAGATGAGCGCAAAACAATTAATTAAAATGACACAAAGCTTCAAAGCAGTTTCAATTGCTCTTGGTGAGAGTACAGATGCACCAGACACCGATAGTGTGCAGGTGCAGTCTCTGCTAGAGTTTTAGATAGCAACGTGAATATTATCGAAGAATTGCTCGACTTGATACCATTGAGGGGTACGACCACAGGGCGTGACATATTATTTCATCATCGAAGTGTGCATTGAGAAAGCTGGGCTACCATGGAATAAACTTGTATCTTTGGCTACAGATGGAGCCCCATCAGTGCGCTCTGTAAATGTTGGTGTGGTTGAATTGATGAGGACTAAACTGAGTAGCCTCAATATACGTGGACATAATTTCACTAGTATAGGCCCTACATTGTATTTTGCACCAAGAAGCCTTGTGTAGTAAAAGCCTACAAATGAAGGAAATTAGGGATGTTGCCGTTAAAACCGTCAATTTTTTACGTGTTGCTGAATCATTAACTTATGCGGTCCGGCCAGTGGCGTAGCCAGGTTTTAACACCAGGGGGAGCAAGCACATGAAAAGGCCCCAATTACCAAACTAAATAATTTCAATTAATTACATTTATTATGATTATAAGTATTTATTTTTGTATTTTAAATAGAAACACTGAAACACCCAAAAGGTGGCAAGAGCGATATGTATAGTAAATGCGTAATATGTAGTAGGCCTCTATAGTGTACTATCATTGGCGTAAACTTGTCAAAAATATTGGGGGGGGATATGATGTCTGGACCAGAGGTGCAAAAAAAACAAGTTTTTTTCAAGATGAAAAGTTGTTTTTGTTTTATTTTCGTTTTTTTCGTTTTTACGGTTTTTGTTGTTTTGTTTGTTTTTAAAATTTTCGGATTTCGGATCATAAAAATCATGAAAAATGACATGAACAAGAGCTCAAACTCAGTTTAATTCAGTTGCGATTTCCGAAAATTTAAAATCATTAAATCAATGTTAATAAAATAACTTCTAAAAAATAAGAAATTTTTTTAAACAACTAATTTTGTGGTTTTCTTTTTCTTTTGTTTTTTGTTTAAAATCAAAAACCAAAAAAACTATTTTCACCTCTGGTCTGGACAGTCGGCAGAGGCTTCCGGTGTTACGTTAATGCGTATGAAATGGGACTTTTCGTTTACATGTAAATTTGTTTCATATTGAAGATATTGAAGATAAAAATAAATCTTTCTTTTCATTGCGAATTTCTGATAGTATTTCAGTTCTGTGTCTCTGTTTTTCTGTTTCTGAGGAAATTTGTCTATATTGAAACATAATATTTTAATATTTGAAGAAATTATCTCGATTTTGGGGGGCATTGCCCCGGCTCCTCAATTATTGGGGGCACGTGCCCCGGCTGCCCCCAGAGTCTACGCCTATGTGTACTATAACATAAAAGTAGGCCTAGAAACACAAACCAATTAAAACAGTCAAACAAGGCTTCATTTCAGCAAAGTTATCGATTACTTTGTTATGATCCACTTCACTAACAAATTGTCTTTCGATCGTAATCAAAGCTGTGGGTCCTCTCCCATTGTAGAGCGCACGTACAGTATGTACGATTTTATGAGTTTGAGTCGGCTAAAGGATTGTTCCACACCAGCGCTGTTTATTGGCAAGGTCAGCTAAATGTGGTACAATGTGGACTGCAGGTTAGCATAAATGAAACATCTGTCGTTGGCGATCATGAATTTTTGTACATGTCTGCTAGAGATTCTAATTTGGTCACATTGCTAAAATGCTTTGGATCTAAGCAACTGAGTTTGAAAGCCACATTTGTCAAATGCTCAGGTCTCAGCTGGTTATATGCTGAAGGTTCTACACTGGCTTCCTGTCAGCCAGCGCGTATTATTCAAGGTTGTTTCCCAGGTGTGGCGGTGTCAGCTGGGCTGCACTCCAGCCTATCTGTGGGTCCTTTGGCGACTCGTGTTGGGAGTTCAGGATAGCCGCCACCTCCGCTCTTCGGGGAAGGGATTGCTCACTGTGCATTTTGCCCACACAGCCACCATGCGAAACAGTGCTTTTTGCATGGAACGGCCTCCCTTTGGAGCTGCGCCTGCTCCTCAGAACTCCCACTGATACGTTTTACACTTGATTGAAAATTGTCCTATTTGGCCGTGCTGGAGTCGGGAGCACCTCTGAGTAGCCCCTTGAAGAAGTGCTATGTAAATACTCGAATGAATAAGTTATAGAAATATTGTGGTTGTGCTATTTATGAAACAATCTAGAGACACTATGTAGGTTTTAACCATGAATTTTTTCTGGAATCATCCACTGACATTCCCTCATGGAATTTCTTTCATTTCCGAAGTCTATATGTTGCTCATAGTTAATTGTAATATCACATTTTTGAGCCAGCTCAGTTGTTTCATTCTAAATCCGTTCAAAGTCAGATTCAAATTAATTTCACATGTTTTTCATCTCATTTCCAATAGTTGAATTAGGAGCTGAGAGTAAATCAATGCTACTTTTCTGTAAATATGTAGATGAACCTTAAGCCTTCTCTGGCACTTTTTCGCAGAATATTAGAAGAACTAAGAATTCGAACATTAAGTGTTACAAGAATACCTTTTGCCTCAGCCAACTGTTAGTAGTGCAGTTTAAAGGAGGTTTACAATTTAAGGACAAGGTGGCATATTTCTTATGTCGTTTGAACGATTACAATAAATAATTTTCGAACGTTTTGGAATAAATAAATTGTGAAAAAGGCCCCACATAATAAATTGTGAAAAAGGCCCCACATTTTGGAAAATGGTCTCAGGGGGAGCGGTCGCTCCCCCTGCTCCCCCCTAGCTACGCCTCTGGGTCCGGCCCGCAAGCTCACATACTGGTCTTCCTTTGGCCCTCGGGGTAATTTGAGTTTGAGACCTCTGGTTTAGGGTATCTTTGCCCATTGACCCAATTTATCTTGCTGTGTAGGGCATCCATATAACTGATCCCTTGGTTAAATGTCTAAATATACGCCAGTGGTCTACTGCTGATTTTGGATTCTTTGTTTTGTTAGAAAAGAGGTCATGTTATGTTATACAGTCTTACATGAATGTCTATTATTATTATTATTGTTGTTGTTATTATTGTTGTTATTATTATTGTTATTATTATTGTTGTTGTTATTATTATTATTGTTATTATTATTATTATTATTGTTGTTATTATTATTACAAAAGTTTTTAATATACACAAAGTCACACCGAAATGCCATTTAATTGGTTCCTTAATCTATTAGATTACAACCTGACTTCTCCAATGACTGCGACTTGACTTTACTTGAAGCGTCCATCGACTGATGATGTCTTGGACATTATTTTAACGACGCTGTAGAAGTCATTGGATTAGATTAGATTAGAGCTAACATTTTGGAGCCATCCACTACACATGACTAAACCTCCTCCCCTGTCTGCATTTGGTCTTACCCTCCCCATTCCCCTTTGTGGACATCCTGACTGCAGCAGAGTACTATGACCTAGATTAGGGTAATTTGCTGAACTTGCAGGACTACTTTGTAGTACCATGCAACAGGCCTGCCTGACCCTTTGGACCTTGACCTGGAACCGATTTTTACCCTACTGGCCTATCGATTTTGTTTTGACTGAGCACCTGCAAATGAGCTGGTTCCCATGACTTTGCTTTTTAGGGTGCTGTAGAAATTTCAAGGATGTTGCACTTAGAGCATGGGTATACCCGGTGTAGTTTTGTTGGGTATAGGACATGGGAGGTTGTACTTTGTTCTCAGATTGGACAGCGCTTCATGAAGCGTGCCTTAAGGGATTACCGGATGCGGTCGAGTGTCTTCTGAAGGCTGGTGCGGACGTGAACGTGGCCGCGGATGGCGGCACGACTCCTCTTCATGACGGAGCCATTTCCGGATGTCTTAAGGTGTGTTGTTTGTTCTTAGAGTGTTTGAAATAGCAGACATAGCCTTGTACATATGAAGAAGAAAAGGTAGGTAACATAGAAGAAGAATAAGAGCAGTCCATTAAGACCTGAGGCAACTATGGCTATGAAGTGTTACTGACTTCATTTTCTTAGGCTTGGCTTGTGAGGGTTGGTGGCCAATCCTTTCCCTCGGCATCTTATCATCCCACCGAAAGTGTACGGTCAGTGTACTCATTATAGCTGAGTTGGCTGGGGCACAGATGGAGCAGAAATCTCTAAGCAAATTTCTGCTTGGTGGGGATTTGAACCCCTGACCTGTTGATTGACTGTCCAGCATGCTAACCAATGTATACACTATCTGAATCATGATGAAATGGTACGTTCAGGCTGTTTATTTTTGCCTTGTTATCCAACAGGTGGTTGAGCTGCTGTTACATCATGGTGCCGATGCTTCTCGGACGGACAAAAGTTGTAAGACCCCTCTGGAGGTTTCTTCAAGCGACGAAGTCAAGAAGTGCTTGCAAGACCACATGCATAGGATGACAGAGTCCAGTCCAGCCCAGAATCCGGAATCGAGTGAAAATGCTTCTTGTAAGTGGAATCTTAGGATTTTTTCGTAACGTTTGCAAAGCCAGAAGTTCTGTGAAATTTGATTTTTAAATATATAAGCTGTGGCTTGTGCTTTGTAAAAAATGGTTTATTTGTTTAAGATCAATTGTTCCTTTGTTTTGGGCAATTTAGTCTTTTGTTGCAGGTCATTGGTCATTTGTTTGAGATCAATTGGTCCTTCATTTTGGATCATTTGTTCATTTGTGTGAGCTAATTTACTAGGGTGATTTAGTCGTATGCATGTTTGTGTGTGCATGTATGTATGCGTATTTATCAATCAATCAATCAATCAATCAATCAATCAATCAATATATCTTTATTGCTTTCCATGACATTATGTTTGTATATACGTACATATTTATGTTAGCATGTATGTCTGTATATATATATAAATGTATGTATGCATTTATGTATATAACAAGTCATTTAATAAATCATTGCCTTTCAAGAATTTCTTCTCAACAGTGCTGTACACGTGACTGTCCAACTGACATTATAAGAAGCTTATAGATTAATTTGGAAGTATGTACAGGTTTTCTGTTTATGTAAGAGCTGGCCCACTGCAGTGATAGTTTTCCAAATTAATGTATTTGTTCTTCAGGCAGCCATCCAAAGTGTGAAGTCAATGCTCTTACTGATGATGATCAGCCTAGTCTTCCAGGTCCCCCTCAGTGCTCCATCACGATTCTTCCTTTACTGGAAAGCTGTGCAGTTGATCATCTGGAGAGCTCTTCTGCAAAGAAGGTGACCTTTGACCGGAGCGCAGGTGATGGACCGTTTACGCTCTATGGTCCTTACTTAGATCCACCAAGGGCCTTGCCAGACGCAGCAGGTTTGGAGGAGCGCTGCAGAGCACCAAGTCGCTCATCGAGCTTGACGCTAGTGGTGGATGTCTTCAAGGAGCAGTGCCCTGTTTTGATTTCTCCTGTGACTACGTCCATGGTTTCCGCGACGGTGTCGGCCTCGAGCTCTGCGCTGACTCTTTCTTCGACTTCTGTCGCAGCGTCGCCGTCGACATCCGCCGTCGTGCTCTCTGGAAACTCAGAGGTCAGGAGAAGAGTAACCAGAAGCAGGAGTCGTTCCTTAATGGATACAACGGATGGAGTTTTCAAAGCAGGGGTTGCTGAAGGAAGAGTAATCGGAACCGGGGTTTTCAAAGGAGACACGTTGAGTGGTAACGGGCATTCGGTGTCGAGTGGGATGGAGTCCGAACGTCATGACTCGAACTCTCTACGAAAGAATGACTCATCTCTGGATCATGCCCAGGATGCTCTGCCCTGCGCTGTCACAATCTACGAGGACATCAGCGATGATGAAGATGCTTTGTTGCCGTCACGCTCTGCCGAGACCTCACATGAGCGATCAAAGGCACGTATCAACCTTATTATTATTATTATTCATTTATAAATTTTATGAGAGTTGCATAACTTGCATTTTGAAAATTCTTGTATTCTTTTTTTCCATATTCAGAATTTTGCAATGATTGGATGCAGTTTATTGTGTATGCTTTATATTTCTGCTGTAACTATCGTCATTCACACTTGCATGAGAAATTTATGATGCAGGTAGCCTAAGTGAAGAATGAGTAAGGCCACAAAGTCCAATGTATTTATATATGTATCAGAGCACTTTTATAGCACCATTAAGTAACTCACTAGGGCACTCTGGCATGGCTGTCTAGGAATAGGAATCACCGAACAAATGTGTCTTATGTCGAACAGAAAACGTTTACTGAACTGTTAAAGATGCTGGTCATCATGAGAGAAAGATGCAATGCACCTAGCTCACGCTGACATGCGAGAGCACACATGAACCAGTCGTGGGAAGCCAAACGCAGCCGGTGGTGGCCTGGACAGCTTGAGACCGGTGTGAAGAGCTCTGAGATGTAGTCTGTGCTGAGCCAGCGATCGAAGCAAACTGTGTGTTTATGACCCTGGCTAAGTTGTGTGCACGCGCTTGTATCACACCTGGGATTAAGATTTTCTGAACCTGTGTAGCTAACTAATACACTGTAGCAGTGGCATGATGGTTGACTGGTTAGAGCGCTAGGCCTGTAACGCAGAGAGTACGGGTTCGAGCCTTCACTCGGGCGGTTACTGTGTAGGGAGATTGAGGAAGTCCTTTGCTCACAATTGCTCTGCGTAATCGATGTTCTGTCATATGGTCACGTGCACGCCTTTGGCTTTGGAAGTAGGACAATGTCAAATACAGTTGTGCTGTGTTGTATTTTAACAGGTTTGTTGTTAAATCTCATTGGACATGTGTTCATTCTAGGAACTGGATCCAAGAAGTCTCTGTTTTGCTACGAATTCCGACGAACAAAACGTGAATTCGATGAATTCTGTTGACATTCCATCTTCCCAGATGCCAGGTGGATTGCAGACCAGAGATGTTTCGAAAGACAATGGGTCAACTGCCTTTGACTTCCATTCCTATTCACAAACAGAACCTACTGGTCACCTGCCTGCTGGCTGTTTTAAGGCACTGAAGTGGAAGACTTCAAAGTGTGCTGCGAGTGTTGGCATTGGTGTGAAAGAGCGCGACGTGGTTCGGCCAGATTTAGGAGGGATCGCTGGCAGTAGGGATGAGCCGGAGATTATTGCCAGTACTGAGAAATGTTTTGCCAAAAGAAAAATTTCATGCGCTTCCAGAAAGGCTCAGGTCTTCAGTGGACACAAGGATCTCTCGAAAGATTCGGCGGGAAGAAATCCGAGAAAGGTGTCTCAGTTCTGCAACGAGTTGAACCATGGACCTAGCGTGCAAGAGGATTGCAGGATTGCCCCGGATCAGAAGAATGGTAATATTGTGCAGAAACAAGTCATCCCAACGAAGAACTTGCTGTCGGGCGACTTGAACCCTTCTTACCAAGCGGAACCTCACAGTTTATCAGTTCGCAGGTGTGACATCTGCATTCCAAGACCTGCTGTTGATACAACCAGGGAAGGCAACGTGGTAATCAACGGCTCAAACCCGGCTCTTACAGAAGTAAACAATAATTCAGGGAACAGTTTCTGCATTCTGTCAAAGTCCGGCAACAACAGCTCTCAGCGTGAAGAAGCAGCCACGGTCGAGCGACTCGATCGCAGTTCTGATAGACCAAAACCAGAAAGAAGGAAGTCGGCGGAAGACCAGAGCGTGGCTGTGAAGAAATTTGGAAGAGATATCGTCGTTTTTCTGCGCAAGGCAAAACTTGACGTACGTTCTGAGGTGAAGGGTTTCGGCATTAAGAACACGACCAGCGTGATGGGAGAGGAATCTGAACGTAGCAAGACATCTGATGACAATGCAGCAGCAGCAGCAGCAACAATCTCAGGTCAGGGTCAGAGTGAGAGGCGTTTCTTCACCCCTGAGGTACGAAATCAGTCAGGGACCGAAGGGCTAAAGAAAGACGGGACCAAACCGCGGATCGTGCTGTGTAAGAGTCTCGTGAAGAAAGGATCCGCTCCGTTGGCTAGATCGATTCTTCACAACGGCCAGAAGGAGTGTGTGTTCGACTGGAACCGATCTGGGTCTAACGGGGCTCTGCTCGTCGACAAGAGCACGATGACTGCGGCGAGCGACTGGGAGCTGAATGAAAGTGTCATGAAAGATCAGTCAAGTGGTGAGATGTTATATAACTTTATGGGTCGAGCCGCTGCAGAAACACAGACGAACATCACTGGAGAAATGAATCCGGTTGCAGTGCAGAACATCACTCCAATGGCCTGCGCTTTTAAAATGGGCTCCGGCGACTGGAAAACCTCAGAGCACTCTCTGTGTTCATTTGACCAATCATCTGGGTTCAAGAAAACACCTGACAGTTACAGCCAATCAGCTGGCAATGTCAGGTATAATAATTACCTGCAGACACAGGAATTTCGGACTCCAGTTTCCGATGGTATAGGAAAACGGTGCAGGACAGAAGTGCACGACAAACTTGCTTCCCATCCGCTGGTCCCTTCTTGCAAAACATCTCGGCAGACAAAGCATGGTACGGACTCCACATGTGATACAGTCGTTATGAGGCACGATCAGAGGCAGGCAGGAAATGGATTTGCAGTTCCAACAGTGACTTATCCAGTTGTTTCTGCCGGTGAAGAGCCTCCTCCACCGAAGGTGAAGATCCTGTCTGTTTGTCAGAAGAAACTGTTAGATGTCTGCCCATCTGAGATTTTCAGAGGTGGCTTTGAGGAGGCAGAAGGTGAGGTCTCCGAGCATAAGTGCAGACCGTATGGGAGGAGACTGAAGTCGTCGACTGAGACGTTATCGTGCAGAAAGGAATCGGCTGCCTCTGTGTCTTGTGTGGCGAAGAATATGAGCGTGAAGAAAAAGAATGGAAAGGTATGTTACTGGAGATTTTATTTGATATTATGTTACTGAAGAGATATGTCTTTGTTGGTGAGGAAATTCATTCGATGTTATGTTACTGAAGAGATTTTCCTGTGTTGGTGAGGAGATTTTATGTGATGTTACGTTACTGAAGAGATTTTCCTGTGTTGGTGAGGAGATTTTATGTGATGTTACGTTACTGAAGAGATTTTCCTGTGTTGGTGAGGAGATTTTATGTGATGTTACGTTACTGAAGAGATTTTCCTGTGTTGGTGAGGAGATTTTATGTGATGTTACGTTACTGAAGAGATTTTCCTGTGTTGGTGAGGAGATTTTATGTGATGTTACGTTACTGAAGAGATTTTCCTGTGTTGGTGAGGAGAGTTTATTCATCATTATGTTACTGAAGAGATTTCAGTATGTTTACTGAGATTTTAGTATGTCATACTGAGATTTTAGTCTTTTTTCCATTGTGAGAGGAAATGAGGAGGGAGGCAGTGTAGTGGGAGAGGTCCTTTGAATAACACCAAACAAGGCAACTCAGGGACATAAGTATGAAATATTTAACAAACTAAAAGGAACATTAGGGCAGAAATTCTTCAGTGCAAGAGTTGTAGACTTGTGGAATGATCTGGATGATAGCACTGTCTCAATGGACACGATCACAGCTTTTAAGAGGAAACTAGCAGAGATAGGCTATTAAGCATAGCGAGTAGCTATGTAATCTACATTTGAGGTTCGAATCCAGGTATTTTCGTTATTTTGCTGTGTAAATCTAGGTTTGCAATACCCTACCGAACTTGACTGAGCTTACCTGACCTTTATGTTTGTGTCTGTCTTTACAGAATGACAGAGTTGGACATTTGGAAGAAGATGTGCCAAACGGGCTGAATTTGGTTGGCAGTGAAACAGACTGTAGCAGACTGACTGCATCGATGAAAAGGGCGGCTGGCTTTGGGAGTGGCGTTGGAAGTGGATGTGGTCCAGGCAAGGTGAAGCAGACGCGAATTGTCAAAGAAAGGGATCTTCTGGTCCAGACGAAGGCAAATGGTAAGAACGAGGCTTCTGGTTAACCCACTTTCCACTCCACAATATCAGACCTTGATGACAATTAAGAGAGTTAACAGTTTTCTGTAGAGACTTTTTCTTAGTTATAAATTGACAATGAACTTAACTGTTACCAGTTATTGTTTCTAAATCCTAACGCTTGTGATATCCAGCGTTTCATCCTGTGCCTTCAGCAATAGAATAATATTAGGAATAATAATAGGAATAATAATAGGATAATATGTATAATTGAAATAATAATCGATGTGCTGAAAGTTACTGGATGTTGTTGGTTGCTTTTGTTTGTCAGTTGCAATTGCAAGAGAAGGCTGTTCAGGCGATCAGTTGAGAGATGGGGACGATGCGGATCATTCAAAGAAGACGACCAACTACGCCTTGTGGCACGGCCTTTGCTCGCAAACTTATGGCTCTTTAGATTCTGTCATTGTGAGTCTTACTTAATCTACTGAATTGATTCTGGGTCCCATATGGGGATATGGGTCCTATTTGGGCTCCATGTGGGCAGCTGGCTGGGTATGGGTAGAACTCTCAAAAACTCTCTGGATATTGGTCATTCACTGGGAATTTGTAATTCACT
This sequence comes from Allolobophora icterica, assembly GCA_963556255.1. Lineage (NCBI taxonomy): Eukaryota > Metazoa > Annelida > Clitellata > Crassiclitellata > Lumbricidae > Allolobophora > Allolobophora icterica. The sequence goes on from OY744616.1 coordinate 6,381,468, forward strand.
GGGGATGGGTCATTTGCTGGGGATTGGTAATTCACTGCAGGGGGATTGGTAATTCACTGATATTGGTCATTCGCTGGGGATGGGTCATTCACTGGAATTGGTCATTTTCTGGGGATTGGTCATCTTTTGGCGATTTGTCATATTTTTGGGGAGAAGTGTAATTTATGTTGGGGAGGAATGCCATTCGTTTTGAGGAGAAATGTCATTCACTGAGGACATCTGTCTTTTGTTGGGCAAGTTTGTCCTGTGCTGGGGAGATGTGTCATTGACTGGGTATATTTGCTATTGATCACTTGTTGGAGAGATTTGTTATTCAGTGATGAGGTACAGATGTGTATGTTATTCATTTGGACAATTTGAAATCAATCCTTTGCTGAACAGGAAGCCAGAGAAAATTTTTAAGGATTTTTATATATCTTTATTTGCAGAACGATGAGCAGAAGATTGCGTCTTCCCGAGATAAGCCTGATTTTCCCAAAGAATTTGAAAGATTCTTGATGGCTACGAGAGAATACAGCATCCACAGTTCCAGTCAAGAGGTAATCTAGGGAAACTGCTTGATATAAGAAATTTTAAATGTGTTAAGATGACCTGTGAAGGTACAAACCTGTTGGTCAATATATGCAGGTATCTTATTATACATTTATTAATTGCCACTATCTAATAATGAAGCATCAATCCATGGTGCTGGGCAGTTGTTAGTGAAGGACTTGCTGAAGGACCCTACACAGTAACCATCTCGGTGAGGGGGTCGAACTGTACTCTCTGCACTACAAGGCAAGCGCACTGACCATTCGGCTACCGTGTCCCAAGCATATGCTGTTTTACACCAATCTTTACTCGATGCTTTGACCAAGGTTTGCTTATTGTTGCTTCATGCTGTTAATGTGTCTTTTGCTTATGGTATGTATGTATCGAGACTCTTAAAAATTGCACCTTTTAAGTGGCTCCCAGAATTGCTTCATGCATGACTGTCTCACTGATACAAGAAGTGTGTTTTAAGATGGTTTGAAAATGTATGCTGTACAAAATGTGACAGCATATGATAGGAGAATGTTCCAGGAGGACAGTGCAACAGGCAAAAAAGCACAATGGGTCTGATTTGAAGTGTGGAAACACTTCAAGACCATACTGCATCTTTGTTCGATTTGGGCACAGCCTATATATTTGTCTTACATTTCAAACTGTTTTTCTTTCTTCAAGAGATGCCACTATTTCTCACAGGCTTTAAAAAATCTGGATGTCTAACTGCTTGTTACCTGGCAACTGACCAGCAGCACCTTAGATTTGCATTTCTACATGATTTAAACATCATTCCATACATTAGATAATGTCTGGAACTGTTTCAAGTGTTCTCGAAAGTTACTGTTGTTTGTCGTTCTCAGATTTCTGCTCCTGCTGGGTTGGATTTGCCACTGAGGAACCTTTTCATTAGACAAGAGAAGGAGCGACTGAAGCTGAGACAGGAACAGAACATGAGATGGGTAACACATCGAAGCTCATTTCTTTGTTTGCAGATAGTTAATTGAACGTCTCGATACAGGTGGCTTACCCACATGGAGCCCGTATAGGACCCATATTCTCGTATAGAACCCATGTGGGCCCCATCTAATGCCCGTTGAAATGCTGGCAAGGTTTGGATTGAGTTTGGCATCCATTGATCCTAGTCTGTTGATCTGTTTTACCACGGGAACATTTCGGACTTAACACATATTAAGTGAGTAAGCATATAGGTATGTATGTATGTATATGTGTATGTATGTTTGTATGTATATATGTGTATGTATGCATATGTGTATGTATATGTGTATGTATGTATGTATATGACGTGTATGTATGAATTTGTATACATGTATGTACGTTTGTATATGTGTATGTATGTATATATGTGTATATATGTATGTGTGTATCTGGACATTTACTATAGCGCCTTTTGGTACCTCACAAAGCGCTACTCGAGTCCGTCTATATGATTTTAAATGTCATTAAGAGCAGAAATATCATTAGCATGCAAAACAATGCATAGAAAACTAGGGAAGTCACCAAAACCATGCCATAATCAGGTCAATATCCAGAAGATCAGTCCATAAGATGCTTGGTCATTAGATTGTTGTGCTGAAAAAATCCATAATAATAATAGTGAGAGGTACACAATGAATTTGCTGTTTGAAAATTGCTTACATTTTCTGTTATGTTCAATGTAGGAGAGGTTGCTGTTGACGATTGAGGCAGAGGTGATTCGTGAATATGTAGAAGAGGAGAAAAGGCTGGAGGCGTTTCAACCGCTGAGCAGCTGTAACGTCCTATGCCAGCAGAACTTCTGCAGTCGAAGTCATGAGAACCTTCAGGAGACTCGAGCACAGAACAACCTCAAGTCACGACTCAAAGGGCTCAAGGAAAAATTTCTTGAGTTTGAGGTAGAATTTGAAATTCCTCTTCTCAGTAAATGCCTGTAAACCTGTTATGTTTGATGGTTGTTTTGTTTTGTTGTGTTGGGAATTCCTCTGATGAGTTTCTCTTGAAGTGGCGCTACATAAATCTAGAAGCGGTGTAATTTAAGGATAGAACTCGATACCTTTTGTACAGAGAACGTAGGTTTTGAGATCACAGGAACCATGGAGAACACAGGTTAATGCTGGTTAATTCTCTTCCCCTTACCTTCGTCACTGTTTCAACTTTAAACACCACCCACCTTAACCGTTTGACTGTTTGCCTGCTCGAACCCTTTTGATCTTGACCTGGAACTGATTTGACTCCCACCTATCGATCCCCCGCCTGTCAATTATGTTTTCACTAATCGCCTGTGAATAAGCTGGTTCCCACGACTTTGCTTTTTTGGGCGCTGTAGAAATTTTGAGCTTACGATTATGATTAGCTTATGCAAGACCAAACGTCTGAGTCTGATTAGCTTTGTGTCTAAGCGTTGTCTAATCTAATCTAATGACTTCTATAGCGCCGTTAATATGACGTCCAAGACATCAGTCAATAATAAGTCAATAATCGATTAAAGTGTAATCGCAATTCTTAACTCATAATCCATAAGAAAAGCTGTTCTGTAGCCTTGTCGACAACACGATAGCACGCTCTTCTGTGCTGGGCAGTCTTCCCATCTGTACCTAGCTCGAAATTGGTTGGAGAATGGATCCAAATTGTAAATCCACTTCAGTGCATGGCTTTATAATGCAATAAGAACCAAAACTTTATCTGCCAGGAAAGGAATTCTGTAAAATCTCCATTGCCTTTCCAAATCAAACGGATCTTAATCACAAATTTTGTGTAGTACTGCTTAGAGAAACTTCTAAAAGGTGACCCTACCCAACAATGTGGGAACACAGTTAACCTTGTCATTAGAAGATCGTGCTGTCAGAAAAATTATAAATACAAACTAATAGTATTAATTCAGTGCAATAAATGCAATATAATGTGAGGCAAATAAAAATGAAATAAAATAGAAACAGTTAAGAAAATAATACAAGACATAATCAGTTGTTTGTTTTGTTTTGGTTTTTTCAGACAAATTTGCGTTTCCAGCTTCAGAATGAGGTTAACGTTCTTCATACCTCTCAGGTACAAGAGTGGGAAAGGATGCTGGCGAGCTGCCAATCTGTGAATTCTAGCCACGCATCACCTCAGCTCTGCGTCTCAAAAGTTGCCAACTTGCGCTGTTTGGTTTCGGCTTTTTTCGATAAGTTCAATTTGTACCAGTAATTTTATGGCAGTCAGCTATAAGTTGCATTTGTCATTTTGACTGTAGTTTGCATAGGAAATTTCTGCAGCCAGTCACCACGATTTGCACGCACGATTTCTGAAGTTGGAACTGTATTGTAGATGAACGCTTTTCGGTTTGTGAGTTGTTGCTGTTGGGCATATTTATGTGCGAAAGTTTTTTATTGTATGCTTGTTTTTATAAATTGTCAAGTTTTTCTATTTCTGCCATTGTATTGTGGCGTTTTATGGAGGTTTTTACCAGTAGGACCAAGTGGGTGACGAGAACCACGGACTGTAACGTGATTTCGTTTACTGGTGATAAAGATGCATTCATTTTGTTTTTGTTATGTGTGTATGATGGATCTTTGTAAGTTGAGTGTTCATTTGTGATGTGGTGTGTAAAGGTCCAAGCACCATTGATTTGATGTACATGTATATATGTGTGTAGCTATTTTGCAGAGTGCCTTCCATCTCAAATGGCTCAAATACAGCTGGTGAATTTTAATTTTAGTGGATTTGCTTAAACCTCTATAATATATTATTTTTTGAGCACCACGAAGTAGATAAATATTTTATGTTTTACTTTTACACAGAGCTTCAAGTTTAATATTTTATGTTTCACTTTTAGAGAGAGCTTCAAGTTTAGTTTTAGTAATTTATTTTATTTATTTTGTTGTTGAAATTGATTGCAGTTACCGTGTGGTGTATAAGATGCAGGTTGTTTGTTTTCAGATACTTTTAAACTGTTTTTAAAGAAAGCTCATAGAAAAATTGAGCAAAAGCAATGCATTTACAAGTTTGCTTTATAGTGTTGTTAGGATTTTGACAACATCTTTGAAACTGTACAGTCTAATATGTGCATTTGATACAATGAGAGTTGTTGGCTTTCCCGGTGTCGTGATCGAATTCGCTTAAAAAAAAGATGTATTGTAAACGTGTAATTTATATAGAGCCACATAAACATGCCTGCTCTTCTTCAGTGAGTTTCGCCAGTGAAAATGAATTCCTAACCGTTGAGAAGTCCTTTGGCTCAGCGTTCAACCATGCTGGACAGACCAGGCGAGGCCTGGCACCTTTGTGTTTAAAGTCGTGTTTGTTTTTCAGTGTAGACTCGCTCTGTACTTCTGTGACGTACTCGAGCAGATCGGTCAGACGTTTTGTTTGTCTTTTGTTGTTTGTTTTTAATTTGTATGACTGTGATTCTCTGTTTTTGTTAATGAACTTTGTTGAACTTTCAGTGTTGTGGGTGACATTATTTTCTGCAGCCATGTTTCGAGAACGGGGCTATGCTCTGTTGCTGGCGTTTAAAGTCATGCATGGAAAGGTTTATTTTGAAGGGCGTTGATAAAACTGTGCAAAGTAATGAAGCTTGCTGTTGATTTTTTAATGACTTCATTACTTACTAAATGAAAAGTGACAGGCTGTTTTTGTTGGCTCTTTGACTTGGAGCAGCGTTTTAGCTGACCAGTTGAATGTTTGCTTTGTGACTTGTTTGATTTGTATCAGAGATGGCTTGTAAATGAATTGAGCAAGCCGTCTACAGTTTATTTCTCGGATGTTGTTGACACGTGGAAATTTTAAAATAAACTATTGTACTATTTCCTATTGTGTGAGTGTTCTGAGTCTAGAGTGTAGGGCGAGTTTTTGAAAAGATTCGTTATTTATAGTTTTTGATCTCGTGGTCTTTGCAGACCGCCAGATACATTCGGCCCATAGTGACAGGATTTTGATGCCTCGAGTGCCTGTTTTTAGTTTAGTGTGGCATCTTGATTTAGGCCTTTTGTTATTAATTTTAAAAAGAATTTTATATATGGTTTTGATTAAGTGCCAAAAGACAGTGTATTATTATTTCGCAGAAAAGAAAGTGTATTTGAAGGAATTGTGATTGGTGTTTGTGGGAAAAAATTCAAGATCAGCTTAGCTATGGGTTAAGAGTTGACGACTACAATTAAAACATGTGGATATACTGAACTTTCATCTGCCATATTACAAAGACGGCTAAAGAAACAGTTTAAAGTCATTTTTAATATCGTAATCTCCAAACTTCTTAAGTGCAACTCGAAGGCCAAGCGCAGGCCACCAGCCTATTCTCGAGTGCTGGGTCAAATCAGAAAGGGTTTTCTAAGGAGTAGTCCACACTCTACAGGGGGTCCGAGTCCTGTTACCATGAAGCAAAGATCAAGAAGCAGGTAGAGCAGCTGTTAAGGCGGGTATCGATTGGGGTGAGAAGGATTGGAAGGCAGAGGATCAGCCGATCAGGTGAGTCAGGGTAGTAGTTCTTCGAAAGGTGAGACTACATTGCTGCGTGGAAGGTAAGCCCGGGGGTGATAGAGGAGATGATGACAGAGGAACAGAGAATCTGCGGAACGGGGGGGGATCGTTCGAGAGGCGTGGCGTATCTGTTAGATTGCCATGTTAAGCACCCTTGTGAGAATTTTAAACGGCAAACAGCCACATACATACATACAACTTACAGTATTGTAACTAGTTATCGATAGACGAGTTTACGAATTAAGTTGATAAATAATGAGAGACGGAGTTTTTGGTAAATGGTAGCATAATTTTTAACGCGTTCGTAAACGAATAACACCCTCGTTACCAAGCGGTAGAACTCGGCGCAAGATCGGTCGATGTTAAACAAGTGGCTAACAACAGTTATCTACATATTTTGTCTAAAATGACCTCAAAAAAGAAATCGTCAGGTATGTTTTTTAAATCTACGAATGCCACTAACTACGGCAAGAATCTGTTGTCAAACGGGATGCTTGTTTTAAGCGTTTGATAACAGATTCTGCATTGTTAATTCCGATGGCTATTGAATGCGTAAATCGCGATGTAAACGAGGTCACTATCGTAACGTAAACATTACATTTCTTTAGCTCGTTAGGTTAATTTTAAGTCAAGATAACTTGCGCTAAGTGTAGAAAGGATCGTAAAGGCAAAAAATTAGCGAATATGTGTGTGTGTGTGTCGTATTCATGCACCCCCTTGTTAGGCCCCCTGCTGCGGATTTGTGTGGATATTATGACCTATTCAAACAGTGTAAATCAAGTCATCTATTGTTAGACCTTGAAATTTAAGTATGGAATAAGTTTTTGCAAATATGACTAATCAGTTAACTGTTTATTAATTATTTTGACATTGTCCACGTCAGGAAATGCAAAATAGCCAAAAGTTATCGATCATTATATTAATTTATCGATTGAGTTTTAAAGGTTGCATGCCAAATGTTTTTCTTGTAGGAAAACTAGAACCAATGGAATTATGCCTCGAAGATAAAATGTTCGAAGAATCGCTAGCTGTGGCCAAGTAACTTTTAAACCTTGCTCTGTTTTTAAATAAATTTGTTCCTTATTTGCTTTACTTATTTATTTGCATGTATGTACATTGATATGCATTTCTGTTGGCTGACATGCAGAATCTGAACATTAATGTTTTTATTGCTATTTTAATTTTATTCATACCAGACAAAATGGTATTAAGCCTAAATATATCAATACTCTTTAGCACCTTTAAAGAACCAGCCAAAACATTTGTGTATATATATATATATATATATATATATATATATCACTGATTTTTGTGAGGTACTTACAAGGCACTATATTAAGTGTCTTCACATATACATACGTACACATTATGTATAGGTGTATGAATATATACACCGTGTCTCAAAATAAACTGTGCAAAATTGTTTCTGTCAGAACTTCGTCAAATTTCCACCAATTTTAATAATTTTTGGTAGGTAGATGGCAAAATGGCTGAAATTTTATGCTATACATAAATTTTCCACCTCACCTGACTCACGTCATCGCACTACCTTGTTAAACACAGATGTGCCAATTTCTTATATAACGCTTAAATCTTATTACATGCAACAAACTATCTGACGACTTAATTAGCACGCAGTAAAGTAAAATATGGTTTACTTAGCAGGGTTTTTAATTGTTATGACAGATCTGCTTAAAAGTGTTAGAATTGGTGCTCGAAATGTGCCCCGCTTACACGGATACAAGTGCTTAGATGGCAACGCCACTGACTGATAGCAGCATCAACGATCGACTGGTCAAAGCGCGCCCAATCGTCGATCAGACGCATTTTGAGTTCGTCGACGTTGGCTATCCTGGAGCGGTAAACCTTTTCCTGCAGCACACTCCATATGCTATAGTCGACTGGGTTAAGATCCGGTGAATTCGGCGGCCACAGTGTTGGAGGTATGAAGTCGGGCGTTTCTCGCTCAAGGAAAGAGACAGTGTCGCGTGCTCGATGCGCCGGGGCGCCATCCTGTTGAAAGACAAAAAACTCGCCCTGGGATATCCGGCGTATGTCTAGCAGTAGCTTCTGGGCAAGAAGGTTGTCGCCCCATTCACATTGACACCTGTCTGGATGAAATGGATTTCAGTGCAGCCAAGTTTCGAGACGTTAGTTGTTAAAATTTAAGCGTTATGTAAGAAATTGGTACATCTGTGTTTAACAAGGTAGTGCGGTGACATGAGTCAGGTGAGGTGGAAAATTTATGTATAGCATAAAATTTCAGCCATTTTGCCATCTACCTACCAAATGTTTTTTAAATTGATGGAAATTTGACGAAGTTCTGACAGAAACAATTTTGCACAGTTTATTTTGAGACACGGTGTATATAATTCTTCGATATATATATATCCTCAACTGGGCTATGGCGCTTTATAAATCATTATTATTATTATTATTATATACATATATGTATATATACTGCATATGCTAAATCATATAGGTCGAGCAAAGCAGACAGAAAGTTTGACGTGACTATCGGCCACATAGAAGATATCATCATGGGTGAGTCACAGACAGATAACTGCCCTAGTAATAGAATTGTTAGTAGCAGTAGGAGGTTTTGTCATGAAACCACAGTAATTTTTTTACTAAGGTTTCACTTGATTGTCAGATCAATCAATAAATCAATCAAAATTTATATAGCACCATTCAAAGTCTCTTTGGCTACATAAAGGCACCTTGTGCATTAGGATAGTCGAACTATATGAGTAATTTGGTTAAATTAGAATATTTAGCCCATTTTGACAACTCTGGTTTTGCTCAAAGCGAACAGTTCTGGGAGGTAAAAGCCCAACCTGGCCATGTATGAAATTCCACAGAAGATTTGATTATAACTTTTAAAACATATGTTAGGTGAATGGATTGGATTAGATAATAATTAGATAAATGGATGTGTTAGATTTAATTGGGTGATTTAGATATGACTCTGTTGATTTTAAGATGATTTATTATGCTTCTTGTGCAGATGACGGATTTCAACAATTACAAAAAGACTTCCTTGAAAAATATTATGACCGGTTCGAAGATGTCGAAGAAAACAAACTCATCTACACAGACATTCATAGAGAATATGTAAATATTGTTTACCGAAAGGTCAAATGTCGTAACAGCTGTCTGTAGCGAATCCGAACCTTAGATTTTATAATTCTTCACAAAGTTGGAGTTTCTGGACAATAATGTTTAAATGAAAATGGCTCTAAAACATATTTTTTAATCATCCTAACTTAATTTATATTTAAGATTGTAAATGCCAATCATGTAGTAATATTTGTATCAAATCTGTAACTGAACATCTTTGCTGCATCTTTGTGAAGCAAAAATGTGCCAACAAATTAGCTATTATTATTATTATTTATTAGCTGTTTATGTCGTTCTTATTTATAGAATCACCTCTAAAGTGCAGTCTTCACTTGTTTGTGGAGCAAAATAGTGTAAAGAATGGAGACCCTGAAAGCTGGTAGCATTGAATTCCATGTAATGACCAGTGTGTGAGAATCATGGGAATTGCATGCCTCTTTTGGCAAATCATGCGTATATGACTGAATTTGGCCGTATTGACAGTAGTGTTGTGAACTTGCTCAGACCTTGCACTTGTGATTGGCTGATGTGAAGCCTGAATAACAATAATTAATGAGTACTATGAGATTTATCTGAATAACAATAATTAATGAGTAATGTGACATTTAATTGAATAATAATAAGTAATGAGTAATGTGAGATTTAATTGAATAACAATAATTAATGAGTAATGTGAGATTTAATTGGATAACAATAATTAATGAGTAATTTGAGATTTAATTGAATAACAATAATTAATGAGTAATGTGAGATTTAATTGAATAATAATTATTAATGAGCAATGTGAGATTTACCTGAATAATAATTATTAATGAGCAATGTGAGATTTACCCGAATAATAATTATTAATGAGTAATGTGTGATTTACCTGCTAGATGTCAATACTTGGATTTGGGTGTTGACTGTGTTTGTATACGTTTTTGTAAATGCATGCACTCGTGGAGAGTCGACTGTAACAATTGATGACATTGTCCTTCTTTCAGACGCAGCTAATAGAGAAATTCCTAGAGACAGAACTGTATAAACGAATGCCTGGGTTCAACATGGCAGACTTCCAGAAACAGCTTGCGTTAGTAACAGATGACTTTCTCCATATTATCTAACCTATTCCACTCTTTAACCTAATCCAATTTTTAACCTATTCCAATTTTTCATCTGTTCCAATTTTAACCTATTCCAATATTAAGCTAAAATCCAATTTTTAACCTATTCCTAATTTTCATCTGATTCTGCATGACATCGTCTAATTCTATTTGGGAGTTGATACAATCTCATATGACGCAATTTTTAAATGGATGGTCGACAAGGCTTATCGTATCATATCGAATCTAGAAATTTATAAAGCATCTCTCACAGAATAACTATTCAGAGGCGCTTTTCGCACAGAAGTCGGGGAAACAGAAATGTCTTAAGGGAACGCGAGACCGATGAGGAAAAGTCGGTCATTAGTTTGGTTTTGAGCAGAGGGGGAAGGTTTTGAGCAGAGAGGGAAGGTTTTGAGCAGAGGGGGAAGGTTGTTTTGAGCAGAGGGGGAAGATTGTTTATGTGTTAGTATACTCCTGCAAGCATGTGTGATAGCCATAGCATGGAGTTCCTTATTAGGGCTAAATGAAGGATGCCTGATTATGCATTACTGCAGAGTGTTACATTACATGGGATGTAATACTTGTGCCCAGTAATACATTTTGTTAAGGTTTGTTATATTATGATTGCATTATAGGAGTCGAAGAAAAGAGTTGGATGGCGAAGTGTTTGAGATTCTGTTGACTTTCACGGATTTTCTTTCCTTCAAAGAATTGGTTCTCGGCTATAAGGCTGTACGTTCAAGATGTTTCTAATAATTGGTTTGACTGTAATTTTTTAGAAAATTCTGAAAAATAAGATTCCTGTGCATTTCCTGTGTGTTGAACCCGCCTACGAATCGTAATCTCAAAATTTCTAAAGCGCTTTGTCATGTCAGAGGTGTTGTCGAGAGAGATGCCAAGTGAAGAACAAAGTTCAGAACTACCTCATTAAGAGGTTGTGACCTAATGAATTTATTTATTATGACTGAACTAAACTTGGAATTCTTGAGCTGGCAATGGACGAATTCTGAGGTCCTGGACACGGGACTGTACATCATAGGACTTGATGTTTATTTCCCAGCTTACACCGGTACCAAATTACACTGCTTTGGTATGTAAGTAAAGTAAAAGTCCCATATCCCATGTGGAACGTAGGGAAGGCGATCATTTCCTTCACTCGGTCCTTGAGCTGGCAGCGGATGAATCCCAAGGGACCTGGACACAGGGCCAGTCCAGAATAGGACTTGCCATTTACTTCCCAGCTTATGCCGGTACCAAACTATACTGCTTCGTGACAAAGGCGCATGCACAAAAAACTTGCCCAAGGTCGGTACATAGAATCGAACCCGCAACCGCTTGATCTGTGACCAAATATGTTGGAGATCTAGACCAACGTCACACACTCATTTTGTTGTGAGAACGTATGTTCTGTGTCTTTCAGAATAAAGAAGGTCGCACAATGAATCTAGGTGATGGTTTCCAGGTGCTAAGATTGCAGGAACTCCCCTCAACAACGATGGATGCGCAGACCACGTTCTCTTCTGTCCTTCAGTCGAACTTGACCAAGAACAACGGGGAACCAGTTGCGGAAATTCCCACCGATGCAACCGTACACGAGATGATGAGCCAGTCTGAGCACGAGGACTTGCCAGATGTTTGTCCTCCGATACAGAATCTATCGTTACAGGGCGATGGCGATTTGGGGCTTTGTCTAATTGGATCTGGCATTAAACCTCTGACAAATAATAAGTAAAATGCTTAATCCTACATTGTTATAGAATAGCTTTGTCTGTTGCACTGAGGTGGACTTGGACTTCCAGTGTGAATGTACACCAGAATCTTGTTATAATGCGGTCTCTGGTAGCCATGTCAAGAACCGCTGTATATTGAAGTCATGCTATGACGAGTTTGTTTTCTGTAGGTGCTTTAAATTTTGTCAATCATGTGTCCGAACGTGTTGTACAAGAATTCGTGTTATAATGGAGTGTGTTATAATAAGTCTCCAGTGTGTGTTCTCTTTGTTTGTCTGTCTGTCTGTCTGTCTGTCTGTCTCTCTCTATATATATATATACATGTATATATATGAGCTTATTACACTGTGGACTTGATATCTAGGCATTTATGTAGCACGTTTCAGAAACCTCAGAATGTGTTGGTGTTCATATCTTGACATTCTGGTTTGACGTTTCCACTTACCGTGTTGTTTGATTTGACTGAGCTTCTGATTTGTATTAAGTGCTTGCCAGATGAAACTACGTCAGTGTTTCCTCAACGCCAACTATGCACCTTGTTCAAAGGACAAAAATTTCAGGTTAAGAATACATATCTTATATGGAATAAACCATCACATTCACTAAGCTGATCCATGCCATGGTAACAATTGTGTAGGCACGGATGAATGTGACTGAAAAGTATACACTAAGCCAACTATTGTAATTAGTAACTTCTATTGCGCCGGTGTGTAATGCGCAAGGCATTAACCGATGGCGCACGAAAACCAAGCGGTAATCAGGTCAACATCCAGATTAGTCCGCAAGATAGAGATGTAGTGTATGGTGGATAAGTGACTTGTACGTTTGTGTATTGTGCCACCAGCACGATTAGATTAGATTAGATTGTTATGCACTCTACTAGCTTTATTTGTTATGCCATGCTCAGTGCTCACTTGTACACTGATCGTGGTGGGAATTGTAATCGAGAAGGGGATCCACCCTTCAATAGTTCACACTAACCCCAATTTGGCTGCACTTTCCCCATTTTTTCACTCTTGCCCACAGGTCTTTCTCCTTGAGTTTCGGACCCAGCTCGTAGCTATGTTAATGTGTTTGCTTTATGCCAATGATATGCAATGTTTCAGTTATTATGCAGTTTGCCGTGGTGCCTGTGGAAAAGCTGGCTCTCCGAGCTTCGAGTTCCACATTTAGATATGCAATCTACAAACTATGCCATGTCAGTTTATCAGACAAAACTACGCAACATGGAAGATACGGGTTCGAGACTCCTCAGGATGGTAACTGTTTAGGAACATAGAGCAAGTCCTTTACTCACATTTGCTTTGTGCCACAGATGAAGATTTTAAATAAATTTATGTTTAATAAATGCAGTAAGTAATAGTAATAGTAATAACATATTTTTTGAAAATTGCATTGCAGTTTTTGCTGTGTTAAATTGTTAAGAGGGATGTGCAGCTTGCAGATATGGTCTGGAAATGTGCTATTCAAACTTGGAAACTCCAGCTGTCTTTGTCGAAGTAATATATTGTGGGACACGGTATCCGATTGGTTAGAGCAGTCGCCTTGTAGAGAGAGAATGCGGGTTCGAGTCTCCTCTGACAAGGTTCCTACATTACTGTGTAGGGACCTTGAAGCAAGTCCTTTACTCACAATTGCTCTGCACCATCAATAGATGCTTGGTCATTACATGGTGGCGCTTAATAAATGCATAATAAATAAACTCATTTTGAGCAGAATGTCAATGAAAATGTAAGAATATGAAGAATATGACTCATTTTTGTACAGGAAATAACATTTAAGAGAAAACTTAAAACTGAAACTTGTACAAATTCATATAAACTTGTCAATCAATTTTTCAAATCAGGATAACTAAAATGTTGCTTCACCGTGGTCGATTATGTGATGTGAATTGATTTAAATATGTAGATTGTTGTTTATTCTTTTGCATCGTGTATTGTTGACTGATGCATATTGAATCGTGTTATTTTATTCCAATCGGTACATAGTTGTCATTAAATAAACGAGTCATTAACAGCATTTGTTATGCTGAAAGAAATTTATATTCTCAAAGTGAGCAAGCTGTTCAGTGTGATCAGTTCCAAGTCTATAGTTCTTCACAATGTAGAGTGCTATATAAATTTTAGTATTACATTACTGACATCTTGTCAGAATGAAGACTGATTTTCCAAATTAATCATCTCCAAAAACTCCCACACGAATCTTTCACTTCCTACTCTTAGCTGGTTTCTTAGGAGCAGGAATAGCCAGCCACTTGGGCGATGCAAACTATACATGGGGGCCTGACTTGTACTCTGCATAGAACTATGGAATGGTGTAGTGACAAGCTTCAATCAAAGTTAAGAAAATTATGCATAGTTAATAATAATAATAATAATAATAATAATATTCGTGTTTATTGACAAACTCATTGACAAATTACAGTAAGTTACATTGAAACAAATGAAACAATGACGGCACAATTATCAAGATCTTAATTAACGCACGCCTTGGCAGCCTGTAAGACGCCAGCTCATTTTACTGCTGCCCCCACGGGAGTGGAAGGGTGAGTCGACCAAGAGGGGCCTATGGGTATTGAACTGCGACTTTTCAAGATCTAATACTTTTCAGGCCAAAGTGTTACCATTCATCTATCCCCCTTGCCACTTTCAATTTTGCAAGACGGGTATGATTTGGTGCAGATTCTTCTTTTGACACTTTAATGACGTTAGTACACTAGCTGTTGTTAATAGTGTTAAATGAAAACTACTGACTCATTCTTGTGAAGAACTTGATGGAAAAATTAATTCTCTGTAAATGTAGACTCTGGTCGGGTCGGGACCCTGTTGGCAGCGGCACCGTACAAATGCATATTTTACATACTGATTAAGCCTACTTTAAGAATCTGAAGATGTGTTTAAAAGTGAGGTCAAGTTCTCTCTGTCTGGTTCCCTCCCTACCTTTCTCTCTCTGTCTCTCTCGATCTTTTTATGTCTGTCTCTGTCTGTCTTTCTCTCTGCCATCTCTTTTGCTTGTTTACTGCCTCTCCCTTTTGTCTGTCTCTCAATATAATATTTCAAACAGACAGACATGGTCCCAGATTGTCTGTCTTTGTGTATGTTTCTCTGTCTGTCTGTATATAGACAATACATACATACTTAGCATACACACAAAGTTTGTGCTTATAGGGTTTATTTAGTGTGGAATTCAAGCACAGCCCGAGCGTGGCCTGCATCTGATACAATCCAAATATTTTATAAGTGCTCCAACAGGTTCTGTAAAGATCGTCACCTTAGCAAACCAAAAGATGATACAAAAAAGTATATTTTCAGCTTGTTCTTTGCTACGTCAACGTAGGCTGTCTGTTTGCTTATGGAGCAGAAGGTGGAGAAGGATGGAAGTTCAATCTGCCAGGAATTGATCGACGTTAATATACTCGCCCTTGTGTTCCTTATTGGCTCGATCCGATTACACTCAGTGCATACTCAGAGTGTACGTAGAAGGCGCTGCTACATTTCTAGGAAGTTAAAGGAAGAAAACGCAATTATTAGTCAGAGCTAAACGTAATAAGCGGATGCAATGATTTCAGGTCTCATGTCGAGTGAAAAGCAAACTTAACGATTACCCGGCTACGCCTAAACGTTCACAATATCCTACAAAAATCAAGTTGATAATACCACAGTATGATAATACTCTTCTAAATTAAGGGTCTAATCTAATCTAAATAAAACTACGAAGGAATTTCTTCCCTCTTAGTGCCGTTGAATCGGTTGTCCGTATCAATCATTTGCCAACTTCAACATTTTACTTTTAATTTATTAGTAATGATTATTATTAGTAATCTCTGTTGTGTAAAAAGTGGAGATATTCGGAGGGAGTGCAACGCGCCGACCCGTCGTGACCCCTACGTTTTGCGTAATTACATAATTTTCGTCCAATCAGAACGCAGATTACATACGTTGCGCGCAGCCAAAGGTCACGACCTTTGACCCGCACTGTGTGTATATGTCTAGCGCCAACCTAAGTCTGTTGGGCCTATAGGTGAGTTATGAACCATTTCGATAAATGTGGCGTTATTTAGCTGCTTTTGTGTGTTTTGGCGCAACAAGTAAATGAATTGTTGTCTGTTCGTCGGCGAAAGACGTCTTTTGAACTGCTTTCGGATTACGTCGTTCGCCAACTGGGGAATTTTATTCATCGGTTCGTTAGCGTCTAATGATAAGATCTTCCTATAAAGATGTCGCCTTCGACTCGATTTGACAGAGTTATGTTTGCGGTAACGTTAGAGTTACTGCCAGTCGCAAAAAATGCAGGCATTGTTCGTCTTTTAGGCGATCGGACTATTTATTATTGGTTCGACAACACATGCGTTTTGTACGGTTCGTGACCTGAACCGCTCCAACCCGGCCTAGCTATGCCGATTCGATTATGCGCCCGAAATGAGTCCGATTGAGGTGGCGCGAGCTATATAATGCGTTTTAACAGATTGGTATTGATGGGTAAAAGACGATTTTGAAGTTCTGCGGGGTTTTTGATGTATTTTGGAGTGCTTTCTGTGTGCTATCGATCTCTCGATGACCTCTGTCCTTTACGTGAGGGCAGGTTCAACATGGCGGCGTCCGATCTGGCTGAGCCAGATGCATAAATTATGCTGATGAGTTCAGAGTTGGGAAGGCGCACTGGGTAGCGTATTTTTGTAGGGTATTTATATCGTCGGGTCAGGGTCACGCTTTGGTTATTTGTTTACTTTGATGTGTCGTGAGTAATGAATGTCATGTTGTGCTGGTTTTTCACGCATTGTTGCTTCACTTGGCAGTAGTAGTGGGAGTACCTTGCACTGGAATGCAATTCGTACTCTACCAGGTGCAGTTGAGATATTCGTCGTAGAGGCAGTGTTGCCTAGCCAACTGAACGCCGCCCGGGCGATGCCCCGTCCTTCTGGTTGCTGAACCAGGGAGAGAAGAGAGATGCTCTTGAGCTTTCTCTCGTCGTCCCTTCACCCCCTTCCCACTTCCACAGCTGAAGGTTGAATACACCGAATGCTTTTGGGCCTATTGGCTTTCTGGTGAAAAAAGAGCAATTTTGTGGTTTTGCACTGGGGCTTATCCTCGACCGCCAGGGCAGGCGGTTCGGACGGTTGAGGTCAGGCAAAGGTCATAATGTTTCTGGAATACTTCCAGAAACGTTCAGCACGCGCCTCAGAGTCTCTGGTGTTCTGACGTTTCAAATACAGTTGTTGATTTATGACTGCTCTTTGCAAATAAGTATGTACGTGGTAAATGTTAGTTCTACATGTGTATGTGGACTTCCTTATGTGTATATATATATATATATACATATATATATATATATATATATATGTATATGTAGGAGAAGAGAGACTTATAGCACCTTTACCTGAGATACAAGGCGTCCTATATCTTGCAAAGTGGAACAACATGCATGTATACATAATTGCAGACATGCAAATGTGCATACTTAGATATGTTTTGGATAAGCTGTATCATGTATATATATATATATATATATATATATATATATATATATATATATATATATATATATATATATATATATATATATGAACCTGCCCGGCGTGTATGAATGCATGCATGTACGTATGTATGTAAGTTTGCATGTACCTATGTGATGCAAACACACACATGCCATTTTATATATATATATATATATATATATATATATATATATATATATATACATACATATATATATAGCACCTTTACCTTTATATATATGTATATATATATATATAAAATGGCATGTGTGTGTTTTCATCACATAGGTACATGCAAACTTACATACATACGTACATGCATGCATTCATACATAGGCATACTTGGATAAGCTGAATATACTGGGTGCACCGGTGCAGTCTGGTGGAGCAAATGAAGCAGACCTAAACTTTTTATTCAAACCATTTTCATAATAAGCTTAAAAACACTTCAAAAATATAGACACCAACGAACACCATCTTATGCCAAATAACTCCATGTGACACCAACTAATGCCAAGTAACACCATCTGACACGAACTAACGCCATCTCTTGCCAACTAACATCATCTCATGCCAACTTACACCATCTAACGCCAACTAACCCCATCTAATGCCAGCTAATCCCATGTAATGCCAACTAACACCATCTAGCACCATCTAGCACCAACTAGCATCATGTGATGCCAACTAACACCATCTAGCATCAACTAACACCATCTGATGCCAACTAACATCATCCAACACCAACTAACGCCAACTAACCCCATCTAACGTCAGCTAATCCCGTTTAATGCCAACTAACACCAACTAACACCATCTAACGCCAACTAACACCATCCCATGCCACCTAACACCATCTAACGCCAATAACACCATCTAATGGCAGCTAACGTCATCTAACGCCAACTAACATCATCTCACGCCAGCTAACACCACCTAGTGCCAATAACACCATCTAATGGCAACTAAGGCCATCTAACACCAACTAACACTGGCATCTAATGACATGCATGCACCACTGGATGCTGTGACAGAGACATTGAATAGTAAGGCCAAACAAAACGTCTTCTGTTTCATGATGGACTATGCCTTCAAGATCATATAGCAAGGCGCTGCACAATAGTTAATAATAATAATAATGGTAATAATAGTAATTATTGTAATTAGTAACTTCTGTTGTGCCGGTGTCTAATGCATAAGGCATCAGCCGATGGCACACCAAAACCGAGCTCCGTATAAATCGGGTCAATATCCAGAAGATCGGTCCGTAAGACAAAGGCAGCCTATAAGCAATAATAATAATTGGATAATAATTGGATTGGTGGATAATAATAATGATAATTTTAATTGCAATAATAATTATAGTAATAAGAAGATGATTTATATAGAGCTATAGCATGGCCGAGGCCAAGATAAGTGTGCAAACAAATCAGTTCTGAATTGATTATTATCTTTTATCAGATATTGGATAGCACAACGTCTATTATGAGAGATTGGATAGCACAACGTCTATTATGAGAGATTGGATAGCACAACGTCTATTATGAAAGATTAGATAGCACAACGTCTATTATGAGAGACTGGATATACACTGTTCTTCCATTTCTCTAGCTGTTTACCTAAACAGGCCACTCCCCTGCCACCTGGCGTTGCACTTAGGTTGCTCATACCAGACGTAGCACCTGTGAGTGCCTCTGTAGGGTGCTGGACAGTGGTTATCCTAACAGTTCTAAGGAGACGCATCGTAAGGTAAAGGACGTGTTGAGGGAGCGTCCTACCAGACGGCCCAGCTGTGTTTACCTATTTCGACCCTAAACGATACTAACAATATTTCTGTTGAGCTGTGTGCACGGACCGTGGCAGTGTGCGGGTTTCACCTTTGGCCTTCACGTTGACCTTTACTTTGACCTTTAACCTTTACTTTGACCTCTGACCTGTACGTTGACGTTTGACGTTTGCTGACGCGGGAATCGATCTGTTTGACTGGTTTAAGGGGATCAGGAGGTTTTTGGTTGGGTGGGGGGGGGGGAGCAATGCTTGACATTTCGCCCACCGGCTGTGTGTGCAAATGCTCGATCGGACGACACATGACGGAAGATTAGACGAATTAGACCGTGGTGGCACTTAAGGCTGCAGCCTCAGCTGGCTTTACGGTGACCTTCAGCCTATTATGACCTTTATCTTGGCAAAAAGCCAAAACCGACGCGATCTAGGGGAAATAGACTTTCTTTTGTGGAGTTGGATTCTGGAATTCTGTTTGTGTGATGTTACTTGACCTCTTAGTTCCTCGTGTCAGGACAACTATGGCTCAGTCCAGGTCCTTTGCCTGCATAGGTCCCTCACTTTGGAACCGACTTCCTCCTTCTGTCCGCACCACCATTCTCTCTGGTAGCGTTGCTTCTTCCTTTTCTCACCTTAAATCCTGCTTTTTCTCCAGGGGTCTCGCGCACTGGGAGCGCCTCTGAATGGTATATACCGCGAGAGGCGCTTTATAAATGCCCATATACAATACAATACAATACAATACAATACAATACAATACAATACTGTACTTATCTGATGTTATCTAATGCTACTGCACTTATGTTATCTAATGTTACTGTACTTATCTTATGTTATCTTATATTAGTGTCCTTATCTAGTGTTATCTAATGTTACTGTACTTATCTAATGTTACTGTACTTGTCTAACGTTATCTAATGTTGCTGTACTCATCTAATGTTACTTAATATTACTGTACTTAATGTTACTGTACTTATCTAATGCTATCTGATGTAACTGTCCTTATCTAGTGTTATCTTATGTTACTGTACTTATCTAATGTTACTGTACTTATCTAATGTACGTCTACATGGTACTATTTGAAAAAGTCCATAGGGGTGCTTCAACATTGACAACACAACTGGAAGAAGTAGAGCAGTTTCTTAAACTAGACTGATCGGCAGCCATGGGTAATTGGGTATGAAGTGTTAGCGACTTCATTTTCGTAACCTCTGCATATGATGGCGGTTGGCCAGTCCTCTCCCTCACCGTCTCATCTTCCCACTGACAGTGTACAGTCAGTGTACTCGTAGCTGAGTTGGATTGGGGCGCTTGCAGGTGGAGCAGAAATCTCAAACCATATATTGCCCTAGCGGAGATTTGGAGATTTGAACCCCCGACCTGTCGATTGACATTCCAGCATGCTAGCCACTATACTATCACGCACCCGTTCGGGCGATAACGCAGGCTGCAGCGAGCCATGATATGGATGAGTTATGACGATTAGAATTTGTCCATTATCTTGATTGACTTGCGGCATATTGAACGCTGTCTAATCACAGCATTGATGTAATAGTAATTGTTAATGCTCATTTATATAGCGCCTCTTCCAGAAAACTGATCAGATATGTTCCAGACCTGACTACACAAGACCATGATCGAATAGACCATGATCGAAGAGACCATGATCGAACAGAATGGTCTTGAACCGCTTGCGAAAACAGAGGAGGCTGTTGTCGCAGATTGCAGATAGATGATGATGATGATGATGATGATGTGATGGTGATTATGTTTGGCTGTGGTTGTCATGGTAGTGGTTTTGATGATGCAGTGGATGACGGAGAAAATGATGGATGATTAGAGTGATTATGATGAGGACTGAGAATATGGTTGATGATTATGATGATGATGATGATGATGATGATGATGACGACGACGACGAGGATGATGATGATGATGATGATGGTGATGGTGGTGGTGGTGGTGGTGGTGGTGGTGGTGGTGGTGGTGGTGGTGGTGAGTCTTTGTGTGTGGGTGTATTTGGGCTTTTATATAAGACACTTAAAACCGATGATGAAGGTAATGATGACGATGATAGAGAAAATTTCTGATGATTATTAACAAAATGACTATGATTATGACAACGAAGACAACAACGATGACGATGACTTTGGTTGGTTGTGGTGACGAGGACGATGACAACTATAACAACGATGATTAAACTGATGACGATTGTTGTCACCAGGTGTCGTTCCTACGCGATCCAGTTCCGTTGATGAATGATGCCAGAAAACAAGCCGATCAAGACCGAATCTCCTTCAACCATGTCATCAATGGCGTCACTCTACCACGGCGACAGTCCCAGCGGAAGTGGCGGGGGAGGGGGCGGCCTCGTCGCCATAGAGAACTCGACCTCGGAGGTCATCCACGTCGTCAACGTCACAAATGCTCACCGCACCCACCAGATGGCAGCACTCGAGTCGGCGCTTTCGTCCATGCAGACGATTACGATACCGGCCGGCAGCCTCAACTTTCCCATTAACCTAGTAAGTGTTGCCCTGCTGCGCCATGAAAGTAGTGTGGCTGCACGATAAAATTAGTGTGGCCATGCTGTAAGAGTATCTGAGAGGTTTTGTTTTGTCTTTCGGTGTCTCAGCACTATATTATGTTTCTGATACACAAGAACATCACACGCATATAAATATAATGTGGTTAGATCACATGCATTATGATAATGGAATAGCCGCCTTCCTTCAGATCACATGGAATAACCACCATCCTTCAGATCACATGGAATAACCACCTTCCTTGAGATCACATGGAATAACCACCTTCCTTGAGATCACATGGAATAACCACCATCCTTCAGATCACATGGAATAACCACCATCCTTCAGATCACATGGAATAACCACCTTCCTTGAGATCACATGGAATAACCACCATCCTTCAGATCACATGGAATAACCACCTTCCTTGAGATCACATGGAATAACCACCATCCTTCAGATCACATGGAATAACCACCTTCCTTGAGATCACATGGAATAACCACCATCCTTCAGATCACATGGAATAACCACCTTCCTTGAGATCACATGGAATAACCACCTTCCTTCAGATAATATGGAATTAACGCCTTTTCTTCAGGTCGCATGGAATAACCACCTTCCTTCAGATCTTTGTTCTTTTAACCAAGGACTCTGCGTACACCTTTTAAATGCATTTTAGGACACAAATGAATGAATGAATGAATGGATGAACAGATGAATGAATTAGCAAATAAATGAACAAACGAATGAATGAATGAACGGATGAATTAATGGATGAACAGATGAATTAATGAATAAACAGATGAATTAATGAATAAACAGATGAATTAATGAACAAACGAACGGATGAATGAATGGACGAACAGGTGAAAGAATGAACAGATGAACTAATAAATGAGTGAATGATTGAACGAATGAATTGACGAATAAATGAATGAACAAAAGAACGAAAGGAATGCATGAACGCATCAACGAAGGAATGAATAAATGAGCGAGTGAGTGGATGAACGAACGAATGAACGAAAGCACGAATGAACGGATGAATGAATGAATGGACGAACAGGTGAACGAATGAATGAATGAATGAATGAATGAATGAATGATTGTTCTGACTGTCTAGGTCGCATCTTCGGGTGGAGCTGCATTGGCTGGCAGCTCCCTGTCTTCTCAACCGAAGATAGTGATGGCTAATCTGACACCTGAATTGGCCGCCAAGATCAAGGAGATGACGCAGAGTAGCCGAGGAACGACGGATCTGTCGAATTTCGACGTCGAAGCAAAACTAAAGGTCTTTATTTTGCAATTCTGTAGAAACTGGTTTTGCCTTCGTCTTAGAAATCACGTTTACGAGAACTGCATTTATGTAGTAAAAGATGAATTGGTACTAGATGGTAAATTTCTGAATTTGCTTTGGTGGGCACAACTGTTAAGTTAGAGACAAATAGGAGAGTAACATAAGCAAGTACACATTTTAAGACACCAAGATCAGTTAATTATTATTACTGTTGTGCATTTATTATGCTCCTCTATCTAATGACTAAGTATCAAGCAATGGCGCTGAGCAACTGTGTAGTAATAATAATAATTAAAAACAGTGTATTTTCCAGGGTTAACGAGGAGGGTTCCGTGGTGGGCTTGCAACCCACCCGGGTAAAAAAGCGCTTGCAACAGAAACAATGCAACAAATTCACTTACAAAATTGTAGTAGTGTTAGTAGCAGTTGTAGTAGTAGTAGTAGTAGTAGTAGTAGTAGTAGTAGTAATAATAGTAGTAGTAGTAGTAGTAGTAGTAGTAGTAGTAGTAGTAGTAGTAGTAGTAGTAGTAGTAGTAGTAGTATAGTAGAGTGTTTTCCTTCTATGACAGGAGCTACAGCAGCAGGCTCCTCTTCGTCCTCTGACAGGGGATAAACACGAACTCTGCGTCGTCTGTGAAGATCGAGCTTCCGGTTGGTAGCTAATTAACTTATTATTAATATTATCAATATCATTGCTATTATTATGCATTTATTAAGTGCCACTATCTAATGACGAAACATCAATCGATGGCACTGAGCAATTGTGAGTGAAGGACATGCTCAAGGTTCATATACAGTAACCATCTCACAGGCGATTTGATCCCATACTCTCCGGCATTGCAAGGCGAGCGCTCAACCAATTGGTTACTGTATCCCAAGGAATATTTGGTTCATTTTCTTGTTGTATTTCCCCAGAAAGTTGGGGTGTGTGATAGTACAGCGGTCTTTGTACTGAACTGTTCTGCGGTAGTTTGGAGTTCAAATTACTGCCCCTCTTGTGCTCTTAGAGCAATGGCGTGCACCACAAATGGTTTGTGAGCACAGAAGTGAGTTACCCAATATTTTTCGACAACTTCCTTTCCTGTGTACAGCATGGGTTTAGGTTTAACTGGCTTGGCTCTGTAACTACAGAAGATTTAAATTGATAATTTAACCATTGTTACTAATGTAGATGTTTCTGATTTTTTAGGTCGTCATTATGGCGTAATTAGTTGCGAAGGCTGTAAAGGTTTCTTCAAGCGTAGCATCCGTAAACAGCTTGGCTACGCGTGCAGGGGAACGAAGAACTGCCCCATCAACAAACACTACCGAAACCGCTGCCAGTATTGCCGCTTGCAGAAATGCCTAGAGAAGGGCATGAGATCGGAATGTGAGTATTGCTAACACCAGCCTTTGCAGATCATCTGAGAGCTAGTTCAGCAAAATGTCCATTCTGGGGGAAGTCTGCTGTTGCTCCCCGTTGGGTGTTGGCCATGTAGGCAATCGCCCGCAAATGTCCCAGTCTTGTAGAAATATTTTCCTAGGTGGCAGTGTGTAATAATAATCATAACAATAATTAATAAGACAACTAATTGACCAATTACCTTACAACCCGTTACTTTGTGTTGCCTTTCTGTACCACCTTATGTTACCATTTTACCTTATGTTATTTTACCTCTGTTGTTACCTGTTGTTGTTTTAATTTAATTTTATTTATGTTACCTTAAATTTCTTTTTCTTGATGTATTTACCTTATGTTCTCCTGTCTCATTGTGCATTGCCCTATTCTTATGTTTTGTTGCCCTATCTTATGTTGTGTTACCTTTGTTGCCTTCTTTTATACTATGTCACAGTTTGTTCCCTTATCTTGTGCTGTATTACCATATGTTGAGGTGTCTGATAGTGTAGTGGGTAACGTGCTGGACTGGACTGTCAATGAAGAGGTCGGGGGTTCAAATCTACTTCAGGGCAGAAATTTGGTTCGAGAATTCTCCTCAACCAGTGCCCCTATCCAACTTAGCTATGACCGTACACTGTTAGTGGGAAGATGAGATGGCGAGGGAGAGGACTTTCCACCTGCCCTCATATGCCAAGCCTAAGAAAATGAAGTCGCTAACACTTCATACCCATGACTGCCTCAGGGCTAGCTTAACGGACGGCTCTTCTTCTTGTGTGCTATCTTCATTTTGTTTCATTGTCTTATATTGCGCTACTTTATCTTTTGTTGTGTTACATTACATTCCCTTGCTTTGCTTTATGTTAACGTTAGTCTCGAAGTTGGGACTATATGCATTGTCGCACAACATTAATTCATTGCAGTTTCCGTTGCAGCTGTGCAACAAGAACGGAAGCCTCCAGAGTCGAAAGAACGATCCCCGCAGGTCATCGGAACATCGACGCAGCGAATCTACATTCGCAAAGACTTCGACAGTCCTTCGGCTGGCGTACCGAATTTCATCGACAAAGTTCCCGAGGTGAAGGATAAGTCCTGCACGAAAACAATCTTATATGAAGAGAAAACTGTTTTTAGCAATAAAACTCTTTGTAACAGGAAACTCTTTGTAGCGCTTCTGTTTGGTAGCCATTTCATAAATTTCCATATAACGAGATTACCTTATGATTAATAATCGTAATCGTAAACTCCAAATTTCCTAAGCGCTCCTCTTAAGCTAAGCACAGGGCACCAGCTTATTCATGAGCGCTGTATCAAGTCGGAGGGGTTGCCCAGAGATACCAGGTGGGGGTTCAGTCCGGTTGCCAGAGACCACATAGTGAGGTCTTATTTTGTATCAGATCTCGATTTTGGGTTACATCTCGGACCGCATTATTTCAGTATTCGTGTTGCATTGCAGCTTGTTATTATGAGGCTCGATTGTAGTTTGTTTTTGGCAAGGATTCCCAACATCCCATACCTTACCTTATTGTATACCCTATGCATTTGCACTGGCTTCCAATGCACAAGAGGATCACTGTGATTTACGAACATCAGTATTTAGCTCCACACTGCGGTTCTTGTATACATGGTTCTTGCACAGTTCGTTCACTGTTCTTGCAAGGTTCTTTTACAGTTCTTGTATGGTTCTTGTATGGTTTTTTTACGGTTCTTGTATGGTTCTTGCACAATTCTTGTATGGTTCTTGTATGGCCTATTGACCAGCATGAATTTTGAAGTTAATGGCTTTGGAACATAGCACCATTTTGTGTTAGGCAGAATGACACATATATTAATCCACACTGTATACGTTTGCATACGGTTCTTGTTGCAGTCGAAAAAGCCTGGTCTCCTATCGAATCTACACGAGCGCATCTTCCAAACGGATCAGGGAACCTTTGTCCTCTGTTCAGCAATGGCTAGCCCATCTCAGAACACAGGTAATACAGGTAAAATACAGATATATGTGTGCGTATGTATGTGTGTGGGTGTGTGTGTGTGTGTGTCTGTGTCTGTGTCTGTGTGTGTGTGTGCGCGCGCGTGCGTGTGCGAGCGTGCTTGCGTATGTACTATAGCCATTTTCACAGCCTTGGACCCACCTCTTGGGCTAACTTAAGGGACTGCTCTTCTTCTTATTTTGTATAATGTTCTATGTTGAGTGGCCAGGTGACTAATTTATGGTTCTATCTTTGTGTTGGTCAGACCTGAGTACGTTGGCCAGTGTCGTGACGACGTTGGCTGCAATGGGCAAAGGACAGGATGAGAACATTCAGAATAGCATCATCGTCGATACGCTGACGAACTGCGAGGGGTCTATGGACAATGTATCCTCGGCCGACCCGGCCGCAAAGGCGTTCGATGTCCTGACGAAAGCCCTTCATCCTCAGATGGATCAGGTCAGTGGACCTTGCCCACTCTCAGGCTGAAGTTTTACAGCCATTCATTCGTTCAGTAACTTGTTCATGTGTTTATTCGTGTGTTCGTTCATTCATGTGTTCATTCATTCGTGTGTTCAATCATTCATGTGTTCAATCATTTATGTGTTCATTCATTCATATTTTCATTCATTCTTCTGTTCAATCATTCATGTGTTCATTCATGTGTTCATTTATTCATGTGTTCATTTGTTCAATCATTCATGTATTCAGCTGTATTTTGATATTGACCTTCTAATGTTCGGAAATGCACACACGGTTATACAGCGGTTATTCCATGGTTATACTGCGGAGCATTGATAGCGCTGAGAAATTGTGTATAAAAAAATTCTTCTAGGTCCCTACACAGTGACCGCCTGAACGGAGGCTCAAACCTGTACTCTCCACGTTACAATCGGCTAATCACCTCTAACCAATTGGCTACTGTTCCCCACCCGAGATGCATATTACTGGAATAATTAGGTAGTTAATAAATACTAATATGGCAAAAGAGTTTTTGATTTGGTGTGTTTGGTAGGGTGACCATATGGACAACGTTCTCGATCACTCAAACGCAAGTGCTAATTCGCAGGATGATGAAAAGGATGTTTTGGATTTTGAGGGTGAGTTTGTTTTCGTGCTTTTTAAGGTATGAGTCAAATATTTTATGCATTTTTTTGGTCGAGTTGTTTGAAATTTTGAGGGAACGTGGTTAATTTTAGGGCAAGTTGTTGAATGTTGCAGATTTTTAGTTTGAAGGTTTGAGGGTAAGTTGGAGTCGGTATTGGAGGGTGAATAGTTACGGTGTTTAAATGGTTTGCTTTATAAAGGTACACTCCAATACAACAAGAGCAGTGACTCTAAGGATTTTCTTTTCTTTTTGATGTTTGTACCAATTCATAACAGACTTACTTTGGTACTAATGTAGAATCTTTAGAAAGCTTTTATCATGTTTCTACGAATTTGTGTTTTATTGTTATATTATTATTATAACAAACATTTTTAACGCACACAAAGTTACTCAGAAATACGAATCTCAGGCATGGTTAGTCAGTCGCCAGATGAAGAGCTGTTGTATATAGTAGGCCAGAATTAAAGTCCAGAATTTAGAAGCTAGAAGTAAATGGAGACAAGACGATAATTTTGGCAATGTGTTAAGTAGGCTTTGGGCTCATTCCCATAAAAACCTGCAGTGAACCAAACAATAGGAATTTGTAGAATTTGCAATTGAATGCGGTCAATTTTTAGCCAAATAAATGCGATACTACATACTCACTTTTTTATATATGCTGTCTTTGGTTTCATTCCTATGACGATTAGGTGCAAACTTATTAATTAATTTAGTTAAATCTGCTTGTTTCAAACGAGTTTGAAGTTAGTTAGGCGTTAGATTTCATGTTATTGCTTCGGATTTTATCAGGTAATTTGACATGTTAAGGCTGTGTAGCGCTTTCGTTGCAATTAAAGTGAGTTGAGCGATAATGGCGAGCAGTGCCGGCCTTAGGGGCGGGACCCGCAACTTTGGAGAGCCCGAAAATGTCACAGAAAATTAAAATGAACAAGACACCCTAATAATAATATTATGGTTTCGATTATATCTTCTCTTTTGTCAATAAAATAAAAGTCAAGTTCCTATATATCCCAGATGTATATTCTGTGAAGCACTTGAGGGAATTGCTGAAACTGCGTTATGGTGAGAGATATGGTTTGCTGGTATTTGTGGTCACAAGGATGTGATATGCTTTAGAAGTATAGCATCACATATCATCAGTGACAAGTGGGACAGGGGGAGGTATGCAGACATTGAGAAGGAGAGTGAGCGGATAGTTGAAGCTGCAGCAAAACTATTGCGACGTAGCATACGTGAGGCACAGTTTGACCACCAAAATTACCTGCTTAACGCCACTATACGTGACAGAAGTTTGGCTAATCTGTGGATTCACCCATTGTTAACACATTTCTGCAGACTCTGATAACAGACGAATTGAAACAAATTGAGATTGGTCATAGTATTGTGCAGGCTTGCCATCCTTGTTCTGGCATTTCACCGGTTTTATTTGGTGTTGGTGTGTCTGTCGACCATGCTTTTGGAGCTCAGTGGTTAATTAAGGTTCTAGCATCACTGGGATACTCATTATCGACACACAAAATTACTAAGTATAAGCAGTCTGTTATTCAGACGGATGGAAATGATCTGCCACCTTGTGATCCAGGAATTTTCACGCAGTGATCAGCAGATAATGTCGATCATGATGTGGTGACGCTGGAAGGCACTAACACGTTTCACGGTATATCAATGTCAGTGGGAGACAAGTCAGTGGATGTAGACTGTGGTGATTTAGGTCCTCTGTATGACGAATCCATTGAAGTTGGTTTGGACAAATAAAACTATGGTGCTTTCAGTGAGATTCTGATTAAGAGAATACCTAGAGTGAGTGGTGAGAACCTTGTGCTGGGCAGGGGAATAAAGATTTTGCATCATACCCTTCCAAGTATACCGGTATTGTCTCAAATTGTTTTCAAACCATTTTTTTAACTGCAGCACCAGCACACATTGTCAGTGTTGATAGACCTCGATCTTGTTTGGCACATTGGTTGGTTTTTTCATGAAGAATCTCAGCACGTCCAAATTGGGGTGGCTTCATGCAAAATTTAAATATGGGTGAGTATCAGCCACTGGTGGATATTCATATGTTGCCCATCAATGATCATTGATCTGAACCCAAGCAACAAGTCTTGTATCCTGTACTTTGTCTTTTGTGGCTGATCAAGCAGCCAAGTTGAACATTGTCACACCATGTATTACTTCTGAGCAACCACTGTTTATCAAGGCTGTGGAGGTCATTGCATCCCACAAACTGAACATGGTTTGTAAGTTCGGTGGGTTTCATATTAATCATGAGCTATCTTGGTACTATAGGCTCAGTTATGGCAAGTTCTGGCATTACTGAGGTTTTGGAAAGTTGCTATGGTCTTAACACGGTTGGTCACATGCTAGCAGGGAAAGCATATAATTGTGCAGTCCATGGGCACTTGATGATGGATTCTGATTTGCATGTCATGCTCATGCATGGCTTGATCAATGGTGATTCTGACGAGTGCAGTGCTTTGAGTCAAGCTGATGTTGTTGACCTAAAACAGTTGTATGATGGTGTCATGTCAGAGGTTTTGTCCGTAAACTGATGAAAAGCTTCATTCAAATGACACAGATGTTAATGTGATAGTATGTTTGTACAGACAGCACTGACAAATGCTAAACATATTCTAATTTAATCCTTTCCCACTGTGACTGCGGTGTGTCAGTCTAGTCCAGCAATAAACAAAAATATCTAGAAGTAGAAGCTTTGGTGCATGCTGCCTTACACTATCGACCAAAATTTCTGTGTAATTAATGTTTCTTTCCTGGCATCACCCTACTTATTGAGTTATCGTAATAAAATTCTTTGACATCACTTCATGTCATTGTCAGTATTGTCTTTCCTGCTGTGGGATTCAGCGTCAACAGAATATCTTGCTCTTTTACTAATTTCTCTGCCTTTCGAGCCATATAATTGGAAACTTAAATTCTTCGGACACTATATCTTGAATGTGTGCTAAGTATGTAGATATCTTGAAGGGGTGCTAAGTATGTAGGTATCTTGAAGGGGCGTTATAAGGCAGCATGCACAGTAAGTTGGAAGAAGCTTTTCATCAGTTTAAGGGCATTATATTGCCTTCTTGACTGGCCAACACTTTGGAAGGACAGTGAAAATGTGAACTTTTTGATCTGTAATGTAGAGAGTAGATATCTTGAAGGGGTGCTACAGATATAAATTTTCTGAATGAATGAATACATGTGCTCTTAATCCATGTTCTTTTTTGTTCATGTTTCTTTCCTTTATTCAAATTTTATTCAAGATAATAGTTTGTAAATTATATTATTTTTAGACTTAGAAATTTATGTGTTATGTTTTCAGCCAGTGTTGGCAGAAAACAGATTTCCTACAAGTTGACATATACCCATTTAAGCAAAATTTTGTAGTAAAAAAACCATTAGAGATCCCATGCTGGTTTCTTCTGAGGATGTTCAGTGTAGAAGTTGAATTTTGTCAGATTTAAAAAAACTCGCAAAAGGGTCAAGGTTAAAGTACTCAATTGTGAAATATGGTTTCAATGTTACACTTTTAAACAGTCTTGATTAATCTACCCAAATAGGTAATCCAAAGAGCTGAAGAATGACACCAAGAACACCTTCCTAGCTCTCAGATAAGCTGAGATACAGGCGCCAAAGGTACGAGGTCGAGCGGGTCAGGTCAAAGTTCACTGACCCGTATCTTGGAATGTAATTGACCCAAAAACATGTTTTTCTGGGTTTATACATGTCTTATGTGACTCAACAAGTGGGCAAAATTTCATGTAAATCTGATTTGGTCTTGTCAACCTTAGTTGCAAATTTGGTTGATTTGACATGGAATAACCCATATTTTCCATTTTTTATGTTCATACCATGTCTATTTTGTAAGCCATGAGGTCCAGCACCTTAATTCCATTACCAGTCGATTACCTGACCCTTTAAATATAGAAATAGACACCAAGATCATGCAAATCTGCCAACTTTACACAAAGTTACAGCTTTAAATGTGTCATTTTCTTAAGTGGGCTATTTTTGGACTATTTTGTGCTATATCTTTTTTTCCTATCAAGATACACAATGCAGGTTTTAGTATGTTTTCCTACATGTTATTACCTAACTAAAATCCATAAAACTGGCTTGTCTCCAATTACTTCTAGCTTTTTTTTATATCATGCAGACTAATATCCAGATGTTGTAAAGCCAATGAGAAATAGTGAGTTTTAAGGCATTTCTTAAAGAAGAGAAAGATTTCGAGCATCGAACAGACATTGGTAGGCCATTCCATTCCTTGGGGCAGAAGCATGCACAAGAGCCCATGATAGTGCTACATCGAGGATCAACCACAAGACCCATATCTGAAGGTCTCAGACTGTGTGGAGGGACGTACGGAGGTAATAATGGTTGAAAGTAGGTGGGAGTGCTCATTGTGAGGGTTTTATAGGTCAAACAGGCCAGTTTAAATCTGTATATTAAGTATATGTCATGCAGAGGCTTATACTCTGTGTCAATTCTTTCTGCAGGTCCGATATTGTCAGAGAGTAACTTTCAGTTCAGCCTGACGACGCCGGCGCCTCTGCCACTCTACCTGACGATCCACTACATCTGCGAAACAGCTTCTCGGCTACTCTTCCTCTCCATCCACTGGGCACGGAACGTGGCCGCGTTCCAGCTGCTCGAGTAAGTCGACTGTTACGCTGATAGTTACTGTAATTTGAAATTTATATAGCACTTCCTAAAGAGAAAACTAATGGGGTGCTCCCTGCAGTAGCCTGAATGATGTCAAATGTTGTTAAGAGCAGATACAGTTTTAAAATTCTTTTATTAAAACGCAGGGGTTGATAAAATTGAATCTCGCGATGTTTGATAGGCTGTGAGTTGAAAATGGTTGCAAGTTATGTTTTTGTAAATTTTCGGATATCAGGTGTAGACTCGTAACCGTACTACTTGGTATTAATTCATGGTTCAGGCTTTGGATACGGACAATTCGCCCGCCATAATTAACCGCCGGAAGATTCGCTGCCCACATTTCGCCCCTCGGAAACATACAGACACAATGCATTTGATGAATTGAAATGTAGTATGAAGTTTAACATTGCAAATGTCTCTAAACAATGTGATTGCAATGTGTTCACAACTCCTGGCTATAAAGCTATCACTGACTCTAGGTATCAATAGGATTAATTTCATTATGAATCATGACATACAAATCTGTGCAAAGATGTCTGTGAGGCTTTGCCGTATTTCTCGAATGAAGTTCTCGAATCTAATTCTCACGTTGTCTTCTCTGTTTCCAGCTCTGAATTCCAGATCCTTCTGATCCAGTCGTGTTGGAACGAACTGTTTGTCCTTGGTCTCGCCCAGTCTGCCCAGACGATGAACCTCTCGACGATCCTGGCCGCCATTTTGAATCACCTACAGACCCGTGTCCTACATGGTCAGTCAATTCTTTAGTGTTTAACGTTTGATCACAAGCATTCAACTTATATTCAATATATATTCTACGTATATTCAATGTACATTCAATGTATATTATATGTATATTTAACTTATATTCAATGTATATTCTACGTACATTCAACATATTATGTTCTAAGTATATTCAAGGTATATTCAACATTTGTTCAACATATATTTAACATATATGCAATGCATATTCTACGTATGTTCAACTTATTGTCAACATGTTTTGCAGATAAGTCGGCAAATGAAAGATCACATAAGGTGATCGACACGATTATGCGGCTGCAGGAGTATGTTGGGCAGATGTCTCGTTTACAGGTGGATGATGCCGAGTATGCCTACCTGAAGACACTCGTTCTCTTCAGTCCAGGTACGATCAAAGCACCAGGTAGACAATTCAATAGTAGGTGGTGTGTGTTTGTGTGTCTATGTACTCGTACAAATACCTGCTTGTGCAATAGTAGTGTTAATATTATGTATCGTATCTGCACTGCGCAAACTCATCATGCATTATTATTGTTAGTATTATTTTATTGTTATAATTATTAATGTTATCATTATTATCATCATCATCATTAGTATAATTATTATTGTTCTGCATTTATAATGTGCAGAACTTAGGTCAGTAAAATTCTATGGACTGATGTTGACCTGATTGTGGCCTGGTTTTGGTGTGCTCATAGTTGATGTATGGTGCATTAGACACCGGCGCATTAGAAGTTACTAATTACAATTACAATAAAGCAATAGTGAGTTGATGTTTTGCTCGAGTGCCTTCAAGTGAGGCTTGAACCTGTACTTTCTAAGCGCTCTCACTGATTGGCTGTCATGTTATATTCTTTGTTTTATACGTATACTGTTGGTGCAAAACCCAAATGGAGATAACTCTCATTGTCTCTGTAGAAAAGGTACTTCTGTTTGGCATATTATCTGAGACAGGGGCGTCTACACCATAGAAACCTGGGAGCAAATGCTTCATCGAAGAAATAGGGGGAAGATCTGTCAGTGTGTGTGCCACCATTTTATGGGGGGGGAGGAACGGGGAGGGGAAGAAGAGGGGAAAAGGGACGTTGCTCCAATGACTTAGGGGGGATAGACGCCTCTGATCTGAGATGCACCGTTTAGACGCTGAGGCTTCTTTGAAAGTTTCTAAAAATTCTTGTGAAAACCTTGAAATTCTTGTAATTTTCCTGAAATTCCTGGTCTTTCCAACGGATCATAATTTCTGACTGCGATTTCTCTTAAAGCGACCATCAACTGATATCTTAGAGATTATGATTACGGCGCTATAGAAGTCACTAGATTAGATTAGATTAGATTTGAAAGTAACTTGGGTTTCTGTGGGACATTCTAGACTCGCTGTCTTCGCACACGAGGCGACAGATGGAGAGGTTTCAAGAGAAGACGCAACATGAGCTCCAGTTCTACGACCAAAGCGTCTACCCAGACCAGACGGACCGCCTTGGCAAACTACTGCTGCGGCTCCCCGCCCTGCGCCAGCTGAGTCCGTCGATCATGGAGGAGCTGTTCTTCACGGGGCTGATCGGAAACGTCGAGATCGACAGCATCATACCGTACATCCTTCGTCTCGACACGGCCGACTACAATGTCCTGCTGAAGGGTAACAACGCCCAGGGTCAGACATTCTTGCAGTTCTCGCAGTCAGACGGCACCACGTCGTGTCACGAAGGGCAGACGACGCAGGCGTCGAGCGTCACCATGACGTCCGCTGGTCTCCTGACTTCGATCCAAGACCAGGAGTCGAGCGTCCTTACACAGTAGACCGAACGGGTGTACGAACTGGTGAATGAGCGACGAGCAACGGATCGTTC
Source organism: Allolobophora icterica (assembly GCA_963556255.1). Lineage (NCBI taxonomy): Eukaryota > Metazoa > Annelida > Clitellata > Crassiclitellata > Lumbricidae > Allolobophora > Allolobophora icterica. The sequence continues at coordinate 6,416,213 of OY744616.1, forward strand.
GCTCGACTGATGCTGCAGAGCGCCGTGCTTTGACGCTTGAAGTCGCACGAGTGTCGCCGACATCCCCGTCGCTCGTCGGCGGTTTCTCAGACACGTCGTCGATTTCTAATCTGCCGATGTCGGCAGCGCTTGGACCGGTAAGAACCATTTGCGTCGCGTTTCAGGCATTGTCAGTATCTGCTGTGACACCGACAGCAATCGGCGTGCAGAGTTTTGTCGTTTTGTACAGAAATGTTACCAGATGTAGTTGTAAATGTAATCGAGGGTAAGCGTACTGCCGCCGTTTCGTAAAACAGTTCGATCAGAGGAGCTCTAGACGTTGTCCTCAAGTTTGAGTCGGTTTTTAGCTGTATAATTATTATTATGCTGTACGCACAACGTATGGTTCGCTTGGGTTAGCTGCTTGCCCGTAGATGAATGCTTGGAGATGAGGGGTCGTGGTTTCATGCCATTCCTGATAACAACCTGCAGAAGATACTAATGTTGTTCTTAACTCGCTTGCAACTGACACCCAAACAATAAAAAATATAATACTAACAACAATGATGATAATAATGATAATAATAATAATAATAATACATGTAATAACAAGAGCATAATCATGCAGAATCCATGTGGAATGTGGATTTATCTTTTGTCGTAAAAAAGAATTATAACAGTAGTATTAAAATACTATGTGAATGCGACTACTACTTGTAATGCTACAGTAACATAACAGTAGTGACCGCCTGAATGCTATCTTTGTGTCTGTCGTCTGTCTGTCTGTCTGTGCTTCTGTCTGTCCATTTCTCTGTCTGTGTCCGTCTGCCTATCTGCCATTTTCTCTGTCTCACTACCTCTGCCTCTCTATCTCCGTCTGTCCGTCCATCTAGAAGTATCTCTCTGTTTCTCTACTCTCTCTTTGTCTGTCTGTCTGTGTCTCTCCCTAAAACTCCTTTCTGTGGCCTATGCACTACGGCAATAATAATGGCTTTGATCTTCCCCAGTTTATCCTCTAGGTAGCGATGTAAATATCGAGGAATATTGATCTCTAAGTGAAATCTTGATTTGACCGACAGTGTAGGGCTAAGCAAAGTCGCTTGTTTCCGCGTCAGCTTCAGTACGTTTTTATTTATATTTATTGTTGAGTTTTTATGGCGTTTGGAATAATAACTGAGCACACTGTGTGGGTTTTGCGGCTTGTTTTCCCAATTTCATTTGATCTGTTTTCATCTATTGTTTGGTCCGGGTGTACGGCGAAAATTTCAAAATTACATTTTGATGTAAATTAAGTGGAATAATTCCTGCCACCTTTCAGGTATAATTGTTGGATCAGTAATAGTAGCTGCAGCTTTGTGGTGTAGTTAACTGATATAAATGGCTACACAGTAGCTTTGTGGTGAAGCTAACTGGTATTAATGGCTACATACCAGCATTGTGGTAAGGTTAACTGGTATTAATGTCTACATAGCAACATTTTGGTATAGTTATTGGGTAGTAATGGCTGCTTACATGTATGACTATGTAGTGACGGGTACTTGATGGCTTCAGCTGACTAGTTCTTGTGGCTAACTGGTACTCTGTCTGCGTGTTATATGGCTTTGTACTAGATATGGCTGGCTATTGTCCTGATTCAATAGTTAATAAGTGGTATGGTTTTCCAGTTGTCTCGTGTTGAAGTGGTTCTTTGCACATTTTGTTGAAACAAAGGCTGCTTCTAAAAGTGGCGTTATTCATTTGAGAAACTAGTGTACCGTAGTTGGCATGTTATTGGCTGGTTGTTATTTGGGCCAAAGCATCTGATTGGCTGGTTGATAATTGGGCCAAAGCATGTGATTGACTGGTTGTTAATTTGGCCAAAGCATGTGATTGGCCAGTTTAAAAGACCTGCATTGTAGGACTATTTTGTTTTGTTGATTGTGAAGAAGAGTGTTAAGCTAGTGTGAAAGGCAGCTATGGGTGTGAAGTGTTAGCAACTTTCATTTTCTTAGCCTTGGCATATGAGGGCTCCCTCGCCATTTCATCTTCCTACAGACATTATAACTGAGTTGGCTAGGGGCACAGGTTGAGCAGAAATTGAAAAACATTCTGCCACGGTGGGGATTTGAATCCCTGACCTCTCAGTTGATAGTCCCGCATGCAGACCGCTAGACTATCATGCAACTGCTTACTAGTAGATGGGAAAATACCTTTTTGGTGTCTTGCTCTGGTGAATACCTCTGCATCGTGGAATGACCTTATTATGAACTGTATTCTGTTAAAGGCATTGATTTAATTTTCAGTGTGATTTCCTGAAAATTCATATTTTAAGAAAACAGCAGCAGTATATTACTGTATGAACACACCTGATAAAATTTTGTAATTTGACTTACTGAAGATCAGCTTATGGAAAATGCTGCTCGGTCAGTGTTTGCCAGTGGTCCCTCTTCTCCACCACGGTCACAAAGGTGTGATTACGATTAAGAACTTCCATGTGCCGGTTAGGTCGGCATCTGAAGAAGAATAATTGTTTACTTGGTGTAGTACTGATTAGAAATAACTAAAGCTTCCGGTTCAGTTAATACTGATTTGCAGATGTGTGATGCGATTAGTCCAGAGTTTTGTATTGCATTTTCAAGTAGTAGAGTTTAACTGTGACCCCAGTATTTCTTGTTAAATGTCAGACAATTTTCTGTTGCTACCCAGTTTTAACAGATAGAATTCTTTGTTGTTTTCCAATTATTCTGAATGAAGTAATTTCCTATTCAGTTTTGAATTGAATTTCAATTAAAAGCAAATGCTTTATGTTGAAATTTTTATTTGTTAATTAAGTTTGAAAAAGTATGTTTTTAGGCAGTTTTCAGCAGGTTTTATCTTGCTTCGGTAGATTTTTGTCCTATTTTGCGAATATTGGCAGAAATTGAAACTATTGTTTGGCCTTATGGCTGTCGAAGAGGCATTAAAGGAGGAGAGCAGTTCTTTTCAGCTAATCCAGAAAGGCTGCGATAGCTACGACTTTATTTTCTTAGCCTTTGTTTGTGAGGATGATTTGGCTAATTCTCTCCTCCCCGCAACATGAATATCTCGAGAGAAAATCAAAATTTTTAAATTGCATTGAAAATGGCTTGTAGTTTGTGTACAACGATGTCTAAAGAAGGGCATAGACGCAGAAAGTGCAGCTCTTCTCTTTCGTATTTGGATTGAAGTTTTGTTAATTTGTTAATTTAAAATATCAGAGAAGCATACAGATATAGCTAATACGCGAAACTTTGTACGAATTAGAGAGTGTTTTTTAATAAAACATGTAATTGCTGAAAATAAGTGCATCTTGCAATACTATCAATTTCGGTACCAGACACTTCATCTACTTGCTCTCACTCTCTCTCTTTCGAGTAATGGCTGATTAGAGTAGACATTAGTGTGGCTAGGTTGTTTGCAGACATAAACTGTCTAGTGCCAGATCACACTCGTTATCTGCTGCCAGACTTTTGTCTGATTACACTGGAAGCCATTATAATTACTGCTTTGGTGCCATGTCTTGGTATAACAAGGTCGTATTATAATGGAGCCATTTTCTGCAGCTCAGCTAAATTTTGGATACGTGTCCATTGGCGTGTAATATCAGAGTCCTTGTTACAATGTTATGGGTTTCCAGTGTACTTCAAAGGGTGACATTATCTGGCCACATTGGCTGTTTTGTGCTACGACTTAATAGTTGATGTTTGTGATTATTCTGGCCATGTTATATCTACTCTTTTCAAGACTTTGATTTTGAGAGTGCTGTTTGGTAGTGAGGTTTAACTGGAGGACAATACACTACAGTATTTGATACAATACAACGCAACTGTATTTGATATTGCCTTCGTTCCAAAGTTCAGGAGTGCACACACGAACATGCAACAGAACATTTGTGAGTGAAGGACTTGTTCAAGGTCCTTACACAGTAACCTCCTGAGCAGGCGCTCGAACTCGTACTCTCCATGTTATAGGCCGAGTGCGCTATCCATTCAACTGCCCTTTCTGCGGCTGTTTACAAAGCTACAACGGCTTCGTTAGAACACACTGTTTGTTTCCGTTAATTATTACAGAGCTCTGATTAATAGTCATGACATCATGTATGTATATTGTGTATAAACGTATTTCCTACTGTTACACATACATTTGCTTGTGTGCGTATACTCGGGAGTTGCGCAGTCGACTTTGTGCGTATTGTAAATATTGGTTGTCCTCTGTGTACATATTCGAACCGTTTTTAATTTTTTGTTCGGTTTTTATTTGCATCGCGTTGATTTGATTCTGTCGATAGTTTTCTGTTGTTTTAAGCGACGATTTTTAACGATTCGTTGTTACGTTTTCTGCGAGTTACCAGCTTAAAGTTTGACGCTGTTTTGTTTTGTGTTCGGAGTTTTGTACGATAGCATTTGTTGAGATGGAAAGACAGTCTCTCGCGTGTCCGTTATCGTTGGCTGTTGTTGTTTTTTTTTAAATATTTAATTTGTGGAAATTGTTGATTGTTAAACATGGATATTTTACGCAGACTTGGCCTTGTGACTGTTGCTGTTAATTCATCAGCTGATAATCATAATCACGAATGTTGGTCTAATCATTTATTTGAATTGTGGAAACGTTTAGGTCGAGAATTGGAAAGCTGAGGATCAGATGAGTCTGGGTGTGAATTCTTAAAGAGGTGAGACATCGGTTTTGAGTGGAAAGCCAGAGGGGTTGTAGAGGAGCCTGAGGCAGATGAGAGTGGGTGATTAACAATGATGATGGAGGAACCGAAAATTTGCAGAATTCTGAGGGGAAATCGCATATATATGTATGTATCTGAACACTTCTATAGCGCATTTTACGAAATCACAAAGGCGCTGTAACACAGTCATTTAGCAGATGTGAAAGGTCCATCTTAAGATATGAGCTGAAAATGTTTTCTGAACTATATGATGTGGTAAAGTTCTAATTTCAAATGGGAGACTGTTCCATTTATACAGTCAAATACATGAAAAGGATCGATTTGAAAGAATCGTTGTACAGGAGCGCTAGACTAACAGGTCTCCACAAGCCGAGGAGCTCGGTGTCTGTCGACATGGCTTGATGCAGGGACACGGATGTATTCCGGAAGTCCGGAACCAAAACAACCATCGATGTTTGGCCTAAGATGAGGAAGATCTTGATGGTAATTCGATCCTCAACTGGAAGCCAGTGCAGTGTCTCAGCTACTAAACGATGATAAATGTCTAAGAACAGAAACTTCATCAGTTAGGTTAGCCGGCAGTGCTCTTCACCTTGACCCCAACCCCAGGATTCTGACCTGTTATAGAAAGCGACCAGACAACGTGGCTCTTACGAATCTGATTTGATATAAAGCCAGTCTTGTTGTCAAGACCTTAAACCTTTAGACCAAGATCTTGAACCTCAAGACCAAGACTTTGAACCTCAAGACCAAGACTTTGAAACTCGATCAAGACCGAGACCCAAAAATCACAATCATAGCCAGACTGCTATTCCTTACTAAAAAAAATTGTCAAATCCGACTACTCGCTATTTTAATGAAAACATGAGTCTTTTATTTTAATCAAGCAAACAACTCTAAGTGCAGACTGCAGAGAATTCCGATATAATAAAGCCGGTCTCCCTCGTAATTGTAATCGTTACGGATAGTAGAAATTAATTCACGGTAAAAAGTTCTCAAGTCAGTTGCGGTTTAGGTCCAGAGATCGATGTCCATTGGAGGAAATTGATTGATGCTTCTTAATTAACGGATTTGATTTTGCGATTTTCCCTTGCTGAACTGCTAAATCAGAGCGCGGATTAGATATATACCGGTTTTCGTTTGAATAGTATAAAAAACTGAAACCTGTTTCAAGCGTGTTTCACCCCAATATCCCATAAATCTGTGCATAAAAATGTGGAGTACGTATTAATGCTAATTTCGGTTTAATCTATTATATCTATGGTTTACTCATTGGACTTCGATTGAAACTGTGAAAAATGTGAGGCAGTCGGACAGTTGTGCAATGTTTCGAAACTTCTGTGCAGTTCAAAGGATAGTAAAACTACGCCTCGGTTACTGAAAACCATGGCAAACAAACCAACCAAAGTAAGGCTTTACAAACGACTATAAATTAGACAATTTTTTAGCGTTTAATGTTATAAAATAGACAATCTTTTAATGTTTACTGTTAGAAACGAATGAATTTGCGGTTTAGGGTGGCCTTTGACCCGATATAATTTTGGACTTGTATACGAAGCGTTGCTTTTTTGTACGACAATTACACGACACTGCCTGTCTGTATCAAATAATTATTTGGATAAGACATGTGTGAGCTTTATCATTTAGGTAATATTGCTTTTGATGCTTTATTTACAGTTGGAGTTTGCGGTGCAGATGACATGTCAGGAATGCGTAGATGCTGTGACGAAGGCCCTGACACATGTTCCTGGTAAAGTTCTGCCGTATATTTGTTTAGAATTTGCATTTTTATTTCATCAGCAACATGTAATCCGGCATGAAAAGTTGTCTGTTTGATTTCTGTTGTTTTATTCCAGTTTAGAGTAAACTGCATAGGGAAGATTTTGCATGATGTTTGGTGTGCACTAGGTGATGTTGATAGCAATGACGACGATGATATGAGTATGATAATGATGATGATGATGTTGACAGCAATGCCAGTAACTATGAAGATGATATTGACTATGGCTATATGGTAATGACAGTGATGATAAATAAATGATGAAATGGTGATGGCAATTATGACGATGATAATGTAATGATGATGATCTTTGTATGTACCAGGAATTGATGATATAACAGTTGACCTGGCCAGTGAGCAAGTTACCGTTGAAACGACCTTGACCTCAGGCAAAGTTCAGGACCTCATCGAAAGTACGGGTCGCAAAGCGGTCCTTAGGGGCATGGCTCATGACCAGAGTGAGCATATCGCTTTACCTTGATTTGGAATATTTCTTCTTCTGTTTAGCCATCTTTCTTATTCCTTCATTATATATGGACCATTTTATGTGTGGTAAAGCGTAATTTGTCAACATAGTTGACAAGAACGCTTTCTCTCTTTTTGTGTTTCTGTGACAGTATCTGTCTTGGTCTGTCTCTCTGTGAGGTCTCTCTCTATGTGTGTGTGTATATATATATATATATATATATATATATATATATATATATATATATATATATATATATATATATATATATATATATGCACACATACAAATTTATGATACCTGAGATTGATAGGTTTGCATCACTTGGCACATTTGTACTGGGTAGATTTTTAGCATTTTAGCATTTTCAACCCTGTGAGATACTGCAAGATTTTAAATTTGCAAAGTAGGTCTAATATTTATAGAGAAAATATATATTTATGTGTAGTTTAAAATGATTCATGTTATTTGGCGACTTATACGATGAAACAGCGGTTGGTCCAATGTTCTGGCATAGGTTGCTTACTACGCTTAGCATAGCATGACATGAACTCCTAGGTTTTTCTTTACCTTTATTCCATAATCGCTTGAATACCATTCGATACTGGTTTTCCATCGTTAGGTCGAGAGTGCCTCTGTTGAGGTGCCATATAAATCTGTAATTATAATTGCAGTAATGTAACATAGTAGGTATTTTTGTAGCACTACTCTGCAGATGTTTACTTGGTGTTGTGGTATATAAGTGACAGTTTGGTTTCTGGTTGGTTGCTTTCAGGCAGTGAGTTGCCTGGTTCAGCAGCAGTTGCTATAGTAACGGGTCTTTGCAACCAGCAGGGGGTCATCCGTTTTGTCCAGTCAAACAGCGGACCATGTTTCATCGACGGAACGATCGATGGGTTGGCCCGAGGCGCTCACGCGGTCTGCATCCATGAGTTTGGTGACTTATCGCAGGGGTGTGACAGGTGAGACAGACCTTAAATCTGGGAGTATCGGGGTAGGGATGAGCCAGAAAGCATGTTTAGCTCTGTCCTGCATTTACCCTTATAGGCAGAGCTAAAACTGATCAGGTTTACTGAGCACACCTGATCTACATATGGTATGGCCGATATCTTTTATGCATTCGGCAAGAGAGGTGGCATGTTTTCCAGTGTGTAGAATTGCAAATCATGCACTTTCAACAGGTTTCTAACAACTGTGCAGGAAATGACAAATGTTTTTCGTTAGCGTTCGATGTTTCCAAGATTTTTGAAGGCTTTTTGATAGATAACATACCAAAGACATTGTGTAGAGGAGCTGGGGTCAGGCTTTGCAGTGACTCAGCGAGTCTTCCATAATAATGTCTGTGATATTGTCATGTACTTCATGTGGTGTTTAACACTTCAACAACATGTGTGTACCAAAAGTGACTGGGAAACCAATGCAGGTTGTCGATTAAGTGTTAACACTTATTTTCTACCTAGGCAGATACACAAACTAGGGGTCACCATGGTGTACTGTAAAATAGGTAGATCACAGTGAACACTGTTGTTTTCTCTTCTACAGAGTCCCCTGTTTGGCCTTGTGGCTGAAACTTGCTTTCTTCAACAGTATAAATAGTGTAATAACAGCTTAAAGATTAACTGATTTTGATGAACCATTGTCTATTTTCAGCTGTGGAGAAATATTCGAAACCAGCGAAGGTTTTTACGATATGGTAAAATTCGAATTTTTTGCCTAGTTTTTTGCAGTGTGGTTCCACCGGTCTTAGTTTAAATCATTTCTGTTCTTGATTAAGGTTGCTAAGTATTTCTCAAAGTAGTTTCACTTTGATTGATTGTCACTGTTCCTAAACAGTTTCTACATGTACATTTTAGCCGTGTTGAACTTGTCAAAGCACCCTTGTAACGGCTTGTGTCGTGTTACGGCGCTGTAGAAATCATCGTATTCATCATCATCATCATAATCATCGTCATTTGCAAGGAATTTTTAACCTCCACAGCATCTATTAATTTGTAATTCGTTGTGCTATGTCCGATGAGTTGGAAATGATGAAGATTTCAATCCTGTCGATTATATTATTGATTCTCTGTTTCTCTGAAGAATTAGTGGTTATTATTCGAGCTTTTCATAAGATCTTAAATCGTTTTTTCTTCAGAAATATGGTGAACTCGGTCTCTTTGAAGCTGATGAACAGGGACGGGCCGAATTTCGCATAGAAAATGCACGATTGAGGATTTGGGAGATAATTGGACGATCAGTGGTCGTCCACGAGGAAATGCCCAACAAACCAATGGAATGGAAGAGGTACATGATTAACTGTCTTGATAAGCGAAACACTGCCATCGTATAGCATAATACATTTATATACAATAAAATACTATGCAATGCAATATTATGAGTTACGACATAATATGCAATGAGATACTTTGCAGTACCATACTTTGCAGTACGATGCTATGCGATGCAATACTATGCGATACAATACTATACAGTACAATAATATACAATACAATGCTATATACATGTTAAAACAAACGTTAAAATAAACGTTAAACAAACGTTAAAACAAACTGCGACAAGAATGAAGCTAAGGTTCTTTGGACATGTTATGCGATCTGATGGTCTGGAGAAGGAAATGATGCTGGCGTGCGGTGAGGGGAGGAGAAGACGGGGTCGCCCAAGGAGGAGATGGATGGATGAGATACAAGATGTAACTGGCATGAATTTGGCGGAATTAAGGGACTTGTCATCGAATATGAAACAATGGAGTGTGTTCACCAGGACGATCGCTAGAGCTCCACGAGCTGACAGCACAAGGGTCAAGGGTCATATACATGTATTCATTACTATTATTTTCACAACCTTTAACGCCTGCAAGGTCATCCGGAAATGCAAATCGGAGGTGTGGTTGATCAGTTGACAGGTTAAGGTTAATGTTAAGATTAATGTTAAGGTTAATACTGCTTGCTATGCTGTTGCAGGGTAGCTTGTGGAATTGTCGCACGATCCTCGGGGCTTTTCGAAAACACAAAACGAATCTGCGCTTGCGATGGGTTGACATTGTGGGACGAACGGTCTTTGCAACAGAAGAAAGCAACATGATCACAGGAACAACGACAAGAACTGACAGAACACTCGTTAAGATCTTCAGTCTGTGTCATTGTTCAGGGAGTTAATTGCATGACCTTGTGATGAGAGAAGACAAAATTTCGACATCTGTTGCCTTCTTCGTCTCTGTACATTCTGTCAAGGTCACCTTCGTGTGGAGGTTAAAACACAGGCGCTATATAAATGTGACCAGAGACCGAAGATGTTGAGGAGGTAATATTTAGAGCATGTGTGCTTTTTGTTATATTATCTTGCTCTGTACAAAGTGACATATAATTGCAGTCTATAATTTCAGTCTGCTTGTTGCTCTCTATGTTTGCCATGTTGCAGCACTTGCTTCTGAACTTTTTAAGGAGGGAATTATCAAAGTACAATTGTATTTTATGATAATGCTAAGATGTTGAGGTTTATAGATTAAATGATTTATTTAAAAATAAAAGATTCGTTTGCTCAGTGAAATATCAACTAAATATGAAATTTGTTCAATCAGTCTTTTGACCTTGATGAGGACGCCGTAACAAAGCATAGAGTAGCTATAGAACTTAGAGTTGTAGCCGTCTATCGAACAAAGAATGTTATATCGAGTCGTTGCTAAATCTAACCGAGGTGTCCATCGTTTGATGGCCTGTTTGTTACTATAACAAGACTAGAAGTCCCAGGATTACATTCATTTGAGTTTAGAAGAAATGTAATTGGTTTAATCTTAAGTACAGATGCAGTTTTCTGTGCTATGTTTTAATAAATGATAAAATTCTCATTGTTAATGACATTTAACAACATCGGCTTAGCACAAAGAGCATTTTAGTTTGCTCTTCAAGTTGTATATATATGTTCAATTACAATTAGACACTTGTTTTGCATAAGTAATGATGCATATACATTAAATAGGTTATCGTTATGCTAACTATGCATTTTGAATATTACAGAGCTTCTTCAAACTGAAATAACCTATAGCAGTTACATTACGACTCTACTTTTCCTTTGGGTCACTTGTCCCTGAGGTATGCCCGTTCATGAAGCTTCAAGCTTCGTCTGATACCCCGGCCTTCCTTTGCCAACATCAAGTGGTGAAAACCCAACTGAGTTATAACAGAACTCGGGTCACAGGGTTACTAGAAGAGGGTTCCAATGTACTACGATATTTTTTAGTTGAAACCTGTGCGTGTGGTAAGATAAAATGCAAGTGCTCACTGCAGGTTTGTTACTGACCAGGAAAATGCATCATCCTACAATGCATCTCAGTGGCTTGAAACCCAGGGCTGTAGTCGAGGGTATACGCGGGTATACAGCGTATACTCACCTCTAGAGACCGTATACTCACCTCACAAAATATTTATATTAATTTATAGAAAAATACTGTAGTGTATACTCACAAAATACTGTAGCGTATACTCACCTCTAGAGACCGTATACTCACCTCACAAAATATTTATATTAATTTATAGAAAAATACTGTAGTGTATACTCACAAAATACTGTAGCGTATACTCGCCTCTAATTTGTTTCGGAAAACTAACCAGAAGCGTATACTCGCCTCTAATTTTACCACTACAGCCCTGTTGAAACCATATCACATTCAGCTACAGGAGAATATAATTTTAATACCTTAGGCCGTTTAAACTATCCAGCGGAATAGACGTTCATACTCTGGTTCGGTTGTAGGATTGAGGCAGCAATCAGGAATAAGCGAGATCAGTTGACAATTGTAAACAAAATTTCCAAAGTGCCGGTTAGAAGAAAAGCCCAGGTTAGCAGCGTATTCAAGAGCACCGAAAAGCTTAGGCTTGTGTCATACCAAAGGTGTACTCAGCTACGTGCGGCATATTGCAATCATTACATCGAGTCCAGATGGTAGATGGCGTTCAAGCGCAATTACATCATCTGATGCGGTGTTGACTCGGAAAAAATACATCGTCACTTTGAGTGCTTCAGATTACGTCGACTCATTCGCCAGGTAGCGCAGGTGTCGTTCGTTGTCGTGTTGTTGTTTGGACATCCTGGTCTTTGAAGAGAAACCCGGACGAAAACACAAATTTAAAGCGGGTAGGTCCAAGGGACGAAGGGACGGGGGTTCGACGGACCAGTGGCCGGGTCTTTCCGCGCAGGATGATCGCCCGTGGTCACAATAAACGATATTGAGGCTGATAAGTTGCACCGTTTATGCGACGTTTGCGTCATTGACATTTCCGTTTCAAAATGGCTATCCTTGGAAGTCGTCGGTAAGGCAGACGATTGCGTCGTTATCGGTGAGACAGTAGACGATGATGCGGGAATAATTATCATAGGAGATCGCAAGAAACTCGGTACACAGATAAAATTAAAGGTCACTGCCCGCAGCTGTCCTTGGAACATTTTAGATCGACTGAAAATGGCCTTTTACTTGAAACCCCTCACAAGGTTGTTTTAGATTATAGGACAGTGCTTGTAATGCAGTGACTCCCTCTATCAAAAGTTACTCTTTAAAGAACTGTTTCGCAGCGTCTCCATTTTTTTTAATGCCAGATGCAGGTGACACCACTATGAAAATAATTCGTTTAAGCTATCTATGATATTGATCTTTTGATTTCTAATTATTCACAGGCTCTTCGTCAAAACAAAATCGATAGGCGGGGGAGGTAAAAATCGGTTCCAGGTCAAGGTCCAGAGGGGTCAGGCAGGCAGACATTCAGTCGACTAAGGTAGAGGTTGTTTAGAATTGAAACAGTGAGGGAGGTATTAAGGGGAAGAGGAGGGATCAGTGTAGGATTTGTGAAAGAGCAGTGTTTTTATTTTTGAGTAAAAGACTTGTGCAGAGGTGGCAAGAGGTGAGGCTTTGGTGAATTCCTCCAACTGGTCTTTTTGGGAGCACTTTAGAATGCAGAACAGCTTAAGGACAGGCACTATAGGGATGCTAGTTAGAACTGTGACACTGCTTTTGTATGGAGAAATTGTTAACAAATGAAAAATATAACATGGCACTAATGGTCTCAACTTAGAAAGGTAAAAACAAAGGAAAGATAACACAGTTTTCCAGGCCTCTATAGAAACACAGGGGATGTGTGGTCCTTGGGTTTTAACTGCTTAACTATTAACCATTTTACTGTAAATTTCCTGTTATGTTAGGTTAATGCTACATGTATGTTATTTGAGAAGTCTTGCTTGATTTTACATTTCATTTAACACATTAACGACAAAAGTGTACTAAAAGTGACTGGGAAGCCAATGCAGCTCATCGTTAAATTGTTGAATTATTTACTAACAACTTTGTGTTATATTCTATGTTGATTATAAATGCGCTATGTTAGATTTTGCATACATAATAAGTGCACGACTAAATTAGTGACTAAATGACTAATACTAAATGATGACTGAATAAATAAATTAATGAATAAATAAATTAATGACTATATAAATAAAGAAGATATTGCACACTTATTAAGCTACTCTGAGTCATTGTCATTGTTTGCACATGCAGTAGTGTTTAAGTAAATAATAAGTAAATAATTAATGATTATGTTGCAGTGCATTATGGCTGATCTTGAGGAGACAGAAGAGCCTGGTTCCCAGTGTTCAACGACGGAGCTTGAGTCGTACAATGCCATTTCAGAGCCATTTTCCTGCTCGGACGAAGGCAACGCCTTCATAATCGAGAACGTCGAGACGTTTTCGAGTTCCGACGTGACAGAGGCGAACTTTATCGACAGCCATCAACTGATTGTTGACTCCGTTTTGGAGCCTGGAAGCCATTATGTGGCCTCTTCAGATGGTCAGTTCTTTCGGCTGTACAAAGATGGCGGTGATTTTACGATGGCTTCGACAACGACGACTGTCAACGGGCAACCTACGATCATCCTCAGGGGTCTACCTTACTCTCAAGGTATGTCATGTGCAGTGAAGAAGGAGAGCAGTCCGTTTAGTTAGTTCCCTAGAGGTTGCCATGGGTATGACTTCTAGTTTTCCTGAAGAAGAAGAAGAAGAAGCACAAGGAGGAGGAGGAGGAGGAGGAGAAGAAGAAGATGCAGGAGAAGAAGAAGAAGCAAGAGGAGGAGGAGTAGAAGAAGCACGAGGAGGAGGAAGAGAAGAACAGGAGGAGGAGAAGATGCACACAGAGGAGGAGGAAGAGAAGAAGAAAATGCAGTAGGAAGAGAAAGACAATGGGAAGAAGAAAAAACAGCAGGAGGAGATTTAGAAGAGGAAGAAGAAGCATGAGAAGGAGGAGGAGGAGAATCATGAGGAGGAGAAAAAGAAGAACAAGATGCAATAGGAGAAGGATAATAGGAAGAAGAAGCAGCAGGAGGAGAAGGAGAAGAAGAACAAATACAAAGAGGAGGAAGAGAAGATGAAGAAGAAGCAGGAGGAGGAGGACAAGGAGAAGATGGAGAAGAGCAGTCCATTCAGCTAGCCCTAAGGCAGCCATGGGTATGAAGTGTTAGCGACTTCGTTTGTCTTAGCCTCAGCATATGAGGGCTGTTGGCCAGCCCTCTCCTTACCACTTGATCTTCCTACTGAGTGTATGGTCAGTGTACTCATTATAGCTGAGCTGCCTAGGTGGTGCAAAATGGACCTAAAATCTCAAAACAAATCTCTGCCATGCCAGGGACTTGCAGCTCTGACCTGTCAATTGGCAGTTTACCATGCTAACAACTAGACAAAAATCTGGATTGATACTGGTAATATCCTGCTTTGTTCAGTCGACTGATAAGTTTCTAATTTCCAGAAGTTTAAAATAATAATAAAAAAGTCCAAAAATAAAAGAATAAAATTAATAAAATTTGAACGAACTTGTAGAGCTGATACAAACGATGAAGACGGAAGATGATGACTGCGGTCCATCACAGATGCCTTCTAAGAGACTGCGCGTTGAATCGGATGCAGACAAAGGATATGACGTCATCCTGTCCGTATCAGGTAATATGTACATGTAGTCTGTGGTGGGTTACTTTTTTTGACACATGGTGTCGTCATTTATGATTTCACTGTTCACAGGGTAAGTATTTCGTATGTTAACATTATGTTGCTAGCAAGTGATAACGGGAGATCTAGTACGCTAGACTTTGTACATGGTAGCAGATTGGTTCGAGCGCTCGCCTTGTCTGAACCTCTTCCCTGAGTCATTTGCTCAAGGTCTCTCTAGAAACCTTGATCAAGTAGTCCTTCACTCACAATTGCTCAGCGCCATCAATTGATACTTTGTCATTAGATGAGATATATTGCAATAGATTTTAATCAGTTTAAACCCTGGATCATTTGGGTCAGTCAGCCACTCAGCCAGTCAATCAACAAGTCAGTCAGTCACTCAACCAGTCAATCAGCCATCCAGTCAGTTTGAGACATTGCTTGTTTTTTATTCATCAGCTGCTTCATCCAACGGGAAGTTTGTGACGGGGGACGATGCGGCCGGAGGATCGCAGAACATCATCGATGAAGACAGCAACGAATCAACGGCCAGCAAGGTGTGGAATCCGATGCTTACATTGAAGTCAGCATTTACTAATATTGGCTGTGCATAAATGTCTAGAAATGGGAGTAATGTAACCACTTGTACACCTCCTTATTTATACTTCCTTTGGGAGTCATATCATGAAGAAGAAGAGCAGTCCCTTAAGTTAGCCTGAGAGGTAGCCATGGGTATGAAGTGTTAGCAACTTCATTTTTCTTAGCATTGGCATAGGAGGGCGAGTGGCCAGCCCTCTCCCTCACCGTCTCATCTTCCCACCAGTACTCATTGTGACTGAGTTGGCCATGTATCCTGCGTGCACTCTTGTCTAATGATTTTAAAATGTGCCCAAAAGATAATTAAAATAATTCCTGTTATTTTTAAATTGAAATAATTGAAATAATTCTTGTTAATTTTTTGATTAAAGTACGTAAAACCATTCCTTTTAATTTTGAAATTAATATAATTAAAATGATTTCTGTTCAGGTAGAAGACTCTGTGACTAATCCGTCCGATGTTTCGCAGAATTGGTTCACGACAAAAGATGATAAGCTGGCTTTACAAAGCAAAGGTAAGTGATTAGGCTAGATTAGATTTAGAGGTCAGTAATCACGGTGGATTAGACGAGAGTCAGAGGTCGATCGTTAGGTTGGATGAGATTAGATTAAGAGTTCAGTCGTTAGTTTGATTTGATTAGAGATCAGATTGGGTTAGACTTGATTAGAAGGTCAGACATCTGATTCATTATCGTAAACTCCAGTTCTTTTATGTGTTATGTAGGGCACCAGTTCTTTTATGTGTTCTGCAGGTTATGAGTTCTTTTATGTGTTATGTAGGGCACCAGTTCTTTTATGTGTTCTGTAGGGCACCAGTTCTTTTATGTGTTATGTAGGGCACCAGTTCTTTTATGTGTTCTGCAGGTTATGAGTTCTTTTATGTGTTATGTAGGGCACCAGTTCTTTTATGTGTTATGTAGGGCACCAGTTCTTTTATGTGTTCTGTAGGGCACCAGTTCTTTTATGTGTTATGTAGGGCACCTGCTCTTTTATGTGTTATGTAGGGCACCAGCTCTTTTATGTGTTATGTAGGGCACCAGTTCTTTTATGTCTTATGCAGGCCCTTAGCCAGCCACCCGTCCAGGCGCCCTTTGGACGGCTGAAAATCATTTTGGACGGCCATAAATTGTGCATGGACGCTACGTCCTAAATGTGATAGGGTATAATGTATAATCCATTCCCCTTCATCTATGTAACGATGTTCCTTTTCCCACACAAGATACACTTCTCTAGCAGCTGTTTATGATCTATCATCGGTGTTATTAGGTGCCAATTAGATGAGGTTGTTTCATGGTGATTGGTAACTGATTTGACTATATAAATACCTTGATCTTATGAATAATTATAGGGGTTTGGATTGATAACAGGTAACGTCTGTTCCCTAGGCTATAATAATCAAATAAGGAAATTAAAAATTACAATCTGAAGTCAACAGATTGCTGTTTGTATCATTGTTTATTAAACAAAACTTACAATTGTGATCAAAACCCAAAAGTCATTCAATGTAGGGGCATTGCAGACTTTTGCAGTCGGACTCGAACGGTCGCGGCATCAGGCGGTCGTGACTTCATAGGCTCACAGCATCGGGTGGTCATGACTTTGAATGCTTTTGGACGCCCTACTCTATGTCTGGCTAAGGGCCTGGTGTTATGTAGGGCACCAGTTCTTTTATGTGTTCTGTAGGGCACCAGTTCTTTTATATGTTCTGTAGGTTATGAGTTCCTTTATGTGTTCTACAGGGCACCAGTGGAAGCAAGGCCAATGGACAAAGCTGGAAGTGGACACGCTGCGACAAAACATTGCACAGTATTGTGAAGTTAGTCTTCAAAATTATGTCATCAGTACTGTAAAGTTAGAAGGAGATTACGACACAGTAATCTAATCTAATCTAATCTAATGACTGCTATAGCACCGTGATCATGATGCACAAGACATGATCAGTCTTTAGCTTCATATGGTACAATAGCATAAAAATGCTAATACATGCACAATATGACAAAAAGCAAATGGAGGTGTTGATAGAACTTTGTAATCGTAATCGTAAACTCAAAGTTTCTAAAGCGCTACTCTAAAACTAACATAGGGCACAAGCTTATTCACGAGCACTGTGTCGTATCAGAGGGGTTGTCCAGAGATCGATGTCCAGTGGAGGTCTGAATCCGGTGGCAAGAGAGATCAGAAAGAGGCAGAGCAGCTGTTGTGGTGGGTTTCATTGAGGACGAGAAAGCTTAGAAGGTGGAGGATCAGATGGATTAGGCGAGGAATCGTAATAATTTGCTTTTGTTGACGTCATCTTAGGAGCGTGGCATTGACAATCCGGCCGATGTCATCTTTAACATGACGAAGGACGAGAGGAAGAACTTCTATCGGACGATCGCCAAAGGACTGCAGCGCCCTCTATTCTCTGTCTACAGACGCGTCATTCGCATGTACGATAGGAAGAACTACATCGGCAAATATTCGCCAGAGGAGCTTGCGAGACTTAAAGAGTAGGTGACTGGAGTCATTATCAACTACTGCTATGTAGCAAAAGCATTTGGTTGAAGGCCCAGATGGCCCAGTTTTACTATCTCTTCAAAGACTGTTCTAAACAAGAACAAAGTAGTTAAATACGTGCATCATTGTCTATGGTTTACCATTCTTTAGAGCAGTGCTGTTTCCAAAATACCTGGCTGTCTCCATTCTTGGCTTGTAATTGTAATTAGTAACTTATATTGCGCCAGTGTCTAATGCACAAGGCATCAACCGATGGTACACCAAAACCAAGCCGTAATCAGGTCAATATCCAGAAGATCAGTCCGTAATGAAAAATTAAAAAAGTACAAAAATAAATATCCAGGTGTGTGGATACAAAGGTGGATGACCTGTGCCTTGTCTTGTTGTCTTAGGCTGCGGAAGAAGCATGGGTCGGATTGGGCAACGATTGGAAACATCTTGGGTCGAAGTGCATCGTCGGTCAAGGACAGATGTCGGCTGATGAAGGACACTTGCAATACAGGTACAGATGACAACCTTGTGTGTGTGTGTGTGTGTCAGTGCGTTTGTCTGTGTGTCTCTGCCTGTGTCTTTGTCTGCCTCTGTGTCTGTGTGTGTGTCTAAGTGTGTTTGTCTGTGTGTATCTGCCTGTCCCTCTTTATCTGTCTCTGTGTCTGTTTATGTCTCTGTATATGTCTCTGTGTATATGTCAGTGTCTCTGCTAGATTTCTGCTACAGCTGATCTTTTAAATTGGTGTCTGTTGCTGTGGATAAGATGCTTGGAAGCACAGCGAAATTGAACAACGCTGAATTCGTATTCTAATGTGGAAATTTTGAGTGTCGTTGGTAAGCGGAAGAAACCGGTATGGTGGCAAGTTAAAGAGCGGCCTCTCTTGGATCACATTTACAGTCGAGCAGAATGATTCTTCAGCTTATGTATATTTAACTATATATTTAAATATAACAATATAACTTTGATTTATAATACTTATAATAATAATAGTTATAATTATAATAGTATAATAATAATAGTTATAGTAATAATATAGTTATAATATATAGTTATGACTATATATTCTTCTAGAGGAATGTAAACAGATTTTAACCGAACCTTCCCATTTCTTTGTTCATGTATTGTCAGATAGTTAGAGATGTTTGTTGAAATCTGTAGGTAAATGGTATCCAGAAGAAGAGAAACGATTAGCAGACGTTGTGTACCAGCTTTCAGGAGCCAAACCAGGTATCTATTGTTCCGAAGTATTATTCATTACCTTCAATATATATTGTTTGTGAATGTTTTCGAGTTTTTTCATGAATCAGTATTCATTGTTAATATCATTATTGTATTTTATGATAGTCATTTACTATTCTTTCATTCACAGTCACTTGGAGCATCTATATGATGTTCCTTCCAGGTGTTATTTTTTCTATTAATCTAAGCACAACAACACTATCGAAAAGATATGTAACAATTACCACAAATTCATGTTAAATTGTTACCAACAGGATAAATCAGATTACAATTGCCAACAATTCATGCAAGATTACAATTACATTTACAAACAGGTTACGTTGAATTACAATTACCAACAGGGTACATTGGGTTAAAATTACCAACACGTTACGCTAGATTACAATTAGAATTACCGAAAGGTTACATTAAATCTGTCCTGTCTGCTCACTGAGATACTTGCAGAGCAGTGACACAACTGTTGCACTGCATTCATCCGGTTGCTTTCAGGGGAGAGTGTAACGAGCGGTTTATCTTGGGCGCAAGTAGCCGAGCACGTGAACAGTCGGTCGGAGAAGCAGTGTCGCACCAAGTGGCTCAACTACCTCAACTGGAAAGTGAAGGGTGGAGCCGAATGGACCAGAGATGACGATCTGCTCCTTCTCGAAAGGTGGAACGCTTTCTCCGCGCTTTTAGGAGTAGTTACATGAATATGTATCAATTATATAAATTATTTCCACCAGGGCAGAAATTTGGTTCGAGATTTCTGCTCCACTGGCACCCCTTAGCCAACTCAGCTATAATGAGTACACTGGCCGTACACTATCGGTGGGAAGATGAGACGGCAAGGGAGAGGACTGGCCACCCGCCCTCATATGCTGAGGCTAAGAAAATGAAGTCGCCAACACTTCATACCCATGGTTGCCTCAGGGCTAGATTAAAGAGCTGCTTTTCTTCTCTTATATATAGGGTGAATGTAATGCTATAAAAGTGTTTAAGTGGTTCGTCTATATTCATGTAATAATGTGTTTTTCAGATTGTCAGATGTGCAGGCAAATGAAGAAGTTGACATTAACTGGATCACAATAGCTGCCGACTGGCCGAGGTAAGGCGAACAGAGGAAGAGATAGACGCCGTTAACTTTGATGGGACCTCAGTTAAGTCCTTAATGTGCAGTTGTTATATTTTTATTACTGTTACGCATTTGTTAAGCACCACTGTCTTATAACCAAGCATCAGTCGATGGCGCTGAGCAATTGTGAGTGAAGTACTTGTTAAAGGTTCCTACACTGTAACTCTCTCTGTAGTGCCGTTGTGTAATGTACAAGTGTCCACCGAGGGCACACCAAAGCCAAGCCATAATCAGGTCACTACCCAGAGGATCAGTCCGTTAACACTTGAATAGCACTGAGAAGGTTATGCTATCGCAAGGTCATGTTCTGTTGCATTCTGGGACATTTTGACAACGACGCTATAAAAGTCATTAGATTTGATTTGATTAGGTAGTTATGTGGTTTGTTTTCTGCAGTGCTCGTTCTCCGCAGTGGCTGCACGGCAAGTGGTGGTCGATGAAGCGACACGTCAACAACTACAGCCAGATGCCATTTCCACGTCAGTAGCTATACTGCTCTTGTAATGGTAATCGCTAGTTTATATAGCACTGCTTCTGAAAAGATAAGTGTACGGCATCAGCTTCTTCACAAGCGCTGTGTCTTGTCAGAGGGGTTGTCCGGAGATAGTAAGTATATAAGACCATGATAGAATGGAATGGTCTTAAACCGATTGCAAAATAGAGGATAGAAAAGAGAAGAAGCTCGCGTCGCAGGTTGCATGGAAGCCTGTTTTGGAATGTAAGGGGTCGACCACGGCAAAGCCTCCATGTTGCGTCGTGGAAGTATGAGATTGTGACAACCAGGTCACCCCATGTGCAGAGCGGAGATCTGTGACCAGTTTCAGGTGACACTGAAAAACGCTGCTGCCTAAGAGAGAATGGGGCACTCGTTACAGTTACATCTATAGTGATCTTCTGGATAATATTGACCTGATTACGGCTTGGTTTTAGAGTGCCATCGGTTGATACCTTGTGCATTAGACACAGGCACAATAGAAGTTACTAAATACAATTGTCTATGGTTACAGTTCTTTTGTGGTGTCGTGTAAGGTGTCCCACATCTCTGTCTGTGTTACCTGGCCTTCAATTACATTACATTACTGTGTACTAGGTTACATTAGATTGTATTTCAGTGTATGATGTTCTCCATGGTCTAGGAGAATGCGATTGTGAATGCAAATGGTGGAGCTAGGGCTTTACGTTAATTTTCCAAGAAATTACGGCAATGGTGGTGATGCCTTGATTGTCATGATTACAGGTAGTAAAGTAATTATGAAGATAATTGTGAAGGCAGTTATGACGATAAAGATGATGACTTTGATGCTAAAGATGAAGGAGAAGGTAATGCGATGAAGTGTGACGATAACGATGAATAATTGCGATTATTATCATTATTATGCATTTGTTAAGTGCCAATATCTAATGACCAAGCATCAATCGATGGCATTGAGCAACTGTGATTGAAGGACTTATTATCATTATCATGCAATTATTGAACGCATCTGGTTAGACACCTTGAAGGGGTGCGATATAAATTTAAATTGATTGAAATTTCGATTGATTGATTGATTGAATTGCTCAGGGTCCCTACACAGTAACCGTCTGGGGGGAGGAAGATCGAACCCATACTCTCTGCATTACAAGCGGAGTATGGGTTCCTCTAACCAATCGGCTACCGCATCCCCTTCGATGATAACAATGATGGTCAGGACAGGATGATGATGTTGATAAGTATAACATGTACAACAGGAATGATGACTGATATCTACTTGTTTCCTATTCAGAGTTACTGCAGATGGTCAAGTCAATGCACACGAGAAACAAAACGCGTTCGCCCACCGTTTCATCATTTCTGCCGTCTACGCTTCAGTCCTCGAACAGCATCAAACTGGAACATCTTGACTTCCAGACCCTCCAGGTCATACCAGGGGGGAAGCTGGCCATTCCGGTTACCATGTCGATAGACGGCTCCTCGTTGAGCGCGGAGGTCGGTGACGACGAGGAGTCACGAACGGGAAGTAGCGTTCAGTCGTACCGGTTCCTCGAGGACGTCTGTGAGCAGACGGAGCAGGAGACGTACGTGATTGCGGGGGACTCGGAGACGAACCCCTCTCCGACCGTTTTCACGATGAATGGAATCCTTGCCGACAGTTTGGTCATTCATGCTTTGAAGCAGGTTGGAGGACAGGTGTGTTTCGATTTTTCAACTGGGCTTTTGTAATTTGTAAGTACTGTTGTTGTTATTATTATTATTTTTTGGCAAGGTGTGTTTGAATAATTTGTTTTGGGTGAATTAAATAAATAAAATTGATTAAATGAGTAAATTAAGTGCTGATCGAATAATTATTTGTTGGTTTTTAGTGAATAAGTGTTGAGTGAAATGAATTAGATGAATAATGAATTGGATGAATAATGAATTAGATTAATAATTAACTAGTTGAATAACTAACTAGATGAATAATAAAATTAGACGAATAAATAATTAGATGAATACTTAATTAGATGAATTATTAATAGATGAATAATTAATTAGACAAATAAGTAATCAGCTGAATAATTAATTAAACAATAAGTAATTAGATAAATAAGTAATTAGACGAATAAGTAATTAGATAAATAAGTAATTAGATGAATAATTAATTAGATGAATAATTCATTATGAGTTGAGTATGAATACTTGTTGGCTGTAGGTGAATAAGAATGTTCTGGTTCAGATGAATCCTGGAATCAATCAGGTGATCATAGCCAGGGATATCCACGACGATTCCGATGATTCCGCTCACGTTCTGTCCAGCCACCATCAAGGTAAATGACTCCACCGAATATGGTACGTGGTCATGGTATCCCCGACTGGTAAGAGCGCTCGTCTTGTAACACGGAGAGCACCGTGTAAATAGGTGGTAGCGTGGTGGTAGAATCATGTAAAATAGGCGGTACCAAAATGAATCATATGAAATAGGTGCAACAACTATGTATCATGTGAAATAGACAGTTCCACTTTACCATGTGCACAAGTATGCATCATGTGCAATGAACTATCGTGTGCACAACATGTACGTTTCACGTGAAATTGCCAGTACCACAGGATCACATGTACCAACTACTTGTACGTATCATGTGAAATAGATGGTAATGCTCAATCATGTGAAATAGATGGCTGTAAAGTTGATCGTTATGATCAGAGCACTATAGAAGTTATCAGAATAGAGTGGATATCTTCAAAAGAAAAAAGAAAAAACTTTGTCTTCATTAACAGTTTTTCATCAGCTCGACGATGTTGGTGGAGCTGTTGGTCACGACGCAGACAAACTCGGTGGCCACAGAATATTACATGCAGAGGAACTGGAAGAAGAAGAGGATATGAACTCTATGTCTGTCGTCATCGATGCCAACGATCTGGACGTTGGGGAGCACATCAGCTGCGACGACGAAATGGTCATTGCAAACAGCTTTTGCGAGGTACATTGAAATTCTAGTACATGGTAATAATTTTTATAATTTATCTAAAAGTAATAGTAATAATAATAATTAACAATAATTATTTTATAAGTTATAATAACATACATTTCAATAATAATCTTATTTGTTGTTCTGTCATCTGTCCTGTTGTTGTCTGTCCTGTTGTTTGTTGTTCTGTCTGTTGTGTGGTTGTCTGTCCCATTG
Organism: Allolobophora icterica; assembly: GCA_963556255.1. Classification (NCBI taxonomy): domain Eukaryota; kingdom Metazoa; phylum Annelida; class Clitellata; order Crassiclitellata; family Lumbricidae; genus Allolobophora; species Allolobophora icterica. The sequence goes on from OY744616.1 coordinate 6,440,149, forward strand.
TTTGTTGTTCTGTCATCTGTCCTGTTGTTGTCTGTCCTGTTGTTTGTTGTTCTGTCTGTTGTGTGGTTGTATGTCCCACTGTTGGTAGTTCTGTCATCTGTCCTGTGGTTGTCTGTCCTGTTTTCAGTTATTATGCGTATGCACCTGCCAAAAGAAGTGTCAGTATTCCGAGGAAAACATTGGGCTTCATCTTCAGCAGCTCGTAGTGTATTCATGTCAGGCTAAGTGATATTGTGGTTCTACAAGAGCGATCTGTTCGTCTGTATACGAAAGAGCATACACAGTAAATTCCATAAAGCTGCCAGACACCAACCAAAAACCAATAAAAAACCAAGCAAAACATCCATCTTATGAACTCATCAAAACCTCACTTCTTGCTATCATTCCATGGGTCTTTCACTAAAAACTGAAACCGCTGTTCTTTAATAAATCCTGTTGTGAGCCATCCTCTTCCTCTTACCATTACGATTACACTTGGAGCCGAACCGATGGATTCTCATCTACAGTTGATTGAGAGGGGTTGTTAGAGAGGTTGTTGAGTTGTATTGTGCTTTGTATTGTGTTTTCTATTGTCTAGGTCATTGAAAGTGAAATTCACGAACAAATAGACGTCGGTCATTCACTGGAGTCGGAGCTCGTGTCGCTTGCGGGACCTCATTTCGTCCGGTTGGAGAGCAACGATGGTGGCAACGTTTTGTCATCGTTTGCAGGTATTACCACTAGAATGGCTAATGTTGTTGCAGTGCAGATTGGGTTAGGGATGATTACACGTTGTCTGTTGGCTGGAAGCTCGGCTGGCTGGCAGGCTAGCTACCTGTTCGTTGGGTTGGGTTTTTTTTTCGGTTGGTTGCTTTTGGTTTGTTGATCTTGGTTACTTTTGGTTGGTTTTTGTTTTCGGTTGGCGTTTGATTAGTTTTTTGTTGTTTTTGTTGGGTTTTGGTTGGTGTTTGGTTGCTGTAGTTCTGCATGGTTATTAGAGAATCTCTTGTGCTGCAAAACTTCTTACATGTATCAACTGTAGCCCAATGAACGATTCCCTAAGTTTTCAGATGTCAACCATCAGATTAGGATTTTGGGCAACGGAGTCATTTGAGGTGACCATCGGGTGTGGCACAGCAGCCAAATGATGTGAACGCTTGACCTGTAATGTGGAGAGTTCAAGCCTTCATTCATGGTTGTGTGTGCGCTTTTGAACTTTGGGAGGAGGGCAATATCAAATGCAGTTGTATTGTATATTGTACATTGTATCAGCTGTGCATTATGAGTGGCATTGAAGAAGTCATTCGATCTGTTGTTAAATTAAGGCCTATTGCTGGCAGATACCGTTGTTACTTCACGGGCTCAACGGTTGCGTTTAATTTGTACAGACCCGATGCTGATGACGGACAGCTCGGACCTTCTCAGCTCGATGTCCGATGGCGACGGGGACAAGTCGCAGGAAGCGATCGACCAGTCGTCAGATCACTGACAGAGTCAGAGTCACGAAAACTGACAGGTCATGGCGGACACGTCGGTTGCGTCCATTTAGATTACTGTTGTCGCATCTGTGATTCAGCCAAAGGATCGTTTGTCCCTGACGATGGTGGTTTGTAGATTCACATAACGGACGAGCGATTACTCTATCGTGAATTATGATACTAGTGTGATAGCTCAGCAGATGCTTTACCTCAGTGTTTTAGTTGTCAGAGGGGGTTGGGGTTCAAGCCCCTGGCTCTTCTTCTAACCCCCTTCGACTAAGTAACTGAAAAAATGTTGGGGGTCAGGAAAGTAAAATATCTTGTGAGTCGTCAGTTGTTTCATGTTCAACATATTAATAGATCTTACTTGACCTGCGTTCATGTACTTCGGTAATCGGCGCTCGTCGATAAGCTTGGCGCTCGTGAACAAGCTCAGCACTTGTGAATAAGCTGGTGCCCAGGGCTGTAGTCGAGGGTATACGCGGGTACACAGTGTGTACTCACCTCTACAGACCGTATACTCATCTTGCAAAATATTTTTACTCGCTTCTAAGGTGTTTCGGAAAACTAACCGGTAGCATGTACTTGCCTCTAATTTGTTTAGGAAAACTAACCGGTAGCGTGTACTCACCTCTAATTTTACCACTACAGCCCTGCTGGTGCCGTGCACTTAGTTTGACAGAAGTGCTTGATAAATTTGGAGTTTACGATCTGGAATTTTTTTTAACCCCCAGCTCTTTTTTGATGACGAAAACACTTCTCTCTCACAGGACTTTGCCTGTGGACGGTAGTTCGTAGAGTTACATTAAGTTTGGTTACGTTCAGTAGCGTTGTCGTACATCGCAGACAGCAGTTTAGTCTGGGTATGGATAAAAGGCAACAAATGTTCTAATCAGTACTTAGCTGCAACCAATCAGATTTGCATAATATTTATATGTTTACCATTCCATAAACCATAACCATTTGTTTATTGTTCCCAGTACAGTCAGCAAATGAATATAAACACAATATACCGTAGTGTTGGGATATAAGAGGAAGACCCAGAAGGGACCAAGGTCCCGTTTATTAGGGTCGCCATGTATCGTACAATAAATGTAGAATGGCAAATGATTGTCCTATATTAGTCCAACTGGACTGTTACAAATTACTTACGCAATGCCTTTGAGGGGCTCTTGAAAGATGCTGGGTGTTTGAGTCCGTGCTGCCACAAGACGAGAAGCCTTGTAGCCAGCCATCCTGTGAAGTCCGTTAATAACAAGACTGGTGAAATGGCTATTGAGATGTCTACAACGGAACCAGGCCCGGTTCGTCCGTTGGGCAAAGTGGGCAACCGCCCAGGGCCGCCGATTTTTAGGGGCCGCCAATTTTCCAAATTTCCAAAAAAATTGACCATTTTTATAAGCTAAAAGAGGTGAATGTGCTTAGGGCCGCCGATTTGCCGATTTGCCCAGGGCCGCCAAATGTCTTGAGCCGGGCCTGAACGGAACATCACTGAACTCATACAGATTGATGCTATCTGACTGAAGTTGGCGGCACAGGTTGTACTGAAAAAACATATTTAGACTAGAGTATTTGCCCGTCATATTATGACGGCAGTGTAGGCCTATATAATTAGGCCTATGTCGTTGGTTAAAATGCTCTGATCGCCGTCGTCAAGACCGCAGTACTGACGTCACAAACGGTTTCTGTTTCACAATAGAACAGAAACCGTTTGTGACGTAGCGTTTATCGACAGACACGCTCTCTGGATATTATATGTATAGATGCGGACGCCCGCAGTGGTCATAACCCCTCCCCTTGTCCGCATTGAGATGATGACTCCTGCCCCTCATTGCGAACGTCTTTTGTGGACGATCCATAAATGGTAGGCTACCACGTACTATCCACTTTAAAATAAGCTGTCTTTTCTCAAACATCACGGAATAAGAACAGCTTTGTTTTTCAAATAGATAAATTCACAACCTGTGAATGATCATTCGATTATAAATATTATACGCATTAATGCCCTTCTCGAATTTACAAGTTCCTCCTTAAAATTAGGTCGATATGTTTCTTAGAAATTAGGTCAACCAGACCAATATTTAAGTTCTTTACGCGTTGATGGGTTCGAAGACAGAAGTCGATAAAGTAGTCGTGATGTTTTATGGGGTCATCGCGTCAGTTTCAATTTCAGATTCGTAGATGATTTTGAAATTCTGTCCGATTTTGTCTTCGTAGCGTCTTCTCGGAGCGAGGTCTAGTTCTTCGTCGTATGCTGAGGAGACTGGTTCCATGACTTGTCTTACGTCCTTCAGATTCATGATTAGGCGGTTGAAAAAGGTCCACGATGTTGTGTCGACGGCTTCGTAGGAGAAAGGCTCCAAACGAAATGTTCCGGCTAAGAAGAAAATAGGGTAATCCTGGGTTTTAGCGTCCGAAATTATTTACATTGCATGAGCGATGAAAACGTTTCACAGTTAAACTCAAACAAGAAGTTGGAAGATTGATGAAAATATCAATGAAACTAGAAGCCGGATGATCGATGAAAATATTACATAATGAAAGTCAAACTAGAAGTTGGAATTGCGATGAAAATATATCGTTTTAGTGCCTATTTTATTCCCGTGTATGAGCGATTAAACATTTCATAGTAGGCCTAAAACTCGAACTAGAAGTTGGAAGATTGATGAAAATATTCACGAAACTAGAAGCTGGATAATCGATTAAAATATAGCTGAAACTAGAAGTTGGATGAACGATGATTATTTACTGTATTATCGCATATTGTATTAGAACGTTTCAATGAAAATAATTTCGGACGCTAAAACCCAGGATTAGGCCTACCGAAAATAGATTCGTGCATAAGGGAGTGAAGCAACAGAACAAAAACAAATTTCCACCGTAGCACTATGTTGTCTTCTCGGCTTAACCTCCTTGGATTCTGATATGGACCAAACAAACTGGCTCTTGATTTTATATTGCAGCAGACCTGCGGTATGTAACCTGGTCTCTATGGTGTGGATTTTTTATGGCGCACAGTTATTTTTGAAGATTTCAGGACAACTTTAAATAATGAAGTGTCAGCTTTGTTTTCAAGCTCTATTATCGAGGGAAAAATGGTGTGGATAGCGTACTCACATGAGCCGTCGATGACGCTGTCGTTGATCTTCGATCGGAGTGCCTTCTGCGGGTCGAAGTACCACAGCTGTCCGCTGGACGGTGGGCTCTCGAGACGACCAAGGATGAGCTTCGCACCCGGTCGATCCCTGTCCCCGGACACAGACAACGCCAGACCCGTCTCCTCGTTCACCAGCACGAAGTACAAAGGTCTGCAACATTATCATCATTATCAGCAGCAGCAACATCACTCAATAACAGTTGTGGTGACCGGACACCACCGTCCCAAGAAAAGTTTCGCCTGTGTCCCAGTTCAGGAAAGCATCTGTTGGATGGATCGAGAGTTTAACGACATCTTGTAGCAACAAAGGCTGTTGACATCGAGAGAAATTATTTTGGCGTATTACAGCTCTCCATCTAAGCGGAGTAGGATCTTCGTTAAATTTGACTTCGGCAAAGGGTCACTAGTGTTAACGTGTGCCACGCTTATGTATAGCATCAGTTGAAAACGTTTTAAAGGTGTCGAAGGAGAACATTCAAACCAATTGGCTACCGTTTTCCAGAAGGAGGTAGGGAAACAGAAAGAGACAGATTCAGAAGGAGGGAGTTGGGTCGTAGTTTACGCCCTTTTACGCACCCCTATATTCGTCGGAATGCCCAATTGTTTTTATCACTGCACCGCAGACTCCACTATCGTTCGCCCCAATCAGCCGTCTGACTTTAACGCCCCGTTGTTACAGAAAAGTAAATGTAAGATAAGACTCGGAATAAATATCTCAGCGCCACCCAAACTCCGCTTCATGGAGACCAGCTCATGCATTGGCTCTACTTAAAAGTCTCACTTAACATTCTGGATGCTCCAAGGACTTTATTGGCTGTCAGACAAGAATAGGATCTTATTCACGTCTTCTGTCGTCCTGATACTACAGCGCTAAAGGCGTATTACATACCTTTAATTATTAATTCAATTTGTTAGACACCAGAGACCCCTTCGTCTCTCTTATAAATACTGGCGTCCAATAATTACACAATAATTAGGTCCACTCAATAATTATACAATTAAAAGTATAAATACTTATAAGGTAAGATCGAAGTGAACGGCTGTGGCAGCCGCAGGATGTCGTCATACAGTGTAAAATACAGTGTTGACCTTTAAACACCTTTAAAACGTTTTCAATCCATGCTATACAATCCATTTAAACGTGTTTAACCATGCCAGCCATTTTGATGATCATTATTAGGTAAGGTAGAGTCGATGTCAACGGCCCTAGTAGCCATAAGATGTTAATCGATGGAAATTCTTAAGGAGGAGGGTGACGCTAGTCATCTTCATTAGGGCCTATGACACAGTGCCGTTGAACAGCAACTAACCACCTTAACCTACTTATTTAACCTAAAGGCCACAAAAATATGAATAATAAGCCTTTAAGACTACAAAATGAAAATTTAAAAAGAGAACAAAAAGCCTTTTATGGCCATCAAAAGAACCTTATGGTCAAGAAAAGAACCTTTTGGGCGAGAAGTCATCAATGGAGGCTATATAAACATGGGACACTGTTGCCCTTTGGTTAGAGCGCTTTCTTTACACACCTTTTAAACGTTGTCAACCGAAGCTATATAAGCTTGGTACACGGTAGCTGATTGATTTACTTGTAATGCGATACTACGGGGTGGAGCCTTAAAAGTCCTTCACTCACAACTGTTCAGCCCCATCGATTGATGTTTGGTTATTGGATGGCGGCGCCTAATAAATGCGCAATGATAATATTGTTTGAGCTACCGTAGAAAGCGCCTCTGCTTATTTTTCATAGACACAGGGCGCTATATAAATTTCCAAAAACAATAACAATAAACTTACAGAGTTCCGAGCCCGAAATGCTGACCGATGTGATTGTCGTAGACCCCGACCTTGACGACCCCTCCGACCTCTGCTTCCGGGTTCGCGACGATAGCGACAAGATCGTAGTGTGGGTTAAGCAGGGAATGACGGCGATGATCGTAGAGCCACAACTGTTGCTTGTTCGTCACGTTACATGGACTCGCGATCAGCTGATTACTCTCTGGCAAGTGACATCACAGCGCACGTTAATGTAATCCAATATGTTAGTGCCATTAAATATGCGCACTATACTACTATTCCTCAGCACATAGCTCCGGAAACATTTTCAAGAAACCTTAAGTCGCTGCTATTCAGATCTTTTAGATCGCCATATTCATCGCGCTTGCGAGGTTCTCTGAAGGTGCTGCATTAGGCCCTAATAGCCAATGAAATTCCATCTTGAGACTATACCTTAACCCTAATTATGCACGAGGCATCAATCTCCGTACAGCCCTTCTGACACTCTGCATCACTCGTCAGTAAGCTGGTGCCCTGTGCTCATATGGCTTCTGAGTGATGCTTTTGGAAATTTGAGTTTTACATGGTAGTTTCTAAAGAAAACCGCATTCTACTTTGCAACCATCGCTGGGACCTTGAGCATGTCCTTCACTCAAAACTGCTCAGCGCCATCGATCGATGCTTAATAAATGCATAATGTATGAATCGCAAGATCTCTAATACCGCTGAAACTGATGCACAAGTCCTTCTGTCGATTCCGAATCTGGTTTGTCTCGTTGTCGATGTGCCATTGTTCGCTCAGCGCCTGGTCGTTGCTGCTCAACAGGATTCTTCTGCTCCCATCTTCCGCCGTATTGTCCTCGAAGTCGACATCCAGGACCAAGTGATTGGGAACGCTGGCCTCCGGGTTCTTCACCGGAAGCACGGATCTTATGTAGACGTACTTGTTTCCTAAAGTAACCATGCAGAAAATCAACGGAGTGCAAAGGAACTCTAGGAGTACAAAGGAACTCAAGGGAATTCAAAGGAACTCAAGGGAATACAAAGAAATTCAAGGGAGTATATAGGAACTCAAAAGAGTACAAAGAAACTCAAAGGAGTACAGCAGAATTCGGAGCACAAACGGATATTTACTTTGTACCTCGCCTGCGTTACGGTCAGCTTCTCTGCCTCCCTTACTCACTGATCTACTGATAAGTGGACTTAATTGGACCTCCACTTGGTATCTATTAATCTATTTCCAACCCTCTGACACGATGCAGCGCTCGTGAATAAGCTGGTGCTCTGCGCTTAGCATTTAAAAGCGCGTTTACAAATTTCGAGATTACGATTACGATTACGCGATTGAAGAAATACCCTTAAGTCGCCCAGAAACTGCTTCTTCTTCATCTTCCGTCAGAGTAGGTTTCGGTCTTTCGGTTTCGTTTTTGTCACTAGCAGCATTGCCTTCAGTAACCGTTTCAGTTCCAACGGCTTTTGTTGACGAACGTTGATCCTCACTGACAGAGGACGCTGTTCTGACATCAGATGGCGCTTCGGATTGAGTGACGTCCCCTAGCGACGTCGCCTTGCCTCCCTCGGGAGCGGGAGTTTCAGTGACTTCATCGCTGCAGTCAACATAATCACCGACGTCAATGGTTGTCGTAACAGAACCAGTGAAGTCATTGCTCGATGCAACAGAACCAGTGACGTCATTGCTCGATGTAACAGAGACAGTGACGTCATTGCTGGACGTAAAAGAACCAGTGACGTTATTGCTGGATCAACGAAGCATAACCAGTGGCAGAATAAATATTGACAAAGGAAAGAGTTTTTTTTAGCTAGAGCTGCTGCTGTGATTGTATTGCAACCCTAACATTCACATTTCTTCGAATTTCTGCAGTGATCAAATATACCACTGAAATGTTACTGATTGGTAAATACCACTTAAATGCTGCAAATTTGTTAAACTTAACATTGGTACTATTGAAATCTTACAAATCTGATAATAGCACTTAAATGTTATAAATTGGTTAATGCCACTGATATCCTACAAATTGCTTTGTAACACTAAAATCTCACAAATTGGTTAATAACACTGAGATCTTGCAAATTGGTTCAAACACTTAAATGTTATAAGTGCCACTGAATTGGATAACTATGTGAGGAAGTCCAAATTTTAAATTCTTTACTCTGTGATGGGGCGATGTTCGAAGACAGGACCCGATAAAGTAGTCGTGATGTTTCCTGGGATCACAGCGTCAATCTCAGACGCGAAGATGATTTTGAATTTCTGTCCGATTTTGTCTTCGTAACGTCTTCTCGGAGCGAGGACTAGTTCTTCGTCGTATGCTGAGGAGACTGGTTCCATGACTTGTCTTTCGTCCTTCAGATTCATGATTAGGCGGTTGAGAAAGGTCCACGATGTTGTGTCGACGGCTTCGTAGGAGTAAGGCTCCAAACGAAATGTTCCGGCTGAGAAGAAAATAGAGTCGTGTATAAAGGACTGAAAAAATAGAACAAACACAAATTTCCACCGTGGCGCTTTGTTGTCTTTTCGGCTTAACCCCCTCGGATTCTGATTTGGACCAAACAAACTGGCTCTTGATTTTATATAGCTCCGGTATAGAAGCTGGTCTCTATGATGTGGATTTGTGTGGCGCTAAGTAATTTCCGAGATTTAGATTACAATTGAAATTCGTGAGAAGATTGATAACTGACGAGGAATAGAATTATGGATATTTATGGCGCAAAGTAGTTTTTCTGAGATTTAGATTACAATTGAACTTGAGAAGATTGATAAGTTGATAACTTACTGACGAGGAATAATACGATGAAAATTATTGAAATGGAGAAAAGAATAATACATATGAAATGTGTCCATGTGAGGAGTCAGACGGCTAAGGTGGGTGGTGTTTAGAGTTGAAACGGCGAGAGAGGCAAGGAGAAGATGATGAATCGGGATAGCAGTGGTTTCAGTTTTGAGTGAAAAACCTGTGGAGAGATGGCAAGAGGTGCGGTTTAGGTGAGTTCGTTGGATAGATCAGCTTTAACCGGCGCTATATCAAATCAAGTCCGCATGGTCTGGTAAACCAAGCAACCTATACGTATTACCTACTGGTCTTTTCTGGTAAATATATTTTTCTTTGTAAGAAGTAAGTTTTTGTAGACCCTACCCATGCTTTTTAGGCGCTTAATCAAAAGCGCGGCAGATAAAAAGATTCGTTTACACCCTCGACCCCGTGCAACTTGTTCTTCGCTGAGATTCGATCTCATGCATACTCACATGAGCTGTCGATGACGCTGTCGTTGAGTTTCGATCGGAGTGCCTTCTGCGGGTCGAAGTACCACAGCTGTCCTTTGGTCGGGTTGCTCTCGAGACGAACAAGGACGAGCTTCGTACCCGGTCGATCCCTGTCCCCGAGCACAGACAACGCCATCCCCGTCTCCTCGTTCACCAGCACGAAGTACACAGGTCTGCAACATTATCATCGTCATCATCAGCATCATTCAATAACAGTTGTGGTGGCCGGACACCACAGCCACAAAAAAAGTTTCGCCTGTGTACCAGTTCAGGAAAGCATCTGTTGGATGAATGGAAAGTTTAACGACATCTTATAGTAACAATGGTTGTCGACATCGATAAAAATTATTTTGGCGTATTACAGCTCTCCATCTAAAGTGAGTGTGCAACAATTATGTATAGCATCAGTTACAAACGTTTTAAAGGTGTCGAAGGAGAGCACCCAAACCAATTACTTCCGTGGTCCAGAAAGAGGTAGGAAGACAGAAAACGATACAGAAAACGATACAGATTCAGAAGGAGGGATTTGGATCGTAGTTTACACCATTTTACGCCCCTCCCCCTAAATTCGTCGGAAATGCCCAATTGTTTTGTCCAGTGCTTTTTTCTAGAAAAAAAAGGTTCCGGAACGGGACAATAGGTTCCGGAACGCAACAATTATAAGCGGGCTAAAATCCTGAGGAAAACAGGAATGGGGGTTGGGATGGGTCTCAATAAACACTGAAAACAGTTCAAAACACTGACATTAAATTAAAATAACTAAATTATTGTTTTTATTATTAAAATAAAGAAATAATTTGTTAGTAGCTGAAAAAAGGTGCCGGAACGGCGTTCCGGCGCGTTCCGGCTGAAAAAAAACCCTGGTTTTGTCACTGTACCGCAGGCTTCGCTATCGTTTCGCCCAATCAGCCGTCTGAATTAAACGCCCCGTTGTTGCAACCAAGTAAGTCCGTAAGACCAGCTCGTGCATTGCTCTGCTTAAAAACCTGACAATATCCTGGATGCGCCAAGGACTTTATTGGCTGTCAAACAAGAATAGCATCTTATTCGCATCTTATGTCAAGTTCTGAGACTAAAGCGCTAAAGGCGTATTAGACACCTTTAATTATTAATTCAATATAATTTGACACCAGAGTGCCGTCGTCTTCCTTAACTTAAACTGACGTACAATAATAATAACCTTCTTTATTAATTCAAGCGTACAATAATAATCTTCTTTATTAATTCAATCTGACAAGTACGAAGTAAAATTACTTTGAAACACGACAGTACAATCAAGATCTTAATTAAACACACGTTTTGGCAGCAATGTAAGGCGCCTCTCTAGAACGGATTACGGGTATCGAACCGCGATATAATGCTTTCCTGGCCTTGAGTGGTGCGTTCATCCATCCCTTCCCACACAATAATTAGGCCTACTTACTAACTACACAATAACAAGCATAACGGCTATAAGGTAAGGTCGACATGGACTGCTCTGGCAGCCACAAGATGTCGTTATACATTTTAAAATACAGTGCTGACATTTAAACACCTTTAAAACGTTGTGATCAATCTATTTAAAAGCGTATAACCAAGCCACGACAATAAGTAGGTTAGAGTCGTCGTCACTGGCCATGGCAGCCATAAGATATCGTTAAACGATGGAACTCTTAAGAAGGGCGACGCTAGTCATCTTCGTTATGACAGTGTCGTTAAACAGCTACTAACCACCTTAACCTATTAATTTAGCCTAAAGGCCACAAAAACTGAATAATAAACCTTTGAGGCTACAAAATCAATATTAAATAAGAAAACAAAAGCGCCTTTTATGGCCATCAAAAGAACCTTAAGGTCAGCAAAAGAGGCTTTGGACCAAAGAGAAAGAGCAACAGCCAAATGGCCGAATCAATAATATATACAATCATATATAAAAAAATTAATATATATAATAAATATTAATCTATAAAAAATTATCAAAGCTCGACACCAACCACCTGCCTAACATTGCCATCTCAACAACCTGTCAGACACACACAAAAAACAACTACGAGAGATGCAAACGAAATTGATGGACGAAAGTTATATGAAAAGGAACTGAGCTTTAAAGAAGTCAACGGCCTATGTAGCTGCTATAGGATGTCGGAAACAATGGATTACTACAGGTATTCAGTGCCATTCATTCGTAGGTTAAGCAAGGTCTACAGAACGGGTTGCAATAGCGCATTGGATAACATCTGGCGTAGAGTGCGAGAGGTACAGAGATCGAGTCCCATAGGCGGACATGCTTTATAGGCTGCAATTTGCGCCGTGTATTGCAGGCCGTCTGTTCTGTTAGTAGTTAAGGTTTATCGCATAACATGTACATGTACAGCGCAGTGCGTTTGCAGGCGCTTAATTAAAGAATAAATATTATTATTATAATTTTATAATCAATCCATCTAGACACCTTTATAGCGTTTGTGACGAAAGCCATATATTTAACTGGCACCATAAATAAGTTGATTTTTTGCCGTCAGACGTCAACAACCCTAGATGACAAAGTTGTCGTTAAACAATGAAATTAATAATAACGAGGGTAGCATACACCGTTTTCATGTGTAAAGGAGGAGGGTGACGCTAATAATCTCTCTAATGACATAGCATCGTTAAGCAGCAACAACTCACAATCGCCAGGTTGAACAGAAAAGAGAATGTGGATGGCGTTGTGGAAATGCGTTAGCTATCTTAGGAGCTATTATCATCATAGTCATCGTCGTCATCGTCATCATCATCATCATCATCATCATCATCATCATCATCATCATCATCATCATCATCATCATCATCGTCATCATTATCATCATCGTCATCATCATCATCATCATCATCATCATAACCACCACCACCACCACCACCACCACCACCACCACCACCACCACCACCACCACCACCACCACCACCACCACCACCACCACCACCACCACCACCACCACCACCACCACCACCACCACCACCACCACCACCACCACCACCACCACCACCCCGGGTTGAAGCCTTGAACAAGTCCTTCACTCACAATTGTTCAGCGCCATCGATTGGTGCTTGGTCATAGGATAGTGCTTAATGAATGCGCAATGATAACATTGTTTGTCCTAGCGTAGAGAACCCCTCTGAATAGTTTCCATAGGCTTAAGGCGCTATATAAATTTTCAATTGCAGAGTTACAATACACTTACAGAGTTCCGAGCTCGAAATGCTGACCGAGGTGATTGTCGTAGACCCCGACCTTGACGACCCCTCCGACTTCGGCTTCCGGGTTCCCGACCTCAGCGACGAGTTCGTAGTGTCGGTTGAGCAGACAATGACGGAGATGATCATAGAGCCACAACTGTCGCTTGTTTGTCATGTTGCATGGACTAGCGATCAGCTGTTTCCTCTCTGGCAAGTGACATCACAGCGTACGTTAATGTAAACCAATAATTATGACAATGCCATTACATATGCGTACTATATTACTATTCCTCAACACACAGCTTCGAAAAAGCTTCAAACCATCTTAACTCGCTGCTATTCAGATCTCTTAGATCGCCATGTTCAGCGCTCTTGTGAGGTTCTATGAAAGCCTTGCATTTAATTAGGCCCTAACAGCCAATTACATGCAAATCAACTCCTTCTTGAGACAACCTTAGCCCTAATTATGCAGGAGGCATCAGTCTTCAGGCAGCCCCTCTCCCACGGTTCATCACTCGTCAATAAGCTGGTGCCCTGCGCTCGTATGATTTCTAAGTGATGCTTTTGGAAATTTAAGTTTTTACATGGTAGATTCTATGGAAAACCGCATTCTGTTGCATCGTCATTAGATAGTGGCGCTTAATAAATGCATAATGAAGAATCGTGAGGTCACTAATACCCAGTCTTGTTGTCAAGACCTTAAATCTCAAGACCAAGACCAAGACTTTTAACCTCAAGACCAAGACCAAGACTTTGAACCTCGAGACCAAGACCAAGACCTTGAACCTCGAGACCAAGACCAAGACTAAGACTTTGAACCTCGAGACCAAGACCAAGACCCAAAAAATCACATTCAGGCCAAGACTTCTTTTCCAAAAAAAATTGTCAAGTCGGACGACTCGCTATTTTAATGAAAACGCGTCTTTTATTTTATTCAAGCAAATTAACTTTTAAATGCAGACTGCAGAGAATTCCGAATTCGTATTTACAAAAGTCCTTCATGCAAAATGTTATTCCAAATGCCTTTTGTATTTTAGAAAAACCAATTCGCTCAGAATTTTCTGACCAAGACGTGCCTTGTGGGCCTCATAAAAAATTCCGCCATGTGAAAAAATACTTTCCATAGGTGCTGAAGTCGCTGGCTCACACCGTAGCCTTTCAAGCGCTGGATTTAAATGTACAAATCGTGAGCCTGTTTTGAAATCCCCCCCATGGTTTATCAGACCGTCTGGCTCAGAAAAAGTCTCGGCAGGGCTTTCAGATACAGCATAACTTAGTTGCTGCTGCCAATGGGTTTTCCTGACCAACAAGACTTGCATCCGTCCGTAGTTATTTGTCGTAGGCTACGATGCAAACAGGCTTGATAAATTTGTAATTCTTGAGTTTTTTAAAATGACTTCATATTGACAGTCGGTCCTGGTCTTGGTCTCGAGCCTCAAGACCAAGACCAAGACCTTGAACCTCAAGACCAAGACCAAGACTTTTGGTCTCAAGACCAAGACCAAGACTTTTAAAAACGAACTCGAGTGCACTCGAGACCAAGACCTTGGTATCGAGGACAACAAGTCTGCTAATACCGCTGAAACTGATGCACAAGTCCTGCTGTCGATTCCGAATCTGATGCGGCTGATTGTCGATGTGCCATTGTTCGCTCAGAGCCTGGTCGTTGCTGCTCAATACGATACTCCTGCTGCCATCTTCCGTCTTATTGTCCTGGAAGTCGACGTCCAGAACCAAGTGATTGGGAACGCCGGCCGCGGGGTTCTTCACCGGAAGCACGGATCTTATGTAGACGTACTTGTTTCCTAAAGTAACCATGCAGGAAATCAAAGGAGTATAAAGGAACTGAAAGTAGTTCAAAGGAACTCAAGGGAGTACAACGGAACTCAAGGGAGCATAAACAAACTCAAGGAGTACAAAGGAACTCGAAAGAAGTATAATGGAACTCTAAGGAGTACAACGGAACTCACAGGAGTATATTGGAACTCAAAAGAGTACTAAGACACTCAAAGGAGGACAATGGAACTCAAGGAATACAAAGGAACTCAGAGGAGTATTCTGGAACTCAAGGAGTACAAAGAAGAGAAAGGGGCCAAAAAACTGCAAAAGAAATTACAGAAGGGGACTTGAACCCCAAGCTCTAGACTCGTCATTCAGTACGCTACCCACTGAACTACCACGCACATCTAGATTTAATCTTAAACAAGATACCAAAAGCAGATTTCGGACCACATACGGGTATACTTTGTAGCTCGCCTGCGTTACGGTCAGCGCACTCCACCTTGGCAGCGCCTCTTTCTCATTAACTCCCACATCTAATGATAATCGGACTTAATTGGACCTCCACTTGGTATCTATTAATCTATTTACAACCCCTCTGACACGATGCAGCGCTCGTGAATAAGCTGGTGCTCTGCGCTTAGCATTTAAAAGCGCGTTTACAAATTTCGAGATTACGATTACGATTACGCGATTGAAGAAATACCCTTAAGTCGCCCGAAAACTGCTTCTTCTTCTTTTTCCGTCAGAGTAGGTATCGGCGTTTCGATTTCGACCTTGCCACCAACGGCATTGCCTTTAGTAACCGTTCCAGTTCCACCGGCATTTGTTGACGAACGTTGATTCTCGCTGAAGGAGGACGCTGTTCTGACGTCAGATGGCGCTTCGGATCGACTGACGTCACCTAGCGACGTCGTGTGGCCTCCTCTGGGCGCGGGAGTTTCAGTGACTTCTTTGCTATATTCAACATAATCACCGACGTCAATGGTGGACGTAACAGAACCAGTGACGTCTAAGGTAACCATGCAGGAAATCAACGGAGTACAAAGGAACTCAAAGGAATAGAAAGGAACTCAAAGAAGTTCAAAGGATATAAAGGAGCAAAAGGACTGCAAAGAAATTAAAGAAGGGGATTTGATCCCAGAACTAGTGACGTCATTGCTAGATGCAACAGAACCAATGACGTCATTGCCGGACGCAACAGAACCAGTGACGTCATTGCTCGATGCAACAGAACCAGTGACGTCATTGCTGGATCAACGAAGCATAACCAGTGGCAGAATAAATGTTGACAGAATTTCTTCGGTGGTCATATACCACTGAAATGTTACAGATTGGCAAATACCACAGAAATGCTGGAAATTTGCTAATGCTAGTGAAATCGTAGAAATTGGTTAATAACACTTAAATGTTATGAGTTCGCTAATGACATTGATATCCTACAAATTGGTCAATAACACTGAGATCTTGCAAATTGGGTCAAACACTTAAATGTTACAAATGCCACTGCTATGGATAACTAGGTGAGCCAGTCCAATATTTAAGTTCTTTACTTAGTGATGGGGTGATGTTCGGAGATAGGACCCGATAAAGTAGTCGTGATGTTTCCTGGGATCACAGCGTCAATCTCAGAAGCGAAGATGATTTTGAATTTCTGTCCGATTTTGTCTTCGTAGCGTCTTCTCGGAGCGAGGACTAGTTCTTCGTCGTATGCTGTGTAGAGTGGTTGCATGACTTGTCTTTCGTCCTTCAGGTTCATGATGTTGCGGTTGGAAAAGGTCCACGATGTTGTGTCGACGGCTTCGTAGGAGAAAGGCTCCAAACGAAATGTTCCGGCTGAGAAGAAAATAGAGTCGTGCACGTAGGATTTAAAGCATGGAACAAAAACAAATTTCCACCGTAGCACTATGCTGTCTTCTCGGCTTAATCTCCCTCGGATTCTGATATGAACCAAACAAACTAAATCTTGATTTTTATATAGCACCTTTTTTTTATATAGAAGCTGGTCTCTCTGATGTGGATTTTTAATGGCGCTAAGTAATTTCGGAGATTTAGATTACAATTGAAATTCGTGAGAAGATTGATAACTGACGAGGAATAGAACGATAAAAATTACTGAATCACAGAAAAGAATAATACATGCAAAAAATATGTCCATATGAACAGAATAGCAAACAGAAAAGTATAAAAATAGAATATTTTGAAACTTAGAATTTGGGTTTAGACTTTAGACGGAATGGAGTGAAAAGGAGCGACTATAGGAATGAAGTCGTTCTTTCTCTTTTTGCATGCAGTCAGAGACAGGCCAAATCATAGATTTTCTTCAGCGCCCAAACGAGGGACGGGGGACAGGCATAGCTGCGATTAAATTGTTCGTCCACATGTGGTGTAAGTGTAGGCCTAAAGTTTTCCAAATCTAAATCCGAAACATGAATCTGACGAATCTAGAACCGATACTCGCTAATCGGAAAAAATACCGCGCATAATAATTATGGTCGATTATTGTAACAGAAACACATATAGGTGATCCGTCTCCTCTTTTATCGCATAGTAATCTCGAAATTTCTACAGCACCCAAAAAAGCGAAGTCGTAGGAACCAGATTCGATCGCACGAGTAGGCTACTCACATGAGCTGTCGATGACGCTGTCGTTGACCTTCGATCGGAGTGCTTTCTTCGGGTCGAAGTACCACAGCTGTCCGTTGGTCGGGGGGCTCTTGAGACGACCAAGAAGGAGCTTCGCACCCGGTCGATCCCTGTCCTCGAACACAGACAACGCCATCCCCGTCTCGTCGTTCACCAGCACAAAGTACACAGGTCTGCAACATTATCATCGTCAGCATCGCTCAATAACAGCTGTGGTGACCGGACACCACCGTCACAATCAAAAGTTTCACATCCGGTTGGTTACAGCGATCTCTTTAGACACCTTTAAAAACTTATAAACCGATTTTATAAAAAGCATAAACTGTAGCCCGTTGGTTAGAGCGCTCTCTTTACACACCTTTTAAACGTCGTCAATCGCTGCTATATAAGCGAGGGACAATGGCGACTTAATACTTAATGTCTGGTTTTTAATGCAGTGACTTGCGGACCGCCAGACGGCCCGTAAGTTTAGAATACTAGTTGACGCCAATCACGTCATTCGATAATGGCGCTTCATAAATGCGTAATGATAATATTGTTTGACCTAGCGTAGAAAGTGCCTCTGCTTATTTTTCATAGATTCAGGGCGCTATGTAAATTTCCAATTAAAATTACAAAACACTTACAGAGTTCCGAGGTCGAAATGCTGACTAGGGTGATTGTCGTAGACCCCGACCTTGACGACTCCTCCGACCTCTGCTTTCGGGTTCCCGACCTCAGCGACAAGGTCGTAGTGTGGGTTGTGCAGGGAATGACGGAGATGATCATAGAGCCACAACTGTCGCTTGTTAGTCACGTTGCATGGACTAGCGATCAGCTGTTTCCTCTCTGGCAAGAAACGTCACAACGTACGTCATATGATAATGCCACTAAACAAGCATACTACAATAGTAAAAAAGTCTATATGCTTATATATAGAATCGGTAGTCAACGTTGTAAAGGTGTCTAAGTCCAATGTGATATATCCATGAAATATGCATAAAATATATATATATATACACATACTCTATACTATATATATATACTATATACTATATATATATAAATATATATATATATATACCATATATATATAGATACTACCATTACTCAACACAGCTCCGAAAACAGTTTGAAGCCATCTCAAGTCGCTGCTCTTCAGATCTCTTAGATCGCCATGTTCAGCGCCCTTGTGAGGTTCTACGAAGGTCCTGTATTTAATTAGACCCTAATAGCCAATTACATGCAAATCAACTCCTTCTTGAGACTATCTTAGCCCTAATTATGCACGAGGCATCAATCTCCGGACAACCTCTCTGACAAGATGCATCGCTCGTCAATAATATGGTGCCCTGCGCTCCTAAGCTCCTATAATTTCAAAGTGCTGATTTTTTGAACAATCACCGTTGTGACATTGGGACATTCACAATTGCTCAGCGCCATCGATCGATGCTTCGTCATTAGATAGTGGCGCTTAATAAATGCATAATGTATGAATCGCAAGGTCGCTAATACCGCTGAAACTGATGCACAAGTCCTTCAGTCGATTCCGAATCTGGTTTGTCTTATTGTCGATGTGCCATTGTTCGCTCAGCGCCTGGTCGTTGCTGCTCAATACGATACTCCTGCTGCCATCTTCCGTCTTATTGTCCTTGAAGTCGACGTCCAGAACCAAGTGATTGGGAACACTGGCCGCGGGGTTCTTCACCGGAAGCACGGATCTTATGTAGACGTACTTGTTTTCTACAATAACCATGCAGAATATCAAAGGCGTACAAAGGAACCGAAAGTATAGTTCAAAGGAACTCAAGGGCTACAAAGGAATTCAAGGGAGCACAACGGAACTCATAGGAGTATATTGGAACTCAAAAGAGTACTAAGACACTCAAAGGAGGACACTCAAGGAATACAAAGGAACTCAAATGTGTGCGAAGGAACAAACTAATGAAATGAAACTCAAAGGAGTACAAAGAAGAGAAAGGAACCAAAGGATTGCAAAAGAAATAATTAAAGAAGGGGACTTGAATCCCAACCTCTGGACTCACCATTCATTACGCTAACCACACACATCTAGATTAAATCATAAACAAGATACCAAAAGCAGATTTCGGAGCACATACGGGTAGTTGCTTGTAGCTCGCCTGCGTTACGGTCAGCTTCTCTGCCTCCCTTACTCACTGATCTACTGATAAGTGGACTTAATTGGACCTCCACTTGGTAGTCTTGGTATCTATTAAGGTATCTACAACCTCTCTGACACGATGCAGCGCTCGTGAATAAGCTGGTGCTCAGCGCTTAGCATTTAAAAGCGCTTCAGAAATTTCGAAATTAACGATTACGATTACGCGATTGAAGAAATACCCTTAAGTCGCCCGAAAACTGCTACTTCTTCTTCGTCTTCTTCCGTCAGAGTAGGTATCGGCGTTTTGATTTCGACCTTGCCACCAACAGCACTGCCTTCAGTAACCGTTTCGGTTCCACCGACTTTGGTTGACGAACGTTGATCCTTGCTGACGGAGGACGTGGTTCTGACGTCAGATGGCGCTTCGGATCGACTGACGTCACCTAGCGACGTCGTCTCGACTCCTCCGGATGAGGGAGTTTCAGTGACTTCATCGCTGCATTCAACATAATCACAGACTTCAATGCTGGACGCAACAGAACCAGTGACGTCATTGCTCGATGTAACAGAAACATGACGTCATTGTTGGACGTAAAAGAACCAGTGACGTTATTGCTGGATCAACGAAGCATAACCAGTGGCAGAATAAATATTGACAAAGGAAAAGTGTTTTAGCTAGAGAGTTTCTGCTGTAATTGTATTGCAACCTAATGAATCACATTTCTCCGAATTACTTCAGTGGTCAAATACCAATGAAATATTACACATTGGTAAATACCACTTAAATGCTGCAAATTTGTTAAACTTAATATTGGTACCATTGAAATCTTACAAATCTGATAATAGCACTTAAATGTTATAAATTGGTTAATGCCACTGATATCCTACAAATTGCTTTGTAACACTAAAATCTCACAAATTGGTTAATAACACTGAGATCTTGCAAATTGGTTCAAACACTTAAATGTTATAAATGCCACTGAATTGGATAACTATGTGAGGAAGTCCAATATTTAAATTCTTTACTCAGTCATGGGGCGATGTTCGAAGACAGGACCCGATAAAGTAGTCGTGATGTTTTCTTGGGTCACAGCGTCAATATCAGACGCGAAGATGATTTTGAATTTCTGTCCGATTTTGTCTTTGTAGCGTCTTCTCGGAGCGAGGACTAGTTCTTCGTCGTATGCTGAGGAGGCTGGTTCCATGACTTGTCTTTCGTCCTTCAGATTCATGATAACACGGTTGACAAAGGTCCACGATGTTGTGTCGACGGCTTCGTAGGAGAAAGGCTCCAAACGAAATGTTCCGGCTGAGAAGAAAATAGCCTCATGCATATTGGATTGAAAGAACAGAACAAAAACAAATTTCCACCGTAGCGCTTTGTTGTCTTCTCGGCTTAATCTCCCTCGGATTCTGATATGGACCAAACAAACTAAATCTTGATTTTTATATAGCACCTTTTTTTATATAGAAGCTGGTCTCTCTGATGTGGATTTTTAATGGCGCTAAGTAATTTCGGAGATTTAGATTACAATTGAAATTCGTGAGAAGATTGATAACTGACGAGGAATAGAACGATAAAAATTATTGAATCACAGAAAAGAATAATACATGTAAAATATGTCCATATGAACAGAATAACAAACAGAAAAGTATAAAAATAGAATATTTTGAAACATAGAATTTGGGTTTAGACGGAATAGAGTGAGCAGGTATGACTATACAAATGAAATCGCTCATTCTTTCCTTCCATGCAATCAAAGACATAGGCCTAATCATAGATTTTCTTCAGCTCCCAAAAGAGGGACAGGCATAGCAGCTGTTAAATTGTTCGTCCACAGGTGGTGTATCCGTAGGCCTAAATTTTTGCAAATCTAAACCCGAAACATGAATCTGACGAATCTGGAACCGATACTCGCTAATCGGAAAAAATACCGCGCATAATAATTATGGTCGATTATTGTAACAGAAACGCATATAGCTGATTCATCTCCTATTTTATCGCATAGTAATCTCGAAATTTCTACAGCACCCAAAAAAAGCGAAGTCGCAGGAACCAGATTCGATCTCATGCATACTCACATGAGCTGTCGATGACGCTGTCGTTGAGTTTCGATCGGAGTGCCTTCTGCGGGTCGAAGTACCACAGCTGTCCGTTGGTCGGGGGGTTCTCGAGACGACCAAGGACGAGCTTCGTACCCGGTCGATCCCTGTTCCCGGACACAGACAACGCCATCCCCGTATCGTCGTTGGCCAGCACGAAGTACAAAGGTCTGCAACATTATCAACAGTAGCATCACTCAATAACTGTCCCAGTTGTGGTGACCGTCACAATCAAAAGTTTCGCCTGTGTAAAATATCAGGAAAGCATCTGTTGGATGGATCGAGAGTTTAACGACATCTTATAGCAACGAAGGCTGTTGACACCGACAGAAATTATTTTGGCGTATTACTTAATGTCTGGTTTTAAATACGAAGTGACTAGCGGCCAGCAAGTTTCGAATACAAGCTGCCGATAATGGCGCTTCATAAATGCGTAATGATAATATTGTTTGACCTAGCGTAGAAAGTGCCTCTGCTTATTTTTCATAGATTCAGGGCGCTATGTAAATTTCCAATTAAAATTACAAAACACTTACAGAGTTCCGAGGTCGAAATGCTGACTGGGGTGATTGTCGTAGACCCCGACCTTGACGACCCCTCCGACCTCTGCTCTCGGGTTGCCGACCTCAGCGATGAGGTCGTAGTGTGGGTTGAGCAGACAATGACGGAGATGATCATAGAGCCACAACTGTCGCTTGTTAGTCACGTTGCATGGACTAGCGATCAGCTGTTTCCTCTCTGGCAAGAAACGTCACAACGTACGTCATATGATAATGCCACTAAACAAGCATACTACAATAGTAAAAAGTCTATATGCGTATATATAGAATCGGTAGTCAACGTTGTAAAGGTGTCTAAGTCCAATGTGATATATCCATGAAATATGCATAATATATATATATATATATATATATATATATATATATATCTTTATTGCAACCGAGTAACAATTCAATTCAGTTCATAATACAAAACAATTCATAACACAATTCATAATATTACATAATACATTCAATACATTCAATTTTTTCAATTTAATCAATTTTTTATCGCATATATATATATACACATACTCTATACTATATATATACTATATACTATATATATATATATATACACATACTCTATACTATATATATACTATATACTATATATATATATATATATACACATACTCTATACTATATATATACTATATACTATATATATATACTACCATATATATATATAGATACTACCATTACTCAACACACAGCTCCGAAAACATTTTGAAGCCATCTCAAGTCGCTGCTCTTCAGATCTCTTAGATCGCCATGTTCAGCGCCCTTGTGAGGTTCTACGAAGGTCCTGTATTTAATTAGACCCTAATAGCCAATTACATGCAAATCAACTCCTTCTTGAGACTATCTTAGCCCTAATTATGCACGAGGCATCAATCTCCGGACAACCTCTCTGACAAGATGCATCGCTCGTCAATAATATGGTGCCCTGCGCTCCTAAGCTCCTATAATTTCAAAGTGCTGATTTTTTGAACAATCACCGTTGTGACATTGGGACATTCACAATTGCTCAGCGCCATCGATCGATGCTTCGTCATTAGATAGTGGCGCTTAATAAATGCATAATGTATGAATCGCAAGGTCGCTAATACCGCTGAAACTGATGCACAAGTCCTTCAGTCGATTCCGAATCTGGTTTGTCTTATTGTCGATGTGCCATTGTTCGCTCAGCGCCTGGTCGTTGCTGCTCAATACGATACTCCTGCTGCCATCTTCCGTCTTATTGTCCTTGAAGTCGACGTCCAGAACCAAGTGATTGGGAACACTGGCCGCGGGGTTCTTCACCGGAAGCACGGATCTTATGTAGACGTACTTGTTTTCTACAATAACCATGCAGAATATCAAAGGCGTACAAAGGAATCGAAAGTATAGTTCAAAGGAACTCAAGGGCTACAAAGGAATTCAAAGGAGCACAACGGAACTCATAGGAGTATATTGGAACTCAAAAGAGTACTAAGACACTCAAAGGAGGACACTCAAGGGGGGATACAAAGGAACTGAAATGTGTGCAAAGGAACAAACTAATGAAATGAAACTCAAAGGAGTACAAAGAAGAGAAAGGAACCAAAGGATTGCAAAAGAAATTAAAGAAGGGGACTTCAACCCAAACCTCTAGACTCACCATTCCTTACGCTAACCACTAAACTATCACGTACATCTAGATTAAATCATAAACAAGATACCAAAAGCAGATTTCGGAGCACATACGGGTATTTGCGTTGTAGTTCGCCTGGGTTGCGGTCAGCGGAATTCTCTTTGGCAAGTCCTCTGCCTCGTTTACTTCGTGATCTACTGATATTTGGACTTAATTAGACCTCCCTTTGGTAGCTATTAATCTATTTACGGGCTGATATGACGCAGCACTTGTGAATAAGCTCTGCGCTAAGCAATAAAAGCGCTTTATAAATTTCGAGATTACGAATACGCGATTGAAGAAATACCCTCAAGTCGCCCGATAAATGCTTCTTCTTCTGCTTCATCTTCCGCCAGAGTCGGCAAAGAATATCCAACCGCTGAAGCACTGTCTACAGTAACCCTTTCAGTTCCACCGGCTTTGGTTGACGAACGTTGATCCTTGCTGACGGAGGACGTGGTTCTGACGTCAGAGGGCTCTTCGGATCGACTGACGTCACCTACCGACATCGTCTGGCCTCCTCCGGATGCGGGAGTTTCAGTGACTTTTTCGCTGCATTCAACATAATCACATACGTCAATGCTGGACACGCAACAGAAACAGTGACGCCAGTGCTCGATGCAACAGAACCTGTGGTGTGATTACTCGATGTAACAGAACTAGTGACGTCATTGCCGGAAGCAACAGAACCAATGACGTAACTGCTGACTCAACGCAGCATAACCAATGGCAGAATAAATATTGACAAGGGAAAAAGTGGTTTAGCTATAGCTGCTGCTGTGATTGTATTGCAACCGTAAGAATCGCATTTCTCCGAATTTCTCAGTGGTCAAAAACCACTGAAATGCTACAAATTTGTTAATACCACTGAAATTTTAGAAATTGGTTAATAGCAATTAAATGTTATAAGTTAGTTAATAGCACTTAAATGTTATATAAATTGGTTAATGCCACTGATATCCTACAAATGGGTTAATTGAATTGATTTCTTACAAATTTGTTAAAACACTGAGATCTAACAAAATGGTTAATAACACTTAAACGTCACAAATGCTACGGCTGCGGATAATTAGATGAGCCAGTTCAATATTTAATTTCTTTACCCAGTGATGGGGTGATGTTCGGAGATAGGACCCGATAAAGTAGTCGTCATGTTTTCTGGGGTCACAGCGTCAATCTCAGACGCGAAGATAATTGTGAATTTCTGTCCGATTTTGTCTTCGTAGCGTCTTCTCGGAGCGAGGACTAGTTCTTCGTCGTATGGTGTGGAGACTGGTTGCATGACTTGTCTTTCGTCCTTCAGATTCACGATTAGGCGGTTGGAAAAGGTCCACGATGTTGTGTCGACGGCTTCGTAGGAGAAAGGCTCCAAACGAAATGTTCCGGCTGAGAAGAAAATAGACTCATGCATGTTGGATTGAAAGAACAGAACAAAAACAAATTTCCGCTGTAGCACTATGCTACCTTCTCGGCTTAACCCCCTCGGATTCTGATATGGAGAAAAGAAACTAAATCTTGATTTTTATGTAGCACCGGTATAGAAGCTGGTCTCCATGATGTGGATTTTGTATGGCGCTAAGCAATATTGGAGATTTAGATTACATTTGAACTTCGTGAGAAGATTGATAACTGACGAGGAATAGAACGATAAAAATCATTGAATTGCAGGAAGGAATAATACATGTGAAATGCGTCCATGTGAGCAGAATAACAAACTAAGTAGCATACAAATTAGAACATTTTGAGACGTAGAATTTTGGTTTTAGACGGAATAGAGTGAAAAGGAGCGACTATAGGAATGCATGCAATCATAGCCTATTGGGAAATTTTCTTCAGCTCCCAAAAGAGGGACAGGCATAGCAGAGTCTAAATTGTTCATCCACAGGTAGACTGCAGTGTATATGCAAGCCAACATTTTTGCAAATCTAAACCTGAAACATATATCTGGCGAATCTAGAACCGATACTCGCTAATCGGATGAAAATAAAATGTGTCAAATACCGGGCATAATAAGTATGGTCGATTATTGTAACAGAAAGATATTTAGGTGACCCGTCTCCTCTTTTATCGTATCGGAATCTCGAAATTTCGACGGCGCCATAAAAAGCGAATTCGCAGGAACCAGCTTATTAACAGCTTATTAACAGGCGATTAGTCAAAGCATAATCGATAGGTGGAGAGAGGGTTGAAATCGGTTCTAGGTCAAGATCCAAAGGTCTGCAGGCAGACGGCTAAGGTGGGTGGTGTTTAGAGTTGAAACGGCGAGAGAGGCAAGGGGAAGAGGAGGAATCAGCATTGGATTTGTGACAGAGCTGTGTTTTCAGTTTTGAGTGAAAGACCTATGGAGAGATGCCAATAGGTAAGGCGTTGGTGAGTTCGTCTGATAGATGAACTTTCGCCGGCGCTACATCAAATCAAGTCCGCACGGTCTGGTTAACCAATCATTCTATAGTTACTGGTCTTTTATGGTAAATACTAACAACTAAAAATAATTTTTCTTTGTAGGAAGTAGGTTTTTGTACCCATGTTTCCTAGGTGCTTAATCAAAAGCGCGGCAGATACAAGGATTCGTTTACACCCTCGACCCCGTGCAACTTGTTCTTCGCTTAGATTCGAGCGCATGCGTATACTCACATGAGCTGTCGATGACGCCATCGTTGAGTTTCGATCGGAGTGCCTTCTGCGGGTCGAAGTACCACAGCTGTCCTTTGGTCGGGGGACTCTCGAGACGACCAAGGATGAGCTTCGTACCCGGTCGATCCCTGTCCCCGGACACAGACAACGCTAGTCCCGTCTTCTTGTTCACCAGCATGAAGTACACAGGTCTGCAACATTATCACCGTCATCATCAGCATCATTCAATAACAGTAACTGTTGTGGTGACCGGACGGTCACCACCGTCACAATCAAAAGTTTCGCCTGTGTACCGGTTCAGGAAAGCATCTGTTGGATGGATCGAGAGTTTAACGACACCTTACAACAACAAAGGCTGTTGACGTCGACAGATATTATTTTGGAGTATTACAGCTCTCCATCTGAAGGGAGTAGGATCTTCGTTAAATATGACTTCGACAAAGGATAGCATATGCTAACGTGTGCCACGCTTATATATAGCATCGGTTGATGACGTTTTAAAGGTGTCGAAGGAGAGCGCTCTAACCGCTTGCCTTCCGATTTCCAGAAGGAGGTGGGAAGGCATAAAACGAAACAGATTCAGAAGCAGGGAGTTGGGTCGTAGTTTACCCCCCCCCGCAGGCTCCGCTATTTTCTCGCCCCAATCAGTCGTCTGACTTCAACGCCCCGTTGTTACAACAAATTAAATGTAAAGTAAGGCCGTAAGACTCAAAAGAAATATTTCAGCGCCACCCAAACTCCGCTTCACGGAAACCATCTCAAGCACTGGCTCTACTTAAAGTCTGACATAATATCCTGGATGCGCCAAGGACTTTATTGGCTGTCAAAGAAGCATAGCATCTTATTCGCATCTTCTGTCACGTCCCGTTTCTACAGCGCTACAGGGTATTAAGCACCTTTAATTACTAATTCAATTTAATTTTACACCGGAGTCCCGTCGTCTTCCTTAACTTATACTGGCGTTCAATAATTAGGCCTACTCAATTATTGAGCAATAAAAAGCATAACCACTATAAGGTTAGGTCGAGGTGAACGGCTCTAGAAGTCGCAAGATGTCATTATTACAGTGTACAATACAGTGTTGACCTTAAACACATTTTAAACGTTTTCGATCAGCGCTATACATATCCAATTAAACGCATATAACCATGTGATGACATTTAAAGAGGTAGAGTCGACGTCAACGGCCCTGGCACCCATAAGATATCGTTAAACGATGGAAAGTATTAATGAGGAGGGCGACGCTAGTCTTCTTCATTTATTACAGTATCATTAAACAGCAACTAACCACCTAAACCTACTAATTTAGCCTAAAGGCTAAATATATATATATATATATATATATATATATATATATATATATATATATTAAATAGTAATCTTTAAAAACCTAACACCGCTATCTCAACAATCTATCAGACGCAAAAACAGCTACGAGAGAAGTAAACGAAACTGATGGACGAAAGTTATATGAAAATGAACTGAACTCTATTTCAAAGATCTTTAAAGACGTCAACGCCGCTGAAGCTGTACGTTTAACAATTACGATATTATACATATTATACCAGTTAATGTAAAATTCAATATTAGCTGTAATATGCTGCAATAATATCTGTCGACGTCAACAGCCTTTGTTGCTGTCAGATGTCGTTAAACTCTCGATCCAGCACCAAATTCAATATTGATCTTCGAAAACGTCAAAGGCCTTTGATGACAGCAAGATGTCGATAATTAGTTAGGTAGGTGGCGCTTGGCGTGTAAACACCGTCTCAGTGCGAATTGGACAATATTCATTATTTCTCAGTTCATATGCAGTTTTGACACCTCTAACTTCTCGTTAGCGGTGGATTTACTTTGCGGTTTAGCTTGCGGCTAATTCTACATTAGTTGACTTTCGTTTAAAGTTGGAAATTATCTTTATACTGGTTGCGTATGGCCGATACGCCCCCTTATTACTATTCAAGTGACCTCATTAAGTCGCTCAGTGATCATGCGTGTCATGTTTTGCGTTCAACGCGTAAAACTCTCTTCCTCTATGGATTATGGCGTCCAGCGTATGCTCGACAACTTCAAGGACGGATGCCGGTACCTCCGGATCGCCCGTCATGCCGCCCGCTGGCTCCGCCGGTGGGTGCTCTGCCTCCTGACCAGCGTGGGGTTCGACTCGCCACCTGGAATATCAGATCGCTGCGCAAAAAGTATTTGGCTGTCGCAGACACTATCTCTTCACACAACATCGATTTATTAGTACTCACAGAATCGTGGCATCACCGATCGACTGATGTTGCTCTTCTTCGCTCAATCCCTTCAGGCTTCTCTTGCGTCGATTGCCCGAGACCGGGTACTCCTGACTCGGACTCTCGGGGTGGTGGCATCGTCGTCATCCACCGGTCCACGTCAAAGGTCAAGAAAATCACTCTCCTCTCATCACCGACCACATTTGAGGCGCTTGCCGTCTCGGTCTCGTCACCCCGCGGCCCATACATGGTCCTCGCTGTGTACCGGCCGGGTTCCTTACCTCCGACGCAGACATTCTTCGATGAATTTGCGACAGTCTTGGAACAGTTCGCCATATATAACTCGCAGGTCGTCATCACCGGTGACCTAAATTTACACCTGGAAGACGCCGACTCCTCGGAGGCTGCTCACTTCCGGGACGTCGTGGAGCAGTTTGGCCTGACCCAGCATGTCGCCGAGCCTACACATGTGCATGGCGGATGGTTGGACGTCATCATCACACGCGACGATTGCGTGCTGACCGATCTACGGGTGCTTCCGCCGACGGTCTCAGATCACGGCTTGGTCATGGCTACCGTCCCGTTCCTTGCTGATGCTCCGGATATTGTCACTAGACAGGTTCGGGGCTGGCGTCGTCTGGAACGGGATGCGTTTGCGAAGGCCCTCGCGGCCCTCCAGCCGGTCGCAGATCCGGCCTCGTTGGCGACTCTCCCCGTGGCGGAGGCCTTCTCGACGTATGAGAGCGCCGTGTCTGCTCTCATCGACCAGTTTCTTCCTCTACGAGCGCTCAGGATTCGGCAGTGCCCTCTCTCGCCGTGGTTTGATGGCGATTGCCGGAACCTCAGACGCCAGGCCCGCCGCCTTGAAAGAACTTATAGGCGCACCGGTCTACCAGCTGATCAGCTGGCCTGGGTCCAGTTTGTGCGAGGCATGCACCGATAATACCGCGACCGTGAGAGGGTGTATTGGGAGAATAAGATCGCCTCTCATGCTGGCGACCACAGGAGCCTCTGGGCCTCTCTCGACGTCCTCATGGGTCGAGGAGCGAGCCGCAATGACCGGCTCATCGGTGCCCACTCGTTCTCAGCGGACGACTTCCTGACCGCATATGCATCTAAGATCGATAGCGTACGCGAAGCCACAGAGGGTGCGCCACCTCCGCAGTTTCCACCTACGGACTCTCGACTCCCCGTCCTGAAAACGGTCGCCGCCGCGGACCTGCGTCGACTCATTCTTTCCTCTCCCCCAAAGTCATGTGAACTCGATCCTCTGCCCACGTTTCTGCTCCAGGAGAATGTTGACGTCCTGCTTCCCGTCCTCACCGAATTGTGCAACAGATCCATACGGGATGGCGTCCTGCCACCACAGCAAAAGAGGTCTATACTAACTCCCAGCCTAAAGAGTGGAGACCTCGATCGTTCCGACCCGGCCAACTATCGCCCCATAGCCAACGTCTCGTTCCTCTCAAAGATCATTGAAAAGATCGTCGCCAGCCAACTCGTAGCATTTCTAGACGAGAATAACCTTCTACCATCCTGCCAGTCTGGATTTCGGAAACACCACTCCACCGAGACACTTCTCCTTCGGTTATTGTCTGATGTCTACAGGGCTGTCGACAAGTCACAGCTCACTCTCCTGGCCCTATATGACGTCAGTGCAGCGTTTGATACTGTGGACCATGACATCCTGATAAAGCGCTTGCATGTCTCATTTGGGCTTTCTGGTAACCTATTAGAGTGGGTTAGATCTTTCCTCCAAGGGCGAACCTTCACAGTGGCTCATGGCGATACTAGGTCTAGGTGGGTTCCCGCCCCGTTTGGTCTCCCTCAGGGCTCCGTCCTTGGACCCATCCTGTATATCATCTATACTTCCGGTCTTGCCTCACTTCTAGCTGAACACGGGGTCCAGGGTCAACTCTATGCTGACGACATCCAGGCATATCTGCACTGTAAACCATCTGATGCGCCCCTGGCACTGCAGTCCATGGCTGAGCTCTTAGGGGCCTTAGAGGCCTGGATGGCTTCCAACCGCCTCAAACTGAATTCCTCTAAAACTAAATTCATCTGGTTGGGTGCACGGCAGCGATTGGCTGGGCTTGACCTGGCCTCGCTCGCTGCTGAATTCCCCTCATTCTCCTTCACCCTACTGTGCGCGACCTTGGCGTCATACTCGATCAGGAGCTTACTTTCCTGCCGCAGCTTCGTCGCTTAACCCGCGACTGCTTTTACCAACTGCGCCAGCTCCGTACCATTGCTCGTGCTCTATCTCCATCTGTAATTTCCACCCTGGTCCATGCCTTCATCACAGCCCGGGTAGACTATTGCTCCTCTCTCTATATTGGCCTGCCTGCGGTGCGCTTGGCCTGCCTTGAGCGCGTCATGCGTGCTGCTGCCCGACTCATTGGTCGGCTGTCCAAGTTTGACCACGTGTCTGACTTCATGCTTTGTGACCTACATTGGTTACCTGTTGCTCTGCGCATCCAGTATCGGATTGCCTCCTTGGTCTGGCGCTGCCAGTTGGGTCTTGCTCCGACCTATCTTAGGTCCCTCTGCCAACCTGTCAGCGAGGCCCGCGGCCGACTACTTCGTTCTGCAGAGAGGGGGGAACTCGCGGTCCCATTTGCTCGTACTGCAACTATGCAAAATCGAGCCTTTCTGGTGGTTGGCCCAGCGGTATGGAATGCCTTACCACTGGCGCTGCGTCTCCTTCCTAAAATCCAATCTGAGTATTTCTATACTGCCTTAAAAACTGCTTTGTTCGTTTGTGCTGGAGTCGGGAGCGCCTCTGAGTAGCCCCCTTGAAGGGGCGCTATATAAATGCTCAAATGAATGAATGAATGAATAATCAACTTTGCTAGGCCTATGACACAGCATCGTTAAACGCTGGGAACAACTACTGCAACCAATTGTTTCGAACGCTCTTCTTAGACACATTTAAAATGTCATCAATCGAATCTATATAAACACGGGATACTGTAGTCAGTGGTTAGAGTTATCTCTTTACACACCTTTTAAATGTTTTCAACCTATGCTATATAAGCGTACGTGGACACCGTAGCGTATTGTTAAACACATAATTATAGGGGTATTACGAGTTCGAGCCTTCAAAGTCTTTCAGTCACAATTGTTCAGCCCAGTCGATTGATGCTTGGTCACCAGATAGCGGCGCTTAATAAATGCGCAATGATAATATTGCTTGAGATACCGTAGGAAGCGCCTCTGTTTATTTTCCATAGAGACAGGGCGCTATATAAATTTCCAATAACATTTTCAATTCACTTACAGGGTTCCGAGCTCGAAATGCTGACTGGGGTGACCGTCGTAGACCCCGACCTTGACGACCCCTCCGACCTCTGCTTGCGGGTTCCCGACCTCAGCGACAAGGTCGTAGTGTGGGTTGTGCAGGCAATGACGGAGTTGATCATAGACCCACATCTGTCGCTTGTTCGTCACGTTGCAGTCACTAAGGATCAGCTGATTCCTCTCTGGCAAGTGACGTCACAGCGTACGTTAATGTAATCCAATATGATAAATGTCATTTGATATATAACAGGGCTCTGCTTATACCAAATCAAATCAATCAAATAATTTTATTGCAACCCAGCACAGAACAGAAAACATACCGGTAACTGTTCAGTTCCGGAACCTATTGTTCAGTTCCGGAACCTTTTTTCTAGAAAAAAACACTGATTATAACTGTAATGGGACAATTATAAACGAGCCACTCAACGATTTATGGATAACGATAACAAGTGGGACCCGATAGTGTAGCGGTATGCTCTGTGCCTTGCAACCGTAGGGTTGCAGGTTCGATTCTATCTGGCTCACTTACAATTGTTCAAGGCTCGTGTTTAGGCTGGTGCCCTGCACTTGGTCTTCGAGTGGCGCATTAGAAGATTGAAAGATTACGACTGCGATAACAATGCCGTATACAATACAATACAGTAATAACAGTAACAATACAATAGAATGCCGTATACAATACAATACAATACAATACAATACAATACAATACAATACAATACAATACAGTAATAACAATAACAATACAGTTGCATTTAGCTCTGTTCAGTAAACATTTTCAAACTGAGAGTACAACAGAGCATGAGCAAGAGTGGAATGGATCGAGCAGAGCACGGTTTCAACCTCATTCTCTGATACGGTTACTGTGTAGGGACTTTGAGTCCTTCACGCACAACTGCTCAGCGCCATCGATCGGTGCTTCATCGCTAGATAGTGGCGCTTAATGAATGCTCAATGAATGAATCGCGAGGTCGCTAATACCGCTGAAACTGATGCACATGTCGTCATGCTGTCGATTCCGAATCTGGTTCGTCTGATTGTCTATCCGCCATTGTTCGATCAGCGGCTGGTCGTTGCTGCTCAACAGGATTTTCCCGTTGCCATCTGTCGCCTCATTGTCCAGGAAATTTACGCCCAGAACCAAGTGATTGGGAACGCCGGCCACGGGGTTCTTCACCGGAAGCACGGATCTTATGTAGACGTACTTGTTTTCTAAAGAAACCATGCAGGAACTAAGTTCAAAGGAACTCAAGGGAATACAAAGGATATTAAACAGGGGTGTAGTCGAGGGTATACGTGGGTATACAGCGTGTACTTACCTCTAGAGACCTCACAAAATATGTATATTTATTTATATTAAAATACTGTAGCGTATACTCACAAAATACTGTAGCGTATACTCACCTCTAATTTGTTTCGGAAAACTTACCGGTAGCGTGTACTCACCTCTAATTTTACCACTACAGCCCTGATATTAAAGGAGTACAAAGAAACTCAAAGGAGTGCAAAGCAACTCAAAAGAGTACAACGGAACTCATAGGAGTATATAGGAACTCAAATGAGTACAAAGAAACTCAAAGGAGCACAAAAGGAACTGAAGGAGTACAGTGGAATTCAAATAAATACAAAGGAACTCAAAGCTTTGAGCATAAAGGAACTCAAAAGAGTACTGAAAGGAGTAAAAAAAGAACTGAAAGGGGTACAATGAAGATAGAGGAGCCAAAGGACTACAAAAGATATTAAAGAAGGGGCCTTGAACCCCAACCTCTATACTCGCCATTCATTGCGCTATCCACTGAGCTACCACGCACATCTAGATTTAATCATAAACAACGTACCAAAAGCAGATTTCGAGGCGCATACGGGTGTTATTTAATTTTGCTTTGTAGTTCGCCTGCGTTACGGTCAGCGGATTTCTCCTTGGCAGCTCCTCTATACTTCCTTTACACCCTGATCTACTGACAATTGGACTTAATTGGAGCTCCACTTGGTATCTATTTATCTATTTACAACCTCTCTGACACGACGTGAATAAGCTGGTGCTCTGCGCTCAGCATTAAAAACGCTTTATAAATTTCGAGATTACGATTATGATTACGCGATTGAAGAAATACCCTTAAGTCGCCCGAAAACTGCTTCTTCTTCTTCTTCTTCAGTCGGCGTTTTGATTTCGACCTTGCCACCAGCAGCATTGCCTTCAGTAACCGTTTCAGTTCCACCGGCTTTGGTTGACGAACGTTGACCCTCGCTGACAGAGGACGTGGTTCTGACGTCAGATGGCGCCTCGGATCGACTGACGTCACCTAGCGACGTCGTCTCGCCTCCTCCGGACGCGGGAGTTTCAGTGACTTGATCGCTGCATTCAACATAATCACAACGTCAATGCTGGACGTAACAGAACCATTGACGTCATTGCTCTATGCAACAGGACCAGTGACGTCATTGCCGGACGCAACAGAAACAGTGACGTAATTGCTCGATGCAACATAAACAGTGACGTCATTACCGGACGCAACAGAACCAGGACATAATTGCTCGATGCGAAAGCACCAGTGACGTCAATGCTGGATTAGTGAAGCATAACCAGTTGCAGAATAAATATTGACAGAGGGAAAATTGGTTTAGTTAGAGATGCTGCTGTCATTGTATTGCAACCGTAAGAATCACATTCTCCGAATTTCTGCCGTGGTGAAACACCACTGAAATGTTGCAGATTGGTAATTGCCACTTAAATGTTGCAAACTGGAAATATTGGTTAACCTTGGGCGGCGATCCCGGAGGGGTGATGGGGACAAGACCCTCATCTTTAAGAGTGGGGGGAACACACCATACATTTGTCTCCCGCAAATTTTGAAGAAACACCAAAAAGGTAAACAAATTTTAAAAAAATCTTATCGCGCGTGAGCGGAACATTTTTTTTACCTCTTTTTGACCAGTTCAGTTCAAAGCTCTTTTTTGCCAAGATCATTTCAAAAGTGTCCCCCCACCTGTCAAACAAGATCGCCGCCACTGCAACCATATTACAAAATGGCTAATTATAGCGAAATGTTACAAATTTATTAAACAACTGTATGTTTAAAAATGGCTAATACCACTTATATGTTAAAAATTTCCTAATACTAGTAAAATCTTACAAATTTGTTAATAGCACTTAAATGCTATAAATTGGTCTATGCAACTGATATCCTACAAATTGGTTAATAACATTGAAATTTAAAAACTTGATCAGTAGCACTTAAGTGTTAAAAATTGGTTAATGCCGCGGATATCCCTCAAATTGGTTAACAGCCCTTAATTGTTACAAGTTGGTTAATAGTATTTAAATGTTACAAGTTGGTTAATAGCATTTAAATGTTACAAATTGGTTAACAGCACATAAATGCTACAAATTGGTTAAAACCATTTACCATTGAGATCTTAAAAATTAGATACCACTGGAATGCTATCATTTTTGCATTACTTTTGTTTTTGCGGCGTGGATGAAAAATGTTCCTTGTTTGTCGTCACCGGATATCCGTTGACTGTTGCTATGGCGCCCCATTGTGACATGTATTGTAACAACGAAATGTTCGTAGCAACAGCGGCTGCTGCCATGACTTTCGGGTCGACTTCAACTTGAGCAGGAAAACGACAAGTAATAACGATTATGATTATTATTGTGATCATAATCATGATTGCGTCTATTTATATATACGTTTATTATAATCAAATCTGGATGACTAGCTATTATGATTATGATTGTGACTATGATTATGATTCTGAGTGTGATTTTAATTGGGATTTTGATTGTTTTCCCGACTACAGCATGGTTATCATTGTGATTGTGATCCCGATTACGACGATCATGACTCTGGGTATGATTACAATTACGATAGTGACTGTGTTTATGATCACGATTGCGATAATGACTGTGATTGCGATAATGACGGTGATTGCGATAATTACTGTGATTGCGAGAATGACTGCGATCATGACTGCGTTCATCCACATTGCTTGGGTAGAAGTTGAACGTCGAATCCTTGGCTAAGATGACTGTCTTCACATCGCCTGAATTCGAAAAGAAACCACAAACCAATCGATTCCTTAAGCAGAGAATGATACTTTAAGTGAACAAATATCCGCACTTGAGGATCGAAGCCTGGCCTCTGCCTGGCTTTAAGTTTTACGCGTTGCCAATCGTAAATAATTGTAAGAGGCGGAAGAAGGGCTGGAAGGGGAGGAGAAGGGGAAGAGGAGGAGAAGGAGGAGGAGAAGGAGGGGAAGGAGGAGGAGAAGGAAGAAGAATAAAGGAAGAGAAGGAAGAAGAGGAGGAGGAAGAAAAGGAGGATCAGGAGAAGGAGGGGGGGAGGAGGAGAAGGAAGAGGGAAAGGAGAAAGAAGAAGCGAAGAAGGAGGAAGATAAGGAAGAGGAAGAGGAGGAGTTAGAGGAGGAGGAGGAAGAAGAGGAGGAAGAAAAGGAAAAAGAGGAGGAAGAGATGGTGGTGGCGGAGGAGGAGGAGGAGGAGGCGTAATGGTAGCTGTGCTCGTACGAATATTTATAAATGATGATTACATATTACATAATTATTATATAATTATATATTATTTGTTATATTAAATTTAGGGTGGTTGTTCCTCGACCCAAACTGCTTGAATACAGCAGGGAAGCTTTATCCTGGAACAGGCTTCCTTCAGTCTATTCCAAAAGCGGTTGAAGACCATACCATTCCATTATGCCAGTATGTTCTTATTGGATTGAGAGAACAGTTCATGAGGTTTCTATAAACAGCGCTTTTAAACTAAGCACTTACAAATAACAATTACAGCAATAATTGTTAGAGATAGAATTAGAATGACTGACCACTTTTACCCAGGATCTGCTTAACGACATTCTGAATCTGCCAGGATGAAGGATCTCTTCTCTCGCCGGATGTGTCTTCTTCCTTCTGCGACTTCTCTCCTGGAATAAGAGACATCCTCCCTAATCGTTTAAGACTCGAATTGTGGCCTCTCATGCGGAACGAGAAATCTAATAAATTTATTATAATCTAGTCTAATCATTATTATCATCATCGTCATCATCATTGTCGTCGTCGTCGTCAGCGTCGTCGTCGTCATCATCATCATCAACATCATCATCATCATCATCATCGTCATCATCATCATCATCATCATCATCATCATCATCATCATCATCATCATCATCATCATCATCATCATCAGCATCATCATCATCATCATCATCATCATCATCATCATCATGCACTTACTAAGCGCCACTAGCTAATGAACAGTCAGCAATAGATGGCGCTGTGCAGTTGTGAGTGAAGGACTTGCTCATGGTCCCTATGTAGTAGCAGTCTCAGAGGAGAAGACTCGAACCCGTACTCACTGCATTACAAGGCGAGCGCTCTAACGAATCGGCTACCGTGTCTGTCCCACGCTGTGTTTAATCTTGCTTTTGTGAGGCTGCGCTATTTCGTACACCTGGAATGCTCTTGATTGTAAAACAAATGAACTGTTTGACAGAGGAGATATAATATTAATTTACCGCTTTGTTCTTCCACTGTATTTTGTTCCTGAAGTTGAAGACTTTCTGTCCCTGTGAAACCTCCAGCAAATGCGATAGATGCTGAAACATTGTTTTCACATTTAAATTATTCATCTTTACATTGTTATTATTGTCACTATTATAATTAGTAGCATTTATACTATTATTATTATTATTATTATTATTATTATTATTATTATTATTATTATTATTATTATTATTATTATTATTATTATTATTACTATTATTATTATTATTTTATTTTAATTTTATTATTATTATTATTATTATTATTATTATTATTATTATTATTATTATTATTATTATTATTATTATTATTATTATTATTATTTTTGCCCTGAGGTACTTCATTCCCACAAGGTCTTATAACTTAAAAGTGCTATGCTTCTGGAACGGCTTATTATTATTATTATTATTATTATTATTATTATTATTATTATTATTATTATTATTATTATTATTATTATTATTATTATTATTATTATTATTATTATTATGATTACGCATTGAATAAACGTAATATATAATGGCCAAGCATCAATCGATGGCGCTGAGCAATAATTGTGAGTGAAGGACTTGCTCAAGGTCCCTGCACAGTAAATGCCTCAGAGGATGAGGATCGAACCCGTACTCTCCGCGTTACAAGGCGAGTGTTCTATTCAATCGGCCACCGAGTTCCATCTTAACGTTATTCACCTTCACGTTGTTCATCTTAACACTGTTCATCTAAACATTGTTTATACTACATGTAATATTGCCATCCCCAAATGTGAGAAGATTCCCGCTTCAAAGGTTAACATATTTTACGTTAGGTTTCATTAAATTTGTGCAAGACATTATTCGCTCATTTAAAAGCTTCAAATAAGGCATTATTACCATTGTCATCATCATTTTCATTCATGCATGTCGTCGTCATAGACGCAACAACTACTACCTTATCGTCACCATCACCACAGCAATAACAATACCAAATTGTTCGTAATAATAGTGTTTTAATATTATTTATCATCATATTAATGTTTGTCAAGAATACAATCATCACTATTATTATCATCATCATAGTCGTCGTCGTCATCATCTCATGATTTTGGTCATCATCATCGTCGTCGTCAAATTGTCCACTATCATCATCATCATCATCATCATCGTCGTCGTCGTCGTCGTGGTTTTTATCATCATTGTCGTTACGATTGTCATCGTCATCATGCTCATTGTTGTTCCTATTGCGCCCATTTCGAAGACGCAACGTCGTGTCTTTTAAGGGGTTGGACCGACCACGTGGAATAACCTTCCTTCAGATCTGAATGTTCTTTAAACAATGAACTCCGCATACACCGTGAACAATCATCTGAAACTGTTCTCTATCGCCGGAGTTAGACTGGGAGCCCCTCTGAGTAGGTATCTTAGAGGGGCGCTATATAAGTCCTCTGAATGAATGAATTAATGAATTAATGAATTAATGAGAAGTCTTTCCTAAAAGTCTCTACTGACCAATGAGAAGAAACAACTGCAGGAACAGAGCTCCTCTTCGTTGAGTCGAAAACATCTCTCACGTCAACTGTATAAGTCGGTCTGCCCACTTTGAACATGGAAGTCTACTCCTCCAAGCCTTATCAACTCGGCGGATTATTAATATTCTCTTTGCTCGTCCATAATTCATGTCATTGACTTCAGTTTCCATTTTGTTTATAGGTACTATATTAAAATTCGAGTAGGATATTTACATGTACGATAGATTAGTCTTTTGCCGGCGGTTTCGCCAAGACGCAGTTTAGAGACGTGGGATGTTCCCGAAAAGCGTGCAGATGTGACAAAGGTTAGACATTGCAATATGAATTATCGATACGAAAACAAAATCGAAATTTTTAGCAGAACAGGCGGATCGAGAGATATGCGTGACAACCGATTTTGATGTGTTTACAAAATTGTTTGCACAAGTCCGCAGTTGTTATTTGTTGTCTAAGAATATTTTGATGTTGGACGAATCGTGAAACACAACATTTCAACGATCTGTTCCAATCAACATCAAGATATGGTTTGCCTTCTTGCACAAATGTTTTTAATTTGCATAACGGATGGAGGTTTAGTACAGACTTAGTTTAGTACAGACTTGAGCAGGACGAATTGTGATGCTTAGTAATCTTTTACTGCAAATGTAGAAGTTGGTTAACAGTCTTAGAGAACTATAAGTTATAGCATGATCAATTCATGCACCCACCAAGATACACAGCAATGTCGTCCATTTTCAGAGAGGCGCTATATAAGTGTTCTTAATGAATGAATGAATGAATGAATGAATGAATGAATGAATGAATGAATGAATGAATGAATGAATGAATGAATGAATGAATGAATGAATGAATGAATGAATGAATGAATGAACCAATGAACGAACGAACGAATGAATGAGCGAAGGTAAGAACGAATGAAGGGCGGGTGTATGGTCAGTCTTCTCCCTCGCTGTCTCAGAAGTTACCACCGACACAAATCTCGAACAAAATTTCTGCCCATAAGTCCCTATGGTTGTGCGTGTACATACACACAATAGATATGTAACAGAAGACACGATTACATTTACACCCGTGTAATCAAAATTTACATTTCTACAATGCTACAATGTTACCATTGCAGAGCCTCAGAACAGCATTGTTAGAATTTTATTTTATAGTTGTAACTGTAGTTCAATAGATCTGTCTCGTTGTGTCCTCTTCTGTGTATCTGTCCATCTGCCTGTCTTTTCGTCTCCTTGTATACGTCCTGCAGTGATTGCTATTCCTTGGTGAGCTTAACGAATTCCTCCGTATCATAGAACATAACTACGAACTCTGAAAAACAATGACAATAACAATGACAATGACAATAACAATGACAATGACAATAACAATGACAATGACAATAACAATGACAATGACAATAACAACGGGGGCTTAACAATAACATCGACAATGGAAAAATAATCAAGAATGGATTTCACGATAGCAAAGATTGACTCGTTCGCCTCGCGAAACATAACAATTAAATAACAACAGAACATTTGCATAGCGCCTCCAAAAACCGTTAAAAACAAACTTTTTGTTATGTTTTGGTAATTATGCAGATATGTTTGTATGTTTGTGTAGGCCCTATGTACGTGTGTATGTTAGGGTGGTGCTCAAAAACGTTATTTTGTGGAAATGGATGGGACAGCCCCTAGTTATGTTCCTTTTGATATACTAAGCTAGTGTGCAAAATATTATAAAAATATTCCATCATTTAGGGGTGCCACATGAGATGACAAGTTTTCCAAATTTTAGACAAGGAATGTAAGCACAATTGTGATTGATATAATCGATATTCTTTTGTATTTTGTGAAACCGAAAGTAAATTTCAAATTGCTAGGTTTAAGGCACAATACTTAAAGAGTATTTTTGAGCATAATTGAACTCTGTCAGTTTGATTCAAGAATAAAATATTTATTAGTCCATTTTTGTGACCGTTAACTTCTTGGGGTCCGGATACTTTTTCCAATGTTCGGACACCACATGGAGAAAAGCCTGCTTTTGACCTTCATCCTTGGTCAGTATTTGATTGTATTCTTGGATCAGTGCCAATCCCCTTTCTGCTCTATCATTCACCACACTCAACCTTTCTGATGACGCTCCAAATAAATAATTTAAATAATAATAACACGGACAATTTCTATAGCGCCGTACCCTGACCATGTCGCTACAAGATGCTGTCCTGTTTCCACGAAGTTGGATCTTTCTCCAGCCAATCAATGGGTATGCACAGTATTCATCATGTTTGAAGTCACAAGCTCTCAAGAGTACATTCATTCATTCATTCATTCATTCATAACGGGCATTTATATAGCGCCTCTTCAAGGAGTACTACTCAGAGGTGCTCCCGACTACATGAAGCTGTGTGTACAGTAATTTGTGGACATTTGGATGGAATGCCAACACCAACTTTGGTTCTCATTGTTTGCACCAACAAGGCCCTGGAAGCAGCATCAATGCAGAAATCGACCAAATCCTCACTGAGGTAACAAGCATGACGGAAAGTGCCTTTAGAGTAGAGTGTGAAGCTGTGAACCATGATCTGAGATAATCAAAGCAGATGAACAGGTTAAGGGAACGTAGAAAATTTATTTTCCAGAAGGTAATTCGCAATTGAGATCGCAAAAGGAATACTTTGTGAGAATAGATGGCCTTGGCCATCCACCTGGCCCTATGCATCAATCAATCAATCAATCAATCAATCAATCAATCAATCAATCAATCAATCAATCAATCAATCAATCAATCAATCAATCATTTATATAGCGCCCCTCCAAGGAAGCTACTCGGAGGCGCTCCTAGCCCAACCCCGACGAAAGAGAACAGTCTTTAGAGCAGAGAAGAAAGCGGTGAATGAGTTACGAGGAAGAGACCGCAGCTCAGGAGGAAGCCCATTCCAAATTGTGGGTCCAACCACGGAGAAAGCGCGCTGCTGCATAGAAGCGGTGCGTGCACAAGGGACAGAGAGATCACCACGGGTTGCAGAGTGAAGAGAGCGGTGACATGACACCAGAGGCTGTAATATGCAACCCTCGAGGTGGGACATGACCTATGTAGATCAGTGCAAGTTCCAAGAGCTCTAGATAATCATCACGAGGCTGACTGTCTTTCTGCAAACATTCCACTTCAAATTCAACAGCGTCTTCCATCATTTCGTTGTTATTGTTAAACTGCAATTTCATCATCTGACAAACCATCAGCAAGCATGTCATGGACGATCAAAGGCAATGCATTCTGATATCGTTTAAGCAAAGGTATTTCAGGTCCAGGAAACGGTCCAGCCAGAGGGTTGAAAACATCTTTTAAGACAACTTTTAAAATGTGATTAATTTGAAATGGATTATGAATAATGTGGGATAGTGTGAGTAAGTAAGTAAATAAATAATTAAACTTTAGAAAAGCCTTAAATGTACAGACTACAAAAGTTCAGAAAATTGTTAAAAAATTGCAAATATTTATTTACTCCTCAGCTCCAGTTGGTTCTAATTTATATATTTATTATTTAATTTTTTATTTATAAACAAATCATCGGAGAATATGGTATCCAACAATCTATGATGCATCACACTCATCACATAATTACAGTAATCAAATAATAGGTTCTAGAAGTGATGAACTTTCATCCAGCTCCTGAAAAACTAAGAAAGTTGATTTTTACGGCTTCAGTGATGCATGGTGTCATATGCAAAACTTGAGTTGTCATGTGGCACGCCTAAATAATGGAATATTTTAAAAAGATTTTGCACATGAGTTTCTACTACCAATACGAACAGAACTAGGGGGTGTCCCGGGCATTATTTAAAAAAAACTTTTTTCACTACCACCCTAGTGTATGTCTGTATACATATGTATGTATGTTTGTACTTATGCGCATGTGTATGGTGGTATGTGTGTATGTACGAACTAATGCATATATGTATGTATGTATATATGTACGTATGTATGTTTGTATGTATGCGTGTATGCATGTGTGTATCTGTGTATGTATCTACGTGTGCATGTGTGTATGTATGTGTATATGTATTTATGTATGTATGTATGTATGTATGTATGTATGTATGTATGTATGTATGTATGTATGTATGTATGTATGTATGTATGTATGTATGTATGTATGTATGTATGTGTGTGTATGTATGTATGTATGTGTGTATGCGTGTATGCATGTGTATATGTATGTATGTATGTATGTATGTATGTATGTATGTATAGTGTATATGGTACACTT
This sequence comes from Allolobophora icterica, assembly GCA_963556255.1. Taxonomy (NCBI): domain Eukaryota; kingdom Metazoa; phylum Annelida; class Clitellata; order Crassiclitellata; family Lumbricidae; genus Allolobophora; species Allolobophora icterica. The sequence continues at coordinate 6,483,326 of OY744616.1, forward strand.
ATATGTATGTGTGTATGTGTGCATGTATCTACGTGTGTATGTATGTATCTACGTGTGTATGTATGTGTGTAGATATGTATGTATGTATGTATGTATTTATGTATGGATAAATGGAGGTATGGATATGCATGTATAATTATATGCATGCATGTATGCACTTACGTACGTACGTACGTATACTGTATGTGCATGTATATGGTACACTTATATATATCTCCACTTTCTCCAGTTAACACAGAGTCGTGTACCTGCGTAGTTGAATTTTCCATCCCTGTTCGTGTCGTATTTGTCAGAGAGCTTCCGCAGGAGTTTTCTCGCGGCTTCCGGTTTCATGAAGTCGTTGTAGGTCAGGATCTTCAGAAGGTCCGGCAACCTGTAACAGTCGTAATCGTAAATGGTAATTGCAAATTTATATAGAGTCACTCAAAGAGACTCATTAGAGGCACTCGTAATCGTAAACTCCAATTTTCTAAGGCATTGCTCTAAAGCTAAGCGCAGGGCACCGGTTTATTCACGAGCGCTGCGTCATGTCAGAGGTATTGTTCAGAGAAGAGGAGGTAGTCGACCAAACAAACAACATAACCAGCAGCGTGCAAACCAATAGGACAAGAGAAACAAAGGCAACATTGTAAATGATGATTGACTGAATCGTAGGCAGTTGGTTGAGTGATGATTTCGAAGGTGATTGATCGATCGAGTCGATTGCTTGATTGATGTTAGGGCGATTGACTTATTTATCGATTCTAAGGTGATCGATGTTATGATTGAATTACTGATTGCTTCAAGGAAGGTTGCTATACTGCATTGGACTGATTTGGCTTGAAGCGGCATCAGTTGAAGATAGAGGCCTATTTACTAAAGTAGACAACGGCGCAATAGAAGTTACTAATTACGATTACAGTTATGGAAGGTGACTGAGTGATTTAATATTTTAACGACGAGCTGCATTGGTTTCCCATTCGCTTTTACTACACTCTCGTCGCTAAACGGTTTAAAAAAATCAAGACGCGTGATTGCTGGACTGATTCGACGTTGATTGAGAGATTGATTGAACCTGAGATATCCTTGTCGGTTTATGTCGAACTTCTGAAAGGCTGACATCAGTTGACCGGAGCGCATGCTGTGCGAATGGATGACATGTATGTTTGCCAACAGTTCCTCTATCTGAAGAAGACCGTCCCCTACAATGGATGGAACCAGTGTTTAACGACTTCTTATGGCAAGGAAGGTCATCGACATCGCCCTCCTCCTTTCTCCAGGCTTGGGACTGGCACTCCCAGAGTACTGGCAGTGACCGAGTTTATAACTTCTAATAGATTCCGTGTTCTGACAAAGTAGAGTCCAAATTTCAACTAATATAATGTACCGATTAATTCTTTAATATAGTGTAAACCATCTTAAAAGAGGTGTGTAACTGCAGAGTTACAACTTAACGACAGCCTTTGGCAACAAAGTCTGTTGACGTTGAGAGGAAGCAAATTTGTGCATTATTATGCTTATTTTAATTAGTAAATTTTTTTACACAAACAGAAATTAAAAGATGTAACTCTCACTAATTGTAATTGTAATTTATAGAGTAGGGCCTATTATTGGTATAGCAGGCTCCTTCTTGGGTGATTTATACTATCAACTGTCGGCGTAAACGTTAAGAGTTAGATAGTAAGTACCTTTCACAGTTTCACTACAATTATGGTAAGCGATCTACAGAAAAGGCGCTATATTAAGTATCGTTTGCAAACATACAAACATGTGGTTGTGTGCGGGGCGCTATATAATTTTTGTATTTGACTCAGAAGAGAGTGCGGAGAACGAGGGAGAGATAGGCCCTATCTTAAGGAGACATTTAGAAATTACGATTATGAGATTACGATAACAATCACGAGATTATAATTACGAGATTACGATTATGAGATTACGATTAGGATTACTAGATTATGATTAGGGCCCTACGTGATTACGATTAGGTCTACGATTACAATTTTTACGAGATTACAATAACGAGATTACGATTACGAATACGATAACGCTTAAATGATTACGATTACGAGATTACGATAACGATTAAAATATTAAGATTACGAGATTACTATTAGGAGATTACGAGATTACCATTTCGATTGAAAGATTACGATTACAAGATGACGAACGAATACGATTACCGTTGGAGTCGAAGTGCTTCTTGAGAAACTTGAGTTCCTCCTTCGTTGGTTGAAAGCCGCAGACGCCGAGACATTCTTCCAACTCCGCGGAACTCAGTGTTCCTGTTCCATTGACGTCTTTCTGTCGGAAGATGTCTCTAAGAGCTGATGCAATTAAAACACTAATTAGTCAAAGCAATCAGTAATGATTCTACGACGAAGAGGCGGGATGAAAGGGGAGGAGGAGATGAAAAGGAGACAGAGAGGAGGATGGATGAGAAGGAGTAGGAAAGGAGGAGGAAGAACGGAGGAGGGGAGGGGAGAAGGAGTAGATGAAGAGGAGGAGAAGAGGAGGAGGAAGAGGAGGAGGAAGAAGAGGCTGTGCCGTAGCAAGGGGAGTTCCAGCGGGGCCATGGAAAGGGCGCAACTGAAGAGCAGGAATGATTGAATTACTAAACTAAGTAGTTTATGCTGAAATATAATATCCATTTAAAATGAAATAAATAAGACGACGTTAAACTGTGGAATAGTAAAAAAGTAAAATGGTTTATGCTAAACACCTTTATAACATATTGTTGGACGCTATATATTATTCAATAGCATTAAAAATTTACTGAACTGAAGGTTGCCCGCTACTTATGTTAAATTTACAAATAGAAAAAGAATCTCAACTCATAATTACACGTGCAACAAATAATCATAAAAATGCATTAAAAATGAAAAGTAGGCCCTAATAGATCAAGAATCTTAGGTGAAATTACAACCCTCTTTTATTTTCAAATCTGTAACGGCTAAAGCCTGTCTCCTGTATACATAACATTACTTGTATGTTACGAATGATGCAAACTATTGTTTAATAGCTTTAAATGTCACCCCACCGTGATACATTTATTCCAGTAAGAATCTCATGTCACTTTCACAGTTTTTTTTCTTGGGGAGGGAGGATAGATTGTAATACTCTTGCGTGAAGAGCATAAGATCTCGAAAGACGTTGTTCGATAACCGTACCCCTCCCCCTCTAGGTCGAATCAGCCTTCCACTCCAAAGGGGGCAGCAGTAAATGAGCGGGCGCCTAGCAGGCTGTCAAGACGTGTGTTCAATGAGATTTCGGTAATTGTACCGTCGTGTTTCAATTGTTTCAATGTAACTTGCTGCGGTTTGTCAGTGAATAAACACGAATAATTATATTATTATTATTTTTTTATAGAAATTATTATTATTATTTCTAATTCATCAATTATTATTATTATTATTTTTATTTGTAATTCATCAATTAAGTATAAATGTCAGAGCTTCTTTTAAGATTAAAATATAAGTTTAAGTTTAATTTACTTATAAATTTATTTATTTATACAAATTAGTAATGTGTTGCATGATATTAGAACACTGCTTCTAAATATTTTTAAAAATTATATTGGGAAAGTAGAACTAAGGGAAGCCTTAATTATACTTCAAAAGAGAAACTGCGCCGCTGCTCGACCTCTGGCAGTGCCAGTCCAAAGCCTGGAGAAAGCCGGAGGGCGACGCTAATCATCTTTGTTATGACACAGCGTCGCTAAACAGCAATTAACCAACAAACCAATACTTCAATATGTGAAAATGAACTTAGACTAATTGTGATGTACAGGCCAATTGCAGAAGTTCAGCGATCTATAATATTTTGTGGTTTTTGAAGTATATTGTATAATAATAATCATTATATTCTTTATTATTTCAAACCGACAGACGCAGTAAGATTACATTGAAACATGAAAGTACAATCAATATCTTAATTAAACACACGGTTTGGCAGCCATGCAAGGCGCCGCCCTAGAGGGGGGTTACGAGAGTAGATCCGCGTACCTTATGCTCTCCTGGCCATGAGTGTTACCACTACTCTATCCCTTTAGTATTTATGATGTAGCATTTATGAGAAATACTACATTGCATTGATACCCTTCCAAATTTACTCGGATATGAATGTATTATAAAAGGTAAAAATAAAAAATTAATTAAATTAAAATTTAACATTAAATTCAATTTAGAACTGCTAAAGAGACGATCACAAATTGATAAAACAATGACATCAAAGTTAAAACTTCGTACTCAATATTATGGGCGGCAAGACACTTGTCCAAGGGGTGGCAGGTTGTTAAATACACCCTGGTTCTGAACCGCTAATAATTATCTGCGTTTGTAGTCCGGCAATTGACTATAACAGCTATCGTGTATAGCAGCATGTCATAAACACGTCATTACGTCTGAAGTACGTCATCAAATGTCAGCTCTCGCTAAACAACCTCATCTTACCTTAAGGTATTTTTTACAAGATGAAGGTATGTGATACGAACCGTCCATTGTTTCTGGTGATAGCGGTTCTGCCTTATAAGATGAAATATAAAAAACACAAACTATTTAGAAATCCCTATTGTTATTTTTCACTTTTCTGTTGCCAACATGCTCTTTGAGGGAAGCGCTCTCTAATGGTGGCACAAACATCTCGAAGATGTCTTCCGTTAAACGCAATACTCCGTTCTTAATCTTGCACAAGGATTTCGTATTTAGTTACCATGGACTTCGAGCATTATTACATTGGCTTTATAGAAATCCTTAGATCACATTATATTAGATATTGTATAATTCAATGCCCTATTTGGACACCTTTAAAACGTTTTCAATTGAAACTATTTATACTTCAGCAACGCTACATTAAATCTGTCACTATCCTACATGTGGCAATGCCAGTCCCAAGCCTGGAGAAAGGAGGAGGGCGACGCCAATCATCTTTGTTATGATACAGCAACTACCCTACCAGACGAGTGTCTTCTCTGCTCAGGTGAGGTATACGTTATGGCATACAAGCGGCGAGCTGTTCAAAGCGGTTTTTTAGTCCATGTCAACGGCCTTTGATGCCATGAGATACGTCGTTTAAACGATGGTCACCACCCAATATACCCCGTGATCGATCGAGTCGACCTGCTACGATCGACTTGGCTCGGCCGACGATCGACTCGATCGACTTTGTCGACTAGTCGACCTCTCGTCGACTCGATCGACTTGGCAAATAAACGATCGACTTGGTCGACTTTGTCGACTTGGACTGTATCTCTTGGCCATGGGCCCGGGAGCCATGGCGCCAAAGGTGCCAATGCTCACACAAGTTTTGGCTCTGTAGCGCCGAGGCAGAAACATGCTCAGTGATTGCTCACACAACTTTTGGCTGGCGCCTTGTATTTGATGCTTGCTAAAGTAGTTATTGACTTATTGTGCTATAGACGCGTTTCATTTCATGAATATGTAGGCCATGTATAATAAACTTTTCCACTGATTGTAAGAAATGACAAAATATTCTTATTGGTTATATTGGATATTATGTATAATTCTATCCATCTTAGGTCTGTAGCCTACGTGGCTCACGCAACTTTTAAACACTTTCTGAGCCACTGCTCTTGGCCAAAATCGAAGCATTCAGTCACGTCCTTACATACAGACATTCGAACGTTTTGAGATCGTCGCTATAACTGTCTACAGAGCTGAAATTTCCTGAAACTTGCGCATTTTTAACGCATTTTAATCTTTCCATTTTCACCGTTAAACTGTGAAAAAGTATCTGCAGCGTCCACTATACGAAATCACCACAAGGCTCATTATTTGCACTGAACTTCAAATCAGGTTAATATGGTAGTTGTACGTTTACTGAGCATTACGTCATCACATTAGGGTCCTAGGTGGGTCATTTTGTGAAGTATAGCCGCAAAAAATAGCAAGAAAATATTTCATAGTCGAGTCGAGTCGAGGAAACAACGATCGACTCGACTTGTCAAAACATATGATCGACTCGACTTGCAAGTCGATCGAGTCGACGATTTTTCGACCGACTCGACTTGGCCGAGTTTCGATCGACTTGATCGACTGACTCGATCGATCACGGGGTATACCACCCAATCGTTGATGTTCTTGACACATCCTTTACTTACAACTCGAGTCGCCACAGCCCTGGTGCATGCATTCATATTCAACAGGGATGGATTCACAGTTTAACGACATCTCATGGCAACAAAGGTCGTTGACGTCAACAGAAATTACTTTAAACAGTTCTCACCGTTCGTATGGCACAAGACTTTACAACTCCGGTGAAGTGCACTATTAAAATGTAACTTATTTTCATCTTATAAGGCAAATATCTCCCTTAAAAGGGTGTGGAGTTATTTTGAAAAGTTCTCACGGCGCGTAGGCGCTAATCACCTTGAGAATACAGGATTGCTCGTCTGATTTATATTATAGGGTAAATATCATCGTTAAAAGAGGTGTTGAATTATAATTTAACAGTTCTCACCGTTCTATGGCATAATACAGCTCCATTGTTGACTATATCAATGCCATACATTTATGGAGGCCTAACACTTTCCTGCATTAATCTGTTTCGTAATCGTAATCGTAATCTCGAAATTTCTACAGCGCCCGAAGAAAGCAAAATCGCGGGAATCCGCTTATTAACAGGCGCTCAGTCAAAACAAAATCAACCGACAAGTAAGGTCATGGGCCCCTAATCGATTCCAGGTACAGATCCAAAGTAATAGAGCCATGGTTTCCATAATTCAAAAGCCTAATAATCAAATCTAGGGCAATGCAGATGGGCCTATCACATAAACAAGCTGATCTATAGATTATATAATGACTTTAGGCCTAATATTTATTAGCATATTCTATAAAGAATACATGGACAGGTACAGTGCTTTTTCCTAGAAAAAAGGTTCCGGAACGGAACAATAGGTTCCGGAACGGAACAATTATGGGCGGGCTAAAATCCCGAGAAAAACGGAAAAGGGGTTGGGAGGGTCTCAATAAACACTGAAAACAGTTCAAAACACTGAAATTAAATTAAAATAACTAAATTCTTGATTTTATTATTAAAATAAATATATTATTTTTTGGTATCTGAAAAACGGTGCCGGAACGCCGTTCCGGCGCGTTCCGGCTGAAAAAGGCACTGAAAAGGTAAATCATCTCATACAGACTTACCATCTTTAAGCTGCAGTCTTAGGCAAGCGCTACGAGGTAACTGAACTATAGAAAAAGTTAACTAGATATTTGCGTTTGTAACCACACGCATTTTTCATAAGCATAATTAGCTGAGACTATGGTTGGAAACTCGGTCATGTAAAAGGCCTAGGTGGACCAGTACATGAAATATTGGCCCATATAGGCCTACACTTGGAAATAATCCATCGTAACTGCGGTAGATTAGCGTGGCCAGAAGACTTGGTAAACACATCAAGTCTGGCTGTAGGGCTCATCATTGTCAACTGCGGCTGGAAAAACAGATACGACGCACTGAGTGTCTAGCAATAGGCCTCGATTTCTTTACCTCATTTGACTATTTGTATATCATCATTTATTTTGCATTTACTTACTTGTTTAATTATTTACTTACTAATTTGTTTACTTACGTATTTATTTATTTACATAGTTGCGTAATAATTTATTTACTTATCTGTTTACTTACTTGTTTACTTATTTATTTACTAATCTGTTTACTTACGTATTATTATTTACTTAGTTGTGTAATAATTTATTTACTAATTTGTTTACTTACGTATTTATTTATTTATTTGTGTAATAATTTACTTGTTCGTCTTTGTTTCAGATTAAGTAACATTGCATGTTTAAGCAAGAAGTAAATAAATAAGGAAATAAGTAAGTTTCCATAAATGAGTAAATAATACTTATTTGTTTACTTACTTGTTTAATTATTTATTTACTAATTTTATTTACTTACGTATTTATTTATTTACTTATATGTGTAATAATTTATTTACTTATTTGTTTATTTATTTACTTATTTGTTACTTATTTATTTGTTTGTTTATTTATTTATTTATTCATGTATGGAAACTTACTTACTTATTTCCTTATTTATTTACTTCTTACTTAAACATGCAATGTTAGTGAATCTGAATCGAAGACGCTTGATAAGGTTGGACATGGTTGTGACATGGAGTCCACTCAGCAGGCTCGAATTCCGCATCGTTGGATTACAGACCAATCGCGCTGTCGAATAGACCACCTTTTGGTCCACATGTGGTGGGACACGATTGCCGATTGGCTAGAGCGGTCGCCATATAACGTTGAGGTTACGGGTTCTATTCTCCTCCCCGAAACGATTACTCTGTGTGGACCTTAAGAAAGTCCTTCACTCACAGTTGCTCAGCGCCATCGATTGATGCTTCGTCATTAGATAGTGGCGCTTAATAAATTAATAATGACAAATTACGAATAATATTGTCAGCCACTGCGAGCATTTGGTTCAATTCAGTGTGTCTGATACTACTAGACATTGTCGCAGCAGAACGGCCAAATCCTCTGTTGAGTCTATTGACTTAGGTGGTGCACTCAACCTGTAATTGGCAGACTGCTTTATCGCAGCCAATCGACAGGTGTCCGCGTTGCTAGGTAACCGGCAACCTGTTGTCAGTCACGCGGTGTGCTTGCAAAGACGCGTTGAATCACTCAACATGAACATTATTAGGTTCCAGCCTACAATGGCAAAGAAACGGAAAGGGACAGACAGACAGACAGACGGACGGACGTGGACAGAAAGACAGGCGGACAGAAAGACGGACGGACAGACAGACAGACGGCGGACAGACAGACAAACGGCGGACAGACAGACAGACGAGTAGACACACAACCAGGCAGACTATAGTATCATATCGTATCGCATTTGCGCATTTAAGTACTCCTCTCGTAAGGAAATCCGCAAATGTGTCAACACAGGTCACAATGGATTAGAAATGGTTTCAAGCAAGGTGCGACCGTACGTACGGTACGTACGTTATTTTTTCTACAACGTACGTACGGTACGCGTACGTTATTTTGCCGTACGTTGGCGTACGTTGACATCAGTTCATTACGAAAATAAAATACATAACATTATGCACAAGAAAAGTCAATAATAGTTGGCGATTGACGGTCGTAAACAATTTTAACCATAACGTACAGTTCAATTATCTCTACTTTTATACTTTTAAATTCCAGATTGCTAATATTCTGTCTAATGTATAATATGAAGATAATTAATATTTTACGGCACACTTTATAGGCTGATCAGTGCTAGTGGTCATTTTATTGGCAATACTAAACTTCGGTACCATTCGCAAATAATTAGGCCTGCCTACGGGAAGACTAATGTTGTAGAGCTAAACTGATAATTTTTGACGTACGCGTACGGTACGCGTACGTTACAAGACTTTAGTTATTATTGAGGTTCTTTGTGGATGATCAGATAAACTTGTGGCATTTTTAACGTAAGCGTACGGTACGCGTACGTTTCTTTCGATAACGTACGTACGGTACGCGTACTTTATTCCGGTAAGTAACGTACGGTCGCACTTTGATTCAAGTCACAATGTGGCGCTTTACTCACAATGACATCAAAAGCCACAAACTACAAATATGCAAACAAGTAATTTTTACGACATTGTAAAGAACATTCTTTGAAATCTCAAGCACAATAATAATACAATAATAATTGTCGAAGCTTGTGAGGTTGTCAAAAAGAAGGAAGTCGCCTTGAAATGCAGTGTACGCAGCAGATCCTCGGGGAATTATGAACTTGAGGAAGACAAGCGAGTGGGTGTTGGAGACCGCTGGAGTAGAAATAAGTCTCCTTGGATTAATCCAGCAGAAGAGGCTTCATATTTCTGGCGTGCGCTGGAGAAGAGTGGAGATTGTCTAGAGAAGGAGATAATCCAAGGCACAATCCCTGGATTAAGAGCTCAGGGAAGACCTAAAATCGGATGGATTGACAACTTAAAGTCTAGTCATCATTCGCCTAATTATCGAAAGAGACAGGAAACAAAAGTGGGTGGAATAAAATTGTCCATGCTGTATGATTGGTCAATCGTCGGATTGAGGACGATTAAAGACAAGAAACATAAGCACTGACCCTACAAATCAGACTTCATTCCGATCCCACTTCCTTCCTACCCTCCATTTCCTCTCTTCCTCCAACCCTCCATTTCCTCTCTTCCTCCAACCCTCCATTTCCTCTCTACCTCCAACCCTCCATTCCCTCTCTTCCTCCAACCCTCCATTCCCTCTCTTCCTCCAAACCTCCATTTCCTCTCTTCCTCCAACCCTCCATTTCCTCTCTTCCTCCAAACCTCCATTTCCTCTCTTCCTCCAACCCTCCATTCCTTCTCTTCCTCCAACCCTCCATTCCCTCTCTTCCTCCTACCCTCCATTTCCTCTCTTCCTCCAACCCTCCATTTCCTCTCTTCCTCCAACCCTCCATTTCTTCTCTTCCTCCAACCCTCCATTTTCTCTCTTCCTCCAACCCTCCATTTCCTCTCTACCTCCAACCCTCCATTCCCTCTCTTCCTCCAAACCTCCATTTCCTCTCTTCCTCCAACCCTCCAGTCCCTCTCTTCCTCCAACCCTCCATTCCCTCTCTTCCTCCAAACCTCCATTTCCTCTCTTCCTCCAAACCTCCATTTCCTCTCTTCCTCCAACCCTCCATTTGTCTCTTCCTCCAAACCTCCATTTCCTCTCTTCCTCCAACCCTCCATTTCCTCTCTTCCTCCAACCCTCCATTTCCTCTCTTCCTCCAACCCTCCATTTCCTCTCTTCCTCCAACCCTCCATTTGTCTCTTCCTCCAACCCTCCATTTCCTCTCTTCCTCCAACCCTCCATTTCCTCTCTTCCTCCTACCCTCCATTTCCTCTCTTCCTCCAACCCTCCATTTTCTCTCTTCCTCCAACCCTCCATTCCCTCTCTTCCTCCAAACCTCCATTTCCTCTCTTCCTCCAAACCTCCATTTCCTCTCTTCCTCAAACCCTCCATTCCCTCTCTTCCTCCAACCCTCCATTTCCTCTCTTCCTCCAACCCTCCATTTCCTCTCTTCCTCCAACCCTCCATTTCCTCTCTTCCAGGGGCGCCCGCAGGCTTAAAAAAATTGGACGCACATCCCAAAAAATGTGGGCGCCCACCCTTCAAGCCCCGTCCCCTCCCATCCTACCAGTCCTCTGTCCGCCGCTCGTAGTCATACACTGAAAATTACTCAGAGTGACTCATTAGAAAAATTCAATTTAGATAACATGCCGTATTGTCATTTACCAAATCTATGAATGCGATGCCTAATCCTTGTGTGAATTTGATTTTGTGAGTGGACGCACGTGCGTCCAGTGCGTCCACCTGCGGGCGCCCCTGCTCTCTTCCTCCAACCCTCCATTTCCTCTCTTCCTCCAACCCTCCACTTGTCTCTTCCTCCAACCCTCCATTCTTCCCTTCCTCCAACCCTCCATTTCCTCTCTTCCTCCAACCCTCCATTTCCTCTCTTCCTCCAACCCTCCATTTCCTCTCTTCCTCCAAACCTCCATTTCCTCTCTTCCTCCAACCCTCCATTTCCTCTCTTCCTCCAACCCTCCATTTGCTCTCTTCCTCCAACCCTCCATTTCCTCTCTTCCTCAAACCCTCCGTTTGTCTCTTCCTCCAACCCTCCATTTCTTCCCTTCCTCCAACCCTCCATTTCCTCTCTTCCTCCAAACCTCCATTTCCTCTCTTCCTCCAACCCTCCATTTCCTCTCTTCCTCCAACCCTCCATTTCCTCTCTTCCTCCAACCCTCCATTTCCTCTCTTCCTCCAACCCTCCATTTCCTCTCTTCCTCCAACCCTCCATTTCCTCTCTTCCACCAATCCTCCGTTCCCTCTCTTCCGCCAACTCTCCATTCGCTCTCTTCCTCCTACCCTCGAATCGCTCTCGTCCTCCTTCCCTCCATTCGCTCTCTTCCACCTCCCCTCCATTCTTTCTCTTCCTCCTACCCTCCATTCCCTCTCTTCCTCCTACCCTCCATTGCCTCTCTTCCTCCTACCCTCCATTCGCTCTCTTCCTCCCTCCATTTACTCTCTTCCTCCTTTTGAATTCCAAATTGCTAGTATTCTGTCTAATGTATAATATGAAGATAATTGCGATTTGACGGCACACTTTATAGGATGGTCAGTGCCAGTGGTCATTTTATTGGCAATACTAAACTTCGGTACCGTTCGTGAATTATTAGGCCTGCGTACGAGAAGACTAATATTGTAGAGCTAAACTGATCATTTTTTAACGTGCGCGTGCGGTACACCTACTTACAAGACTATGGTTATATTGAGGTTCTTTGTGAATGATCAGATAAAGTTGTGGCATTTTTTACGTACGCGTACGTTATTTTTTTCGATAACGTACGTACGGAACGCGTTCGTTATTGCGTTAAGTAACGTACGATCGCACTTTGGTTTCAAGTGAATGAATAAGTGAACGAGTTAGTGATTGAGTGAGTAACTTAGAAAATATGTAAGCAAGTTAATAGGTACGTAAGTAAATAAGTAAGTAAGTAAGTTAGTTGGTAAGTAAGTACCCGTTTTGCATTGACAAGCGCACATAACTGTGTTACATTGTTTAGGTCAATTTCGGACAATTGACAATAATATACAGACACATTTTTAAATACAGCCCAACTCTGAATAAGAACTGTGGCGGAAATATATAGCATAGATTGACAATGTTTTAAAGGTGTCTAAAGATTGCGCCATCGTGCATATATATATATATATATATATATATATATATATATATATATATATATATATATATATATATAAATATTATGTCATTTAATAGGCAGGCGTCTAAATAAACCATCGTAGTTTCCAGTGTTTAATGACGTTGTCCTACTTTTCAATGGTTGCGACTGACTACCAGAGTTCGTGCAGTGCCCAATTTAAGCGCCAGATAAACCTGATATAAAGGTGTTTAGCCTGAACCATTATTACTCATGGCCGTATTTGTTCCTAAGGTACAGTTCTTCCAAATCTTTCATGGCTACGGAACCTTTTGACCTGAAATTTTTGACGGAACCATGACTTAAAACAAAACATATTTTGGTATACATTTGTTCCTGCGATTTTTGGACCGATAATAGTTTTACTAAGAACACATTTATGATTAACTGAATTCTCTTTTGTACCAGCAAGTGTTAAAAAAGGCTTATGTGAAAGAAGTAAAGTTTATATCAAGTTCCTTGCATTGGAAAATAAAAGAACATGTGAGGTTTTAATGTGTCTAGTGATTTTGCTTCTATTTGTTATGTTTTCGGATTGAATCTTGAAAGTTGGATTCTTACATCGGGTGCAGCATTTAGTCGATTTAAATATTTCGTCTTTGCTGCAGTATATTACGAGAATCCAGTTTGTCACAAATAGGTGGAAATATTATTTCAAACTGTCATTGAAACATGAAAGTAGTACAATCAAGAACTTAATTAAACACACGTTTTGGCAGCCATGCTAGGCGCCGCCCTAGAGTAGGATTTACGGGTATCGAACCGCGAACCTAATGCTCTCCTGGTCATGAGTTTTACCACTACTCTATCCCTCCTCCTTTACAAGGTTGGCTGAATTTTCCGTTATTTTAAAGGTATTTCGAATCCAATTATTGTCATCATTCAACGGAGGAAATTATTATTTGACCAAGTTCATTTCCAGATCGTGAATTTGATCCACAATAATTCTTTACGAACACTTTCACTGAAAAGTGATCAATTTCAATAAAAAAATCATTCGAGGCCTGAAAGCATACCACCTCGCCTCGGTATGTAGAAGGAGCGCTGCATATTTGCTACTCGTAAAATTCTTAATTTTTCTAAGGAACCTCAATTGTCTTCACCTCGGATTCTGATTTTTTTTTCAAAGTCATCCATAATAAATATTTTCAGAAGGAGAGGAACTCAACGGATTTATAATGTAACAACGCATCCAAACAGCATTTTATATCCAATTTCCTCATTGAATCCTACATGGTTCCGAGGTATGTATGCACACTTTTGGAAACCCACCAACGTATTAAGAGATTAATGACTTCGAGACAGACAGTATTCAAACAGCAAGTATTCAAACGGTATCGTTGTAGTGTATTTATATATAGCATAAGGTGAATATGTTATAAAGGTGTATAGCATCAACCATAATTATTATTATTTATGGCCTCGAATTTTCCTATAGCCTACTAAATCAATGAATCAATGAATCAATGAATCAATGAATCAATGAATCAATGAATCAATGAATCAATGAATCAATCAATCAATCAATCAATCAATCAATCAATTAGTCAGTCAGTCAGTCAGTCAGTGAGTCAGTCAATCAATCAATCATTCAATCAATCAATCAATCAATCAATCAATCAAAAATTCGTTTATTGCAGAAATTCCTGTCGACACAAACGCGATTGGATTACACAGTATTTAAAAACATAGACAGCAATCGCAGTTAAATCAGTTCTCAAACTGGTAACAGAGATCAGTTAATAACTGTTTATGTAAAGCATTATATATCCGCCAATGGTGCGATGAGGGTAGTCAAGTCATACAACGATTTTGACAGAGCGAGGATATTAATTGATCAGAATGTAAAGAAAAACAACATCGTTACATCGGACGTATTTAAAATTCAATTCGTGTAGTCGTTTTGACGGCAGAAGAAAGAAAAAGCGCTTTTCAATCGAATTCTGATGAAACGAACTCAATTCTCCGCTTCGATCTTTCGAAAACAGAATTTATAAATAGTCCGTTCTCTATCAATCGTTTTAAACGTCTCCGTCTAAAAGCATGTTTCGTTCAATGGTTTTTCCCAGGGTTATCAGTCAGTGCACGCAATTTGAACTGCTATTTACCATAAACGACTGTCTTGTTTGTTTTAAAATGGTATAGGCAACAGAGAAGCAGCCGCCTGGCATAACATTGCGACGTCGTCGCAATAGCCAAGCAGGTCAGTGATAGGTGAGAATAACCTGGCTTGAAGAAGAGCAGTCCTGCTTCAGTTCTGGATCAAAAGACAGAAAGACAATTATAGTACAGACTACAGCGAATGGTGACCAAATTTTCAGTAGAATTTTAATGTAAAAATGTCAACTGCTTCACTTGTGATGTAAGCACAGGGTAACGCAATTGTAGATGTTATTGTTATAAGGTAAGTTAAAGCACTTGCAAACACCTTTGTTGGGTTGTGACAGGCGCTATGTAGGCCTATGTAAATGTTCATAGATCTATAAATGAATCAATGAATAAGAACGCAGTGTCAGAAGTTAACAAAAAAAGCTCATCTACTGCCGTGCATTCGGTTGAGTGCCAGTCCAAAGCCTGGATAAAAGTAGAGGGCGACGCTAATCTTTTTTATACACAGGCCCGTATTAAGGGGCCTGGAGCACTCTGTCATGTTGGTCCCTCCGTTCCTTCCCTCCTCCTCCATTCCCTTTCTCCTCTCCCTCCCTACCTCTCCTTCCCCTCCCTCCCCTTCCCTAATTTAGTAATATTCAAATCTGCTCAGACTCCAATCAACAACAAATTCAACAATAACAGCCAGCACATTAATTTTACTCACGCACATTCGCGGCATTACAATCATCATTGCGGGGATTTCAATGCAAAGGTTGGCAGACACAGCGATATATATACCTGGAGAGGCACAATAAGTATATTTCGGATGGGAAAACATGAATGACAGTGGAGAGAAACTCCTCTAGTTCTTTGCTACAAACGACTTGAAGAAAATGAACACTTTCTTCGAACAAAAGAAACCACAAAGGAAACATTATGTAATTTATCTTCGAAAGCACAAGCTATATATACCGGTATCATTGTATTACACGCTACCCAATAGACTATACACGTTCCAATATACTCTAAGCCTAAGCAGTGCTGAAATAAATTATGCCGACACCTGTAGTATCAGAATATGTTTGATTGAAAGAAGTCTATAGGTCCATAGGTTAAGTTAATTTATGGACTAGGTTAAAAAGTCATAGCAAGAAAGGAAGAGGGCCAAGAATCGATCCTTGGGGAATCCCATACGTTCCAATATACTCTATGCCGTCTGTCTCCATGTATGTATGCCAGGGGCCCGGGAACCTATGGCGCCAAAGGCGCCGCTGCTCACACAAGTTTTGGCTCTGTGGCGCCGAGGCAGACGTATGCTCACACAACTTTTTGGCATTGATACAATAAAAAATATAATATGCGCAGTAAATTTTCAGTGATTATAAAAAATATGAGAGCCTTTGTCAAACAGAGCTTGTGCCGACGCGAAACCTCACTCGATATTATAGAAATAGCACTATAGATATACTCGATATACTATAGAAAGAGCACAGTATATGCCTAATGGAACCTGCGAATGTCAGCTCTGACCTTTGGAAAGGGTCAGTAAGCTAGGCGACTGCTAAGGGAAACGTGGATACTGGAAACCTTACCCTCTCGGTCTGAAAACTACAAAGGTGTTGGCTGTGAGCCTGTTGAACGATTTGTTGATCCAAAACTGTAGGAGACTTTGATAGTGACAGGCGCAATATATCATCCTACAAGACTGAGGAGAGTGGACACAGGACAACTAATTCTTAAGACAGCTGTGGTATAAATATATGTATGTATGTATGTATGTATGTATGTATGTAGGCCTATGTATGTATGTATGTATGTATGTATGTATGTATGTATGTATGTATGAATGCATGTATGTATGCATGTATGTATATATGTACATATATATGTGTGTGTATATATTATATATATATATATATACGTAAATACAACATTTAGTGTGTATATATATATATATACGTAAATACAATATTTAGTGTGTGTGTGTGGGCTTTCAGAGTGGGAGGAGAAAGTGTTTAGTTCATCTTGAGATCGCAACAAACGCGCGACTCCGCCTCTGTAGATCCAGAGGAAGTGTTAGACTCCAGATTTCCCAGGTCATGACCTAGCTGGACGGTCAGCATGTTGTGGTATAGATGCCAGATGTTGTGGCTCTGTGTAAGTGTGTATTAGCTATCGTTTACAGCCTTACAGGGCTCCTTTGTCTTAGATCTGATGCGCTGAGGCGTGGAGAATCTCGGAGTCTCCGGCTGAGGTCGCTGTTGACCTCTCAAGTGACCGGCAGTGCACAAATTTAGCAGCTGCTGGTATTCAAATGGAGTCATGTAGGATGCGACCTTTGCAGATGCATTAAATATATATATATACCATACAGTCTGCAAATCAGTGTAGGGCCTACATGAAATATTTTCAAAGTCGCATCCAAGTGCTCAGAGGTACATTTCTCACGAAGTGTCTGTGCGACGTGTTCTTTCTGACATTATTACTCGCTCGTGGCAGGATATTTTAACCGATTTATTATAACCTTCACTGCGCTCGTCGCCAGACATTCACTACACTCACTGTGGGCCTACATTTGTGACCGTAGTTCGAAACTTTCGTTCGTCGCCTAACTGTGCTCATCACTATAGTCGTTGGACACCTTCGCAGCTTAATCGTGGAAGGCCTTTGTCAGACAGGTAGGCTAGACTCACATACAAATAAATATTGACAAAGATCCAAGTTTGTGTCAGTAGGCATATAGAGGCATCGGCTTGGTATGATGTCTGGTCTGCTTCACCATTGCAAAGAGGGTTGAAAGACGCAGACTTCATCGACTTGCTTGCTCATACTGATTTCTACCCTTCTAGCCGTTAAGCTATTCTTATTCTCCTAACTCTGCCAACCACTACAAGTGCAATCGAAAGATCGTGCAGCACTCTGCGTCGTGTGAAAACCTGGCTACGATCTACTATGACAGACGACAGACTTTCCGGATTGTGTATGATGAGTGTACACAGATAGAAAATTAGCAAGAAGAAAAAAGAATTCATGAATAATGTTATAGATGAATTTGGCAAAGGTCGTCGTCGCCTTCAGTTTCTCTTTAGATAGGTGTGTATAAACCTATCTAAAAAGAAACTGAAGGCGACCTAATGGATAATCCACCTATATGACCAAGGCAAACCTATACATTATATAGGTTCGCCTTGGTATATATAATATATATACCAAGGTGAACATATATAATGTATTATTAATATATTATATGCTTGCCATGCTATGTGTGTGTGTGTGTGCGCGCGCGCGCGTGCGTGCGTGCGTGCGTGCGTGCGTGCGTGCGTGCGTGCGTGCGTGCGTGCGTGCGTGTGTGTGTGTGTGTGTGTGTGTGTGTGTGTGTGTGTGTGTGTGTGTGTGTGTGTGTGTGTGTGTGTGTGTGTGTTTGACTTGGTTGGCTGACTTGGCTCACCCAACTTTTAAACACTTCCCGGGCCTCTGATGTATGCATGTATAATATTGTATATAGGCCTATGATATCATATGTAAGTATATGGGCCTATAATATATTGTATGTATGTATACGTATGTACGGATGCGCGTAGGCCCTATGTATGTACATACGTAAAGGCCTGTATCGGCCTATGTGGCGCCAAGAACAATGTATGTGAATAATCAGCACAGCGTCAGTAGAGAAAGCGAAAAGAGATTGTGTAGAAGTCGCGTGGTAATAAGGTTTCTCCGTGTTTTTGACCTTTTTGGGCTTCATAAGCCTGAAGATGGCAGCAGAAGTTGGAGATTTTCGGGTAACCGTCTAGATAAATAATGATTGGAAGCACTGAAACCTTAGGCTCAGCTGGACCTGACACATATAAATTGAGAATTTGTTAACAGTTCTGGTGGCGCTATAGAATATTCGGGCTATTATTCTATATAATAGTTTCCTTATATGCAAATGTGTCCGTTGTATGACGCTACGTCACAAACGGCTTCTGTTCTATTGTGAAACCGTTTGTGACGTCAGTACTGGTGTCTTGACGACGGCCTTGACGACGGCGATCAACGACCAACGATATACACTGCCGTCATAATTATGACGGGCAAATACACTAGTACTGAATATTGCTACAATCTCAAAATCTGGAAGATACATACGACGCCATAATAGAATTGTAATTCCTTCAGTCTCCAAAATAAGAACTACGTAGTTTATCACCATGGCAACTGTTTCATAACAATAGATGCGTCGCCAAATGAGGGGCATTGTTGCTGTTGTTGTTCCTGGGCTACGTTATAAAACCCGATATCATTTGCACGCTGCAGCAGTCTGTCTTACAATGACTTATTAAATTCGAATGCGCAGGAGGCGTGATAACCAGTGCGTTTGATTTGGTCTTACTGCCTGCGTCGACTGAGCTTTGTACCACAACGCGTGTGTTGTTTGCGAATTCCCGCGAGAACATTCGATCGGTTTTGTCGTATTCAAATACACTAACATAACAGATTAACAGATCCGAATCAGCAGAAATTGCATAGCAGTGGATTTGAGCAAAGCAGATTCTCAAGGGTTTGATTAGTGAAAAACCTTAAAGTCCAAAGTCGGGTGATTTCTAAGTGCTGTTGGATCGCCGAGGCTGCCAATCCGCGAAAACCGTAAGAGCAATTTTTGGTGATGTGCGTGATCTTTCAAGGATTTTGTCATGAAAACCTAAAGTGACGTTTGGCCAATCACCCCTCACATCTAACTTACTATTGATTCAGATTCTGCTAAACTCGTAAAATCTGTCAATTAGGCTACAGAAATAATAAAATAAATGATAAATATTAGACTATCCAGAGGAACCATTGGATCGAAGAAAGCAAGGCCAACGACAGTTTCACTTAGATACCACAAATGATCACAATTAGGACTTGATTGCTGCATCGGCAACAGTTTCATTTGTCTCTTTGTATGCACCAAACTCACGCAGAAGATTCAAGTCGTTGCGAAAAGCAGATTTGGCACATGCACGTATGTACCAACACTTTTTAATTTATGTACAACTTAAGAACAACTGTATTTCTGATTCTACTGCCTCATAAGAAATAGATATTGTTTCAAAATGATCGTCGTTGTCGACAGACTGATTTGCACTTGCAGTTGCGGACATATCCGTTGGTTAACCCGGACCTGATGATACACCGTCGTTAAACCGGATATTACCAACGAATTAACCAATCCTCTGAAACTGCACAACAGTTCCCTCTCGATTCAATCCGCGCCTTCTGATACAAGGTAATTCGTTGTTAACCGACGAGGCAGACACAACATGTCGTTAAACAATGCCCAAAACAATGCCCTCTTCTGACACCTTTAAAACCTTTTCCCTTGATACTATTTATTTGTCAACGCTGCGATCAAGCACAACAAATGTTTTCGATACGTTATAAAGCAAGATAAGATCGAAGTAACGGCCTGAGAACTGCTGTAATATGCCAACAATATTTTCTGTCGACGTCAACACACTTTGTTGCTATAAGATGTCGTTAAACCCATCACTGCAGAACTAGGATAGTGTCAGTTCCAATCATGGATAGGCCTACAGGAGAAGGGCTGCGCTAATCATCTACGTTATGCTGAAGCGAAAGCAGAACCATTTACGGCTGAAAGGCGTGGTAAAGTGTTGAAGGAATTCTACTGCTGGACACCTTTTTAAACAGTAATCACGAACAATTTAAGAAGTGAACGATTTACGACAATAAATATTTGATGTATTTTGGTCTTATGGTCGTCGTCAACGGCATGGCAGCCACAAGATGTCGTTAAACACTAAGCAGTATTATGGCCACAACAGTAATGCTTTAACCCTGGTAGTGCCAGTCCCAAGCCTAGGTAAAGGAGGAGGGCGACGTTTCTTACCTCTGTTACGACACAGTGTCGTTAAACTAACGTAAAGACAGTTTTTTTCGATTTGAATTTTAAACAGAATGAGCCGAGTTTAAAAGTGGGCAGAGTAGGTTTTTGTCCAGAGCCAGCGCGACACTGCGTAAGGGTTAAACATCCAGGAAATTATCAATTAAAACTATATAAATAAATAAGTGAAGAATTGAAATAATTGACTAGACTGATCATATAATTAATAATAGAAATATTTACACAATCATTTAGAATGATTTAATCCGAACTTTTAAATTAAATGTTCGATCAAACTGGTAGGCAATAATTTAAAAATAAAAATATTTATATAATTATTTATCATTTGAGCTTTTTATTACTTCAAATTTTATAACCTGGTCTTTCAGAATGGCTTCAGTGGCTGCCAGATGTCTGTCTGTGGCAGTTCTTTGGACAGTTCTCCTACGTAAAAGTAAACACTGCCTTCTATTCAGATCGTTTGATAAAGTGTTACGCCTGGGGAAAAGGGAAATGATAATCGCAATTGGACATTTATATAGCGCCTCTTAGGGGTAACTCGTC
Organism: Allolobophora icterica; assembly: GCA_963556255.1. Classification (NCBI taxonomy): domain Eukaryota; kingdom Metazoa; phylum Annelida; class Clitellata; order Crassiclitellata; family Lumbricidae; genus Allolobophora; species Allolobophora icterica. The sequence goes on from OY744616.1 coordinate 6,504,571, forward strand.
TGAGAGACTCCTCATGGTTGCTCTTGACCTGACACTACACGGTCGGAAAATGGTTCTCCGTCGCTGGCAATTTAAAGGCTGCAAAGGCAGAGGAGGCTCATGTCCCAGGCTGTCTTTTCTTATAAGAGCAGATCAAATAAGGTGCATCATTATACTTTATTACCTCACCTTGCCCCACCTCACTCTATTGTCCTGTTAGGCGGCCTTGTCTCAAACTTTCGCATTACGGCGCCATGTATGTTGTCTACCACCACTGCTACTACTATTACCACTACTACTTCTACTACAAGCACTACTGCAACTACTACTACTACTGCTGCTGCTGCTGCTGCTGCTGCTGCTGCTGCTACTACTACTACTACTACTATTGTTAATGATAATGGCACTTGCAAATTTATATAGCACCACTCTTCAAATGAGACTCATCAGAGGCGCTCCCCCATCTAACACAATGCAACAACAATCGAAGAGAATGGTCTTCAAGCGTTTGCGGAAAAGAGGCAAGAGAGGCTGAGGAGTTCAGGTCGCAGGTTGTTAGGCAGCTTGCTCCAGAAGGATGGGCCGTCTTCACTTGACATATCAGGACAACCCCTCTGACATGACGTAAAGCGCTCCTGAATAAACCGGTGCCCTGCGCTTAGCTTTAGAGTAGCGCTTTATAATTTTTGAGTTTACGATTACGATTACCTGTCCAGGTGCGTTGGCAGAAGACTTGATACGATGCTTTGAAGGCACCGCCACAACAAAACTGCTGTGCGCCCAGAATCAATTGATTTGGGTGAAGTCTGGTTTGTACGGCGTCGCACAGGACGCCAAGTTCTGTCGCGGTCCGTCGTCGATCCGAGGCAGGGACTGTCTTCCGAACGAACAAGGACACCGCTGGTCCATGGCCACCGACTGCAACCTGTTCAGTAACTGCGTCACCTTCTACAAATACTTCCAGGCTGAGGCGGCTAAGACGTGCAAGGCTCGTGGACCGACTTACTCACAAGTCAACTACGAATGTCTATCGCGTGAGTACTTCTTCTTCTTCTTGCCCAGCCTTGCTCTGATTTTTTTCTCTTCACTTCCCTTATCTTGCCTTACTTTCTCTTGCCTTCCGTTTTTAGACCTTCCGGGGTCCTTCCCTTGACTACCCTTGCCTCTTTTTACCTTACCTTACCTTGCTCTACCTTCAATTCCCTTCCATTGCCCTGCCTTCAATTCCCTTCCCTAGCTTTGCCTTCAATTCCCTTCCATAGCTTTGCCTTCAATTCCCTTCCATTGCCTAGTCTTCAATTCCCTTCTATTGCCTTGCCTTCAATTCCCTTCCATTGCATTGCCTTCAATTCCCTTCCATTGCATTGCCTTAAATTCCCTTCCATTGCATTGCCTTCAATTCCCTCCCACTGCATTGCCTTCAATTCCCTTCCATTTCCTAGCCTTGCCTTCAATACCCTTTCAGTTAGATCTAGGCTAAATGAAAAGTCGCATTAAGTCGTCCGAGTGAGGTATCTTCTCAGGGCTGAAGTCGGACCTGAAGACAATGATCGACCACATCTTCTTGTCTTCGAAGGCGTCGCAAGATGTCGTCGACGAAAAACTGTTCTTCATTTCCGAAAGATACGCCAGCTCCACCTCCGGCGAAACTGGATACTGCCAGGTAGGATTACCATTGTTCTGCTTAAAGTTGTTGATCTAGATTTGACCTCGGTTACCCGAACTTCTGTGACTTATACTTGAACTCGGTGACCTCAACTTGAACTTGGTGACCTAGATTTTAACTCGGTGACCCGAAATTGAATTATACGACTCATACTTGAACTCGATGACCTTGACTTGAACTCGGTAACCTCGATTTAACACAATGACATTGATTTGCACTCGAAGACCAGAACTATAATTATGTGACCATACTCAAACTGTGTGGCCTCGACTTGAACTTGTTAATTTATTTATTTATTTATTTATTTATTCCGGATATTTCTATAGCGCCTCTCGAGGTCAACTACTACTCAGAGGCGCTCCCGACTACAGCATTTGATACTGTGCCGGAGTTTTCAGCCGAAGCGCCACGAGCAATTGCGAGTGAAGGACTTGCCCAAGGTCCGTACGCAGCGGCTAGAGTGGGATTCGAACCTGCAACCCTCCGGTCACAAGGTGCCGAACTTACCACTGAGCCACCACGCCCCACAACCTGGGTTTGAACTCGTTGACCTGAGCTTGAACCATTCATGTAATTGGTTCTGCTGTAGGTCAAACTTCCAGCGAAGAGCGGCGCTCGCTTTCAACTGCTCGACCTTCGAGGTCGAACGATTCCGGCGTCGGCCGACAACTGTCCCTACAAGTTGTACATCTACAGCGCAGGCATCTACGAGGAGTGGTGCGCCGGAAGTGCCTTCGTACCGGAAGAGTACTCGCTTCAGCCGTCGAACTCTGAGTCGGTCATCGATGTCGTCTTCAAGAGAATTGTCTCAAACGGAAATGCGGCAGTCTGGCTTCTCATGGAAGGTAACCGTCGCAATCTCACTTCCGGTCCCTGGATCTATCGAATTCTAATTTTAATTGTAATTGCTATTGCCAATTTTTATAGCGCCACGCAGATAAGAGGCGCTCAAAACCACGATCGAAAAGAACGATGTGAGACGCTTATCTGATCCATGCTGCGAATTTAATCCGTAATAATATTCAATCTACGAATCTGTAAGCACTTCACATCGTTCTTTTCAATTGGGGTTCTGTATCGTCGGGTTTTGAGCGCCTCTATCTTTCTATCTGTCTGTCTGTCTGTCTGTCTGTCTGTCTGTCTGTCTGTCTGTCTGTCTGTCTGTCTGTCTGTCTGTCTGTCTATCTATCTATCTATCTATCTATCTATCTATCTATCTACCTATCTATCCGTTCTGATTATTCTCCCCTCTCTGTCCGTTCTACTAAGTCTCTCCCTGTGTCTGTCCATTCTGCTCAGTCGCTTGTGTCATTTCATTCTCCACTGAAGACTTATTTATTTCATATTGCTTTTCCACCATAGTCTGCCTTAGCAGACGGAACTTTTCCATATTAACCCGATAAACGGCTTGATTCTGGTGCGCCATCGGCTGATGCCTCAGCGCGGTAGAACTGGTAAATAACAATTACAATTGCCCACGTCTTCGCCAACGGTGGTTTCAGGTAAAAGCGCTGACGGTTCGGTGGTGAAGGGGATGAAGGTGAACTGTGGAGCTGGGGTCGTTCTACAGAGCACAGAAGACCGAAAGCCAGCGGCGGAAGTACCGGGAAAGGATCGAGGACCGTCGGCCGCTTTCGGAGACATACTCGGTGCAGGAAACGATAACCGTCAGTAACAACCGCATGGCGTCTTTCATACATAAATACATACATACATACATACATACACATACATACATACATACATACATGCCCGCATACACATATACACGTACATACACACATGTACTTATATACATACATAAATACATACATACATACATACACATACATACATACATACATGCCCGCATACACATACACGTACATACACACATGTACTTATATACACACATACAAACACACAAACACATACATGTATGCATGCACATCTGTCTGTGTGTCTGTCTGTCTGTCTGTCTGTCTGTCTCTCTCTCTCTCTCCATAAACTCAGTGTGGGAATTGTAGAAAAAAGACTGGGGGGGGGGGGGTGAACGTTTTATCCGTATTTTGCAAACTGATGTCAACGAAATTTGAAAGCAGCTGCTTTCAGCGCTAGCAGTTTTGCAAGTCAGACTCGAATCAAAATCAAATCCTTTGTTGAGAAAATTCAAAAATGCATACATGATACATCATGGAAATTTCTTCTCTTTGTCAGAGACTCAGCATCAAATAATGTTAAATCACAATAGCACAACTGAGGGGGTTGGAAACGACCCCCTGGGGTGTGAAATGAAGACGCAACTGTGGGTCCTAAGACAGATTAAGGGGGTTGAACACTCAAACCTCCCCTACAATTCCCACCCTGCATACACACATGCATACACAAATACATACACAAAACGATAAAAACACAACACACTTTGACAATGCCATTGAATCTGTCGATAGACAAGGCCTACTACATCTTCAAGTCGACCATGTCAGCCAAGCTCCCTGGAGCGGACGGTGTCGTCGACAATCTGGCGATATCGCGGGACTCGAAGGGATTGGACTCCGTCCTTCGAATGAGCTTCTACTCCAGGGATTTCGGTCAACAGTGGTACCAGGATGGAAAGTGGATCCGGAACAGGATTGACAATAAGTGCATGGCAGTCAACGGTACGCCAACGCACTCGTATCGGTCTCCTATATATAGGCCTACGCAATGCATTCCTAAATGCATGTATATGCTATATAATAAATTATATATATGCATAATTTTATACATAAGCTCTATATATATATATATATATATATATATATATATATATATATATATATATATATATATATATATATATATATATCAGTTTATATATTTGTATATCAATTATATATATTTTAATGATTATATAGGCCTAAGTCATATATCTTTGCAATTATATATATAGAAAACAAGAAAGCGTCGACGGTTATATGTCATTTCGTTCTCAACTTAAGACTTACCTTCTTGTGTAAGTGCTTTGTGTGGGGGAGTAGTAGTCGAATATGTATGTATACAATTATATATGTTCGTTGCTTATTCGTTCATTCGTTCTTTCAGTCGTTCAGTCAAAAACTATGAGCATAAGTTAATGTTGCTAACCCTCGATCGATCTATATTTCTTCTTAGAGAAGAACCAGTTGGTCCTCGTCGATTGCCAGGAGAGTGACCGGACGCAGAACTGGGTCGTTCAGAAGGACCTCGGAGTCCTCAAGAACGCCGCTCTCGGTGATGTCGTCGAGGTCATAAATAACCTTCCGAACTCCGGTGCTCTGCTCGGAGTGGGACCCAGCAAGGACCTCGTCTACCAGAAGTTCAACTTTGAACTGGCGTAAGTTGCCAAACGCTCTGTCATAGCCTATCGTCGATTCCTGCTGTCAAAACCAGTTAGGTGATGGGTTTCTCTTCAATTTGGCAGTTTTCCATAGGGGTCAGGTTATTGGTTTCAAATCAGAGGCGCTGGATCTCAGAACCGGCTGAATTTAACATCTGAGCCTACTTTTACAGAAGTCTTTTAGAAATGTGGAGTTAACCATTATGATTTGTATTGCAGGCTGTCTGTTCTGTTAGTAGTTAAGGTTTATCGCATAACATGTACATGTACAGCGCAGTGCGTTTGCAGGCGCTTAATTAAAGAATAAATATTATTATTATTATTTTGAAATGTTCAGATTACGAGAACGTAGCCTGCCCTTGTGACTTGTAGGCCGACCTATTTCCAGGTAGTAAGCGTACCGAAGGGATTGGTTGCGACGCTGTCCAGTACAGCAGAGAGGTCGAAGATCGTGATGCAGGCGGAATCAGAAACGTCGAAGGACAGTCAGGTCTTCTACAGCGACAAGAAAAACGTCATCCGTACGAAGATCAACAACTACGGCATCGACACCAGGTGTAAGAACGGAAACTCGGATTTTTTATGAAGTCTGTTAGAGTTTGGGGGAATGTGGTTAGCGTGCAGGACTGTCAACTGAGAGGTCGGGGGTTCCAAATCCAGGGAAAGAACGGAAACTCGGATTTTGTATGGTCTATTAGAGTTTGGGGTAATGTGGTTAGCGTGCAGGACTGTCAACTGAGAGGTCGGGGGTTCAAATCCAGGGACGTAATTTCAGCTTTTTATGGGGTGGGTGAATTTTCTTTCACCTTTTTTGGCGTTTTTGTTTAAAATGCTTTGTATTTAGTCTACATGTGCAAAACTGTAAGCCAATGCTGCAAATGAGTCTCTGTTTTCTTTTTACCCCTTTCTTCTTCCTCCTTTTCTTTCTTACGTCATTTTTTTTTCAAATGCCCCTCGAAATGACGTCCCTGTTCAAATCCCTGTCAGGGCATAAATTTGGTTCGAGATTTCGGCTCTGCCTGCGCCCCATAGTTAACTTAGCTGTAATGAGTGGTGACTGTACACTGTCGGCGGGAAGATGACACGAGGGAGAGGACCACCTCCCCCCATATGCCCTCTTACTGTCCTCGAAACTGCGTTGTTCGACCGTGGAGTGCTCCTGAGTAGGCAATCTTGAAGGGGCGCTATATAAAACTGCTTTAATAATAAGAAAATGGAGTCTCTAATGCGTCATACCCACGGCTGCCTGGCGGGATTTTGAACCCCCGACCTCTCGGCTGACTAGCCAGTAGACTAAGTTTGCTCAAATATCTAGCCGCTGCGTACGGACCTTGTGCGAGTCCTTCACTCGCAATTGTTCGTGGCGCTTCGGCGTGAAAATTCCGGCACAGTATCAAATGCTGTAGTCGGGAGCGCCTCTGAGTAGTAGTTGACTTCGAGAGGCGCTATAGAAATATCCGGATTAAAATAAATAAATAAAATAAATAAATAATAATAATTTTATGATTAGCCCAACATTAACCTCTGAACGCGATTATAACTTCAACAACTAGTTACAAGTCAACAGCTAAAACAAGGAAACTGCACACAAAAAAACAAAAATAATTTGGGCCACAGCCCCTGCCAGCATGCCCATATTCCTATATGGCACCCACTGAGCGCCCACATGGGTCCCATAGAATGCCCATGAAAATCCTTGTGGGGCGGACCCGCATTGGGCCAATGGTGACCAGCCCGTGGTCCAATCTGGGTCCAACACATATGGTAATATCAAGGGAGCTGATGTCGACCGTCAATGTCTTTTCAGCTGGCACAGCCGTTGCGCTGCGCTATCTCGGCAGTAACAAGGACAACAGCTGGACTTACAACAGCACTCTGACAAAGATCATCAACAAGGACGAGACTTCCTCGACTCTCAGAGTCCTTCAGGTCAAGGCTGACAATACCCTGGCAGCGGCAAAAAGTACGGAGGATCCCAATCAGAAATTCGAAATACGACACGTCGACTAGATCCGGTCCACACAACTCAACAGATGAAGGAAATATGAGCAAGACTCGCGCAGACATCAGCTGTAGTATCTATGGACTTATAAAGGTCATTAACCGAAATGTTACAAATTTGGTCACAGAAAAATTTTTTCCCCAAAATTTTTTGCGTTTTCTTTAGTCATGTACATAGTTAAATTTAACCAATTTGAAAGAAATCAACTATATTTGTAATCGTAAGTTATTTTTGAGATTCTATAGTCAAAACTCCTCTTTTGTCATTACCATCCGCCTTTTTTGTTTAATCACATTTAATCACAGGGACCTGAAATATTCTTCTGGTGTTTACAAAATGGCAATTTCTTAGTAGATGATACCAGCATTAAGTAGGAACACAGCAGGCCTTTCCTTCACATAATATATTAGTCTGTTGTCAAGAAATTAAGATATTTGTCGAAATTATTAAGAAATCGCTATAGCATTTTCAGCAACAGAAAAAACTCTGTTCAGCATTAACTATAAGTCATGTTATATGCATTAGATACAAGCTGAACAACATTTTAGGAGTTGCTAGTAAATTCTAGTTACTTGCAATTTTTTTATATCAAACCATACACACAGAGATGGTAATGATATTTTGTATACATTTAGTAATTTTTTTCTAAATTTCCAAAATCTAACAGCTACAACAATTATGGATTGGGTTGTAATTATGAAAAATGTTAATCTGTTCATTCTTTGAAAGATAGGCAAAAAATTTGAAGAAATTATCGAAAAACTAAAAAAACTCAGATCTATGGGACATCAATTCTGAACTTTCGGATAATGACCCATAAATGGTCCCTGGCGGGATCAGCCATCTTGTCTTTCTTAAGTCAACACAAAGACCCGTCCTCGAAGTTTTCTTGATGAAATAAAACTCGTTTCTTATTGGCCACAAGGATTGGGTTTAAATAAAATGCAATAATAATGACGGCGACATTAATGAAACCCCAGCTCTTATCCAATCTAATCTTCGAACGCGTCATTATAATAATACCCTAGGACTTATGCTTCATTCAATGGCTATCAACACAACTGCAATCCGAAATGCAGCCTACACAGGACTAAACCATTGTCAAACAAAAATCCCAAGGTGACATGGAGATATTGATCTCATTTAATCTCAAAGCCAAGTACATATATTAACAGAACAACCAAAATAATGATATTGAATAATTTACAAATGCTAGAAATACCAACTGACAATAGAACCAAACTCTAAAATTAAAAATTCAAAAATGAGTACAAAAAAGCATCAGACATACTCTAACAGTATGTCTTGAAATAAAGTACCTCAAGGTACTTTGGTAAGAGGTAAGAGCAGATGTCACAGCATTATAAACAACCATAACGTCCACTGTTGTCGAAGGTCTCATTTTCTGTATGGATAAAATGAAATATTATACTGCCATCTTGCGTCAGTAATGTGAAGTAATTACACATCTATGTGGTGAAATCTCACCGTCAGACGTTCCTGCGCTTGCTTACATAACAGTATAAATACATCCACAACCGTTTTTTCCACAACTGATAATAGACAAAAGTTTTAAATTTGCATTTGTACAAATACTTTTCTGCTCGCCCATACTTTTCACAATGAAAAATTCCATAGTCGTGTTACATGGCTAATTAAAAATAACATTTGTACCTGCTCAAATATACAATTCACAACAACAATGCAAGACTTTTTCCACAGAAGCAAATTAGAGATTTTTTAAATCAAGAAGTTCATCTGAAGGCAAAATACCTACCACAAACAACATTCTGAATACCAGAAAAAGCTCGTTACAGCATACACGTGCGACTAACGACTAATTAATAAAAGCACAACTACACCTACAATATCTCATTTCAGCAAATGCTTTGTTGAAATTTCACCCTTGGCAAGGCTCTGAAAATCTACACCATAATTATTATCATGCATTTATTAAGCACTACTCTCAAATGACCATGCATAAATCGAGCAATCTTAGAAGTATTTCACTCCCTAGCTAGTTCCATCAAAGTCGGAAGAACAGAATCCCGACTGTAGCACTAATTCTTGTACAGAAAACCAATACGTGACAAAGCCCATGAAAATCTGCAAGACTGTTCACTCAACACCTCCACAAAATAAACCTCAGATGCTCCACTCTGGTTAATGAATCATCATGAAAATCGTTGCCTTGAAATCAAACACTGAAAGATTCCAGATATTTTTCTAGTTTTTTTAAATCTGTTTCCTGGTTGACGATCATTCTACTGTTACATGCTGCTTGCTTACAGTGGAATACCAAAGCTCCCCACACCAAAAATTAACCAGTTAACAACACCCTGCAACACATTTCTAAGCTTACATCTAACCGCACCTTTTCAATCGTTCTGCAGCACATTTGAGAGGAAACGTAATGTGGCTATCAGACAGACCCAAATTTTCAGATACACTGTGCTACATAAAAATGAGACCAGCTCTCTAGCCAGGGCTGTAGTGGTAAAATTAGAGGCGAGTATACGCTACCGGTTATTTTTCCGAAACAAATTAGAGGTGAGTATACGCTACAGTATTTTATGAGTATACACTACAGTATTTTAATATAAATAAATATAAATATTTTGCGAGGTGAGTATACGGTCTCTAGAGAGAAGTATACGCTGTATACCCGCGTATACCCTCGACTACAGTCCTGTCTCTAGCACCTTTCACATATCTAAAAGGCGTTTTGTGATGGTCCAGATATATTAATGCATACAATACAAGGACATGTTTAGCTTTCATGAGAAAATGAGATGGCACTGAAATTTTCAGCAGTACGATACAATAAAAATCAATTTGATATTGCCCTCCTTTCAAAGTTCAGAAGTGTATACATGAACACGTGATAGTACATCAATGTCGCTTATCGACTGTTGTGAAGGATTTGTTCAAGGTCTCTGCATACAGTAGTAACTGCGTAGGGGAAGGTTCGAACCCATATGCTCTGCATTACAAGCCAAGCACCATAACCAACTGTAATTTTTAATTGCAAATTTATATACTGCCACTTCAACAGAAAGTCATCAGAAGCATTCCTGACCTAACAAACAATACCACAATCGAAAAGAGTGATCTTCAAGCGCTTGGGGAAAAGTGGAAAGAGACTCTGAGAACTGTTCGGCTACTGTACATTGCAAGGCATACTTTTACGAACGCCAGCATTTTAGTGAGATTCTGGCAATAAATTCAGAAGCAAATAGTTCTGAAAGCAGTGTGTTTGAACAAACATGGCTTTAAAAGCAGCTCAGAGCTCTTGAGAAATATACCAGTGAATGGGAAAGTTGAAATGCCCAAGAGTTACAGCAGCAATGCCAGGGTGTATACACAGGGTGAACAATCAGGCAGTTATTAAGGTGGCATCACTAAACAATTAAAACTCTATCAAGCAATATCACACACACACTACCTACATAGGAAAACCACCAAAGCCTCATCCTTCCTTCCTTCCTCCCAAAGTTCTCTCGATCCTTCCCTCCAATCTTCCTCTCTAAAGTGCATGTCCTGAGTCCTGACTACAATGTGTTTGACTGCTCACCTCGCTACCATACAATGTGAAGCTGCTATTTTGGTAGTTATCCATCCCACTGCACACTTCCACTGGCAACTTCAAGACATGCTTTCAGGAAATACAGCACATTTATTTGGCCTATGGTTCAGGCGGATTTTTATGATAGCCAGGCTGTTAATGAGAGCACCAGTGCTCCTTTATCATGCTCAATATTTCCTCGGTTCAGTGAGCAGCAGCTGTTACAGCAGTTCATGAGAATCAAGAGCCTAAAACATTTTTAGCTGTATTTACAAAACTTGCCTAAGGCAGACAACCAGAAGAACAATTCAATCATTGTGAGCACTATTTGAACTTCAGCCAGAAAGTTAAAATTGGTATTTTTCTGGCAAGCTTTAACATGCATCATAGACAGAAAATATTGCACATAAAAACATCTTTCAGTACACTACAATTTGCTTTCAACCAAATAAGTGGAATGTCAATCGGCAACAGCTAAGAAGTAAATGGCAAAACTTCTGCAATTTGACCAAATTTGTCATAGTACTGTACTTGTGCCAGTGGCACAATAATACCTCAGTCTCAATACAAATGACTTTGGAAAAGCTGCACAATAAATTAATCAACTGGTAAATTGAGGAAAAACAAAACTTCAAACAGTGTTCACAGAAAAATTTCCTAATCAAACACGAATACCACTAAGCACACAAAAAATTCATAAGATAATGCATAAAAAATTTACTGTGAAACATCGTAAAAACAGACACAACAAAATTCTCTCCAGATCCACAAAACGAATGAAAAGCAGCGTCCGAGATGATGAAATCAAAACGACAAGCAAGCGCCACAGACCGTTCGACCCGCAAAACCTATTTCGCAGGTTCGGGAGCTTTCTGTTTACACTTGCAGCTGTTACAGGCGGCCACATATCCAAGGACAGATGCAACCTGCTGTCGAAGAAGGGTGACCTCGTTCTGAAGCAGCTCGCTGGCACTTGCCTTTAACTGATCTGCCATCAACCGATTCAAACTACTGGCGAAACTGCCTTCATTATCCTCGTAGGGCCACATCAACAGAAGAATTGTAACATAGTGCCAATTCTTCAGATTCATAGACAACTTCTCCCTAAATGGCTCATCGGCTTCTGGACCGCTTGTCTCAGATTCAAACCTGTCTTTGCCCGGAAGGCAGCTCGTTACCACCTGGTAGACTGGTAAGTTCTTGAGCGCCTCAAGAATCTGTTCGATGGCGTACTTGTGCTCGGCAGAGATGTTTTCAAAAGCAACCACATCGACAAAAGCCATCGTGAGAGTGGTTTCCTTCAGGTCGAGAAACTTTAGCAGCTGGTTTACGGCGATGTCGAGAACTTTATTGGAATTGGGTGAACTGGTCGATGTTGCCAACCATTCCTTCCAAGCTGTTATGAACCGAACAACCCTCGTGGACTGGACTCCGTTCACACACAGGTTGGAGGTCAGTCGAAACAAGACAGTTGGAAGTGATTGGCTCTTGGACAACAGCAAGTAGCCACGTGGCAAACCTATCCAACAAACAGTAAAACTACGTTACAGTTATAAGTTCACAAATGGCATATGAAAATAGATCTTACCAACTTTAGGCTAGTGACAATTATTTGCAGAAGTTATGGTATCCGTGTATGCCCCATTTCTTTATGGTATCCGTGTATGCCCCATTTCTTTATGGTATCCGTGTATGCCCCATTTCTTTATGGTATCCGTGTATGCCCCATTTCTTTATGGTATCCGTGTATGCCCCACTTCTTTATGGTATCCGTGTATGCCCCATTTCTGATTTCACAAACACAGATCTTCTGTTTGAACATTCTAGAACCTTCTGGTCAAGATAAACAGCTACTGTTCCAGATGCCTTCAACTTTTTGCAATTATATGATTAATTATACTGTCAATTATTTCTTTAAATATATATCTATTACAGTTCAAGCTTTCTACTCCAAGTTAAGGTTTCATCTTCAAATCTTTTTTCTGGATAATCTCTTTGAATTAACACAGCACTCATGATTAAACCAGTGTCTCATAATTAGTATTTTAGTAACGCTTTAACAATAAAGAGTATACGATTATGGGACAATCACGACATCGTAGCTGATTGGTTAGAATGCTCACCTTTATGGAGCAGAGGCCTGGGCGCTGACAAAAAGGGATGAAGGGTTACTGGAGAGAACAGAGATGAGAATGCTACGATGGATACTTGGGATCTCACTGAAGGACAGGAAAAGAAATGTGGACATCAGAAAGAAGCTCGGGGTGGCATGTATAACTGACAAAGTACGAGAGACCAGGCTGAGGTGGTATGGACATGTAATGAGAAAAGAGGATGATAGCTGTGTGAAAAGAATCATGAATGCAGAGGTATATGGACGCCGCAGTCGGGGACGACAGAGGAAGAGATGGGAAGACACGATACAACAAGACCTAAAACTCCTAAAACTGAAGAAAGAAGATGCTCAAGAAAGAAACAAGTGGAAGAGAAGGATCCGAGTGGCTGACCCCTCTCCAAAGAGGGATTAATTCGAGCCTGAAGGGACAGAAGAAGAAGAAGAAGACTACAGGTTTTAGCCTCCCTTGAGACAGTTACTCTGTACATAGGGACCACGAGCAAGTCTTTTATTCACAATTGCTCAGTGCCATCGAAAGAAGCTCAGTCATAAGACAGTGGAGCTTAACGAATGTATAATAATAATGATTATGATTTTAAGATGACATTAAACTCAACACGAGAAGCACGTCAACATCTCGTTAAAAGACTAAAACAAACACCTGACTTACCTGTATCACTGTCTACATCCTGCATGGCTTTGAACAAAGAATGAACCGTCACCCAGTGTGGCTGATACTTGAATCGTGCCACATCCATTATCAAGACCAAATCCTTTCCAGGATGATATCCAGCGATTGGCGAGAAATGTCCACCTCCAGTCTGATCCAGGGCCTTCCTCGAATATGACACCACGATCACCTCCTCCGAACCCCGCGACACCCTCTTGACGAGCCCTCGAAACTCATCCTCAGACGTGCTTTCGTCCGCCCGAATCGCCCTCACTTTCAACGTGTTGCAAACCGCCAAACACGAGAACTGGTCAAACGTTATACCCGATTTTGCTATGACGTTGATCGGAACACAGCAGTCGAGCATATTCTCGTGGTACCATCTCCAGGGTCCCTTCCAAACCTTGCCCGGGTCAACTTCGAGCGTGTTCAAGACCATAACGAGAGTCGAGAGTCCGCAGAAGGCAGGTTCTTCCTGCGTACGAAACTGCGACGCCAATGGGAAGAAGCTTTCCATGTAGCCTTCATTGAGGGCTTCTCGGAAGATGGCCTTGCCTTCCGGGGAACAAAACGAGGTACACATCGCGGGGAGAGGACGACGATAGAACTGGTCAATCGGAGGATCAGGAATCAACGAGGTGGCCATGGTACACTACATCAATCTAAAACCATAAGCACTGACATAATAAGATTCAGGCGGCTAACGCATTCAGAAAGGCTGATCAACAATACTTTAAAACTAATGTTGCTTATCTTGAGAATTACGCTTGATAATTACATATTATTAAGTGATTCTGCAAAAGATATTTTTAAATTTAAGAATGTGAAAATGAAGTTTATATCGCCATCTCAACAAGACATTCTGGCTGTGTTTATGCCTCATCATCCAGTTGGACTAATATAGGACAATCATTTGTAATTCTACATCTATTGTAAGATACATGGGCGACCCTAATAAGTAGGGACCTGCGAAGCTTCGATATTCGATTCGAAAACGAATCGGACGGCGGTATTCGATTCGATTCGAAAATGATGTCATGATTCGAAAAATTTCGAATCGTTTTTCGGAAAAATGATTAGCCCTTGACGCACTATGTTGTAAACTAATTCTTTTGTTTACTGCGCGTGGATTGGTTGTTGACTTTCTGCGTGCAACGGCGGCACGCGACAACATCAAACCCTCTGGCAAGAAAAGGGTTTATTGCACGGTCGACCTCTATAGAGCCTTTATGTGCAGCGTATTTTGTGTATCGCATTTGTAGCCTATCTAGCTGCATATAGGCCTAATTAGTGACTTTACGAATGATGTCACGCGGCGCAAGTTGCCAATCATATTGCACGAAATTAGAGTGATCACTCAGCAGTCATTAGGTGACGGAACGCATTCGCCGCTGCCGCAAGTAGGCCCTAAGTAAATTCAAGTAATATAATTTAGGTAAATAAAATAATGGTCTGGCTCCAGTTCCGTCTATCGTCTAGGAGTCTAACTTAAAGTCATCGAGCGACGACCGACGGTGCGATGCCATCGGCTAGGCGAGCGATTATAACCGCTCGCCCGTACCTTTGCAAGACGAGCGACCAAGGAGAGCGATCGATCGCACGCCTCAAATGAGAAACTCTGGTTGTACTCCGCTTAGATGTATGTAGGCTACACCAAAGTGCGGTTATGCAATTAGTACAATAAAGAATTACTTACTTACTTAACTCATGAATTATTTGTGTTATTTTTAATTCTGTTAATTAGCTTAACGTTTAGCTTAATTGATTTTAAACAGCAGACAAGTTATTGATATAGCTGATACTGTGGTACGCCCATGCAATCAAGCTTCATGAATATCAAACTTATACCCGCTGATTCGATTCGAGATTCGATTCGAATTCGAACCTTTACCCCCGATTCGATTCGAGATTCGATTCGACTGAAAATTTGCGATTCGCAGGTCCCTACTAATAAGCGAGTCCTTGGTCCCTTCTGGGCCTTCCTGTTGTGTCCCAGTATTACTGCATATTGTGTTTACTGATATCTGCTGTTTGTATCGAGAAAAATAATTAAATGGTTATGAAAATGAATGAAAATCTTCAGCTATGGAACACGGCCTAGGCCCAACCTATCAATTTGTGTGTTCATAAGGTAGTTCTCATGAAACGACCACTCGTGATCCCCCTACTGGACAGAAGGGCAAGACTACTATGACCTCAGTTCGGCGCACAATGACCTGCCTGAGCTTCTAACGATCACTAGCCCTCATACACAGCCCGATGAAGCGAACCAACCCCCCCCCCACCTCGTGATGTTAGAGACGACTAGTTACACCGCAACGTAAAAATGAAATGTCCAGTTCGTAGTAGGTATTGAAGAAGCTACGTACCTCAAGGCAACGACAAACGCTGCACTTCGACTATGAGAAAAGTGATTAACAATTTTAAAGAACGTCACGTGTAGGATGACAGATAGCGGATCTGTTCATCGCCAGACCTACAATAAAGCGCCTGTTAAGATCGTTCAAGTGTTCGTGCTTTTATAGAAATAGTACCAGGCGGTTAATTACAAGGTAATAAATTTTTCAAAAGCCATATTATCGCCGAGTAAGGAGCAATAAAGGCCCAAAGCAACCATTTTAGGCAAATTATGGCCGCCGGATAATTTCAGTTGTACGACATTAAATATTTACATTTGATTACATATCACAGCTTCTTCAGGGAGGCTCACCTTAGCAAAGTTGAATTAGCCACCTAGTGAGTGTAAATCTGCCCCAAAATTTTAATTTTTTTTATCTGACTGAACGTCGTGAACAGGCCCGCCAAGAGAGGGAAGTGGGGCGGAAAATGCCCAGGGGCCCGGCGATTTTTAGGGGCCCGTGTCGGGCCCGCAATCAACTTATGAAAAATATTATAATCAGTTATATAAAGTTTATGACTCATGCAGTCTTGTTGTCAAGACCTTAAACCTCAAGACCAAGACCAAGACCAAGACCTTGAAGCTCAAAATCTAGACCAAGACCAAGACTTTGAACCTCAAGACCAAGACCTTGAACCTCAAGACCAAGACCAAGACCTTGAACCTCAAGACCAAGACCAAGACCAAGACTTTGAAACTCAAGACCAAAACCGAGAAAAATACCCAAAAATCACAACCATATCCAGACTTCTATTCCTTACTAAAAAATTGTCAAGTCGGACTACTCGCTATTTTAATTAAAACATGAATCTTTTATTTTATTCAAACAAAACAACTCTAAATGCAGACTGCAGAGAATTCCGAATTCGTATTTGCAAAAGTCCTTCATGCGAAATGTTATTCCAAATGCCTGTTGCATTTTATAAAAACCAATCCGCTCAGAATTTTCTGACCAAGACGTGACCTGTGCCATGGGACCTCATAACAATTCTGCCATGTGAAAAATATGTTCTACAGTGCTGAATTCACTGGCACACAGAGCAGCTTTTCAAGTAGGCTACCGGATGTAAATGTACAAATTGTAAGTCTTTTTGAAATCATTCCATGGCAAATAACCGGAAGTCAAAATAAATGTCTAAAGCAACAGTAAAGCCTCACTCACAACGTGTAACTACTAAAGCAATTGAAGGGCTTGCCTCAATAACCAGGTATGTCGACATACCTGGTTTATGTGAAAAAGTATGCCAGCGTGCTTGGAATATTGTATCCTATATACCCTGCAAATTTGGTGCAAATCTGATTATTTTTGAATTGGCTTTTGGATAAACAAGTTTGTCGACATATGGTATTTAGCAGCCGGCAGCATTACTCCAGTGCAATAACCCGGTATGATAACAAAAATTGTCGTTTTTTCTTGTAATCTTTGTATTAAAACCAGTGCAATAATCAGGTTATTTGACATACCCGGTTATTGACTGTTACTTACTCTACAATTCACTGATTTTGCGTTATTTTTTCCTTACTGTAATGTAGCTATGACGACATACCTTTTTATTGTACGATTAATTTGCATTGTGTGCTAGTCACCATTTGGTGCAAGAATAAGGTATGTCGACTAACAGCAGGCGATGTTGGGTTATTGAGTGTCAATAACCAGGTATGAAGCAAAATGTCGTGAAAAAAAACATTAAAGTTATCTTTTGCATTGCATTATGTAACAATTTCGTGAAAGACAATAACAACTCAGACGGTGTTTCAAACAGCTTGTCGATATCTCGTAAAATGGCTTAGATACATCAGTTTGAAGTGTCAAATCTTTGAAGCCATTTTCCCAAAACTAAAAAAATCCGACATACCTGGTTATTGCTGCAAGCCCTTCAATTGTATTAGTAATTATTTGATTATTTTTAAAATCCTTGCGTTTTGTTAAATGACTGTTCATATTGTCAAAAGTCTTGGTCTTGGTCTTGCAAGACCAAGACTAAGACTTTGAGCCTCAAGACCAAGACCAAGACCAAGACTTTTGGTACCAAGACCAAGACCAAGACTTTTAAAAACGAACTCGAGTGCACTCGAGACCAAGACCTTGGTCTCGAGGACAACAAGACTGGACTTATGCCTATTTAAATATAATGTTACTGACACTTAGGCCCTAACTACAATTAAAAATTGAATAAAATCATAGTTGTATATATGATAGGCACAGTGCCTACTGTGCCTAGAGGATTAAACGGCCCTGTTGACACCAATGAGGTGCTGTAGTAGGCCTACGTTTGCCTTAAATCGACACCCATGAAGTGCCTTAGGGTGACGATTTCATATTGACACCCTGTAGAGAGCTGCATTATTTGGCTGGTAACGATTTCATTTCAGCACTCTACGGTGCGTCATGAGGTGCTTATGTCAAAACGATACCCTATGGAGTGTCATTGATGAATTGTATTTCTGTAAATCAGCACTGAGAGAAACTACGTGAGGTGTCGTTTTCGGGATGCGAGGCATGGTTGGTGCATTACGTACGGCTGTGGGTATTTTGACACCCGTGAGGTGACATTTTGCAGTGTGATTCCTCGATTTCTCGTTAACTTAACGACAATGGTAAAGAATATGTTCGTTAACGAAAATAAAATGAGTTCGTTAACGATGACTATAACTACAACGAAAATAACACTAACGAAAATTCATAGTTATTTTCGTTAAAAAAACTGAAAACTTGATTGATTGATTAAAAGTGCAATATCGACAAACATGAGAACGTGAAAGTGCACTACAACTTATAGCCTATGTTCGCCTCGGATGTCGGTGAATATGCAGCGTCGTGTATAATTCATGAAGTTGAATGCATTCATTCTTCAAAGCCTTTCAAAGCTCAGAGCAAACTATTTAACGCGCATTAATATCAGTGTGATTCTCGTTAACGACAACGGTAACGAAAATGTTTTCGTTACCGGAAACGAAAATAAAATGATTTCTTTAACGATAATTATAACTGTAACTAAAAAAATTATGCTAAGTATAAGTAAAATGAAAATCCATTACCTATTACTGTTACCACTAGCGTAAACTTGTCCAAAATATGGGGGGGATTTGGCTATTTTTTCTACACTTATTGCAGTGAATGTACAGTCCATCTCAATTATTGCGGGGGAGAACGTGCCCCGGCTCCCCCCAGAGTCTACGCCTATGACTGTAACTGTAGGCCTAACTAAAATAAAATCTGTAATGAGAATCACGCTACGTTTTTGGCTTATCGATTGACTGGGTGTCTATAATTAACATGGGTGCCTTCTTGGACTGACACCTCGTGGGATAAGTGATGAGTCATCGCCGTTCCCGACACCTCTTTGGATAGATGAGCATTTAAGGCTGGGATTTCGCAGTAGGAAAAAGGAGTCTGGAGGACGGTCTGAGATTCGGCCTCGAGCTTATGCATCGACCTACAGAAGTATCGACTAGCTGGAGAAAAGTATCGTCGACAGTTGCGATAGTTCTCTTGATGCTGAGTCGTGGTTGTGATAGTAATTGGTTGCGATACCTGTATATTGCGGAAGTCATAGGTTGCGATACCTGTAGGCAGTGATGGGCAATAATTAATTAAAAAGTTGCTAACTTTTATTTTAACTAACTTTTTTTTAGTTAAGGATGAAGTTTAATTATAAAATAGTTTAGTTTAGTTAAAAGCATAGTTTAACCAAAGATCGCACAAACCTGTGCGATCTTTGGTTTAACTAAAAAAATTAGTTGTTAACTATAAAGTTTAACTAAGAAAATCAGCAATACGCAATTATTTTTCAACGACATTAAAATAATATAACATTTGATTACATATCACAGTTTCTTCATGGAGGCACAGCTTGACAAACTCGAATTAGCCACCTATAGTGAAGAAGAAGGCTGAGATTGTTTTATTGATCACCATGTACCTCACTTCACCTTAATTTTACCATGCCTTACGTTTCTTAAGCATCCTTATCTGTTACCTAACTCTATCTAACCTAACCTTAACGCAATTAGGCGTACTAAATTATGCTAAGCAATCTGTCTCTGTAGATAGCAATATCTGCGCAGGCTGTCTCCAGAGGGTTAGGGTTTTCAGAGTTCACCCCCGCAGAAGAACAAAGCAGGTCCTGGTCACTAAGGCTTTGTCCTTGCCAGTCGTATTGCAGGGGTTGTTTTTGTTGCTCATACTGTTGCCTGTTTTGTTCATGTTGCCACGGTTGAATCCGCGCCTGTAGTTGTTCATGCCGCACGTGTTGTTGTCGCTGTTGTTGTTGTTGTTGTCTCGGCGTTATTAGCTGTTGTTGCGGCCGTTGTTCATAAGGCTGTTGTCTCATTTTGCGACGCGGTTGTCGTTGTTGCTGCCAACCTTGTTCTCGTTCTTGTTGTTCGTACAATTGTTGTTCCTGGTTGAAATGATGTTGCATCTGTTGTTCCTGTTGCCATCGTTGCTGACAGCGGAACGTTACAAGCTTCCGGTAGAAGTTGTGCAAGAAGGTTCCGCTGAAGGCCAAGACCGGAAATGGCTTGGGCGCCGGAAGTAGAAGGATCTGGTTGACGTAGATCGCCATCTGCAGGCAGCACTGAAACTGGGCGAAGGCATGCACGACCGAGCAGTCAAAAGTCCGTGACGAGATCTCGTTTGGCGTCTCGCAGAGTCCCTCAAGCGAGACTTCGTGGATGCGATCTCCCCTCGCGTTTCCAAGGATTCCCGCTCTTCGGAAGCAGACGAGAAGGGTCTCCAGGTGGAGACTGTCAACGGCTGGACTGGATTTCCTCATCCAGAAAACGACGGTCGCAATCAGTAGGTGTGTCTGCGGTTCGAAGTCAGCCAACTGTGACCAAGTAACTCCGAGAGCTTCCATCAGAACCGACATCCGTTCGTGTTCAGTCATGCGTGGAATTTCTTCCAGGGATGGGACGCGACCGCCGCTGTCCAGGTGCACCAGTGCGTGAACTCGCTCGCATTTCAGCTGAAGGTTCTGGTCACGGTCGTGCTCTTCGATGAAGGATCTTCCAAGCTGCGGAGCGGATTCATCCCAGAGAAGCAGAACGCTGTACAAGAACCGACGAAGAGTGACCGAGCACTGATATGGACTCGGTTGACTGGTCAGCGAAACCTGTGTCGGAAGAATGACGCGACGAAGGACGATTGCGTCGAGAGCATGGACTGGTATCCGGCCACTCCTAATTCCGACCATGAACCAGTCCGGAAGTCGTCTGCCGGCGAAGGAGTCCAGAGGAGTGCCACCATCGGATTTGGTTGTGTCCGAAAAGTGACCTTCGACCTCGCACGTCAGATCGGTATAAGCCATCATCGATGTTCGAATGGCTGACTCAAGATCTGGCCGCTCTTCTGCCGAGTAGAGACTCAGAATCGTCTCCAGGGCGTCCTCGAAAGATAACCTAGACCCCAGCCATCCAAGAACCCCGACTGACCTGTCGTTAACGCCATCCGCTTGAATACGACCGCATGCCAGCGGTAGTTGGACTGCGCGGAAGAATTTCGCAAATAGTTCTCTGTCCGCCCTGTCGTTGCCTAGCAACGTCGCCCATAAGGGCAGAATACGCGGGTCACTGGACCCAGTCTCGCCAAGAACTGCACCGACCTGGTAAATCTTCACGGTGGCGATTGGACACTTCCCGATATCGGCCTCTTTCACGAATTCCTGAATGTTCATGAAGTCCACAAGAACAACTCCCTCCGGAAGGTTGTATATAAGGAAGTCCATATCCATCGTAAGGATGGGACACTTCCACCGGATCGCCAGTGCTGCCGCCTGGTGGTCAGCATCGAAATTGCACGTCACGTGGTCGATACCCATGCTCTCGACGACGTCTCGAAAAGTCTCGTATGACATCACCGGCAAGACCATTCCGATTTTTCCCTGTGATATTTTATCCGCAGTGCGAATACGGTCCGATGATCTCTTCAAAATCGTTGCAAGTTTCTGCGTGTCGTAGGCACCGTCGTATATGACGTATGGGACTACGTCACGGTGACGTAGGGCCGTGAAGAAGTCCTTACACACCTGTGCGAATCTGTCGTAGTCTCCTCCGAAATAGTGGACGTTGGGTTGGAAGGCGTTGAAGAGTTTGTGGCAGACATTGTGCCCATCGATGATCAGCCGGGTGGCACGAAGATCGTAGTCTCGTAGAATGAAACTACCGTGTTTCCTGATGAAATTGTTCAGTCCAGGAATACCCATGGCCAAATGTAACCCTACACGTTTTCTTTAGCGATCGTATAGACTGGACACTGATCATTTTTCACTGAATTGATCGAGTTAGATCCTTCCTGCCCGTTTGAATGGATGACACGTCATTAAAGGTCCCCGGTCTGGGTTATATAGAGCGACCGTATGGCCTAGACCCTGATAATTTCTCAATCAATCGATAAGGTTAGATCCTACACCACCGTCACCTGTTCAAAGAAGTGCCACGGCAAACAAGGCCCCGTGTACTGCCAATGTACTTTGTTGATTTATGATAGTCCGAATCAAGGTCTGCTGAGCTCTGAGTTCAATACAACACATAGCCAGGTGGGGGGGGGTCCATAGAGTAGTGGTAACATCACTGGCGTGAAGAGCAAGAGGTAGCGGGATCGCTTCCCGCAACCTCCTCAAATTTAGGTCCACTCAGCCTTTCATTCGCGAGATGGCGCGTTTGATAAAATGAGATGTAGGACGTGATGGGCGCCTTGCATGGCTGCCGTGTACAGTTAAATTCGACTCCTGTAATAACTTGTGATCATCCGTTCATACTGATTTGCAATCATACCGCGTTATTGTCAGTTTGAAGATATTAAAACGAAGATCATTATTATTATTATTAGGTTCTCATTCGAATACTACATGTTGAGACTCGTGCCCGAAGTCGTGATCGTCAACTACAAATTTCTAAAGCGTTCCTCGAAGGCCAAGCGTATTGGGCACCAGATTATTCACGAGCGCTGCGTCCAGTCAGAGCGTTAAAAACCATTCTCCAGAGAAGTCAGTGAAAGATCCGAGTCCGATTGAAAGAGTTCTCAACTCAGGTCTCCAAATTCTGAGTACAGTAAGCCTATATAAAATAGTTCAGAGCGAATTCTTACAGTATAGTTCTCAATGTAATGTTGTAAGCCATTATTCTGTGTGAGACAAAAGAGGATCGTCAAGTTCTCAGTGTAATTCCACGCGTCCAGAATTCACATTATAACTACAATATCTTAGGAACTGTAGGCCAACGTCCTGTTACAAAATAGCCCTAAGATTCGACTTAACAATGATAGGCCTACACAGGATCTGAACCGCGTATACACGGCACACTAAACGATTCTCCCATGACACTAAACGAAAGCGACTTACTCATATCAGATAGGTACACCGTCTAATCCATATGACATATTCCCTTTTAAGAGCAATTTTATCGAAGGGCCCAAGATGATGCAAGATCACATGAGCTTAGAGTACGCCTTCAATATTGCGTTTATTAATAATCATCGAGTAAAACACGGGCGTGGAGAGAGGTTTCGATTTTCCAGAACCTGGCAATTAGCCAAATCTCGTCCAAAACTGATTGCGATTGGTTCCCGTGATTTGTTCGGGAAAATCTATTTCTAAAATTAGAACAGTCGCGTCGTTAACATTAATTTTGCAGCCTGTCAACCAGTCTTGTTGTCAAGACCTTAAACCTCAAGACCAAGACCAAGACCAAGACCTTGAACCTCAAGACCAAGACCAAGACCAAGACCTTGAGCCTCAAGACCAAGACCAAGACCAAGACCTTGAACCTCAAGACCAAGACCAAGACCAAGACCTTGAACCTCAAGACCAAGACCGAGACCAAGACCCAATAAATCACAGTCGTATCCAGACTTCTATTCCTTACTAAAAATTGTCCAGTCGGACTACTCGTTATTTTAATGAAAACATGAGTTTTTTTCTTTTATTCAAGTCTAAATGGAGACTGCAGAGAATTCCGAATTCGTATTTACAAAAGTCCTTCATGCGAAATGTTATTCCAAATGCCTGTTGAATTTTATAAAAACCAATTTGCTCAGAATTTTCTGACCAAGACGTGACCTGTGGGGCCTCATAAAAATTCTGCCATGTGAAAAAACACGGTCTACAAGTGCTGAAACCGCTAGCACACAAAGCAGCTTTTCAAGAACCGGATGTAAATGTACAAATTAATCATGAGTCTGTTTTGAAATCATTCCATAATTAAATAACCGGAAGTCAAAATAATTGTCCAAAACAACAGTGAAGCCTCATTCACACCGTGTAGGCCCTAAATACTAAAGCAATAACTGTATGAGTAATTATTGGATACATTTTTAAAATTCTTGCCGTTTGTTAAAATTAATGACTGTTCATTTTGACAAAAGTCTTGGTCTTGGTCTTGCAAAACCAAGACCAAGACTTTGAACCTCAAGACCAAGACCAAGACCAAGACCTTGAACCTCAAGACCAAGACCAAGACCAAGACCTTGAACCTCAAGACCAAGACCAAGACCAAGACTTTTAAAAACGAACTCGAGTGCACTCGAGACCAAGACCTTGGTCTCGAGGACAACAAGACTGCTGTCAACACATGTTTAGCTCTCATTAGGAAACTGCATTAAAGGGTTTTAACGCTGTGATGTTTACCGTCACAGAGGAAGTGTTCAGACACTGGATAATGGGGGACGGCAACGCTAATCATCTCTGTAATGAAACAGCGTCGTTGAAGAAAAGTAGGCTGCCCACCAAATCGCTGGATGTATCTCCGCCACTGCCGTTTCTAGGTGGTGCCAGTCCTAAGACTCGATAATGGAGGACGGTGACGCTAATTACTGTAACTTAAAATCGAAGTCAACGGTCCTTGCAGCCATGAGATGTTTATATGTATATAATACTTACGTGCATGTACGTACGTACGTATTTACAGGGTGAGAATTGTCGGGGGGTTGGGGGGTTCAACCCCCCTAGTCTTTCTTAGAACCCCATAGTAAAGTCTTCATGTCACACCCAAACTCCACATGAATCAAGGTCCAACCCCCAGTCTATTTTCTACAATTCTCATACTGCGTATTTATGTATATATGTATGCATATATGTCTATATGTATTTATGTATGTATGTATGTATGTATGTATGTATGTATGTATGTATGTATGTATGTATGTATGTGTGTATGTATGTATGTGTGTAAGACTCTGATGGTATGGACATGTAGAGAGAATGCCAGTTAACCGAATCCCACACAGTGCACTACATGCAAGATTCAAAGGGAAAAGACACAAAGGCAGACCACGATTACGCTGAATAGATAATATAAATGAGGACATAACATCACGTTTGCTAACACTAAGGAGCAGTAGACTTAACAAATGACAGCGGACAATGGAGATCATTTATTCCTACCCATCGCCGCCAAATGGCTGGCGTCAGGCACTGATGATGATGATGATGTATGTAGGTAATCTAAGATATATATATGTATTTTGTATATGAGCATGTATGGGCGTATGTATGTATGTATATATGTACAAGGTACATACATACATACCAGCAGACATGCACTTTGTACATATGTATGCATGCATGTATGTTTTTGTACCTACCTGTGTATGCATGTATCTACGTAGTATGGATATATGTATCTATGTGTATATATATGTTTGTGCTCATGTTTGTATGTATATGTGTATGTATATCTGTATGCATGTGTGTCTGCATGTATGTAAGTATATATATATGTATGCGTGTACCTACTACCTACGTACTTATGTATGTATGGATCTCTTGGGATAAATTAACGTGGTAATCATCGTCCTATCCAAGATATATAAGGTGCCTTTGTGGGCAATCAGATGCCGAGAAATAAGTGCCACCACAAGAACAGACGCACACACACACACACACACACACACACACACACACACACACACACACACACACACACACACACACACACACACACACGACGGGCACACCGGTTGCACGTATGTATGTATTTATTTATGTGTGTATGTCTGTATGCATGTATGTCTGTATGCATGCATATGTATGTATGTATGTACAAATGTATTGCCGGTCTTTGGACTAAATTATTCCATCTATATTGTTCCGCCTGGAACAGTGTCGTTCCAGCTCATGTTCCACTAGTCTGATCCTATAAGCTTATGGTTTATCGTGCGGACTCTCCCAGTCCATAGGGAGTCAATCCGATTCGCATATAAGACGCGAACTCCTACGCGTATTTAAGTATTCCTGTAATGATTAAGCTCTTCTATCTAATGACCGAGCATCAATCGAGGGCGCTGAGCAACTGAGCATGAAGGACTTGCTCAAGCTGGGTCCATACAGAGTGACCGTCTCAAGGGAAGAGAATCGAACCCGAACACAACGGCGCCTTTGCCCTTGTACTATCTCGGTCTCGGTTCGCCAGTGACTGACGACTATTCTATTTTATTGTGGATTTGAACTGTCAGTTTGGGAGCACATGGAGGCGCTACATAATCTTCAATTTAGATTACGCAGTATAAGTCAAAGGTTAAAACCAATCCACTATTATGTGTCTGTAAATATATATAGGCTAATATATATATATATATATAGTACATATATTTTAATACATATGTCTTGTGTCTTGTGCTGTCGGCTCTAGGAGCCCTAGCGATCGCCATGACACACAGTTTCCTTTGCCG
The DNA here is from genome assembly GCA_963556255.1 of Allolobophora icterica. NCBI lineage: Eukaryota > Metazoa > Annelida > Clitellata > Crassiclitellata > Lumbricidae > Allolobophora > Allolobophora icterica. Next base: position 6,530,973 of record OY744616.1, read on the forward strand.
TCTTGCTACTTCCCCAGTAGCCCTTGAGTCGCGCTCCGGCCTGGGAGTCCCACCATCAGCGCTCCGGCCTGGGAGTCCCACCATCAGCGACCATCGGCGTGGTTTAGTGTGTCTCATGACGATTTTCTTGGCATGTTAACAGGGGTGGTTTGCCATTGCCTTCCCCTGGTTTTGCCTGCCGTGCCCGTTCGTTCCCCTTCCTTTGGAAGGGTACCAACAGTTCCCCTTCCTTTGGAAGGGTACCAACAGTCCGCACCACGTGAAGGTGGGCACGGAGGACTTTGGTTCACCAGCCCAGGTCGGATCCGAGTCTACGATCATGAGAGACGTCGGTCAGGTCGCCTCCCTGCTTTACTCTGCAACAGAGTGACTGGTGAACCTGGTGAACCTATATTTATTGTACATATGTACTATATAATATATATTTATATATATATTATATACTACACTATATAATATATATATATATATAGTATATTATGTTTGTACACATGATTATAATATTATGACTCCAAACTGCATGAAATAGTAAAATAAAACACAATGCGTAGATATAAGCCGTGTAAAGAAGTGTAATAATTTGACAATAGATGTTTAGTAAATCTTTGAAATGCTATGCAATGGCTGGGAGACAAGCTTAGACAACGGCGATATTATCAACTCAACAGGCAGCGCAAAAATAGTTCACATGTGCGCCGCCTGAACATGCGCTAGAGTTACGTCACAACCAGACTAATTAATGGTGTAATTAATTAAGTAGGTTAATTATGCGTGTATGTACAGTTTATCGATGCATGTATGAAAATATTTTTTTGAATTGTTCGATAAAGCGCTTAGAAACAATAAAGATTCATTGCAGCAAAACACGAACACTCATCATGACAACAGCGACAAACACGATGATGATGATGTTGTTGTTGATGATGAGGATGAGGTTGATGACGACGACGATGATGATAAGTATGCTAAGGTACAGTATAAAAGTATATAATGCCACATTGAGAATTGAAGAAAATATGTAAGTATGTATTTAGCCTATCTATGCATTCATGCTTGTTTGTATGCATGCATGCATGCATGTTGTATGTATGTATGTATGTATGTATGTATGTATGTATGTATGTATGTATGTATGTATGTATGTATGTATGTATGTATGTATGTATGTATGTATGTATGTATGTATGTATGTATGTATGTATGTATGTATGTATGTATGTATGTATGTATGTATGTATGTATGTGTGTATGCACGTATGATTGTATGTATGTATGTATGTATATATGTGTGTATGTGTGTATGTATGTATATATGTATGTATGTATTGTATATGTATGTGCGTAGGTATGTACATAACGTCGTCTTGTGATTGGCGCAGTGATATCGAGGTTCATTCTCTGCATGGTCCTTAGTCCTCTGCATGGTCCTTAGTCCTCTGCATGGTCCTTTGTCCTCTGCATGGTTCTTAGTCCTCTGCATGGTCCTTAGTCCTCTGCATGGTCCTTAGACCTCTGCATGATCCTTAGTCCTCTGCATGGTCCTTTGTCCTCTGCATGGTCCTTTGTCCTCTGCATGGTCCTTAGTCCTCTGCATGGTCCTTAATCCTCTGCATTGTCCTTAGACCTCGTCCACATTACGCCCTTATCGTCGTCAGGTCCCGACTGACTTGTGACACAGTCCTTCTGCTGCTGAAGCCTCTGTTACTACGGCGACCGCACAGCAGTTTCCGCAGCTCCGACCTGAAGATGCGGCCCGTGCAGAGATAGATGATGATGTTGCAGGCGAAGTGGGACATCCCGAACTCCTGTATGATGACCTTAGCCATCCAGTAGTCAAAGTACGTCTGCCACGTTCTGTCGGTCAGGACCTCCGTGTCGGCCATCGACGTATTTCCAGCTGGGAAGCTGTTGTAGAGTACGTAGGATACGGTGACCGGAAGTGTCGTAAATATCAGGTAGAACGATACAACGAGGAGCATGATGGTGGTCGCTGAAGGTGCTGCGGATTTCGGTCTCGACTTCCCGGAGCGAATTATGGAACTCGTCAGCTCGCGTTCTCTGGCCGTAACCTTTCGCTGCTCGGCGATGACCAGCGAGTTGAAGACAAAGATCATGAGTGGGGAGACAAGGAAGATCAGGGTTTCCGCCGTCCAGGAGTAGACATCCCAGAAGGACGCTGAGTATCCGGGTATTGTAGTCAGGACCTCCGTGCGCAGCTCGCAGGTGTTGTGCGTACCGGAGGAGTGGCTCCAGAAGTACGCCTGGATCGAGTTCAATAGAAGACTGAACGCCATCATCGACAGAATAATGTGGTACGCGCGCGACGTGGTGCAGAAGACGTCCTTCTTGAACGGGTGGCAAATGGAAATGTAGCGCTCGACGGTGAAGGCGAGCACGAGGAGTGGACTGAGGTGCTGGGCAGCGAGGAAGAACATCGGGAACAGCTCGCAGACTCCAGGGTAGGACAACCAGTCGATGGCACGCCAAGTGAACTGCAGTTCGAAGCAGACATGGAGCGTGAGGAAGAGTAGGTCGGTCATCGCCAGCGCGGCCAGGTAGCAGCCGGAGGAGTGGCGCATTCGAGGCCGAATCCAGATAAGGAACGACACAAGGTTACCGGGGAAGCCGACGACGTAGAGCGCAGGAGTGACGTACTTGTTGATGGCGGTGATGGATGGACGATAGATGGCGTACATCTCGTCCAGAGTGAAGCGACCAACTCTGACGTCATCAAAGCTTGTGGTGGTGTTGCCTCCGAAGTTCCGGTACGAACGATTGAATATATCGTCCATTGTTGACATCTGATTCAACTGACTGTTCCAATTAGAAGTTTCCGAAGAGTTGATCAGCATAGTCGTGTTTTTCCTCGCGTCCAGCGTACTGACTAACGTATTAACTGACTATTGAGCTCGTATTAATTAATTACGTACTGATTAGGTATTAACTAACGTATCAATGATCGTGGAAACGTAACGGGTTATTGTATACTGAACCACGTGAATGTAAGAACGATAGGAGACGACTATGTTCCTGATTACTTCTGACGTAGGAACAGCAACAGTCGATTATGTTCCTGATTACATCTGACTTAGGAAAAGCAGCAGTCAATTAAGTTCTTTATTACTTATGGCGTTGGAGCAGTAACAGTCGATTATGTTCCTGATTACATCTGATGTAGGAACAGTAACAGTCGATATGTTCCTGATTACGTCTCAGCAGCAGTCAATTAAGTGTTCTTTATTACATCTGACGTAGAAACAGCACAGTCGATTATGTTCCTGATTACGTATGACTTAGGAACAGTAACATCGGATTATGTTCCTGATTGTGTCTGACGTAGGAACGATAGCAGACGACACCGTTCCTGACTGAACTCAATGTAAAAACACACGATGTTATCGTCTCTGCTTTGATGTCTGATGCAGTCTCAGGTGGCTTGGTTTTCTTTGTTCTGTTTAGTTCAAAGTGGTTCCAGGCAATCAGACACTGCAGCATCTATTTATAAAACCCTTCCAGTTCGTCAGGATATTGTCTAAAACGAAAAAGCAATTCGGATAATCGCTATATGAGCCGCAAGATAATAATTAGTTTTTTTAATCTTTAAATCTAAACTTAGACAACTTACGGCAAGGGATGTGGTTACTGCAGGATGTTACTTAATAATAATAATAATGATGATGATGATGATGATGATGATGATGATGATGATGATGATGATGATGATGATGATGATGATGATGATGATGATAATCTTATTTATTAATTCAAACTGACAAGTACGCAGTAAGATTACATTGAAACACGACAGTACAATCAAGATCTTAATTAAACACACGTTTTGGCAGCCATACAAGGCGCTCGCTCTAGAGGGGGGTTTACGGATATTCCTGGCCATGAGTGTTACCATTCATCTACCCCCTTGCTACACAAAGGGTTTAAATCCAATCTAATCTAATCTGATGATTTCCGTAGAGCCGTTGTCATAATGTTGAAGATATCAGTCCATGGCTGCTTCAGGTAAAATCCTAATCGGAAGTCATATTCCATTGGAGAAGCTAGGTTGATATATTCGATAGTTAATAGAAACGAGAAGTAGGCCATGGTTGGAAGGAGAGTTTAAGGAGACATGAAGGTTTGGGTGATAGGCACAGCTTGCCGTTGTAACTATGTATGTATGTATGTATGTATGTATGTATGTATGTATGTATGTATGTATGTATGTATGTATGTATGTATGTATGTATGTATGTATGTATGTATGTATGTATGTATGTATGTATGTATGTATGTATGTATGTATATACATGTATGTATGTATGCATATACGTTAGTATGCATGTGTGTGTGTGTGTGCGTGCGTGCGTGCGTGCGTGCGTGCGTGCGTGTGTGTGTGTGTGTATATAAGAGACTGTCAACCACTGAAGATATGCAATGCTGGATTAAGGTTTCCATGAATTTGTCTTCTTCCAGTGGACGATCCGATTGGTACAGATTATTCCTCGCTGACGATACCATTTCTGCTTTTATTTGACCTCTGCCCAAAGGCCCACATATCTTCCATTCCAACCGTAAATCACAGAGCGATCAGGAGATATTTCTCAGCAAAAACAATCGATTTGTTTTCGTCTCTACCGAATCTTCAATAACGACAATTCTGTCTTAGCTGCCTGGAATCGATCAACGAGATTCGAAACTAAGGCAATTGTTTACTTAACCGAACTGAAGCTGAGAAGAGGAAGAAATCATATTGTAAGATGAAGAAATCGTCTTGTAAGATGAAAAAATCGTCGTGTAAGATGAAGAAATCGTCGTACAAGATGAAGAAATCATCGTGTAGGATGAAGATATCGTCTTGTAAGATGAAGAAATCGTCTTGTAAGATGAAGAAATCGTCTTGTAATCTTGTAAGATGAAGAAATCGTCGTACAAGATGAAGAAATCATCGTGTAGGATTAAGATATCGTCTTGTAAGATGAAGAAATCGTCTTGTAAGATGAATAAATCGTCTTGTAAGATTAAGATATCGTCTTGTAAGACGAAGATATCGTCTTGTAAGATGAAGAAATCGTCTTGTAAGATGAAGAAATCGTCTTGTAAGATGAAGAAATCGTCTTGTAAGATGAAGAAATCGTCGTACAAGATGAAGAAATCATCGTGTAAGATGAAGATATCGTCTTGTAAGATGAAGAAATCGTCTTGTAAGATGAATAAATCGTCTTGTAAGATTAAGATATCGTCTTGTAAGACGAAGAAATCGTCTTGTAAGATGAAGAAATCGTCTTGTAGCACGAATGAATCGTCCTTGTAAGAGAAGCGACCGGCCAGAAAAGCCTTTGGTTCCTGGTTTCAGTTGGCATTCTGCTCTGAACGCCATCTCTCTCTCTTGTCTCATTAACAACCGGATTCGATTCTTCCTCTGACCATATCTGACAACCCCTCAGACACGACGCAGCACTCTTTAAGAAGCAGGTGTCCTGCGCTCAGATTTAGAGTAGCGCTTTAGAAATTTAGTGTTTACGATTACGATTACGGATCGTTGTTGTCCGACGTGTTTCACCGGTACTTGAGTTCACGATAATAACAATGGACCGAGCAATAACAATAACACTAATAACAATGGATCGAAAGATTTCAAACGAATAAACGTACAATTCTTTGACCTTTTCCTCAGACAAACCAAGCAGAGAATCGCAATCGCAAACTGCAAACCTCGAAGGCGCTACATAATAGCTAAGCAGGGCACAAACTTATTTACGAGCGCTGCGTCATGTCAAAGGGATTGTCCAGAGAAGGGCGATATGGGTGCAACAACTGATACGCCGCGTAATTCACCCAAACGCTGTACACTTGTTAATGATCTGTTTTCTTAGATCAACAAAACGATCCTAAACGAATACCCACAGGAACTATTAGAGACATTCACTCGCATATTCACCTGTTATCAGATCAACGAACTACGAAAACGAAAACACCCAACGAAGTATGAGAAATCTGCTCGCGTGCTCAAGCACCGCGAGTGATCAACGCCACATGCGTGGAATACATGACGTGGGAGAGCCTTAAGCGATTCGCCAATAACACTTGTTATGACAGCTTCGTTAACTAAGCGTGAAACGACCATTAGTAACTATGACAACAAGACCGGTGCTTGTTCAGTCATAAGGAACCGGACGATGTGTTCTATTGCAAAGAAACGCATGCAAGGGATCTAACGTCTAACCCAAGACATACTGGACCAGTCCAATCCATTTCAATCCAATCTATCTAATCTGAGGATCGGAGAGGGGATAGATGAATGGTAACACTCTGGCCTGACGAGCACTAGATTGTGAAAATTAGCGGTTCGATACCCGTGAGTCCCCTATAGGTCGACTCAGCCTTCCACTCCCTAGGGGCAACAGTAAAATATATATATATATATATATATATATATGTGGCGTTCGCCGCCCGGACGCCTGCCCTGCAGCGCCGGGCGGGTTCCTGTGATGACTCCAGCCCACTACCCGTCTGGAGCCACCCGAGTCACTGCCTTGCCTATTGTCACCGTCAAATGGCTTATCTCTGTCCATAGTGGCCATTCCTGTCAGAGGAGGTTCAGGGTTTACCGTCTTACTAAGAGAGGCTACACTGTAGAGCTCGGTCTCGGCATCAGACTCTGCCACTTCCGCGGTCACCGGGTGGGTAACGTCCTGAGGATGGCCGTCCTTCAGAACAGGGTTCGATCTTTTACCTGCAGCAGTCTTTGCCTTTCTGTGTACCTTCCTAGTTACGGGCTTCCTCTTCCTCTCTACTTGGTCTGAACTTTGACGGACCATTCTGCACCTCGTGACTCTTGAACTATCGCCGTTATCATGGAACACCAAACGTTCTCTAAGTTCAGGGAACAAGAAGTACTTATGACGAGTCTCTGCGTCATGTAATAGAAGACACGTATCCATCGGGCAACGCGTCTTCTTACTGTCACGTATCTCTAGCTGTGTTTCCGTGTGCGGCATACCGGCCTCACAATAATGAATTCTGCTTCGAAAGATAATGGGTCTCTATGGCACTCTGATAGTGAAGGTCCTCTCTCTATAACCTTCGCTATCTACACACACAGACCTTTGTTCTGACCTACGCACGAGGGGGCCCAACCTCGCACTTCAATCAGTCCTCAGAGCTGTGTGTTGCGACAAGCAAATATGTTCTATCTGGATACCCGACTACCCGGACTTTCTCGTATCGTTTACTCTTGGTCTGCGTTAATGTCCCTTTTACCTGGGACTCTCGTACACTTCACCTTGGGACTAACCGTACTTCGGCTATGAAACCGCGGACGTGTCTCTTTCGGACCTGGGTACCCGAATACCCGACCCGAATATCTTGGTCTGATCTCTTTCCGGTTTACACAACCTTTTGTCCTCCCACTATTCAGAATTAGTCTGTCTCGAGACCTGAGCAGCAGAGTGGGCCCTTACTCCACTAGCCGTATCTCTTGAACCTGACTCTCTGAATAAAATAGAGAACGTAACAGTTGTGTCTTTTTCCGGGAGCTCACAGACTCGTAGGCTTCGTTTCTCGGTACTCACACTCGATTCTGCTAACGGTATCTGTGGGTAACTTTACCCCGTTATTGCACACAGACCTGTGTAGCTTCCCACCGTGGGAACTTTCCCGAACACTGGAACAGACAACGGTCGGATCGTCCGGTTGGTCTCCCGGACGGATATTTGCCGGTAAACCGCGAGAGTAACTATGACGCGTAAAGCAGCCAAACCCGGATACCGCGTATTTAGATTCACGGGTTGTTCCCCGATGTTATCGAACAGTTTCAACAAGATCGTCCCGGTACTTCACCGGACGTCACCAGCGTAATGTTTCTCCGCACTTTACCGATACAGACCTGTGTTTTCTATATCTCTGACGATCGGTCTCTCTCCGAGGTTTACTCGGCCTGTTAAACTTCCACAATCGGGTTTCAGACCGGCTCGCGATCTAACGGCAGGGTGGGCCCCGAACCTGTCGAATCGGCGGTCAATCCAATACCCAAGAGTGATTAGTTTTTGCTGTAACTCGGGATCGCACTGCTCAGCTTTTATGGACGATACTTTAACTGAGTTATCACCACCGGGTCTTTGCCCGTGTATCTCGGACGGTCAACTGCGGGGCCTTTCCGCGTGTCTCTCAGACGGTCACCACCTGGGACTCTGCCAGAGTATCTCTGACGAGTACCACCGGGTCCTTGCCCGTGTATTTCTAACGGTCAACAGCGGGGCCTTTCCGCGTGTATCTCTGACGGGTACCACCGGGTCTTTGCCCGCGTATCTCTAACGGGAACCACCGGGTCTTTCCCCGAGCTATACTCAGCCCGCAAACTACCAACAATCGAGATTCAGACCTTTTCGCGATCTAACGGCAGGGTGGGCCCCAAACCTGTCGGATCGGCGGACTCAATCCTTCACCCGAGAGCGATCGATTCGGCTGTAACCCGGGATCGCACAGATTAGCCTTTTCTCGGACGCCCTCTCGTCCGTAAATTATATTTGTAACTTGCCCGAAACCTGGAACTCGCTTTATCACTCGCCGTATACTACCACACGGAGTGCAGTATTAATCGCTAACTAACGACACTAAAGAACCGTATCGCTGTATATGCAGAGTGCAGTAACGCCACCCTACGATATAAGCAATGCACCGTGTGGCAGCCTCTATGCATCTATCTGCATGCTATGGTCTCGCACGTAAAATATATTCGGGCCTCCATACTTATATACTAGCCCATATACACCGTTTCAAATACGGGTGTCTAAAATATAGAAATCTAACTATTATACTAAGCGTCGCCCTAGCTCTAGGAATTAAATATTAGACCGGAAGGCGTCTAATATTATTCTAAATAATAATTTGAATCGCTTAAATGGCAAAAACAAGCTAAAACTTAAATATTGGCTATTATTATATCACGCTAGCGCTACCATTTACGCATCGGCCGCTGATGCCCTACGATGCGTTACTTCGCCCAATAACGCGTCAACAACAGCTAATATTATATCAAAACCTACATTCGAGCCTTGTGGGCTGTCCGCCACATATATACATATATTCGTTTAATATCAATTGGAACTGACCAAACACGTGGGAAGAAATGTTGTGATAATAATATAATGTAAAGATGTTAACAAGTGCCTTACAGACTGCCAAGACGTGTGTTAATTAAGATCTTGATAATTGTACCGTCATGTTTCAATTGTTTCAATGTAACTTACTGCGGTTAGTCAGTGAACCTGTCAATAAACACGAATATGATAAAATCTAATATAATCCAATGGCTTATATAGCGCTGTTGTAATGATACCAAAGCCTTCATTCGATGGTCGCTTCAAGTAGAATTGCAAACACAAATCAGAACCCAGTGAAGACGCCATTTTGGAGTCCCTTTGTAGCAGAGAAACAAAGAAGCCAGGCTACGGTGAATATGGACGTCAACAGAGAGAAGTCTTAAGCTTAAGTCTGAACGACATCAAAGAACTGACTAAAGGAACTGAAATGGGTAGTAAATTCCAGTAAGAGAAGGGATAGGTGAATGGTAATACTGCTGCTCGAAAGAACATAATATCATGAAAGACGCGGTTCGATACCCATAGGCTGCATATAAGTAGACTCAGCCTTCCACTCCCTAGGGGGCAGCTGTAAAATGAGTGGGCGCCTAACAGGCTGCCAAGACGTGTTTTCTATAAGATCTTTATAATTGTACCGTCAAATGTTTCAATGTTACTTACTGCGGTTTGTCAGTGAGCTCGTCAATAAACACGAATATTATTATACAGTGTTTATATGAAATCGGCGACGTCTCAGTTCTTGCATCCATATGACCCTCACCCACTATCACCTGCCTCAAGCTCCTCTATCTATCACCCCTCAGGTTTGTTTATTCGACCACAAGGTTGGTGTAAAACCAATAGCCTTTGGCAGAAGAAGGTATACCGCGATTGAGGAACGGCGACGTATCGCACGTTTTGAATCACACCACACGTATACAGTAGGCCTATGCACGCTCGTAGAAGTCAGTCCTTAGAAAGGACAATAGCCTTAGAACAACAATAGCATCGCCGCAAAACAACAATAGCATAGCCGCAAACAATCAGATGTCGTCGTAGTTCACGTCCCACAAGAAAGATTATCTCCACGTCGTGTTGAGATCATGTGAAAAGCTTTGGACGCTGTTCAACAAACACAAATCCACCGAAACATAGAACTGTGTGCATAGCAGATTCCTCTGCCACCTGAAACTTGTCGGACCGTATTGAACGAGGTTGATAATGCGCTCGCTGTATACACGGCGGCGCAGAGGAAAAACATTCGAGACGGCGTTTGCTTGCTTTGTTGAGCGCGTGATCAGACCAAGAGATTCATCGAGACGCTAAACAAATTGGCCGTTAAAATCACAGGCCGATAATTCCAGATTTGCAACAGCTATTGTCAATATAATGTGCTAACAACAGTTTGGGATACAATAAAGGTGATAATCTTTTTCTCTGTTTCTGTCTCTGTATCTCTTCTCTTCTCTGTCTGTCTCTGTCTCTGTCTGTCTCTCTCTGTAGGGGAATTTCGTGAACGTTGTCGTATCCACGATATGGTAGCCACATGCATTCCTGTCCAAACAGGATATGGTTTATATTATTTTGAGCAATCAAGAAAACTTCCCCGGCTCAGAATAATATATGTCTTACTGAAGGCTCGATTCACTACGCATCTTGGTGGTCTTGACTGTAGGTATCTATATATCTGATATGTCCTACGAACTATACGAACCATTTATTATCTGATCTGCAGTACTACGAACTATCTGATCTATCCTACGAACTATTTGGTCTGTCCTATGAACTCACCAAAACTTCACCATTTGCTATCTCTTCCACAAGTCTTTGACTCAAAACTGCAGACGCCCCTTTTCCAAAAACTCAATCCCATATTCCTCCTCTTGCCTCTACCTGTCTCGTCGCTTCAATTCTAAACACCATCCACCTTAGCGGAATGACTATCTGCAGCCTGAATCTAGATCTGGAACCGCTCTAAGTCTGGCCTGCCAATTGATTTTGCTTTGACTGAGCGCCTATGACTGAGTTGGTTCCCGCGACTTGGCTTTTTTGGGCGATGAAGAAATCCAGAGATATCGATTACGATAAGTCTTTGCTCGCTCTACGGCTGCAATCCACATCTAAAAATCAACTGTTACTCCCAAAGTCTCATGGCCTTCAACGATGTTTGACGACTGTTTCTTTCTCTGTCGATGGACTCACTGCGTGGAACTGTCTTCCCGACCATGTGAAGAATGCGCCATCTCTGGAGACATTTAAATCACAGCTCAAGACGTATCTTTTTTATAGTATAATATGACTGTCATTGATTTTTGTAACTCGTGTCAACGACCTTTCCTTCGGCCTCGGCTGTGCTACGACAATATATATATATATATATATATATATATATATTATTTTGCCCGTGCATGGTTGCAGAATCCCTCAGGCTCCTAGAAGCAACTCCGAAGAATTACTGTCGCAACTGAGGCTGGTGATCCTCGTCCCCGGTGTTGTGCATGGAATGTGCCTCTGAATGCAATTGGATTGTAACTACTAACTTTGAGTGCAGATTTAAAGACGCTGGAATCAATGTGCGGTCTCCCGAGGGTGGCCGGTGGCTGTGATCATCCTGCTCCCTAGTTCTGTTAAGAATTCAATGCCTGCGCTATTTATCGGACCCGATGACCCTAGGGCTATCGGGATGAAATTGTGCGTTGCCGGAATAATAATAATAATGCCACACCACACCCTGGAGACGAGGACGGCGTTCTCCAAGCTTACACGCACTTCTGTCTTATAGTTTCTAAGAGCCTGAGGAACTTTTGTACCTCGGGCATTAACAAAATGATAATAATAATAGTTATTATTACTTTTTTTAAACCGCACCTATGTCTTTGAAACTTGACCCTTGACCTTGACCCTGTTCTTGTCGAATGTCTGAGAGAAAGCCAGCAAACTGATGAAAATGGGAATTAACTGATGCAATTGGTGATTGACTGGAGAAAATAAAGATTGTCTTAAGGAGGTAAGAATTAAAACAATTGAGGATTGACTTAAGCAAATGAGGATTGACTGAAGCAATTGGTGATTGACTGGAGAAACTGAGGATTGACTTAAGAAGGTAAGAGCACTGGCGGCGATCTTGTTTGACAGGTGGGGGGGGGGACACTCTTGAACTAATCTGGTCAAACAAGAGTTTTGAACTGATCTGCTCAAAAAGAGTTAAAACACATTTCTTGACCTTTTTGGTGTTTTTCAAAATTTGGGGGTCAAATGTACGGTGTCTCCCCCCACTTTCAAAGGTGGGGGTCTTGTCCCCCCTCGAACCCCCGGGATCGCCGCCCATCGGTAAGAGTTAAAACAATCGAGGACTGACTGAAGCAATGGATGACTGACTAACGGAATGGATGATTAACTGAAGAAATTAACGACTGACCAAAGCAAATGAGGCTCTCACTGGAGCAATTGAAAACTAACAGAGACAACTGAGGATTTTCTAAGCCAGTTCCCGTTACCTTAAGAATGTAACCAGAAGCCTAAGTATTTCAAAGAAAAAACATTTCCGATATTTCGTTCTCAACAAGCGACAAACCAATACTCACAGTCGAACTCCGAGTCTGAACCGAATTTTAAGACTTTTTGCAAGTACATCCAGATCACTACAATCAGAATTCCTCTCAAAACAGTTGACAGCAGACGACGCAGACATATAAAGAAACAGAGCGACGGTCACGTGACCCGATGACGGTCTCGCACGCAAGTCAGAGTTACCGGAATGAAATGCTTCCTATAGTCGCCGCCGAATGCAGCGGCTTTCTGCGGCACTGGCTTCCGTCAAAGACGCCTATATACACAAGCACACACGCACATATATAAATATTTATATATATATTTATATATATGGTTGTATATAGGGGGCCTGTATATCAACGCAAACATGTACAAACGCATTTGCACACATACATATACATATACATATATATAATATGCAATTATGCATACAGATAAACATATGCATTTAAATAAATATATATATATATATATATATAGACAAATACACCTCAAACGCATACATGTAGCGTATACATAGGCTTAATATACCTATGTGTGTACAATACATACATAGGCACACACACACATGTAAATACACACATAATACACACGCACATACGCATACAATTGATTTTGTTTTTACATATGAACGTATGTATACAGAGGCATAATACGCCTATAATATATATATATATGTACATATATATATAAATGTATATATATACATTATTAGTATGATTATACACATTTTTAACGCATACCAGTCTGCTGTGTAACAGATCTAAATATTCTTTCAACCTCCGGCGCTTTGTCGTCATCTGCCGCTAGGTGTCGTAACGTCCCTCGATGAATCACGGTTCACTGGCGGCACATGCAATTGTGCTCGAACACATCACGTGCAATTGTGCTGGAGACTAGCACGTGTAATTGTGCTGGAACCTAGCACACGCAAGTGTGCTGAACCTAGCACATGCAATTGTGCTGATATCTAGCACATATAATTGTGCTGGAACCTAGCACATGCAATTGCGTTAGTACCTAACATATGCAATTACGCTGTTACCTAGCGCATGCAATTGTGGTGGAAACTAGCACATCCAATTGTGCTGGAACCTAGCACTTGAATTTGTGCTGGTGAACATGCAATTGTGCTCGAACCTAGCACATGAAATTGTGCTTGAACCTGGCACATGCAATTGTGCTTGAACCTGGCACATGCAATTGTGCTTGAACCTAGCACATACAATTGTGCTTGAACCCAGCACATGCAATTGTACTGGAATCTGGAGCATACAGTTGTGCTTGAGTCTAGCGCATACAATTGTGCTGGAGTCTAGCACATACAATTGTGCTTGAACCTAGCACAGGCATTGTGCTGGAGTCTAGCACATACAACTGTGCTTGAACCAGCACATACAATTGTGCTTGAACCAGCACATACAATTGTGCTGGAGCCTAGCGTTACATGCGTCTGAAACACTACATCTGTCTGCAATACGCAGAATTGTTGATGATAATTGTAAAAGCATCGACGACGCGGGAGAGAACGGGTTCCAGCGATCAAAGCAAAGGTTACCGCGTCAGCCATTGTCTCAGACGGTGCCATCCGCTTCCAAAAAAGACAATAGTGCCACACACGGTCACACACGTTAAACTGGTGTATGTATATATGTGCGTACAATGCCGTACATGCATTCATGTGCGCGTGTGTATGTATGTATACAGGTATTCGTCAATTCGTGTATGATATATGTATGCATACATGTATGTATGAATGGTATATATGTATATTTGCATTCAATGTATGTATTTATGTATGCATGCATACATGTACACGTACAAGTGCAGGTATGGAAGTGTGCAAGTGTGTGATATATGTCTGTATGCATGCTCGTTTCTATGTACGTATGTGAGCACACGTGTATGTATATACCTTTCTATGTATATGTGAGTATATATGTATGTATGTATGTATGTATGTATGTATGTATGTATGTATGTATGTATGTATGTATGTATGTATGTATGTATGTATGTATGTATGTATGTATGTATGTATATACATGAATGTATGTGCATACGAGAACGTCGCTATATAGGTTAAAATATTAGATAAGCTTAGATTGCAATGGATTACTTTACATTAAAATCAGATAAGATAAGGTCAGATAAAAACTTTGGGTGATTTGCAGAGTGGAAGGAAGTGAAGAGGCTTCCCTCGTCACTGTTTCCTACACTGGGGTATAGCATTAGTTCCCCACAGTCAATTTCCTCTTAGCCCTTTATCTCCCCCTCTGCTTCACCCCGTCACATCAGATCTCCTCTTCTCCATCACCTGCGACTTGCAGCAGCATCAACCTTTGTCTAAGCTAATAATACCCTTTCGTGCCAGAAGATTGATGTCGGCATGTTTGTTATGTATGTATGTGTCTGTTCTATGCATGTATGTGTATGTATGTATGCGTGTATATGTGTGCGTATGTCTAAATGTCTTTGTGAGCTTTTTCACCGTGAGAGAACACTCATAGAGCGCCTTTTCTTTGTCGTATTGTGGCGCCTCTTGTCAGAGGTGTTTAGCGTGACCATGCGTCATTAGAGAAAGGGTCAGAATGGCCGCAGAAAGAAGTGGCGGAAAGATGGATCGACTTAGATGAAGATATTTCATCGGAGATATTTCCGTGGAGGTATTTCTTTGGAAATATTGCTATAGAGATATTTTACATGGAGATATTTCCACGGAGATATTTCCACGGAGATATTTCCACGGAAATATTGCTATGGAGATATTTACATGGAGATATTTCCACGGAGATATTTCCGTGGAGATATTTCCACGGAAATATCGCTATGGAGATATTTCAACGGAGGAATTTCCACGGAGATATTTCCACGGAAACATTGCAATGGATATATTTATATGGAGATATTTTCAAGGAGATATTTCCATGGATATGTTTCCGTGGAAGTATTGCTCTGGAGATATTTACATGGTGATCTTCTGCGAAGATAGTTTAAACGAAGTTACTTTCAATGGATATTTTGCGCAGTTATTTTATGGAATATTCCCATGGAGGTATTTCTAATTTCTATTTCCAAAGAAATATTTCCATGACGGTATTTCCACTGCTATTTTTTGACAGAGAGGTTTTTGATGAAGACCCTTATGTAGATATTTCCACGAAGATATTTCCGTCGACACATTTCCATGTACATTTTTCCAAGAAGGTATTTCTATGGGGAATTTTTCAGAAGATATTTGAACGAAGATATCTGAACGAAGATATTTACAAGGATATCTTTCCCGGTATACTAATTTTCTATATGGAGTCATTACCATGCTGTTACTTCCGCGGATGCTTTTCCTTGGATATGTTTCCATGGGAATACATCCATGGTGTTATTTCGGCGGTTGTATTATGTTCATGGAGATATCTTCCCCACCCTAAACAAAGCAGGCGTCCGACCGCTGTACACAAAGCTCCGAAATGTTCCACAGGTGTTTCTGTTCCGAGTGTAAGTGGATCCTACAATGATTGCAATTACCCGTCGTCCTCAGGACAAACAATACGCGTCTGGAACTCTTGAATGTCTTTGAATACGTGCATTGGCTGTTAAGTTGGAAAAAGAAGCTCTTCACAGACAGACAGACAGACAGACAGACAGACAGACAGACAGACAGACAGACAGACAGACAGACAGACAGACAGACAGACAGACAGACAGACAGACAGACAGACAGACAGACAGACAGACAGACAGGCAGACAGACAGACAGACAGACAGACAGACAGACAGACAGACAGACAGACAGACAGACAGACAGACAGACAGACACAGAGACAGAGACACAGACAGACACACAGGCACACAGACATACACAGACACACACAGACACAGACACACACAGATACACAGACAAACAGACAAATAGACACACACAGACAAACAGACACACAGACATACAGACCCACAGACAAACAGACACACACAGACACCGTGCAGATCCGCTGACAGACACAAAAACATAGACAAGCAGACAGCTAGACATATATATATATATATATATATATATATATATATATATATATATATATATATATATATATATATATATATATATATATATATATCGACAGATGTAACTACATATCATTCACATCTAATCTGATCTAATCTGATCTAATCTAATCCAATGACTTCTATAGCTCCCTTATCATAATATCCAAGACATTAGTCGATTGTCTCTTCAACTGAAATCCAAATCAAAAGTAGTAAACCACTGGAGAAGAAGAGGTGGAAAAAACCAAGAATTTTTCAAGATGAAAAGTTTTTTTTTGTTTTTTTGTTTTTGTTTTTGCTTTTTGGTAACTTTTTAAGATTTCGGATAATAAAAATCATAAAAATGGCATGAATAAGAGCTCCAACTCACCTTAATTTAGTTGCGATTTCCGAAATTAAAAATCATTAAATCAATATTATTAAAGTAACTTCTACAAGAATAAGAAATTTATATATGGGTCTGTATGTCTGTGCGTCTGTGCGTCTCTGTTTTTTTAAACCCAAAAATACAAAACAAAACAAAACACATTTCCCCTGGGGAAACCAGAATCCAGGCTGCGGTGGATATTGAAGTTGAAAGACACGAGTTCTGAGACCTGAGACCTGAACTGAACTGGGCAGAGCGCATTCCAAAGCGTCCTCCATAGAGACCGAGTTAGCCGTCGAGTCAAATACTGTTCGTGTCGTGTCAAGTGTTTATCAACATCCTATGGTTGTCAGGACGTTGACATCGCATTTTTTCCAGGCTTGGCACTGGCAATACCAGAGTTCAGGTAGCGACCGAGTTTGGGCGAGGCACGTAAAGAGTTATAT
>OY744616.1:6553455-6560955 GCA_963556255.1 Allolobophora icterica
ACAAACAGTGCAAGGACATTATGCTTTTGAATGCAAACAGTGAAAGGACATTATGCTTTCAAATACAAACAGTGCAAGGACATTATGCTTTTGAATGCAAACAGTGTAAGGACATTATGCTTTCAAATACAAACAGTGCAAGGACATTATGCTTTTGAATGCAAACAGTGAAAGGACATTATGCTTTCGAAAATAGACGGTGAAAGGACATTATGATTTTGAATATAATAATGACAATTATTATCATTAATATCGTTATTGTTTTTGCTGTTGTTATTGTTATTCTAGTTTTCTGATGTTTTGTCTACTAATATTATTCTCTTTATCTCTGTCTGGCTCTCTCTCTCTTTCTCTCTCTTTCTCTCCCTCTCCCTCTCTCTGCTTCTCTCTTTCTTTCTCTCCCAATCTCTTTCCTTCTCTCTCCTTCTCTCTCTCCTCTTTCCCTCTGTTTCTCTCTCCCCCTCTCTCTGTTTCTCTCTCTCCGTCCCTCTCTCTCTGTGTTTCTCCCCTTCTGTCTTTCTTTCTCTCACTAAGTAGGCCAACGGTGCGAACATGACAAATCACCGCTGCTTGTCGCTCGGATTCGTCTGGCTAAGGTCGGGGTCAGAGGTCAGGCAAGCCAACGGTCGTCGCCATGACAACGTCTCCGTGGCAACATATTAACCGGAAGAAGAGCATCGTTCGTCGCAGTCTTCGAAAGCCATCGACGTCGTCATCCGTTATGCGTCCACGACTATAAATAAATAAATAAATAGACAATAAATTAGCAAATGGAAATAAATGACCATATAGTAATAGAAATCAGTCATACAGCGCCACCTGTCAATCAGTGAGCACAACCTGTCAATCAATGGATCAATGGATGCATCAGTTTCACACGAAGTCTGAATTTGCTCACATGTCAACACACTTTCAATATCAAAATCTTTCTGTATATATATTTCAATATGCATAATACATATGTCGATACATATAGAACATTTACATGTATGTCGATACATGGAGCATTCATTCGCTTAATTCTATTTTTGTCCTTGTCGACAATACGTATATATATATATATATATATATATATATATATATATATATATATATATATATATATATATATATATATATATGCATACAAGCATGTGCATAATGATATATACATTTATACATAATACATTATATGCTGGCTTATGCATAGCAATATATGTGTTGTATACATCACAAGTTGTGTATTGCGCTTGTTTTCTGGTGTTTGAAGGGCCCTGTGTAAATGCTTCGCCACATTACATTACGATAGATCACATAATATTATATATATAGATTCATATATACATATATATATATGATAAACATATGTGCGTGTATGTGCGTGCGTGTTAGCGCATGCGCGTGTGCGTGCGTGCGTATGTTTGTCCTTGCGTGTGTACGCGGTGTGTATGTGCGTGCTTGTGTGTGTATGCGTGTTAAGGCGATCAGCATCCTCTCCTCCTATTGACGTTTCTTCGTATGCGTTCCAATCAGAAGGGAACTTTGTTTATGTCGTCACAACAGAGCGAACGACTCCTCGATGTGTTATGATCGTCTGGAGCTACATGAATGTTTAAAGACTTGACCAAGACTGGACTTAAGGAACTGACCGATGACCGGGATTCGTGTAAGCGACGGTCCTACATCCGGTCAGCGCGAATAGGAGATTGGGAAACATTTCGACGGTGATCTGCTGGACAGTAGAGTGGACGAAACGCCTGTTGGCTTAAAGTGTTTGGTTTTAGTGCATCGTAACAGACATCTCCTTTGCAGGGTTGTATAGCTCCTTTGTGGAACCTTGATTAGGCGCTATACACATGGCTAGATACATACATACATACATGAACACATACGCACACACATACATACATACATACATACATACATACATACATACATACATACATACATACATACATACATACATACATACATACATACATACATACATACACACATACATACATACATACATACATACATACATACATACATACATACTTACATACATACATACATACATACATACATACATGCATACATATTTACATGAATACATGCAAACATGCATACATGAATTAATACATACATACATACATATATACATACATGTGTGCATGCATACTTGCATAACATACGCACATGCATACATACATATATACATACATACGTACACACATACATGCATACATACACTAATACATACCTATATGCTTACATATATAAATACATACACACATATATCAGATTTCGGTTGGTAAACAAGTTGAAAGAGTGTCTAAGGACGTAAAAACAACCTGCCCAGCCACGTTGATTTATTGGTGTCACCAGACATTGTAAGCTGTTCGCGTTTAGCTCTGGCAGTGGGTGACCGGATTTATAGGACTACGGACCAGGTGCAGCTGGACTTCGGTCCCGGAGATCCGGCTGATCCTCCCTCTGCCTGTTCTGACCGACTGAGTTGGACAACATGGAATCAGTGAATGCTTAGAGAGTCGAGAGATGGTCGGCGGGAGATAAGAGTCTGATCGATTGTTAGGTATCGATGTTGGCATCTGGACAAAAGACGGTCTTTGTGTCGAGTTCAATGCTTACTGATTAAGTAAGCATTGCAACGTGGAGTGTACGGGTTAGACTTGCCCTAGATTCAATGCAATGCAATGGCTCAGTGATAAAGTACTTGGCTTGTACGCGCAGTGTGAGGGTTAGACTTGCCCTAGATTTAATGCAATGGCTCAGTGGTGTAGAGTGTAGAGTTGCCCTGGATTCAATGCACTGGCTCAGTGATAAAGTGCTTGGCTGGTAACGTGGAGTGCGCGGTTTAGACTTGCCCTGGATTCAATGCAATGGCTCAGTGGTATAGACTGCCCTGGGTTCAATGCAATGGCTCAGTGATAAAGTACTTGGCTTGTAAAGTGGAGTGCGCGGGTTAGACTTGCCCTAGATTCAATGCAATGGCTCAGTGGTATACATAGACTGCCCTAGGTTCAATGCAAGGGCTCTGTGATAAAGTGCTTGGCTTGTAACGTGTAGTGTGTGGGTTAGACTTCCCTTGATTCAATGCAATGGCTCAGTCGTGAAGTACTTGCCTTAGTGTAGTAGTTTAAAGTCAGTGATAAAGTGTTAGCTGTTATCGTGGAGTGTGCGGGTTCAATGGTTCAATGTTTAATCTAGACATCTTTGGGGGAATGCCCCCAGGGACATTCCCCAGGATTGATGTTTCCCCACAGAGGCCAGCAATATTACAATGTAGAGACCTTTAGGGGAGGAAAATCCCCCCCCAGGATACACGTGGATAGATGGTTCCCCCCCAGAGAGACGATTTCCTAAAAAAGGTCATCAACTTTTTGAGAGAGTAATTACTCTAGAAATCGGACGAAGGACTAAAAAAGACAAAAATCTTGTGTAAATTCGTTGGTCCCCCCAGAAACCTTGTTTCCCCTCCCAGACTAGATTAAACACTGGTTCAGTGCAATGGCTCTGTGATAAAGTGCTTGGCTTATAACGCAGACAGTGCGGGTTAGACTTGCCCTTGGTTCAACGCAATAGCATAGTGACAAAGTGCTTGCCTTAGTGTTGTAGTTTACAGCGTTTACTGACTGCTTGAACCGTTGACGTCGTTCTCCTCCTTAATCCAGGCTTGTGAGTTCGGGCAGCAGCGGAGTTAAGGCCGAGCTAAAGCTTAGCGATAAAATTTTTGGCTTGTAATACACAGTGTGTGGGATAGACTTGCCCTGGGTTCAATGCATTGGCCTATGATGAAGTGCTCGGCTTGTAACCAGGGTCGTCTACACCATAGAAACCTTGGAGCAAATGCTCCATCCAAGAAATAGCGGGGGGGGAAAGTTTTTCAGTGTATGTGCCACCATTTTAGGGGGAAGGAACGGAGAGGGGAATAAGAGGGGGAAAGGGACGTTGCTCCAATGACTTAGGGGGGATAGACGCTCCTGCTTGTAACAATACTTTGGTTTTGTGATTAACTTTAGATGACAAATTTTTAGCCATTACCATTCAACCCAATTTCTTTCATGTCTACAGATTTTCCAAATAGTTGTAATTATCTTAGTAGTTTATATAGCGCCGATGCTTAATGCACGAGGCATCAAACTATGTGAAACCAAAGCAACCCTTACCCAAACCGATTTAGGGGAAGCGCAGCATAGATGGGCCCAGGATTCGAATCCTCGACAATGAGCAATGTTGCTGGTTCTCATACCGAAGGTTGGTTGGTTACTATAAGTGCTATTTAACGACACTGTGTCATAACAAAGATGATCAGCGTCACCTTCCTCCTTTATCCAGGATTGGGACTGGCCTTCCAGAGTACGAGCAGTGACGGAGTTATACCGATGGTGGCCGATCTAAGAGATTTAAGCTCGTGCTAGCACGTCCGTATACGGGAATCTTAAAAGGTCTGACACCCATTCAAACGCGCATCGGTGGTGAAGCAGTGTTTAATCTAGTCCCCCTCTTCTGGGAGGGGAAACAAGGTTTCTGGGGACCAACCTATTTTTTTTCATTCATCCATCAAGAGTTTCTGACTTTTTCAACTTTCTTCCACACTTTTTAAACTTTCATCTTGTCATCTTTCAAAAAAGTTGATGATTTTTTTTAGTCATTCGTCCAACTTTTTACACTTTTTCTATAGGAATTACTCTCTCAAAAAGGTTGATGACCTTTTTAAGGAATTCCTGACCTCTCGGGAGTAAACCATGTATCCTGGGGGGGGGGGGTGTGTGGGAATTTCCCTCCCAAAAAGGTCTCTACATTATAATATTGCTGTCCTCTGGGGGGGAACATAAATCCTGGGGGACATTTCCCCCCAAAGACGTATAGATTAAACACTGGTGGTGAAGTATCCCACAGAATCAATAATGAGCAGCGATGACGCCACACACCTCGGGGTCTCTATAGGACAACGTGTAAACTTAAACTTACAATAAACCTCCCAGAGCGTGGTGCACTGCGGCACCCTGGGGCACCCCGGGTAGATCAATGTCACAGTAATTTTACCAACGACAATTTACGCAGCTGGTCACCTCTAATCCGGTTTACGACGGTGTAAATGGTACACTTAGTGGCCTCGCCCTGTGTCGTAATCAGAGATCGTCAATCATCGATATGGACCGGTTGTTGTACGACAGTCGCAATTCGACGCGGTGACGATTTGATGTCTTTGGCCGACGTTAACCCATCGCACCTGACCCTCTCCTCTATCCCTCGGAGATGTCCAGATCAGTCCTTTCAGCGTAAGGGATTTTTCCAAGGTTTCACTGTGCATCTCCGCCTCCGCGGATGCGGATGGAACCACCTGCCCCACCACCACCACCATCAGCATCAGCACCGGATGGCCCAGACTCGCATCAGACGCTAATTACCCGTCATTACGATGTATCGGATTCTGCGGAAGGAAGCGCTGACGACCTTTCTCCACTCAGTGCCCCTCGCGTCAAGTCCGCATCGCGGGAACGAATAAACCACATTGGGTGAAGTACGATTGGTTGACTGGAGTAACCGGTGTGATAAATCCGTGAATTGCGGTTCCTGTGCGGCTGATTGAAACATTATTTACAAAAGCTCACAATGAATCTCCACTGGTTTCATTTGTAACGCAAGCTCAAGCAATATAATATATAGATATATATATATATACATAAAATATACATCAAATATATATAAAATATATATAAAATATATATACTTATTCATGCATCTAAATACTCAACTACAGCGTTTTTTAGGTAGAGGTCCATATGTTTAGGATGGACTGCTTTTGATGGGCTCTCAAAAGGCGCAATATAAAATTTATTAAATACATACTTACATGCATACAAACACACATAAATACATACATTTATATATGCATACATACATCCACACATGCATTCATACATACACACACATACATACAATGCATACATCCACACATACATACTCACGTACATACATAATGATCTCTCTTCCATAAACTCAGAGGGGAGGGGAGTCCCTCTGGATGATCCACCAGAGACTCCACGAGTCTCTGGTGGATCTCATCCTCATTTATAAGCCGAACCCGAATTCCTTATCCAGCCCTTAACGCTCAATAGACCCTTCAGCATCACACAACGCCGTACAGTGTTTACAACACATTACCCACCCAGACCCCATCCACCCCCACCCCACCCCCACCCACACCCGCATCCACCCACCCCTCAGTCGTCGAAGACGGGCGTGATCTTTTTGATGGAGCTATATAAATCGCAGTTAATGTCGTCGCTGTCCGCGCACACGTCTTTCAATCCGACTTAATTCGACGAGAAAAGACCGGAAGTCCCCAAAGTGACGTCAATAATAAATCTACGCAAGTCTCATAGAGTCTACCGACTACAAACAGACGGACAGACAGACAGACAGACAGACGGACGGACAGACAGGCAGACAGACAGACAGACGGACGGACGGACGGACGGACAGGCAGACAGACAGACAGACAGACGGACGGACGGACGGACAGACAGACAGACGGACGGACGGACGGATAGACAGACGGACAGACAGACGGACAGACGGACAAACATAAGGACAAATAAAGAGATGGAAGCACAATCAAACAGCTAGACAGATAAGAGAAGACTGATTGATCAGACGGAGAAACAAATAAACAGACGGAAAGACAGCCAGACACACAGACAAATCAGACAGACAGACAGACAGACAGACAGACAGACAGACATACAGATAGACTGACTGAAAGACAGTGAGACAGAGAGACAGACAGATAGACCGACAGACAGACAGACAGACAGATGAGACAGACAAACAGACAGGTTGACTAAAAGACAGACAGACAGAGAGACAGACTGAATGATTGAATGAATGACAGACAGACAGACAAACAGACAGACAGACAAACAGACAGACAGACAGACAAACAGACAGAGCTTACTCAAGCATAACCAGAAACACTCTCAAAAACGCACGCCGCAAAACACAGAAAGCACCTTTAGCCTGCTGATTATATTGTATTACGTCATTTCCTATTGCTTTTTGTGTGATCGTGTGTTGGCTGAGACTGTTAACAGGCGATGGATCAGAAGTTATGGAACATTCCGCTCTTGTGCAATGGCGAAAACTTTGGAAACTCTCGGCGCTTTCGCAACAGCGAGAGAGTGACAAACCGGTTTAAACCAGTTTGAGCCTCTATACTCTGGAATTTAGCGTAGAAGCAGCAATTGAGTGGCAAATTGTCTTTCTGTATTCAGCTAATGGTTTTGAATTGGAAATGTCATTGATCTGTCCAAGTATTTGGTGCTGTATCATGGAACTGTTTGTATATTTATTATTAAGCAAAAACCCAGAGACTGTGTGTCTTATATTGGCCTTCGGGTGGCGCTTTAGAAGTTTGGAGATTACGATTACGATTATATGGAGTCGCGCTGTGCTACGGATATGTCGGGTCGACAGTTCGAGGCCTGATCAGTTGGGAACTTTGGAAGTCGT
>OY744616.1:6565955-6675955 GCA_963556255.1 Allolobophora icterica
ATGTCGTTAAACTCCGATAGCGCATTGGATAACATCTGGCGTAGAGTGCGAGAGGTACAGAGATCGAGTCCCATAGGCGGACATGCTTTGTAGGCTGCAATTTGCGCCGTGTATTGCAGGCTGTCTGTTCTGTTAGTAGTTAAGGTTTATCGCATAACATGTACATGTACAGCGCAGTGCGTTTGCAAGCGCTTAATTAAAAAATAAATATTATTATTATTATTATATCCGTCCTGTGTTATGCAATAGGAACGGTGAGAACTGTTTGAAATAATTCCACACCTCTTTTAAATGGGTTATTCACCCTATAAGAGAAGCAGAATAGCGGCCCCTTATGTATTATATGTAAGTCCTATATTCGTCATAAGAGAGAAAGCTGAATAGCGGCTGTGTATTTATAATGTCATAGGAACGGTGAGAACTGTTCTTGAAGGCAATTCCACATCTCCTTTAAATAATAATCTTTTCTTTATTTTAAGCGCCCGCTAACCGCTCTGCGCTGCAAAGTGAACATCATATAGTAGAAACGGCAGCCACGCATGGCGCCTTACATACATGTATACAGTAGAAGCACATGATTACAGTTTTATAGGAGTCGAATATATTTATACGGCAGCCAACAGGGCGCCAATCACGGCCTACTATTCATTTAATCACCGCCGCCACCTAGCGAGTGGAAGGCTGAATAAACCTAACGGGGTCTACGGGATTCGATCTTGGTACCTACTGCTCTTCACGCCAGTGTGTTATCCATGGCACTACTCTACGGGATGGGATCGGTAAGAATTGTTCAATTGTTAAATGCGGTATTCGCCTTATAAGAAGAGCAGAATATACATTCCCTATAACTGGTCTTATATTCGCCCTAAAAGAGAAAGCAGAAAAGCAGTCCTGTAGTGTAGTGTATTATGCCATGGGATCGGTAAGAATTGTTCAAAAGAATTCCACACCTCTTTTAAATGCGGTATTCGCCCTATAAGAACGCAAAGAAGGTCCTGTATATGTTACCTTGTCGTTCTCAAGTTCACCTTATAAAAGAGAAAGCAGAAAAGCAGTGTGATTCTCGTTAACGTTAACGATAACGAAAATGTTCGTTAACGAACAAAAAATGATTTCGTTAACGATAACTATAACTATAACTAAAAAAATATCATTAACTATAACTATAACTATAACGAAAATAACACTAACGAAAATTCATTGCTATTTTCGTTAATACGATAAAAAAAGTGCAATATCAACTAACGTGAGAACGTGAAAATACAGACGTTAACGAAAGCAAAATGATTCCTATGTTCACCTCGGATGTCGGTGAATATGGAGCGCTGTGTATTCATGAAGCTGAATGGACCCATTCGTCAAAGCTCTAAGCAAATTATTGTGTAACGCGTCTTCATAATTCAGTGTGATTTTCATTAACGATAACGGTAACGAAAATGTTTTCGTTAACGAAAGCAAAATGATTTCGTTAACGATAACTATTACTGTAACTAAAAAATAATATTAACTATAACTGTAACTATAACTAAAATTAAAAACCATTAACTATAACTGTAACTGTAACTAAAATAAAATCTGTAAGGAGAATCACACTGCAGAAAAGCGGTCATGTATTATGCCATAGGAACGGTGAGAACTGTTCAAAATAATTTCTGCTAACGTAAGCGGCCTTTCTTGCCATAAGACGTCGTTAACCTCGGGATCCAATCCAACTAACGAAAGGAATATTCCATCATTGATATTGATGTGTTGTGGTCTTGATATCACTGTCTAGAGAGTAGACGCAAGTCTTTGTATGCCTTGAGTCCATTTATCCTCTGTGTAAATACACGTTTCCAGTAATGCCCGATCACTCCTCCTTCAGGAGCAGATGCATATCAGCGAAGCCTTGTAGGAACGATTGTATCAAGAATACGCCGAATGATCATGATACATAGCGTCTGTATAAGAGATCAGGTCTAAGATGACCGTGACGATCACGTATTGTGTGTTATGTCGTTTGTGTCGAAGTTTTTTAAAATTTATGTTGCGCCTCATCAAAGCCCAACGGAAGTCTCGGGAGTGTCTTAGGGAAGATGGAAGCAGAATTCCTGCTTCTTATAATATATATATATATATATATATATATATATATATATATATATATATAGATGGCGAACTTAGACGATAACCTCGATATTGTTATAGTTTTGGTGTTGACATCAGTTGATGCCTTGTACATTAGACACTGGCGCAATAGAAGTTACAAATTAATAAGATGATGATGGTCATTGTGATGGCCGTGGTGGTGATGGTGATGTTGCTGAAGAAGACAAAAATGATGATGATGATGATGATGATGATGATGATGATGATGATGATGATGATGATGATGACGAAGGTTAAGAAGAAGGAGTAGATGGCGATGATATGGTGATGATGATGATTATGATGATGATGACGATAACGATGATGATGATACTGCTGCTGCTGCTGCTGCTGCTGCTGCTGCTGCTGCTGCTGCTGCTGATGATGATGGTAGTTTTCACGCCAACAGCTTGATTATCCTGCTTTTCAACTAGATACTCGCAAAGCGACAGACCACGTAATCGTTTGAAGTGCCAGGTGTCCTTTGAACTTCCTTTCCTTTCAATTTGCCATGTCCTTTGATGCGTGAAACTGACACCCGAAGCGCTGTATAGAGAGTGAAGCAGAGGTTCACTTGGACGATGAAATCACGACCAAAGCCTCACAATCAACCGGAATACTAAACTAATTTGGCGATCTTCAACGGCTGCACCTTTCATCATGCACCTACCGAAATTAGCACTGACATCATGCATACATTTTACATGGAACTCACATAATATATATGTATCATGTATATGCACGTATCCATCCATCCCTGCCTACCTACCTCCCCGCCATCCCTATCTGAGTACGTGGTATATATATAAGTATTTATACATATGTATATATACGCAAATACCCTTCCATGGGCATCAGATGGGACCCATATATGGGGTCTATATGGGTCCAATATGGGAATACGGGTTCAGTATGAGCTGGCAGTGTACATGCATTTATGTGTATAATAGATAATTATTATCTCTAAACGTGGGCGTGTAAATATATAATTATATACATTAGGGTGGTAGTGAAAAAGTTTTTTTTTAAATAATGCCTGGGGCACCCCCTAGTTCTGTTCGTATTGGTAGTGGAAACTCATGTGCAAAATCTTTTTTAAATATTCCATTATTTAGGCGTGCCACATGACAACTTAAGTTTTGCATTATGACACCATGCATCATTGAAGCCGTAAAAATCAACTTTCTTATTTTTTCAGGAGCTGGATGAAAGTTCATCACTTCTAGAACCTATAATTTGATTACTGTAATTATGTGATGAGTGTGATGCACCATAGATAGTTGTATACCTTATTCTCTGATGATTTGTTTATAAATAAATTATTAAATAATAAATATATAAAGTTAGAACCAAGTGGAGCTGAGGAGTAAATAAATATTTGCAAGTTTTTAAACAATTTTCTGAACTTTTGTAGTCTGTACATTTAAGGCTTTTCTAAAGCTTAATTATTTATTTACTTACTTACTCACACTATCCAACATTATTCATAATCCATTTCAAATTAATCACATTTAAAAAGTTGTCCTTGGAGATGTTTTCAACGCTCTGACTGGACCATTTCCTGGACCTGAAATACCTATGCTTAAACGATTTCAGAATGCATTGCCTTTGATCGTCCATGACATGATTGCTGATAGTTTGTCAGATGATGAAGTTGCAGTTTAACAATAACAAAGAAATGATGCAAGACGCTGTTGAATTTGAAGTGGAATGTTTGCAGAAAGACAATCAGCCTCGTGATGATTATCTAGAGCTCTTGGAACTTGCACTGACCTACATGGGTCATGTTCCACCTCGATGGTTGCATTTTACAGCCTCTGGTGTCATGCATAGGGCCAGGTGGATGGCCAAGGCCATCTATTCTCACAAAGTATTCCTTTTACGATCTCAATTGCAAATTACACTCTGGAAAATAAATTTACTACGTTCCCTGAACCTGTTCATCTGCTTTGTTTATCTCAGATCCTGGTTCACAGCTTCACACTGTATACTCTAAAGGCACTTTCCGTCATGAGGATTTGTTCGATTTCTGCTTTTTCGATAACTGCATTGATGCTGCTACCAAAGCCTTGTTGGTGCAGACAATGAGAACCAAAATTGGTGTTGGCCTTCCATCCAAATGTCCACAAATTACTGTACACACAGCTTCGTGTAGTCGGGAACATCTCTGAGTAGTACTCCTTGAAGAGGCGCTATATAAATGCCCGTTATGAATGAATGAATGAATGAATGAATGTACTCTTGAGATTTTGTGACTTCAAACATGATGAATACTGTGCATACCCATTGATTGGCTGGAGAAATATCCAACTTCGTGGAAACATGACAGCATCTTGTAGCTGCATGGTCACGTTACGGCGCTATAGAAATTGTCCGTGTTATTATTATTATAATTATTTATTTGGAGCGTCATCACAAAGGTTGAGTTTGGTGAATGATAGGGCAGAAAGGGGATTGGCGCTGATCCAAGAATACAATCAAATACTGACCAAGGATGAAGGTCAAAAGCAGGCCTTGCTCCATGTGGTGTCCGAACATTGGAAAAAGTATCCGGACCCCAAGAAGTTAACGGTCACAAAATGGACTAATAAATATTTTATTCTTCAATCAAACTGACAGAGTTCAATTATGCTCACAAGTACTCTTTAAGTATTGTACTTTAAACCTAGCAATTTAAACTTTACTTTCGGTTTCACAAAATACAAAAGAATATTGATAATATTATCACAATTGTGCTTACATTCCTTGTCTAAAATTTGGAAAACTTGTCATCTCATGTGGCACCCCTAAATGATGGAGTATTTTTTTATAATATTTTGCACACTAGCTTAGTATATCAAAAGGAACATAACTAGGGGCTGTCCCATCTATTTCCAAAGAATAACGTTTTTGAGCACCACCCTAATATACATATACATAGTTTCATATAATAGTGTGATTTGGGCATGTGTGTATACATATATATGTATGTGTGTATCAAGACGCTTGATATAGCTCCTTTTAAGTGCCTCACAACGCATTTACATACATATATACAATACATATATAAATACATACATGTATGCATGCTAATGTGTAGAATAGGAAGCCGAGGAATCTTCTGGTGCAGAGAAATCAACGAAATCATGTAGAACGTCTGCGTATGTATTCACTGATCCATTCATCTCTTCACGCATGAATTCACTCGTGTTTTATTCCAGCCGACCAATCCCACACTGATCCTCCTCATCCAATCGCTTCATCAGCCGACTCAGCATCCGCCCCCGGTGCCATCCGTCTTTCCGTCTAGTTGACCAATCCATCCATCCATCCATGACATGTCGCCAAATGTCTTCGTCATTTCTACTACGAAGCGGAGAATGAAAAGACATGTCGAATCTTTCGTCCGTTAATCACCGATACGTTCCGTCCATCCATCCATGCATCCTTCCCTCCCTCCATCATCCATCCAGCCCTCTCTTCATCCATCCAGCCCTCCATGCCTCTATTCCTCCATCCTTCCATCGCTCCATCCATCCTTCCAACTTTCCCACGTTCCATCCATACAGCCACCCACTTACGTACCCATCTATACCTCCTCTCTGCCTCCCTGCCTCCCTCTCTCCTTCTCTCTCTGACTGCCTGCCTGCCTTCCTCCCCTCCTTCCTTCCTCCCTCCCTCAATGCCTCCGTTCCTTCCAGTCTTTCTCTCTGCCTCCCTGCCTCCCTGTCTCTCTGTCTCCCTGTCTCCCTTCCTGCCTCCATTTATTAATCAATCATTCCTTCCACACTGTGTCACCATGACCTCTTGCTACGAATATAGTTAGCCAGTGCCGCATCAGCAGCTTCATCACCCATATAAGCAGCGGTGGTGGTGGTGGTGGTGGTGGTGGTGGGATGGACATTGTCAGTGAGGGAGAAGACGTGGCCCGGTTAAGCGACGCATACTCAAGCGAAAGACAAAAGCCACTAATTCTCGACGTTTTCATCGAAGCCTATCGCAATGAATGGCTCCCCTCTCGACTTCTCCACCCTACAAACATCGATTCATATTACGACAAAACGGACGAGACAGTCAAAGTTGGCTATAACTCAGCGCCAAGCTGAGTGCGCGACGCTGGCCTAGATACAGATTTGGATAAGATCTGGCTATTTAACTTCTCACTGTTTCGAAGAGCAGAGCTCACGCTATGCCTAGGGTAGAATCATGTGGCTACACTCTACTGAGGTCAAAGGCTATCTGTATGCTCTAACGAAGCCATGTGGTTATCGGTCTGCTCTAAACGAAACCATGTGGTCATGGGTATGCTCTAGCGAAACTATGTGGCTATCGGTATGCTCTAAACGAAACCATGTGGTTATCGGTATGCTCTAAACGAAACCATGTGGTTATCGGTATGCTCTAACGAAGCCATGTGGTTATCGGTATGCTCTAACGAAGCCATGTGGTTATCGGTATGCTTTAACGAAGCCATGTGGCTATCGGTATGCTCTAACGAAGCCATGTGGTTATCGGTATGCTCTAACGAAGCCATGTGGTTATCGGTATGCTCTAACGAAACCTTATGGCTATCGGTATGCTCTAAACGAAACCTTATGGCTATCAACATGCTCTAAACGATGTATGTACATATGTTCCGGTGGAAAACTAGATCAGGTATCGCAGGTATCGCAGGTATCGCAGTAACTTCTTGTCAATCCAAACGAAAAATTGTGCTTCTGTTTGCTGGTATAAATATTAGTTTAGTTTTAGTTCAAGAAAATATTACTCTTGATTTTCTTCATTTGCTGGTGAGATCTGTTACTTTGTGCTAATTTAAAGTGAAATGTAAAAATGAAATCTCTGCCTGTGAATCTTGTTTGCCCTATTTAGCGGGAAACTATCCCTTTGGGGCATCCTATTAAGACGCCCATGTTATACAAACTTGACAGATTCATTTCTACTATATTTGGGTTGTTCTAAAAAACGGATTTTGATTCGATTGATTGATTGATGCGTACATTTATGCATGTATGTATGCATCTGTATATGTATGTATGCATGTGTGTATATGTATAATTATATGTTTGTTTGTATGTATTTATTTATGTATGTAAGTATGTATGTATGTATGTATGTATGTATACACATCAATGGATACATGTACATAAAAGTCGCCTTCAGGAGGTTTCCCAAACAATACGTTACATAGTTCTCCCTTGAAACTTCTATCTCTCAAGAGCCCAATGAATATCCATCGACACTGTTAGTAGTTTCTACAACCGTCGCCAATGATCGCCACACATCCTCTTCTCTTCTATGAACACCGCTTGTCAACCACCCACCGGGAACGCCACTGTTTTATGGAAGTCTGGACCGATGCTAATTCCTCGTCGCTCTGTTCCACGGGTTTACTCGGATATAATCCGACCTCCAACCGCCTGTTGGCTGACGCTAATGGATTAACGACATGTTTGTCGTCTGCAGCGCTTAAAATAGCGCTATAATGTGTTGAAACGAAAGCAAGGTTTTTTAAAGTATGCTGACCGTTCTCAGAAAGACGCGAGGAAGACCGAGGGCAATGCTGCTAGACTGGATGATGACAAAAGAAGAAGGATACAGTGGACTGAAGAGAAGAGCACAAGACAGAGAACGATGGCGTCATTGGTCATACGAACCTGCCAATGGGCAGAGAACATAAAGAAGAAGAAGACCGTTCTCAACGATCTAAGTGTTGTGTTTGAATGTATCCATTGATATACATGTAAATATGTATGTATGCTTGTATGTATTTAATACATATACACATGCTTACATGCATGCACACATACATACATATATACAAACATATATACATACATACATATATTCACACATAAATACATACATACATATATGCATACATAAATATATGCATACATACAGACATACAAACATTCATACATATATACATACATAAATACACAAATACATACATACATTATACACACATACATACAAACATACAATCGTACAAACATACATACATACATACATGAGAGCCTCTGATTAGCGAATACTGTGAGTGGCGCTTTATAAATGTTCAGGTACAATAAAATGCAATACAATACAATACATACCTGCAACTGAATATATGCGTGAAACGCTACACTTATACATACATACATACATACATACAAACATACATACATGCATACATATATGCACACATAAATATATACATACATATATATACACTATGGAGGAAGGGATCTGATTCCAGATCCTCCAATTGAGGACGATCAGCTGTTAAACCGGGTTTCGTTGAGGACGAGACTTCTCCTTGGAAGACGGAGGATCGGATGGATTAGGATAAAAATTCAATTTGGAATGGAAATCCTGTGAGGTAATTGGTAAAAGGAGCAGCAGGCAGATGATAGTAGGTGACTGGCGGTATTGAGTCACATTGTGTGTATGCATGCATGTGTGTATGTATGTGTGTCTGTGTGTACGTGTGTATGTATGTATGTATGCATGTTTGTATGTATTTATGTATGTATGTATGCATGTGTGTATGTTTGTATGTATTTATGTATGTATGTATGTCTACATGTATGTATGTATGTATGTATGTATGTATGTATATATGTATGTATGTATGTATGTATGTATGTATGTATACATGTATGTATTATGTATCTCAATGTTTTGTCTACTTTCCTGGTCTTCGAGCAACCAGATCTATGTCTTCACTTGGTGTCTCTATTCTCTAGAAAATCTACGTGTTTGCGTGTGCCGCAACTGGTGACTCTTCCAGTTTCATGATTGATTGTTAAGCTAACTGATGTAATTCTAGTGGTTAATGACATTCAACATCCTACAGGATTACGCAGAAAGAGCCTTTGATTTGTTCTGGACTTGGATGGATGGATGGATGGATGGATGGAATGGATGGGTGGATGGATGGATGGATGGATATGGGGGTGGTTGGATGGATGGAGTTTAGGGATGGATGGATGGGTGGATATGTTTGAATGGATGTGTCTGGATGGATGGATGGATGGATGGATGGATATGGGGGTGGTTGGATGGATGGAGTTAGGGATGGATGGATGGGTGGATGTGTTTGAATGGATGTGTCTGGATGGATGGATGGATGGATGGATTGATGGATGGATAGATGGATGGATGGATGGAATGCATGGATGGATTGATGGATGGATAGATGGATGGAATGGATGGTTGGATGGATGTATGGATGTATGGATGGATGGATTTTGTGGTGGTTGGGTGGACGGAATTGTGTATATGGATGGGTGGATGGATGGATGGATGGATGGATGGATGGATGGATGGATGGATGGATGGATGGATGGATGGTGGATGGAATTGTGGATATGGATGGGTGGATAGATGTGCTTGGATGATGTGGCGCGATATAAATGTTCTATTGTAGTTACAGAGACACAATGTAAATCGTTTCATTCATTCATTCATTCATTCATTCATTCATTCAATCAGTCATTCATATAGCGCCACTCTCCAAGAAACTGGAATCTCATAGCCCAACCGAGGACACAGTCAAGACCAATAACTGATTGCCTGGTTAGTTGCTGTTTAACATCGCTGCGTCGTACAACAATTGATTTACGTCGCCCTCCTCGTTTATCCATTCTTTAGACTAGTACTATAATAGCACGGTCAGTGTCGGTGTTCCAATAAGTGATTATTCACCTGTCAGCCTTAAGTACCCATAACACAGGACGGTACATGACCGTACAGGATTGTATGAAAGCGTCAAGGCCGTCCTTATGAAGATCTACAGCGCCCCAGCTGCGCAGGAGGAACGTAAATCCGATGCAAAAGAAGAGGAAAATGCGTTAATGCTGATATATGCGTCAACTGCGGAACATTGCTTTCTATACGATTCACAGGCTGATCTGAACTTTCGATTTGTCCGTGGCATTAAAGATAACACCCATTCACACGTAGGCTACCCACAAAGCAATTACAATGCACTCAAAATACGACAACAAAACTGTAATACAATGCAATACAACAATCGCCATTCTATTCTACAAATTAAACGTTAGACCTACGGCGCAATGCATAGTCAGTTCAAACAAGACTTTCCCATAGCCTAACGTAATAGTTGTAGACTTGTGGAATGGTTTGGATGATAGTACTGTCTCAGTAGACACAATAACAGCTTTTAAGAAGAAGCTAGGGAAATTGGGCTATTAAGCGTTCGAGATTAATTTGCAGTGGTTCTAACACAGACTATACGTCTTATGCACCACTTAAAACCCTTGTTATATATTATATATTATATTATATTTGGTCAATGTATCCAATGTACATAACAAATTATTCATGCATACATATATATACGTACAACTTACATACCTTCGTATACACTTACATACATTTATATGTTCATACATGCATACACACGTTTACCATACGGTTCTGGGCAATTCGGAGCCGGACATTTCGGCGCGGACAATTAGGAGAATATTTAACATTTTAACTCAAAGTTAAATTGCAATGAAATTTAATCATGTCATAACAGGTAATTTAAAACCACACTACTATGCATAATAAAAAAAAGTCACGAATGAAAAGTTTAAAGTTATACAAGCGATTTATTTAATCAAATAAGTTAATGTTGGGCTGCATCCGCGCAAGTAAGCAGTGCATGCACGGTTTTTGTAATCGAAGACCACACTCCGCAACCGACGACCCAGATCCCTATAATTCTTCATCCTCAGAGGAGGATCTTCGCTCTGCAATTAGACGCTAGACGTTGATTCGATTGATATTCTGTTGCAGTTTGACTACTAATCGCGGCAGAGTTGGATGAGCGATTTGAACTGACCGTCCAAATGCATTATGCCAACCGTCGACTGCGTTGTGAGTGCATGCGAGGATTAATCTTGAAGGACAGTTAGTAGCAATCCCAGATGTAAGTGCACAGGATTTTGAAGATCGGAGAACAATTGTTTCGTGCGACATTCATTCGCGCCGAATTGCCAGGTTACCCATACATGCATACATACAATGCCACGCAAAACCATCCATCCATCCATCCATCCATCCATCCATCCATCCATCCATCCATCCATCCATCCATCCATCCATCCATCCATCCATCCATCCATCCATCCATCCATCCATCCATCCATCCATCCATCCATCCATCCATCCATCCATCCATCCATCCATCCATCCATCCATCCATCCATCCATCCATCCATCCATCCATCCATCCATCCATCCATCCATCCATCCATCCATCCATCCATCCATCCATCCATTCATCCATCCATCCATCTATCAATTCATCCATAAATAGGGGTACATAGGCACATGCCATATATGTATGCATATATGCAAAATACATATATATATACATATATAAATACATGAAAATATACATAATGTAGATATGCATACATACATACGTACATACATACGTGCATACATACATGCATACATACATACATACATACATGCATATATACGTGCATACATACATACATACACACGAACATACATACATACACACATAAATACACATCCACACGCACATACAAAGAAATTCCAAGCAAAGATCAGCTCCGACAAAGCACTACACGCGAAACAAGCCTTAATTAACACGATTATGTAGAGGTTTTCTCTGCTCATACACTCCCCAATCACTTTGATTATTTCCGAGACGCGAACCACGCAGTCCGCTAATTTGCATGCAACAAAGAAAAGGTCTCCAAAAAGAACGTTCCACACGAAAGGCCATTAACGACGAAACGGCAACAACTGCTTTCTTTCGCTTCGCGTAAGATCAAAACTCCTTTGACGGTAAAGACTTTCGACTGACCCAGGGGACGAGAAAACGAAAGCCAAGCCTAACTGTGCCTAACGCGTGGAGCGAGATTTCATTGCGACGACGGCAGGACAGATTTTTACCAGCTAACCGTTATTGACACGGCAAGAAATTGAATTCGCCGGTGTGGCAACGATTCGGTTCCTTGGCAAGAGTTGTTCCCACTCGGCAGACTTGGCTTTGTTTAGTTTATTGAGTTTGAATCGAATACATGACCAATTATCAGTTAACATTAACAATTGTACGGACTGGAGCGTAAACATTTTGCTGAGAAAGTGTCAAACAACTTGATTGAAGAAAAGCGTAGGGCCTACACGAAATTAAACACCTGATACTGGTGTAACAATTGATTGTCGAGGAGAAGAAGCTGAAGCAGCTTATCTAGTCATCCCCGCTATTTATTAGGCAGTGAGAAATATTCAATGAGATGTTTAATAATTGTAACATTTAGGCCTACAGTGACGCAACACATTGAAAAGAAGTTTATTGTATTCCACTGACTATAATTATTATATGATTTATTAATTGCAGGTTTTATCACTAAATACACCACAGATGCGCTAGTAGTAGGCTAGCTCGCCTTAATCAGATGACGTGACAGATAACACTTATTTGCCGCTATAACAAATTGTCTGGTAAGCAATCATTTAGTAAGTGGAAAATATACTTGTAATTAGGAACTGTCTAATGCCTATGCGAGTATTCTGAACTTAAACAGTCATAGTAGTGTTTAATACGATTTTGAAAAGACAATGCAAATGGTATCTACAGAGCAGTCCAATATTTAGAAACAAATTTTCGGGTTCTGGTCACGTGAGCCAATCACAAGACGGATCTGTTTTCGTCCGGGCCTTATTTGGCCTCACACCGGCAGGGCTAGGCAAGGACGAGTAGGCGTTGGGTGACGGAGTGGTCGAGTATTGCGCAGAAGAGTCGTATACAATGTTGGACGTTAGATAGCTGAAACAGTGCCCGCTTTCTGTGCGTATTCCTTTGACATTTATTCGCCGCTGTAGAACGGCGTGATTTAACAAATCTCGACTTCGTTTTCAATAAGCCGTTGGTTAACGATGTCGTCCGAGATGGATTATCCGTTTGGACGATTTCTAGGACCGACTACGTGGCTTAAGATAATGTGATTTCTGACCGGATCTGTGCAGTTGACATTGCCGAGTGTGCAGAATGCCGAGTGTGCATCGACATTGTAAAGTGTGCAGTTAACATTGCAGAGTGTGCAGTTGACATTTTCAAGTGTGCAGTTGACATTGTCAAGTGTGAAGTTGACATTGTCAAGTGTGCAGTTGACATTGTCATGCATGCAGTTGACGTGTATGGAATGTGCAGTGTGCAGTAGGCCTAGCCTTTGAATATTTGAGAGATTAGCTCAAGTCAACCATACACGATTTCATACCTGACATTTCACTTACCAGTCCAAGTACTGTTGAGTTGATGATTTTGAAGAGGAATGTGCAGCTGGCATTTCTGGGTATTTTAGGCACTGGCCCATTCCCTCGCAACGCTGTCTGAAGTGCCACCGCAATACACTGCCGCCAAGCTGTCAAGTCGAAACCAGTCGCTAAGCTATTGACTGCTAGTGACCTCACTCATTTAAGAATTTGCTTATTGTTTTAATCTCGATTTCCTATTTTGCATTTGACGAAGACATCTCCAGCACAACAGGATGAACACTTACTTATAAGGTACCTCTCTGACCTTATGCGGCAACCTCTCTGACCTTATGCGGCAACCTCTCTCTGCAACTTCTGCTCGTCCTTTGCGCTCTACTATATATATAGCCGTCTTGATCGAGTGGTTCTAGTACAGAGTGGTCCTCGTACTCGGACCACTCTGGCCCAACGTCGAGCTTTTGCTGTCACAGGTCCCTCTGCCTGGAATGGTCTTCCCTCTCGACTACGAACTAAACTCATGATGGGAATCTACCCAGCATCTGCTCGCTTACTCAAGACGTTTCTGTTTCCACGGGGCTCATGCACTAAGGGCGCCTCTGAATAGTTTATACTTCGAGAGGCGCCTTATAAATTACTAGATACAATACAATACAATACAATACGAGTAACAGTGCAACAGACTAACGGTCTAACAATCAGTCGACGTCAGCTCACCAGTTCTTTACTTACTTCCTGCCTGTGTTGCGTGTGTTACCTCGCGTGACGTCAAACAATTGTTGTAATCGAAAATGGCGTCTCTTAATACACGCAAATTGCCAGTGTTGAAAATACGTTGTTTTCAACATCTATACGACCGGTCGACTAAGTCGTTTTAAGTCAGTCGCTAACCTATCAGGTCAGTCGGTAATTCTTTAGCTAGTTACTCTAGGGACATCTTCGTCTTGAGAGTGCTTTCTACTTACTGTCTGTAGCTGACTAATCGTTGTCGCCATTGCCGGATTTCTTCATCGCACAAACCACATCTTCACTTAGAAATTCGGATCGATTCATCGTAATCGTAATCTGTCTAATATCTTTAGCGACTAAAGAAATTAAGTTGTTTGGGAAATCAGGTTAATTACAGAGGCTAAGTTAAAAGAAAACTCAGCTATGTATCCCAGGGTACATCGAACCTATTCCTTCACTCAGTGTATATCTATGCTACACCAAATGTATTCCTATGACACACCCAATGTATTCCTATGACACACCCAATGTATTCCTATTATACACCCAATGTATTCCTATGATACACCCAATGTATTCCTATGACACACCCAATGTATTCCTATTATACACCCAATGTATTCCTATGACACACCCAATGTATTCCCATTATACACCCAATGTATTCCTATGATACACCCAATGCCTTCCTAAGATACTCCCAATGTATCGTCCAAATGCTCACCAATGATACACCTAATGTATTCCAAGGACACACCAAGGTATCCTAAGATACACCCATTGTATTCCTATGATACACCCAATGTATTTCTACGATACACCAAATGCACACCAATGTATTCCTATGATGCACTCTTATGTATCCCAGGATACACCAAAGTATTCCTATGATACACCCAATGCATTCCTAAGATACACCATGTGTATCGTCCAAATATTCACCCAATGATATACACCTAATGCTTTCCATAGACACACCAAATGTATCCTAAGATACACCAGACAAATTCCTATGATATACCAAATGTATCCTACGATGCGCCCATTGCATCAACGTATTCATATGATACACCCTACGTATCTGAACATACACCCAACGCTTTCTCACATACACCCAAAATATAATGGCAATGTCCGCATTTCGCTTCCATAAAGCAATGTCGTCGAAAGTAGCTTAGTAACAGGCGCTCCGTATAAAAAGCAAAATCACTCACTTAGGTTTAATCAGATTCTGGTCGAGGACGAGATCGGGAGGTCAAGCAGGTTGGACAGGCTTAGGTGGATAGCGGTTGAAATTGGACTGGCGAGAGAGAATAATCTGGAGAGGGAGGAATTGGGAAAGGAATTGAGGAATGAGGATAACGCAGGTCTACTGGTTAGCGTGCAGGACTGTCAACCGAGACACTGGGAGTTCAAATCCCTGCCAGAAATCTCTTTCGAGATTTCTGCTCCGGCTGCGTTCCCTAGGCAACTCAGCTATTAAGAAGACCAGACGACGAGGGCGAGGACTGGCGATCCGCCTTTGTATGCCGAGGCAAAGAAAAATAAAGTTGCTTACACTTCATACACACGGCTGCCTCTCAGCATAGCTTGAGGGACTCTCTTGTTGTTGTTATTGTCGTTGTTCTCCTCCTCCT
Organism: Allolobophora icterica; assembly: GCA_963556255.1. Taxonomy (NCBI): domain Eukaryota; kingdom Metazoa; phylum Annelida; class Clitellata; order Crassiclitellata; family Lumbricidae; genus Allolobophora; species Allolobophora icterica. Next base: position 6,581,675 of record OY744616.1, read on the forward strand.
CCTCCTCCTCTTCCTCCTACTCCTCCTCCTCTTCCTCTTCTTCCTCCTCCTCCTCCTTCTCCTCCTCCTCCTTCTCCTCCTTCTTCTTCTTCTTCTTCTTCTTCTTCTTCTTCTTCTTCTTCTTCTTCTTCTTCTTCTTCTTCTTCTTCTTCTAATCCTCATCCTGTTCCTCCTCCTCCTGCTCCTCTTCCTCCTGCTCCTCCCGCTTCTCCTCCTTCTTCACAACCACCGCTGAGACAGGAGACAGCCCAGTCTATAGTAGGTAAGAAATTGAAAACATAAATTTTAGTTGAGAATGAAATGACACACAAGCGCCGGAGCAGAACGAACCCACGCATGGAAGAATTCCTACATCTTGGTCCAGCAACCGAAAAACTCGTACACCAAGCACAACTGGACTTGTGTGAATATTCCGGGAAGCTCTACCCACGCTTTGAAATACATCAATTTTTTGTTGGAGTATAAATCACTGTAAAATTTTATTGAGATCTTGGCCCCACGCCTGTCCTAGATCGATTGGGCATCTTAAGTAGGCAAGACCTCGGTGTATTTCTGACATAAAACGGACCAAAACAAGAGGTCATGCTCAAAGTGCAGACCCGATGGGCAATAACCAATGTCAGTCTGCCTGCCCAGCGTCCGGGAACGCACGAGGGCTTGCCACAGTGACCTGTACTTAGGTGTGTCACTTGGAAAAATAATGCCTGTGGAGATTGATGTCCCGGTAATAAGAACGCTCGTAAACTTCACTAGCCTGGTAGAAAAGACATGAATCAATGTGACTATGTAACCAATAAGCCAAAAGTCACTGTGGCTAGTAGCCATATATCACTGTGGCTAATATCCACAAGTCACCGTGGCCAATAGCTACAGGTCTGGTAGCCAACAGCCACAGGTCACAGTGACCAATAGCCACAGGTAGCTATGCTCGCTACTAGCCAAAAGTCACTGTGGCCAATAGCCACAAGTCTCTGTAAACAGAAGTTCTGTAGCCAACAGCCACAAGTCACAGTGACCAATAGCCACAAGTCTCTGTATACACAAGTTCTGTAAGTCTCTGTATACACAAGTTCTGTAAGTCTCTGTAAACACAAGTTCTGTAGCCAACAGCCACAAGTCACAGTGACCAATAGCCACAAGTCTCTGTATACACAAGTTCTGTAAGTCTCTGTATACACAAGTTCTGTAAGTCTCTGTAAACACAAGTTCTGTAGCCAACAGCCACAAGTCACAGTGACCAATAGCCACAAGTCTCTGTATACACAAGTTCTGTAAGTCTCTGTATACACAAGTTCTGTAGCCAACAGCCACAAATCACAGTGACCAAATAGCCACAAGTCACTGTAGCCAACAGCCACAAGTCATTGTAGCCAATAGCCACAAGTCATTGTGGCTCGTAGCCACATATCACTATGGCTAATATCCACAAGTCACCGTGGCCAATAGCCACAAGTCACTGTATACAGCCACTAGCCAAAAGTCAGCCATAAATAAGTCACTGTGGCCAACAGTTACAAGGCACCGTGGCCAAATAGCTACACTGACCGTGGGCCTGCTATATATATGGGGTAATCTGGTGTTTCCTCTGCCGTGTACTGCTACGATGCACCATGGAATCTTCGCACCGTCAGCCCCTCATTCTGGAACAGGCTTTCATGCAATCTACGACTTGAGCTTCTTCTAATTTTCGCGCCTTTATTTCGCCTGCGGTTTTAAGACCATTCTGTTCGATCGGGTCTTGCACACAGGGGCGTCTATCCCCTTCCCCAAGTCATTGGAGCAACTTCTTTCCCCCTCTTTTCCCCCTCTCCCTTCCTTCCCCCTCCCCTAAAATGGTGGCTCACGCACTGACAGATCTTTCCCCTATTTCTTGGATGGAGCATTTGCTCCAAGGTTTCTATGGTGTAGACGCCCCTGCTTGCACAGTCAGGTCAGAAGTACCTCTGAGAAGTAGTTTTGCGATCAGGCGATATATAATTATGCTATACATATGGCAAGACGAAGGAAGGCAAGCAGATGAAACGCAGGCAATGTACAGTACGGTATACGAACATCAGGAAAAGGTAACTCAAGGCAAGTCAAGTCAAATTAAAACAAGGCAATGCAATTGAAGTAAAGACATTGCAATGCAATTCAAGGCAAGTGAAGGCAGTGCAATTGAAGGAAAAGTAGTGTAAGGCAATGCTATTTACGGCAAGTCAAGGCAATGCAACTGAAGGAAACGTAGTGTAAGGCAATGCTATTTACGGCAAGTCAAGGCAATGCAACTGAAGGAAATGTAGTGTAAGGCAATGCTATTTGCAGCAAGTCAAGGCAATGCAATTGAAGGAAACGTAGTGTAAGGCAATGCTATTTGCAGCAAGTCAAGGCAATGCAACTGAAGGAAACGTAGTGTAAGGCAATGCTATTTGCAGCAAGTCAAGGCAATGCAACTGAAGGAAACGTAGTGTAAGGCAATGCTATTTACGGCAAGTCAATGCAATTGAAGGCAATGCAATGCAATTCAGGGCAAGGCAAGGCAATTAAAGGTAAGCCAGCATAATGAGGTTATGGCTAGATTGTTCATTTCCCTGCGCTTCCATTAAGGCTCCATATTAGTTTCGATCGTTGACATGGCAACCTCTTCTATGACAACATAGTCTGCCGCAAGGAATGCTTCATCGTAATTTCCCAACCGAATTTTCTACCCCCTCACCCCCACCCACTACCCCTCTGATCCAATCATCATGCAAACAAACTCTCCGCATATATAATTATGACCAGACAATGATTTACACGACTATCTATCCGTTCTTTATTTTGTTCGTCCTTTTCTTTGTACGTCCTTCCGTTTGTCTCTTTCTCCGTCCTTCTCTTTGTCCTTTTAACAGTCCTTCCGTTATTCGTCCTTCTATTTATCCGTTAGTCCGTTCTTCTATTTGTCCGTAAGTCCGTCCTTCTCTTTGTCCGTTAGTTCGTCCTTCCATTTGTCCGTTAGTCCGTCCTTCTCTTTGTCCGTTAGTCCGTCCTTCTCTTTGTCCGTTAGTTCGTCCTTCCATTTGTCCGTTAGTCCGTCCTTCTCTTTGTCCGTTAGTTCGTCCTTCCATTTGTCCGTTAGTCCGTCCTTCTATTTGTCTGTTAGTCCGTCCTTCTATTCGTCTGTTAGTCCGTCCTTCTATTCGTCTGTTAGTCCGTCCTTCTATTCGTCTGTTAGTCCGTCCTTCCATTTGTCCGTTAGTCCGTCCTTCTATTTGTCTGTTAGTCCGTCCTTCTATTCGTCTGTTAGTCCGTCCTTCTATTTGTCTGTTAGTCCGTCCTTCCATTTGTCCGTTAGTCCGCCCTTCTATTTGCCCGTTAGTCCGTCCGTCCATTTGTCCGTTCGTTCGTTTGTTCGTCCTTCGGTTAGTCCGTCTTAGTCTGTCCGTTAGTCCGTTTGTCCATTGGGTCGATTCACGTTTCACCGGCGAGACCCCTAGCGACCCAAGAAATGAGCATCGACTCTCATCTTCGCTTGGCAGATGGTATGACGAAGTGTAGGATTGGCCACACGCCCTCATATGCCGAGGCTGAGAAAACCGAAATCGTTAGCATTTCATACCCGGGCCTGTCTCTCAGAGGTAAATAATCAATCAATCAATCAATCAATCAATCAACCAACCAACCAACCAACCAACCAACCAACCAACCAACCAACCAACCAACCAACCAACCAACCAACCAACCAACCAACCAACCAACCAACCAACCAACCAACCAACCAATCAATCAATCAATCAATCAACTAAGCATTTATGTAGCGCCCCTTAAAGGCAATTATTCAAAAGCGCTCCAGCCCGACCCAGCGAAAGACAATAGTCTTTAGGGCAGAGAAGAAAGCGGTGGACGAGTCTCCAGGAAGACACCGCAACTCATGAGGAAGCCCATTCCAAGCAAGTTCAAAGGACTGTTCTTCTTCTTCTTCTTCTTCTTCTTCTTCGTAAAGTTTCTTTTTTATCTATTCTGGTCTGGAAACTTCACGTTTGCTTGTTAGGAAGAGCACGAAAGACTCCAGAAAGTTCTGACTTTTTTTATAATAACAACTTTCTTACAATAAAAAACACATACGAAACTCTAGTTTCTCTAAATCTCTCGGCTCCTCAAAAGCCAGCGCCTCAACGGTCAATTCTACGAAAATACTTAAGATTTTTAGTTGTCTCGGTAACACACGCCTACAAAGCCTTGTTAGTTTTAATATCCATACCCTGGATTGTACCCGCCATAGCCTGGATTGTACCCTCCATAGCCTTGATTGTACCCACCGTACCCACCGTAGCCTCCTGCGCCCATACCAGCCCCATACGGGTTGTTTCCTCGTAATAACATTTTGGCGAGCGCTTCGTCTTTCTTCTCTTTCGACGACTTCTTCTTTTTTCCATCCGATTCCTCCTTTCCCTTCGGCGCGTCCTTTGACTCCTCGGCTTTCTCATTCTTGCCATTCTTCCCCTTCTTCTCTTCCTGTTCCATCTTCTCCCCTTTCGTTCCCTTCCCCTTCTTCCCTTTCGCTTCCTTCCCCTTCTTCCCTTTCGTCTCCTCCTTCTTTCCCTTCCCCTTCTTCTTCGTTCCCTCGTCCTCCTCGCCCTCGCCCTTGGCCTCCTCCCTCGCTCTCCTACGCTCTTCGGCTATTTCCTGGGCCGTTTCCTGGAGCTGCCTTGCTGCGTCACGTTTTTCCATCGTGACAGCAATAGCAGCCTTGCGCTGTTCGTCCTCCGCTTCAGCTTTAGCCTGCATCGCCTCCATCTTCGTGTTCAGCTGTTGAGTGTCCTTCGTACCTATTAACAGGTGCCCATATCATCATCACCGTCGTAATCACCACCACCACCATCGTCATCGTCATCGTCATCGTCATCGTCATCGTCATCGTCATCGTCATCGTCATCTTCATCATCATCATCATCATCATCATCATCATCATCATCATCATCATCATCATCATCATCATCATCATCATCATGTCGTTGTCAACGATTGAACGAACGAACGAAGGAAAGAATGAATGACTGAACCAATGAACAAACGAACGAATCATTGAACGAACGAACGAACGAACGATGGAACGAAAGAACGAACGAACGAACGAAAGAACGAACGAACAAACGAAAGAACGAACGAACGAACGAAAGAACGAACGAACGAACGAACGAAAGAACGAACGAACGAACGCCTATTAACGAACGGACGGACTGAGTTGCTTCCAACCTCCAACCGTTGTCTTTCGGAAGCCAGAGAAGATCTTGAGCAGCGTCTTGTAGAACTTGCTCTCCTTCAGCTTCCACATCTCGTACTTGTAGTAACCGTAGGTGAAGAATGAGAAGGCGAGGATGACGAAGATGACGACCTGCAGCAGGACGAAGTACCCTATTGTCCGCCCCAGGTGCACGACGAACATTTGGTTGGCCACTCCTTCCTGGACGCCCTCTTCCTCCCCCTCTCTTGCATTCGGATCTTTATCGAAATAGGCGTTTGGATCCTAAGGAGACCAGTCGGTAAGGTAAGTCGGTGACATATGGTATGGTAAGGTAGGTTGGTAAAGTTTGGTAAGGTTTGGTAAGGTAAGTCGGTGACATATGGTATGGTAAGGTAGGTTGGTAAAGTTTGGTAAGGTTTGGTAAGGTAAGTCGGTGACATATGGTATGGTAAGGTAGCTTGGTAAAGTTTGGTAAGGTTTGGTAAGGTAAGTCGGTGACATATGGCATGGTAAGGTAGGTCGGTAAGGTTTGGTAAGGTATTGTAAGGTAAGTCGGTTGTATATATATTTTGGTAAGGTAGGTTGGTAGGGTATGGTAAGTCGGTGGGTATGATAAAGTATGGTCAGATAAGTCGGTCAGGTAGGGTAAAATATGTTAAGGTAAGTCGGTGACGTATGGTAAGGTATGTCGAGGCATGGGAGTATACTCGATGGTAAGAAATGGTAAAATAGATTCAAGTGGTATTGGCAAAGTCGCAGGCTAAGATACTTTCTAATAAGGTATGGTAGCGTTTGCGAAGGTTTGTTACGATAGCATACTGGATGGTAAGGTTCAGCAGGGTATGGTAAGGTATCTTAAGTTACTATAACATTTTCGCGGGTACAGTAGCAAAGTATGCTAAAATGTCTTAACTTACGATAGCATACTTGCTCGCATGGTATGAAAAAGGGCATGGATGTTTTTGGTGGACAGGTGGTCTTACAAAGTCGGTTGATCTGGCGCTAAAGTTATTAGAGAAAACGATCGTGGTTAAACGTCCCTTAAACTTACCTTACCCCGTATACTCACCCTACCATAATTCTACTTGCCTGTTTTAACTTACCATTTAACTTACCATTAAATCGCCTTACCGCTAGGTATAGGTCCTTCTCGTTCTTGGCACCATGAATAGCTGGCGCATCGGTGGCCTGTTCCTTGGCCTTCTTCTTGGCTCTTCTCATCCTCTTCTTCCTCTTCTCGCTGTCGACCTGTGTTCCTGCCTCTGTCTGCCTCTTCTTCCTCTTCCTAGTCCTGCTCGGTTCCTTTTGAACCGTCTTATCGAGAGGTGCCTGGAACCAATACACGAATGCCAGATGAAAGTCGTAAAGAATTGATCTCTCCATTTCTGGGTTTACCTTTATTGAGTGAAAATGGGCTTAGAAGAGGTGTTTGAGGGACTGCTCTTCTTTTAAATAGTTTAAGTCCATTACCCGATTTCACTGGGGATAGGCGCTGGAGTCCGTTACAGCGTTCGAGTATTGGTAACCATGGATTCAGAGTTTAACGACATCTTATGACAACAAAGGTCGTTGACTTCGACAGAAATTATTTTCAACAGTTCTCCCACTCGTATGGCTTGATACGAACTAGTAACACAAACTTAGCTATTTCGTCTCCGCCTCGGCTTTCTCTTATGGGCGAATATCACACTTAAAAGAGGTGTTGAATTATTTCGAAGAGTTCTCACCGTTCATATGGCAAAGCAATATAATAATAATAATAATAATAATAATAATAATAATAATAATAATAATAATAATAATAATAATAATAATAATAATAATAATAATAATAATAATAATAATAATAATAATCTTCGTTTAATATCTTCAAACTGACAATAACGCAGTATGATTACAAATCAGTATGAACGGATGATCACAAGTTATTACAGGATTCGAATTTAACTGTACACAGCAGCCATACAAGGTGCCCATCACGTCCTACATCTCATTTTAACAACGCGCCATCTCGCGAATGAAAGGCTGAGTGGACCTAAATTTGAGGAGGTTGCGGGAAGCGATCCCGCTACCGCTTGCTCTTCACGCCAGTGATGTTACACTACTCAATGATTATTATGCTCTCCGCGCCTCCGCTTTCTCTTATAGGGCGAATATCAAATTAAAAGAGGTATGGACTTATTTCTGAACAGTTCCCACCGTTCCTAAGGCATAATACAGCTTTCGTTTAATAAACTGAGTGGGGTCTTATTGCGGCTAATGAATATATAATAGTACAAGTATATATTTTCCAGTGTTTAACGAAATCTTTTGGTTTAAGACCGGCATCAACTTGCTCAACGCAACCAGAAACAGTGGAAGTTTTTAAATACATCGCGTCGGTTGAAAGTGTTTTAAAGGTGTGTAAAGAAAGCATTATATTGGTGTTATCTGAAACTCTTCGTCGTATTAATAAGTGTTGACGTGAAACTCAGATGTTAAAGAAAAACAGTTTAAAATTTGCTCAGGCCCCTACTACAGTACATAACTCTAAGCATCAGCGCTGACAGTGAACAGTTGAAAATCTCCTAGAAGGAGCTTGCAACTGACGATGTTATATAAATTGTCGTAATTACAATTGCAGTTATAGATTACAATTATAACTAACTATCTAGGCCTATCACCCCCGGCTTTCCACTCAAAACTGAGGTCTCGCCTATAATTCCTACTCTGACTCATTTGATCCTCCGCCTTACAATTCTTCTCTACCTAATCGACACCCGCCTTAGCAGCTGCTCTGCCTCCTCTTTTGACCTGGACCCCACAGGGACCCGACTCCGACCTCCTTTTGACTACCCTCTGGAAAACCCCTCTGACTTGACGCAGCGCTCGTGAATAAGCCGGTGCCCTGCGCTTGGCTTTCGAGTGGCGCTTTAGAAATTTGGAGATTATGATTACGGTTCGGAATGGGGTTCGTTACCTTGAACTTAAGAAGCCCTGACGGACCTTGCTCCTGTAGCTTGCGCAGTTTGGCCGTCTGTAGAAGGCGGCGGAATTCTTCGATCTTCATCATCAACTGATCACCGATCGTAGACTCACTTTGGACGGTGTGTCGTTTGACCCTTGTCCTCGCCAACTCAGTCTCAGAGCTCCTATCCTCGTCGGTAGGTTCAAAGGCCGGGAAGACACCTTTGTCCATCTCCTCAAAGCGGAGCTTCAGAAAGCCAACGTAGGCGGTTATCGCCGCACTGCAGAAGTAAAAATACACGTAGTAGCGCAACATCGTTTCGTTTACTCTATACACCGAAATAAGACATCTTTAGAGTTACACCTGACGCGAGAAGCGGCGCAAAATAAATGGACGATGACGTTCTTTAACCGTTTTCCGTTTTGGTGAAATTCTCAACTGAAACGAAAGCGCGACTCATTAATGACGTCAAATATGCAGACACGACGTCATTATCCAACCGCCCATGACGTCATTATCCAACCGCCCAGATCCACTCGTTCTGCATCGTAACTCTCTAACTCCGCCACTGTCCTTACTCTGGTAGTGCCAGTCGCAAGCCTGGAGAAAGAAGGAGGGCGACGCTAGTCAACTTAGTTATGATACCGTGCCGTTAAACATGAACTAACCAACCATAACTTTCTCTATCTCGGCTTATTGTCAGTGGCGGCGCCAGATAATTTTTGTAACCAGGGCAAAGCCAGGGCAGTCATACAACTAACCAGTGCCGAGGGCGACTTGTGCCCCGAATAAAATCATGGGCAGGGCAACAATTCCGGCAGGGCAACGACCAGGGCAAAGGCTATTTTTACTAGGGCTTTGCCCTGGCTCGCCTTGGTGTAGCGCCGCCTCTGCCAATTGTCTCCTCCTCTCTCGAACTCTGCAGCCGCTCCTTAAGTTACACGCATAGGCGTAATTTGTGGGGGGTACGAGGGGTACCCGTACCCCCCACTTTTTGGACTGGGGGGGGTACTGTACCCCCCACTTTTTAAACAATGTCAATCAATATTTTATTATTGTGCCTTCTCAGAGAACGCAGTCAACACCAAAAGTACGAAAATACTTAGATACACAGGTAAACCGGCATCCAAAATTAATGAGAATACTGACAGGGAATATGTTCAAAATGGGCGCCATGTGAAAAGCTAAAGTGGAGAAGAAATTGGTACCCCCCACTTTTTAGACCAAAGTATTGGTACCCCCACTTTTTAGACTAAAGTTACGCCCCTGACTACACGCTTGTGTCCGCTCTTTCGAACCAACTCCCGATCGATCTCGGCTCGTTTTTCCAGCGCAGATTTTGGTTCGGATTCGTCGATGACAATTTGAAAATATCCTATTCACGCTATTCACGAGAGCTGTGCTGCCCCATTTCAGGTCTGACTGGCCGTGGAAAGCCTCGTTCCATTGGTCGGGTGAACTAGTTGTTGCCTTTGAACGCACGTCGATGATGCAGCCATCGACCTGGAACGAATTCCCTTTGGATCTGCGTGGTGTCTTAGCTAGGGATTCTGGTACACACTTTCTATAAACACCTGAAACTGTTCTTTACCGGCGAAGTTGGGTCGGGGTGTGTCTCTGAGTTGTTATCTCGGTGAGGCGCTATATTAATTCTCTGAATGAATCAATGAAAGAATTCAGTAATCCTCGGCTTGCTCTCCCTCGTCCACCCTTGCTTTCTAAGCTGAAAGCGAAGATTTCCAGCTATCCTATCCTGGTCTCAAGAAAGACCTAACATGGCGTGGACTGATAACACAAAGTTGTGGACTGAATAATATGATTCGATCAGTTATTGAGAGAGATAAGAGACAAAAAGAGCGGAAGTCCTCTGCTAGAGGACGGTTGATAGCAAAACAAGGCACCGTTCCATGGTTTCACCATCCCATGGTTTTACCATCCCATGGTTTCTCCATACCATGGCTTCATCGGCCCATGGTTTTACCATTCCATGATTTCTCCATACCATGGTTTCACCGGCCCATGGTTTCACCATCCCATGGTTTTACCCTCCCATGCCTTCACCGTCCCATGGTTTTACCATCCCATGGTTTCACCGTCCCATGGTTTCTCCATACTATGGTTTCTCCATACTATGGTTTCACCATCTCATGGTTTCACCATCAGCAACAATTTTCCACCATAGCACCAGAGTCGAACTGGGATCATTTTATGGTCCTTGCCATTTCAATCATGCAAGGGACTCCAAGTTTGCGTATTTAGAATATTTGTATATTGACATGTAATTAATTATTTTCAGCTCTGTGGGTCCCACACGCTGAAACAAGAGGAACCATGTGCTATGGCCCACGGGCACAATGGCCAGTTCGCCACTGAATTGCACCAGGTTGCCTCTTCGGCTTGACCTCCTTCGGATTCGGGCCTGGCATTAGAACGAGCCAAACGACTTGGCTGGTTCGGACTTGGTTTGATATAGCGTCGGTGTACAGACTTTAAGCTACTACCTTTCAAGTTACCTCCCAGTAATCTGAAATCGATTGCACATTGGGGGGGGGGGGGTCCATAGATTAGTGTGAGCATCACTGGCGTGAAGAGCAGTTGGTAGCGGGATCGGTTTCCGCAACCCTCTCAAAGGTCTACTCAGCCTATCATTCGCGAGATGGCGCGTTGTTAAAAAATGAGGTGTAGGACGTGATGGGTGCCTTGCATGGCTGCCGCATACAGTTAAAATTCGACTCCTGTAATAACTTGTGATCATCCGTTCATACTGATTTGTAATCATACTGCGTAATTGTCAGTTTGAAAATATCAAACGAAGATTATTATTATTATTATTATTATTATTATTATTACCCCCGGGTGTTGCCTGAACCTGATTTCATATTACCCCGGCATTGCTCACGTTACCCCTATCTGATTTATGCTTACAACGGTCACGATACGTTTATTGAATAAGAGACGCAATTAGACTACATCTCATGTTTTGTAACGTTGCCGTTATTTATAGCGTGTAAAGAACATCATTTAAAGGTGTCAAAACAAAGCTTTACAATGTCATCAATATTCAGTGTTTATCGACACTGAGTAATAAAGTTGACTATATGTGCATATATATATATATATATATATATATATATATATATATATATATATATATATATATATATATATATATATATATATATATATATATATGACACCTTTATATATATATATATATATATACACACATAAATAGATATGTATATATAAATATATATATGAAATTCTTACTGTGTTACAAGTATTGTGATAAGATGTTATTTAATGCAAATTAAGCAATATCTCGCAACAATTGTCACTTACTATACACGAATCAGTCAATCAATAAGTCAAACAGAGTTTATATTGCGCTCCTGAAGGTCTCTACTCAGAGGCGCCCGACCCAGGCCAAACGGGAAGAAACAGTCATATGGAGCCTATCGAACCCGAAGGGGCACCGCACCTCCCGAGGGAGCCCGCTCCACGTCACAGGGCCAACAACTGAGAAAGCGCGCTGTTGCATTATAGCTGTACGGGTTAAAGGGTCAGCCAGATCGCCATGAGCAGTAGAAGGATTAGGACGGCGAGACTCTGCCAGAGTCCCCGCAGGTACCCAGGAGCCTCCACTAAGAGGCACCTCCAGACTAGGGAAGACAGAAATCTGACTCGGCATGATCGATGGGTCACGTATTGATTTTATCAGAACATTTTCACAAGTTTTTATCTATTCGGGTATTGTGAGTTTTGCAAAGGGATTACGAAATATATTAATAATCATTTGCTTTATGGACGGACCCAGTGTTTAACGAAATCTGAATGATGGCAACAAAGGCCGTTGACGTCGACAGAAGTTATTTGGAATAAGTAAGTAAGTAAGTATATCCTTTATTAATCCAACTGCTAACCGCATTTTGGTTTACACATGTATATCACGTCCAGATTAAAGTACTAAGGCCTATATTCCGCTGAAAATCATCCTAATTATGAAAGATTTACGAGCTAGACTGTCAGCAGTCGGGAGAACCCGATTATGAACACGGGGTCGCAAAGTATAACCCGTATGCTTAATAGTTCTCACTGTTCACACGGCATAATATAATTATGCAGATAATAAGTTATACATGTATTCTTCGCGAGAGATTATTTCTCACGTCGCTTTACTTCTCTTATACAGCGAATATGGAGCTTAAAAGAGGTGTGGAATTATTTTTGAACCGTTCATACTGTTCAGCTTCGCATGGATTAGTAAAACGTTATATGGACATCTGTGATTTAGTTTAAGCGCAGCTGATGTTTATATATAGCCTTGGTGAAAATGATTTTCAGGTGTTTACTGTTTAAATAGAGCTTTGTAACGCTCTGTGTCTAAGGACATCTTGTGTATGCCACAGCCTTTGACAAAGCCATGGCATTATCTAAAGGAATAAGCTTATAAATTTAAATCATTTGATTGAATCGAAGGACTAATAACACACAGGACTAAAACGTCCTTATTCAACGGCGTGCGACTTGTGTGAGCGCAGCCCTCTAGCGGGCAGGAAAGTTGCGCGTCATGTTTACATAACACAGGCATAGCAATTTATTATGTTTCTGAAGAAAATTCGACGAAGAATCGTGATTGCGGAGTAAGAAAATTGCCTGTGGTGAATAAAAGACCATATTTAATATCCGGTGTAAAAATTGTGAGTAAGAATGCAACCGAATACAAGATTATTTGCACGAGTTTCCATTCCTCTGCATATATATAGATTCCTTGGATTTGATCCAACGGTTTATGTCAGCAAAAGCCATTGACGTCAATTGGAAAATATTTGCTATAGTTTTCACCGTAGCTTAGATGGAAATAAGCCATGATCCACAAAAGAATCTAGAACGATCTTCCCTCTGAATTAAGCAACTCTCAGCTCCCCCACCAATGCCGTCGCCCACCCACCACTCCTCTAATCATCACCCCACAGGCTTTCCACTTGATATTAAAATCCTACCTATTCAAGAATTCATATCCCAATCCATCGAATCCTTTCATTTTTCCAGGCCTTCTCGTCCTGAACGAAACCCACCTCAGCAGCTTCTCTGCCACCTCACTCTGGTCTCTCTGGTCTTTGTAACTCTTAGTGTCTAACTGGCAACCGGACTCTGAATTTCTTTTGACCATCTCTTGATAACCCAACTGACTTGACGCAGCGCTCGTGAATATGCTGGTGCTTACGCTTAGCTTTAGAGTAGCGCTTCACTTCATCATCGTCATCATCATCATCAGCAGCAGCAGCAGCAGCAGCAGAACCAACAGCAACAACATCATCATCATCATCTGCTTCTTCTTCTTCTTCTGCTACTACTACTACTACTACTACTACTACTACTACTACTACTACTACTACTACTACTACTACTACTACTACTACTACTACTACTACTACTACTACTACTACTACTACTACTACTACTACTACTACTACTACTACTACTAGAACTACTACTACTACTACTACTACTACTACTACTACTACTACTACTACTACTACTACTACTACTACTACTACTACTACTACTACTATTAGAACTACTACTACTACTACACTACTACTACTACTACTACTACTACTACACTACTACTACTACTACTACTACTGCTACTACTACTACTACTACTACTACTACTACACTACTACTACTACTACTACTACTACTACTACTACTACTACTACTACTACTACTACTACTACTACTACTACTACTACTACTACTACTACTACTCCTTCTACTACTACTACTACTACTATTTCGTCCAGAATGATACTAAGAGTCCTGACGACGATAATGGACTTTATTATGATCATCAGAACATGCATTCTAAGAACAGACATAATTATGAATATCTCCTGCAGAGGTCATAGGACGAATAATCTGCTGGTTTCTTGTCCTTTGTTTCTCTAAGTCACATTCACGACTACCTCTAGACCTTAGATGACGCAATCGTTTAGACCATACGTCAGCATTTTGACTCAGGTCTAATTCTAGGAGACGTTGTCTTGGAAACGGGCGACTCGTTTCCTATCAGAGTTACGTCATCAAACATTATTAGCTGACGTCAGCGTGAATCGTCTGCTCAAAGCTTTAGTCAGTCTGTTTTAGTAGCTGGCGCAAAAACAATGGATCTGCTGACGTCATCCTTCCTTTAAAAGATGACGTCAGCATGACTCAGTATCTGGCGATTACGTATCGAATTCATTAGCACAAAGATGACGTTGTAATCATTCCGTTGCTAAGGACTGTTAGACTCACAGGCTCAATCTGAGGACAAATAACTTTGATATCGAGTAAACGAGCTTCTGTGATTGGCTGCAGTAGATACGACCACCACTCCGATTGGACATTTGAAATTATAAGACAGCCAATCATAAAATAGTTTCTGGAGTTCGTTCTTTTCATACTGGCAGGGCATTCAATTGCAATAATGATATGAGAGCCAATCATCTTGCATCATCTGTATATGATTTAATCCGATTGGCTTGCGGTTCAGATGTAACAATTAGCAAATTTACTGCTCCTCCGATTGGTTCAAAATTAGGTTATGAAAATATTCCAAGAGCCAATCAATATACTTCTGCGGATCATACCCTGTGATTGGTCGACTTTCCAGTTGTGAAATTCACCACAGCGTTCATTGACATACATTAGTTGCCTATAATTTCAGGCGAATTCTCCGACTGGCTGAATCTATAGTGGTAAAAATTACCAGAGATCCAATCATCATAATCTGTGCAGATCGTCTACTCCCATTGGCTAAACATTCAATTGCAGAATAACTGGAGAACCAATCAACATATTCTCTAGAGATTCTCTACTCCAATTGGCCGAACACTCAATTGCAGGAATGACCTGAGAGCCAATCAGCATATCTTCTTCAGATTCTCCGCTCTGATTGGCTGCGCAGAAATGACTCGACAGCCAATCAGGGCGGCGGAAGGTCGAATGCCGTCTCCTCCATTGGTCGATAGCCGTGGTTCTTCCTCTCGAGGAACATGTGGATCTCGCGAAACGTTGGTCTCTGCTGTTCCTCTGGGTTCCAGCACTCCCTCATCAGATCAACGATCTCTTTCGGACACCCATGGGGTGGTGGCAGGCAGAGCTGGTCGCAGTCCCGTCGGTAGTAGTGGGCGCAGTTCTCGATCACCTCTTCATCGGTCAGGGTATCGAAGGGCTGCCGGCGGGCAAAGGTCATGACCTCCCACAAGGTCACGCCGAATGACCAGACGTCCGTCATCGTCGTGAATTTGCCCTTAAAATGAAATAGAAACATCTGTAGACTTTGACGCTTGCGTGCGTGTGTGTTTGTATGTGTGTGTGTGTGCATGCTTGTGCGCGTGTGTGTGTGTATGGGTGTGTGCGTGTGCGTGTGCGTGTGCGTGTGCGTGTGCGTGTGCGTGTGCGTGTGCGTGTGCGTGTGCGTGTGCGTGTGTGTGTGTGTGTGTGTGTGTGTGTGTGTGTGTGTGTTCCGGCTACGTATACAGGATGCTTAACGCTGGAGTAATCCTGAGAACAATTCCAGGTAATCTGGTTGTCCCGCATTACTATTACGCTGTAACATAATTAGCCATACTTTTAAAACCAATTAGTTACCATTGTTGTTGTTGTTTGTTGTCACTGTTTACCCTGGGTAGAAAGGGTTTATCAGGATTTGAAAAAAATTGAAAGAAAAAAATATACCTGTGAGAAAAGAACAATTCTCAGTACCCCCGCCGTCGCTCCCCTACCGTTATCTGCCTCAGGCTCCTCTACATATCAAACCACAGGCTTTCCACTCCAAACTGAAGTCCCACCGATTCAAGAATTTCCACCCCGATCCATCCAATACTTCACCTTCTTATCTGCCTCCTCTCTTTGGTCTCTCTGGCAACCGGACTTGTTTCTCATTTGACATTCTGGAAACCCCTCTGACAGTTCTCGCGAATAAGAAGGGGATGATGGCGGCAGAAAGAGAAGTAGAAGAAGAAGAAGAAGAAGAAGAAGAAAAAGATAATTATTATTTTTTTAAATTATTATTATAGGAATTATTACGGCATAATACAGACAACTATACTAGGACGAATTGAATTAAATGCACGTTATGCCTATAAATTATATAGGATAAATTGAACACATTTAAAGGGTGTCTAAGGCGAGCTCTCTAACCATTCGGCTACTGTGGGCGCAGCGAGAAAGAAAGAGATAGAAAGTAAAGATAGATAGATGGAAGAAAACAAAATTACATGCCAACAAATACAATTCTTTGTTAAAATTTATAATTACATATGAAAACTATATGTTAAACAAGTATGAAATTCGAATGGATGTGATAGTCTACACTCTACACGGATAAAGCTGAATTAAACTCCGCCACTGCCCGTACTCTGGTAATGCCGGTCTCAAGCCTTGATAAACGAGGATGGCGACGCTAGTCATCTTTGTTACGACACAGCGTCGTTAAACAGAGACTATGACTATTAGCTTACGAGCATGACGGACTCCCAGGCCATCCAGCGGATGGGAAGCATAGCCCTTCCCTCGAAGCGGTAGTAATCCTTGGCGTAGAGACTCCGACTCATTCCGAAGTCGGAGATCTTGACCTGATAGTTGTGTCCAACGAGGCAGTTGCGACTGGCCAGGTCTCGGTGGACGATGTTCAGACCTTCGAGGTACTTCATGCCAGAGGCGACCTGCATCGCCATGTAGATCAGGCAGCCGTAGCTGTCCATTGCACGGCAACATCAACAACGAAAAACAGGCTTAAGCACATTCAATGTGGACACTGTGCAGTGTGCAATTAATCATTTCTCTCATGCTATTGAATACGAATTATGAGTGCAAATATGTATTTGAATATGATGATGAAATTGATGATGATGTTGATGATGATGATGATGATGATGTTGATGATGATGATGATGATGATGATGATGATGTTGATGATGATGATGTTGATGATGAATATGATGATAACGATAGTGATGATGATGATGATGATGATGATGATGATGATGATGATGATGATGATGATGATGATGATGATGATGATGTTGATGTTGATGATGATAACGGTGATGATGATATTTATGAAGATAACGACGATTATGAAAGAAAGGTAATAACAATGACATTGATAAAAGCAGAAGCTGAACCTCAATAGCGGACCGGAAGTGGCCAGACCGGAAGCGCAAGCGATGTATGCTTCCGGTTCGGCTGGCCGATGTCTGTGGAGGAACTGGCTGAGGTCACCGTGGGTCATGTACTCTACGGCGATGGCAAACGGTTCATCCCTGGTACAGGCGCCGACCAAGGTCACGATGTTCGGGTCCGTCAACTTAGACATAAGACTCGCCTCTCGAAGAAAGTCCGCCCTTGGGGTAAATAATCAATGACGACAATGGAATTAATTAATTACGGTAATTAGTTAATGACTGAAATAAAATAAATAAATTCGGACAATTAATTAATAATTGAACTAAAATTGATTAATTATGGCAATTTATTAATGGCTGAAACAGAATTAATTAATTACGTCAATTAGATATTATGATTGAAACAAAATTAATTATTTAATGCTATTAATTAATGATTGAACAAAATTTAATTACCTATTGACAATAATTAATAATGGAAAATTATTAAATAATTATGGAAGAGAATTAACGGTGGAAATAAAAGATGGAAAATAACATCACTCCTTATAAATATTGGTTTTATCGACGCTGTATTTAGACACCCTTAAAATATGTCTGTCCGACTCTATATATGGGTCAAACGCGCTTAACACTGATTAAATGGGACCCACTTATATCTAAAAATTGCAAAAGGATCGTGGAAATTAATTATGGGAATTAATTAATGATTGAAACAAAATTAATTATCAATCAATCAATCAATCAATCAATCAATCAATCAATCAATCAATCAATCAATCAATCAATCAATCAATCAATCAATCAATCAATCAATCAATCAATCAATCAATCAATCAACTGAACATCTATATAGCGCCCCTTACAGGAAGCTATTCAGAGGCGCTCCCAGCCCAACCCCGGCGAAAGAGAACAGTCTTTAGAGCAGAGAAGAAAGCGATGGATGAGTTTCGAGCAGGGCATTTTTTAACATGTTGACTGGTGGGGAAATTCCCCACCAGCCCTCTCGAATTCCCCACCAGTCCTTGCCCTTTTCCCCACCAGTGAATTTTGCCCTTTTTAGTCCCAAATAATTTTTTTTGTCATTTGTGTGACCTTATGCATATGATATACTGTAAATGCAAACCACAGCAGACGTGATACCTTTATAATTTATATTTCTTTGGTCACCAATAGTTTGCCCATAGACGTCTATGAATCTGCCACAGCAGACGTGAAATCTTTATTATTTATATTTCTTTGGTCGCCAATAGTCTGCCCCAGTGGACGTGAAATCTTTTAAACTTATATTTCTTTGGTCACCAGTACAGGGCCGGATTAACCAGTATGCCATTTATGCCATGGCGGGGGGCCCCCCGTCGTCAGGGGGCCCCCCGCGTGAACAAGAAGAATTTTTGTTAATGTGCATGTTCACATTTATTCAGCTTTTCACTTCAAGGGCAGTGTAAACTGTAAATTTACGTCAGGAGTCAGTTGTGAATTGGTAATTGGTTCTTATGATGGCAATCCCCCTATATCTAGTTTTAAATTATTAAATTTCGCCTTCGTCTAAAAAAAACGACCGTGCTGGATATTATATAATTATATTCACGAAAAGTGAACAATACCAAAGAATAAAATATTTCAACTTTCCGGTGCTCATAAAAGGCGAGTAGCTAGAGATCGTACTGACAGGAAAAGAAATAGGGCCTAGCGTTGCCTCAGTTCCGAAATTGGAGAATTTTTTCGTAGGATACACTCCAAGCAGACAGTCACATCAAATGAGCCAGACGAAGGACAGGATCGAAATGTTGGTGGTAGCTATACGCCTTGAACTGAAGGTACATCAGCTGTGTCTAAAATTTGTGAGTCTGGTACTGCATCTTGCGCTGCTTTAGCGGTAACAACCAGTGATGGGCAATAGTTAACTAAAAAGTTGTTAACTTTTAGTTTAACTAAAAATTTTTAGTTAAGGAAGAAGTTTAACTAAAAAAAAATTAGTTTAGTTAGAACCATAGTTTAACTAAAAAATTTTAGTTGCTAACTAAAAAGTTTAACTAAAAAATCTGCAATATGCAACTATTTTTCCACAGTGAACATTGAACACTGTCGGCAAAAAACATTTTAACACTGCATGGTTTTAGCATTAACAGCCTGTGTTTTCAAATTCATACACTAGTTACAGTAAACATGTAACTGTATGCCAGAACAGTACACATTGCATAGTTTGAAGGTGAAATTGTCATTGAAGCTTTGCATTATTACAGTTCACTTAGCCTCTTTTATTTGTGAAAATGTTTGTCATAAATAGTTGGAAAAAAGTTGGAAAAAGTTTAACTACTTTTTTTAGTTTAGTTAACTAATTTTCAAAATCAGTTGCCAACTTTAGTTAAACTAACTTTTTTAGTTGGAAAATAGTTTTAGTCTAACTAAAATAAAATAGTTTAGTGCCCATCACTGGTAACAACACACATTTCTATTTTGGACCCGTCAGTGGCAGGTATACATGTACGGAGTACCGTGACAGACAAACGCCCAACTGCACTGGAAGTTCTCAGTGTTAATTAAGATCTATACTGTTTCTTTCGAAGACATTCTCCCTCGCATGGCCTATTTCTGGTGATGCTTGGCACCCACGGGCCTTGCAGAGTCGGCGCCCATGGCTCAGTTATGCAACTGCCAGGAGCAGGGCCACCGACAGAAATTCCGGGCCCCTAGGCAGAGCAGTAACGGGCCCCTAAGCTATCATTAGGCTTTATAAATGAGAAAAGTTGATTGCGGGCCCGACCCGGGCCTCTCAAAAAGTAAAAATCGCCGGAAAATCGCCGAGCCCCTGGCCAGGAGAGTAGAGAAAATGTGAACTAAAGTCTGTAGATCATAAGATTTGAAACCGTTAAACTGAACAATATCTACTGTATTGACGTTTCTTTGATACTTAGCTGTAGGAAGTCACTGTTTTGCAGTCTGTTAAAGTTAAATTTATTGTATGAATCATTGAAATTGGATGACATCTAACTTTCATTCACTTTTGATCTTTGTTTCGCACTGTGACTGATTCTGATCCTGACAAACTGTCACAAATTGCTGAAAACAGCAGCTTTGTCTTAGAAAGTTAGCATATAATAAAGTGTTCTTTTAACATGTTTATTGGCATTTTATTAAGCTGCACATTATTAAGTTTGAGTTATATAGTCAATAATAGAAAATTGAGCGTTAACATTTGGGAATGGAAGAGGGAGGTATGGTGAGGGAGGGGTAAACTTAAGGGCCCCTGGAGATTTTGGCGAGGGGCCCCCCGAGGGCTTAATCCGGGCCTGCACCAGTAGTCTGCTCTTTGCTGTTATTTACGTGTTCAGTGTGTTGATATTTCTAATTTTATCATATAAAAGCGAAAACTAAACATAAACTAAAACCGTAAAACTGAATTTTGGTTAGTGCTAATATCCAGGTAAAGGTACTTGTTGAAACAGAAAATGGCTGTACTAAATGTTTCTTGTTTATTAGACAATTATCTAATAATAATAAATATTAATATTAAATTAAATTATGACATTAAATAATAAATTAAATAATATAAGACATTATAATAAATAAATTATTAGTAATTATTGCTGTGGTCCACAGCTCAGAAAGGTTTCTCTGATTCAATGCTTTTTGACTTAAAATTACGCGCGAAAAAAGCCCTTTTTCAAAATTCCCCACCAGTGAAAATTTCTTAAAAAATCCTCTGGTTTCGAGGAAGAGACCGCAGCTCAGGAGGAGGAAACCCATTCCAAATGGTGAGTCCAACCACAGAGAAAGCACGCTGTTGCATAGTAGCGGTGCGTGCGAAAGGAACAGAGAGATAGCGGTGACCAGATGGAGCAGAGGCACGAGAACAAAGTTCATGCAGATAGGAGGGAGCACGACTAGGCTCATATTGCCAGCAGGCCCGCATTAAGGGGGTGATAAGGGTGTTGTAGCACCCGGGCCCGGAGTTTTAAGGGTCCGCATTTTCGGAAGTATATTAAACAATTTTTTGTTGTACTTGTAATTCTGCCCCGCGCTGATGGCTCTATAGATTATCACAGCACCTGGGCCCGCACTAGCCGTATTGCGGCCCTGATTGTCAGACAATGGAGGCAACCCGGTAGACAATGCGTTGCGAGAGTGGTAACAAGTGGAGGACATCTCGCATGTATTCAGGTACATCATGGCCAAATTTAGGAATGCGCCCGATCAAGCGCGCAACGCAGTACACATTCAAGGCAGTTCAGTCGAGTGAGGGGAAGTCCGATATAGAGGGAGCAGCAGTAGTCAAGCCGACAGGTTATGAACGCATGAACGAGAGTAGATATTAATTAATGATTGAGCAAACATTAATTATTTATGGCAAATAATAAATGATGGAAATGAAAGATAGTAAGGTAACATAACATCTCCCCTCTAAAAACCATGACTTTATCACGCTGTATTTAGACACCTTTAAAACATATCTCTCCGGCTATATATTCGTCAAACGGCTTGAGAGAGCTGTAATTATTTCATGTATGAAATAGTACCAATCTCACATACATCATACCAATCTCACATACATCATGCATATTAAATGTAACCATACGTTTCATTTAATATGCATGATGTATGTGAGATTGGTACTATTTCATACATGATATGATTGTAGTGGTACATATTGCTATAAGATCTCATTGAACTGAGGAATAAGAAATGATCAATTAAACATTTCAATAATAGAATGGGAATATAATGTCATAATTATAATCATATGTGCTGTGCATTTATGTCTGAAGTTGTTTAAATATTTCTAGCGAGTGACAATAGTTGCGAAGTACTGTTTGGTTTGCGTCGGAACATTTTATAGCTATGTGTATTATAAATAACATTAGATATGTTGCTTTGGGTGATGTGACATTACTGACATTGTAAGCTTATGTTTGACACCTTTACATGGTGTTATACGGACACTATAAGTTTATCGTTTTCTAGAAATTGTATTTGTGAATTGTCGTCAACGGCCATTGTTGCCAAAGGACGACGTTAAACTTTGGAATAATAATAATAAGAGCTGTAATATAACAGCATGTAATATGTAATATGTAATATGTAATTAATATTATTAATATTATTAATAATTAATTAATTAATTTCCATAAGTAATAATGTTATTAATAATTAATATGTAAAATTAATATAATATTAATATAATACTAATATAATATAATATTAATATAATATGTAATATGTAATATGCCATGTAATATGCCAAACTAATTTCTGTCGACGTCAACAGCCTTTGTTGCTATAAGATGTCGTTAAACCCTGGATCCAAGAGCTGTAATAAATTATGCCCAAATTATTTATGTCGACGTCAACAGCCTTTGTTGCTACAAGATGTCGTTAAACCCGGATCCATCCATCCATCCAAATCAGGGGTCTTCATTTTAAAGGTATTTGCCCGTATGGATGCTCTTACTCTGGCAGTGCCAGTTCCAAGCCTGGAGAAAGGAGGAGGGCGACGCTAATCATCATTTTCATGACACAGTGTCGTTAAGCAGTAACCAACCATCCGATGCTGACCTGATTACGGCTCGGCTTTCTCAGATTAAATCGCATCCACTTATATCTCTAAAATCGTATAAGGACCATGGAAATTAATTAATGATTGAAATAGAATTAATTAACTATGTCATTTAATTAATGATTGGAACAAGATTAATTATTTGTGGTTATTAATTAATTATGGATAAAAAATTAATTATCTATGGCAAATAATTAATATTGGAAATAAAATAAATTAATTATGACAATTAATTAACGATGAAAATAAAAGATGGTAGGGTAACATAATATATCTCCTTAAAAACAATGGTTTTTTCGGCGCTACATTTAGACACCTTTAAAACATGTCCATCAGACTTTATATATCGGGCAAATACGCTTAATAGATAATAGATAATTAATAGATAATGGTAGATGATAGTGTTTCTGCTGCCTTTAAAGTACCAAGTTTAAATATAGATAAAAAATTCAGATTATGTAACAACTCCAGTATTTATGCCGCAGAGTTGACTGCAATTATAGAAACTGTTATATGGATTTTAAACTCCGAATGTTATAGGAATTGTCAATTTGCGATTTTTTCTGATTCATTGAGTGTTCTTACATCAATTAAAGAGTCTTATTCTCAGTCTAGACCTGCTTTATTGAATGATTTATTATCTCTCATTAACAAACTAAATTCTAATCAAATAAGATTTATTTGGATACCAAGTCACATTGACTTGACAGGCAATGATCGAGCAGATACTTTGGCTAAAGAAGCCCTGAATATTGATGTTAATTCTACTAATTATCTTGAACTTTCAGAAATTTTTACTTTAATGAAACTTTATATAGTAAATAAATGGCAATTAGAATATCACCTTGTCACCTTGTGCTGTCAACTCCTGGAGCTCTAGCGATCTCCATTGCTTCCTATTCGAAGTCAGGTCCCTTAGTGCTTCCAGATTCATGCCAGTTACATCGTGAATCTCATCCATCCATTTCTTCCTTGGTCGACCCCGTCTTTTTTCCCCTCACCACGAGCCAACATCATTTCCTTTTCTAGCCCATCAGATCGCATAACATGACCAAAGAATCCAAGCTTCAATCTTGTCGCTTTTTGTTTTAATGACTCTTCATTCTCGACACCAATCTCCACTCGTATTGATTCGTTCGTCCTTTTCTCTGTCCATGATATTCTCAACATCTTTCTCCATATCCACATTTCACATGCGTTGACCTTTTTCTCCATGTTCTTTGTCATTGTCCACGACTCACACCCATACAGAACCGTTGGAAAGACTAGGGCTCTCACAAGCCTTTTTTTTTGTATCTATGCTCACATGCTTGTCCTTCCATATCTTTTCCAGTCCAATCATTGCAGCTTTCCCAATCGCAATAGAATATACTAATGATAATAGGGGTCATTTTTATAAATCTATCTGTCCAATTGTAAGTACAGATATTAAATATTTAGAACCTTATAGGCATAAGGAAGTTCAAATTTCTAGTTTACGTCTGGGAGTCGCGAATACGAATCAAAGGCTGTTTATTATAAAATGACATTCAAGTGGTTTATGTGATACCTGTCAGGTCAAGGAGACTATTCACCACCTCCTACTTGAATGTAAAAAAGAAGATATATCAAAGTTGTTGAGAGATAAATGTCAATTGTATAAAAGGGACATTTCTATTTTAACCCTTTTAACAGTAAATATATTACAAAACGAAGTGTATAGGGTAGTTAAACTAATTACTAAAGGTCAAATTTTGTGAAGAGATATGCTAAGTTTGCTACTGTAAATAGTTTTTTTATCATTGTTAAATCTGTAAATATTTAATTAGTCTTTTCCTTGTGCATTTTATTTTATTGTATTAATTATTACATTATTATAATTAATTTTTTTATAATGATACTCTTATGTATTAACCTTAGTTATATCCATTACATATTGGTTATTTGAGAACCTATATAACCGTTTCTTTTCAATTGCTAAATATTAGATATTTTGTGTTATATCATGTATATAATGAGAGTGTGATGCTAGTAAATTAAATTACATATATTACACATTGATTAATGAGTATCTGTATTACAACCATCCAAAATTTGGTTCTTGGATGTCGCATATGGTTTGATTTGGTTTATGTATTGGAGTAAAATCAATATTATATTGTATAGTGCTGTATTATTGTGTTGCAATAAAGGAAATATACAGATAATTGTAACTTGAATGCATTGAAATCAAACTTGAAACAATTGTAATTATTATGATCACATATGCTTTGTTAATTAATAAAATTTATAGTTGAATGTGTTTGATACCTGAACAGTTTCTTTAAAAAAAGGAACTTGGCATAACCATATGTTTCATTTAATGTGCATGATGTATGTGAAATTGGTACTATTTCATTCATGATATGATTGTAGTGGTAGATATTGCCATAAGATCTCATTGAACTGAGGAATAAGAAATAATCAATTAAACATTTCAAAAATAAAATAAGAATATAATGTCATAATTATAATTATATGTACTGTGCATCTGAAGTTGTTTAAATATTTATTGCGAGTGACAATAGTTGCGAAGTGCTTTTTAATTTGCATCAAAACATTTTGCAACTATGTGTATTATAACTAACATTAGATATATTGCTTTAAATGATGTGACATTAGTGATATTGTAAGCTTGTGTTTGACACCTTTAAATGGTGCCATTCGGTCACTATAAGTTTATCGTTTTCTGTCGCTTGCACTTCTGAATTGTCGTCAACGGCCATTGATGTCACAAGGCGACGTTAAACTTCGGATTAATAATAAAATAGATAATTGTATTGAGCCCGTTCTCATCTTTGAATGGAATTAGAATTATGATAGCCAAGTATTATAAAGCATTTGCCATTCTGGATGTTCGTACTCTTGCAGTGCCAATCCCAAGCTTGGATGCAGGAGGAGGGCGACGCCAATCGTCTTTGTTATGACACAGTGTCGTTAAACAGCAACTGACCAACCAACTGATGCTGACCTGATTACTGCACGGCTTTCGTGTGCCCTTGATTGACGCCTTGTTTTTTATACAACGGCGCTATAGAAGCTACTAATTACAATTGCAATTATCTTGGCCAATTATAGACATTCGTTTGTTCGTTTCTAGCAGTCTTTCAATGTGTTACCGCTCGCTATTTTCCTTAAGTAATCGTTGCCTACGCGGTGGACTCGAACCCGTCAACGTTGGATGAACATTCAAGAGTCGTTACTTTGCTCGGATATTGTCGTTCTTATTCAGGACTTTAACAGCGACGAGAAGCCTTGGACCGGAAGCAGTGCAGTCGCCAATTTGTCGATTCTCGTTTGAACCGATGTCACGTGATAGCTCAACGCTGATTTGGCAAAGATGAACCTACGAGGTGAAAACAGGTGAATGAATGAATGAATGAATGAATGAACGATTTTAATGAATGAACGAAGGAATGAATGAACGAATGAATGAATGAACCAGTGAATGAATTAATGAATGAACGAAGGAATGAACGAAGGAATGAACGAATAAATGAATGAACCAATGAATGAATTAATCGATAAATAAAATAATGAAAGAACGAACGAATTAACAAACGAATGAATGAATTAATGAATGAACGAATGACCGAACGAACAAATTAATTAATTAGTTAATTAATGAACGAATGAATGAATGAACGAACGAACGAATGACTGAACGAATTATTAATTAATGAACTAATGAACGAAAGAATGAATGAACGAATGAATGAACGAATGAACGAATGAATGAATGAGTGAAACCAAGACGAACCTCTCCAAAGATTCCTTCGCCGATTTTCCTCATGAACCTCAGTTTACTCCGATCAAGCTCCGGAACGTTCCACAGTTCCGTGTCGACAACGGAACCGGGCGGAACAGCATAGAGACTGCTCCCACAAGAACCCTGCAGTCCCTCCACAGGGCACCGATCGGCGTAGAGGGCGCGAGGAGCGGCCAGCCCCTGGGGTAGAGGAGGTGGTGTCCTGCCTAGGGACTCACAGGAAGATGCACGGCTAAGGCAGCATGGCGATGGAGCCTGGTCCAGAGGCTGGAACTGATGGGTAATGGACCCACCGTAGAGTTCCAACGAAGGCCCTGGAACGTCGTACGTCGAAGTATTCGTATCCGACAGGTAATCTACAGGTAAGAAAAGCGAATTTCCTGTCAGGTAAGTTAGGCAATGTAGGGCAGGATACATGTAAGTACCTTTATTCCAAGCAGGAATATATCGTTAGGGTAATGCAAGTAAGTAAGTATGTTAGTAAGCGAGCGAGTGAGTGAGTAAGTAAGTAAGAAATTAGGTAAATAAGTAAGTAAGTATGTAAGTAAGCCGATCTGCTACGACAATGAAGTTAACGTGATGTACATGTCAGTAAGGCTAGATAAAATCCACAAAGGAAAACATTGTTTCGTAGAACTACGAAGTAACTAAGTAAGTAAGTAAGACAAAAAGAAGTGAAGGAAGGAATGAAAGAAGGGAGGAAGGGAAGGAAGAAAGAAAGAAAGGAAGGAAGGAAGCAAGCAAGCAAGAAAGGAAGGGAGGAAGGAAGAAAGGAAGGGAGGAAGGAAGAAAGGAAGGGAGGAAGGAAGAAAGGAAGGGAGGAAGGAAGAAAGGAAGGGAGGAAGGAAGAAAGGAAGGAAGGGAGGAAGGAAGAAAGGAAGGAAGGAAGGCAGTAAATAAAGTAAGCGAGTAAGTAAGTAAGTAGGCGATGACCTTGACTCGGGGCCTTAGCCGTCTGCGGTATTTCCGGCAGTTGTCTCTGATTCATCGCGCCGTGACCTTTACCCTCGGACTGCCGACGAAACGTGGCGCCGCTTGGTGAGACCGGAAGTGGACCTCTGGCGTAGCAACCACCGGAAGACGTTTCTGCGTCCCGGAAGCCACCGTTGACGTGCGTCGTTCCGGTGGAAACGTTTCCGTTGGAAGCAGTCTGGACCAGTAGACACCTGGAGTTGGGTTCGAGGGGTAAATCGACGATTGGTCTCCCTGGGGGTGGGTAGGGCGATGGGGAGACGAAGGGGTTGGCCTTGATGCAGTCCTCTGACCCCGTCTTACTTGACTGAGCGCCGGTTCGACGCCGACGCAGTATGCAGAAGAGGGTGACGGATGAGACGACGAGGACAGAGGCGATGACGATGGATGAGGCCAGGGTGACTGTCCCTGGGTCGAGGGACATTGGGGACAGGCTCAGCCGATCCACAGACCAACTGGAGGGCGCTGTGTGCACGAAAGAAACAGTGCACTACACTCAGTGCACACACGCGGATTCGTTTCCATCCATCTATTCATCCATCCATTCATCCATCCAACTATTCCAGCTATTCATCCATATCCATTCATATATCTGTCCGCTCTTTCGCCCGTCCATCCATCCATTCACCCATCCATCCATGCATGCATAAATACATCCAAGCATCCATCAATCTAGCCACCTATATCCATATCATCCGCCCATCTAGCCATCCATCCATTCATTTATTCAACCATCCATTCATCCATCCATTCATTCATCCATTCATCCATTCATTCATTCATCCATTCATTCATTCATCCATTCATTTATCCATCGGTTCGTCCGTCCGTCCGTCGGTCACTACGCCAATCGGAAAATCTTTCAGAGACGAGTAAAAGAAAAACATAGTGAATGGTTGAATGAATGAACGAACGAACGAATGGATGAATGAATGAATGGATGAATGAATGGATGAATGAATGGATGAGTACATTGATGAATGGATGAATGAGTGAGTGAATGAATCAATTAAAACTGATCTTACTGGTCGTCCCTTCTTCATCTTCTTCGTCGTCCATTTCCTTAGTTTCTGATTCTTGGAACATAAACGTGCTTTCGATGACTTCCGGTTCCTTGGTGAGGTTCACTCGAACGACCTCTGGCGACAGAGAGACAGACAAACGATGACTCTGATGCTGTGGTGATGAAGGAAGAGGAGGAAAATGAAAAAGCGTAGTGGTGGAGAAAGAAATATACTGCAGGACAAGGATAGATGGAGAAGGGGCAGAAAAGGGAAAGAAATAGGTGTATCACAAGGAAATGAAGAAGGAACACCGATGAGGAAGGTGAAAGCAGAATGAAGGACGAGGAGGAGGAGGACGAGGACGAGGACGAGGAGGAGGAGCAGGAGGAGCAGGAGGAGCAGGAGGAGGAGGAGGAATAAGAGAAGGAGGGGAGAAGAAGATAGAGAAGAAGAAAGAGGAAGAGGAGAAGGAAGACGACCAGTAGGAGAAGGAGAAAGAAAAGGAGGAGGAGGAGAAGAAGGAGAAGAAGAAAGAGGAAGACGAGAAGGAAGACAAACAGGAGGAGGAGCAGAAGAAGCAGGAGGAGGAGAAAAAGGTAAAAAATGAATGAACGAATAGAATGAATGAATGAATGAGTGAGCGAGCGAGTGATGGAGGTAGACAGGTAGGGAGTGACCGCCGCCATTAAATCTAGTAATGAATGAGTGAGCGAGGGAGGGAGGAATGGAATGAATTAAATGGCTCACCAGATTCGAACCTGACTTCACTGATAAGCATCCACCTGGTGTCGAAGTAGAGCTCCACTCGGACGAACCGACCAACACGGTGGCCAATCGGCACGATCACATTGCGCGCGAATTCGATCAGCGAATCCGGTGGATGATCGAAGACGACAGGAAGCTCTTGGAACGCACTTCCGGTCACGCTGAAGCGCAAGATGGCACGTCGAAACACGCGGACGTCCTTGCTGAACATGTTGTTGCTATGGAAACGAACAGCGGTGAAGTTCCGAACTCGGTCGAAGGCGAAGAGGATCTCGATGGGAGACGCTCGGGGATGATCCGAGTCATTTTTCCAGCCCACCCATTCGTAGCCCTTGCGACCCGATGACTCAGGGGCCATGCGGAAGTTGGAGTGGCCTTCGACCCCGTCCGTCAGCTGGCCCAGTCCTCCCGAGAGGTAACCGTCCGTAGTGTTGTAGTCGTAGGTGAAGTCTAGGAGGTCGACCTCCGTGCCTCTCTTCTCGCCCTGTGGCATGCTGTACGACACGACGCCATCTGGTGTACAAAAAGGAATCACAGCTCAGACATTACGTACGATTTTTGTTATTGATTATTGATTGATTTAGCGATTGACTATTGATTGGTCACTAACTTATTAATTTGCCTTCTTGACTTTCTTGCTTGACTTACTTACTTACTTACTAACATGACTGCTTGACTTGCTTGCTTGACTGAGTTACTTAGTTACTGCTTGACTGGCTTGCTTACCTAATTACTGACTGACTGAGTGAATGAATGAATGAATGAATGAATGAATGAATGAATGAATGACTGGTTAATTGATTTATCATTTATTTTTATGCAAAGTTAATTTTGTTCATACGGAAATTCAGACCGCCTGTATAGATGAATTAAGTAACAAGTGAGTTGGCTTGCTTAAGAAAGCACTCGATGGAAAGCTTTTACTAGATTTAATGGCGGTGGTCATTCCGAATTGACGAACAGTTCAGCAATAGAATAGAGGCCATAAGGTCGCTTTATGAAAACGTGTACATACATAAACCTGTTCCAATCTAATTTTCTCAGGCTAGCGAAAGGTAAATAGCCGAAGAAGAACCTATTTTAAAGGTGACTAAGAAGTGTTGCATTAACCTAGTAACTATTTTATGGCTGCCAGAGTCGTTGACGTCGACTTTTACTTTCTGGTGAGCTTAAATTAAGCTTTGTTATTACTCATGTAGTCTCTCTGTTTCACGATGTTTTCACAACCAGAATATTATGTCGGGTTTTAGTGGTTTCCAGTGTTTTACGCAGTCGTATGGCTGCCAAAGCCGTTGACGTTGACCTTATATAATAACAGTCTGCCTGACCATAAAAAGAAATTGACTCTGTAGGGTACAAACAGTTTAACAGCATCTTATGGCATCAATTGCCGCTGATTTCGATAGGAAAAGTTGTTTTGAACAGTTCTCACCGTTCGCGTGGCGTAATACACTAAATATAATTACCATAATACAGCACCGATTTGGATAAGCATTATACAACATGATGGCTCGTCTGCTTTCTCTTATACAGCGAATGTCACACTTAAAAGAGGTGTGAAATTATTTCGAACGATTCTTACCACCGTTCGTATACGGCATAATATTGGTTACTCCATCTCATGTTTATATAGTATAAGTTGTCACAAGATCAATATACAGGCCATTATTATTATTTCACAGTTTAACGTCGTCCTATGACAACAAAGGCCGTTGACGACAATTTCGATCAAATACAGTGCAGTAAAATGAAGTTATAACATGTGTAAGAAACCAATTAAAGGTGTCAAAACTGAACTTTACAATGTCATTAGTGTTCATTGTTTAACAACATAAGACAACACAGCTAATAATGTCTATTATACATGAACTGTGATAAGACATTTTAAACAATATATTGCATCAATTGTCATCATCATCATATATCATATACACGTCCGCATTGTGCTTTCTCTTATATAACGAATACCACACTTAAAAGAGGTGTGAAATCATTTTGCACGGTTCTTATCAACGTTCATATGGCATAAGGAATTGACACGGTACTAATAAAATGTGCTTCTGCTATCACTTATAGAGCGATTATCAACTTAAAAGAGGTGCGTAATTATTTTGAATAGTTGTCACCGTTCGCTTGGCATAATACGTACAGGATCGCTTTTCTGATTTCTCTTAAAGGGCGAATATTACACTTAAAAGAAGTGTGGAATTATTTTTGAACAGTTCTCATGCACCGTTCCTATAGCACAATGAAGGCTAGCTTTGTCGATATCGACTTTTCTTCTTCTTTCAAAGGGTTTCCGACATCGTATGATGACATCTGTGTCCGTTGATGTCTTCAATGAAGTTGATTATTTTCTGTTTTCTTTGAGTCTTTCTGTTCCTGTGATCGATGTTTTCGTTCGTTCGATATTTTCAGATCTTTCCAAGGTTACTGCCTCAGTCGCGTCTTTGACAATAGGATTTCATCGACTTTTTACTTAATTTAGCGTATAAATAGAAGAATTAAAATCTGTTTTAAGGGTGTCTAATACGGCTGCGCGTTTTTCGTAGTTCTACCGCTGAACGATATCAGGGTTCTGGATGTCGACTCAGGATATACATGTAAACGATTGCTTAACACAAGTGTCATTAGATCCAGCAGTTTAAGGAAATGCTTTGACATCAAAAGCGGTTGACGTCACTAAGAAAAAATATTTTGAATAATTCTCCATGTTCGTAAGGGCTTTAAAACAACCTCAACTACGGGAGTAAATATTGAGGGAAAATGGCGTTCGCTTCTAGTTGTTGAACGACGCCGTGTCATAACAAAGACGATTAGCGTCGCCCTCTGCTGTTATCCAGCATTGAGACTGGCATTTTGACATCGACACTAATCTTACTATTAACAACGTAGAAAGCATTTCTTCCTTTGGCGCAAATGTCAGGAAATGAAAATCACTAAACAACCGGGTGTAGATCCAGACCTTTATAAAAGATTAGGCTTCAAAAATAAAGGTGTGCAACTCCATCGTTAACAATACTTATCCGAGGACAGCATTTAGGCGTTTTGGTGAATTAAACTAAGATACGGTTATTGTGATTTGGAGAAGAAAAGTTTGCAAAGAAGTAGATCATGTCATTTTCTATAGACAGGGAATAGTAGCCTACTATTCCCTGTCTATAGAAAATGACATGATCTACTTCTTTGCAAACTTTTCTTCTCCAAATCACAATAACCGTATATTAGTAGGCCTATGTTGGTTAGTTCAGTTTAACGTCATAGCAAAGATTATTAGCGTCGCCCTCCTCCTTTCTCCAAGCTTGGGACTGGCACTACCAGAGCACGGACAGTGGGCAGAGTTGATAAGCATGTGAAAGGCAGGCAGTGATTTATACCTCTCCAAGGACAGCCGTAAAGCTCGATCCTCATGCAGACAGTTCTCTGGAAGCTGCTGTAAGGAATGACGCGCAGCCACCTGGTGATTATCGGCGGAACTATATCTCGCATCTCGGCGATGTACGTGTTAGTGTTGCCCGGAAAAAGCTACAACAATAGAAGATGAATGTATTCACTCTATCATAACATATATTTCTTTCAATGTCTTTCTTTTCTATCCTTTTTAATTACTTTGTTTCACTCCTATTCTTTTAATTTCTGTGTTCCTTTATTCTGCGTGCCTATTCTTTTGTCTCGTTTTCCTCGTTTTACACAGGCTATGAAAGCAATAATTGTCGAAGCTGTCCTGAATTGAAAACATTACCCCATGATATCGCCTTTTCGATAAAAAAATTACTTTCAGTTCTCTTATTATTCGTTAGGTGGCGCCAGCGTTCAGCATCCACTTCATGTAGCAAAAGAATGCACTGTGGCGAATATGTGATCATAATTATATATAATTACATTATGTAAGTTATTTATATTATATATATAAGTAATTTAAATATATACTGACTTCGTTGCCACGCCTATCTCGGAATCGAATCCAGTTGTCTGAGGGATTTCGTCTGTATTCGATCATGTAGGCTTCGGCGAACTCTTGACCCTACAGCAGTACACACGAAATAATATATAATACTAGCTGGTTTACCCGGCGTTGCCCGGGATTATAAGTTTCAATCCCTGTAGCGAATAACCAACAAATTTAGGTATAAGTTTAAATCCGTGTAGCGAATAAGGAAGAAATTTAGGCGACGTGTGGAGGAGACTGCTTCGCAGTCTTCCGACCTCTGCCGTGCACTGACTGCTTCGTAGTCGCCCTCTGGCGACGACTGCTTCGCAGTCTCCCGTGGACTGACTGCTTCGCAGTCGAAGAGGGTGAACCCGGCGTTGGCGGGTTAAAGAAAACGCCATGAATCTAGCCCTGACTGCCCTTAGTAAAGAAGAGTCTTTGAAGTTCATCGTTTTACAGCAAAATTGTATGTTCAAAGTTTGAACATACAATTTTGCTGTAAAACGATGAATATAGTTCGAATCGATCGTAATTAAATTTTGTGCGAAAGTAAACAACGTCGTTATGCGCATTATTAATGACGTTGGGGAATACCCGCGCCATAAATAGAACCGCTTTGCAGTGGAAGAGGCGACCTGGGGCGTGAATGACGGTCGGTTGGGTAGAGTTTTGGGGGATTTTCACCATGTTAGCGGTGAAAAGGGGTACACGAACCCCTCCGCTGGGTGTCCGATGCCGAGGCCGACAGAGTAGTGAAGGTTTGGAGTGAAAAGGTGCAAAATTGTAGAAGTTAAGCCCGGCCAAACAGACAGAGAGACAGACAGAGAGACAGACAGACAGACAGACACACAGAATTCTCGCTTTATTTATATAGATTGTATTATTACACATTTCCCGTTACATTTGCATTACAAGACTTCACAATACAATATACAACACAATTGTATTGGCTATTAACCGCTTTGCGAAGTTCAGAAGTGCGCACACGACGGATGGCGTTGAACTATGAATAATGCATATATAAACTGATTAATCTACAAAGCATAATTACCCACTAAACTTGAATTATTATATACCATACTGACAAATTTAACTTATCAGATATCCCGCATATAATACTGTATAAGTCAAGGTATCTCCTCAGCCGACAGTAGTAACCCTTCTGTCGAGGTCACGTTTGCATATTTATTAGCTTATTAATCCCGTAGGCCGGGCTCACTTTTGGTGAGAGTATGTTATTGTAATACCTTAACTCTGTAACAAGTTGCGCACATGTCAGCTTGGATGGAATCAACGAAGTTGATGGTTTGTTTGATTGATTTGCAATACTCCCTTAAGACACCTTTAAACTGACTCTATATATTTATCAGCCTCCGTTAAACGTAAATTGGAGCCGGTTCCCTGCATTACTGCTCTCTACGTCAACGGCCTGCTATAATAAATTGTAATTGTAACGGTTACAATTACAATTTTGAAATAGTAATTGAAATACATTTAAGTATTTATGTATTTGTATTTCAAATACATTTAAAATGATGTATTTTGTATTTTTATTTGAAATACTTTTCCGAGTATTTTGTATTTGGAATAAGAAATACTTTTTTCAAAATACTATTTATTACCTACTTACTCTCATAAATAATATCGCGCCACATAAAGTTTTCTCGGTAATAATAGTTCAGTGGTCTTCTTACCATAGATAGAAATGGTTATATCTATGCTTCTAACTTACAGTATTTCAGTGAAAAGATGGCTGCAAAGATGGATGACAGGGTCGATGTTGTAAACATTAGGAATAATAAGCGAAACATTCCATCAATTTTAGACGGTACTTTTTTTGAAATAGTTGGCAGTGAAGGCGATAAAGTTGTAGCTAAATGTGTTAAATGCTCGTCAAGCAAAACATATTCTGGATTGTTTTCCGCGACAACAAATTTCTTGACGCACCTGAAGGTATGCATTTCCTATTTTTCTTGATGTTACACGGTGATGTAAAGCTTGGATTTAATAGTTAATAATAGAAACAATAAAAAAACTGAGCTAATACGCTTTTGTATTTTGTAGTGAGGTGGCCAAAACTATGGAACTGGGGACCGATATTAACGCATGGTCGGAATGGCACAATGTGATTGGCTGATTTTAAATTCACATGGAGTATTCTCTTACGCGTGGAGCACGCTAATTAGCATCCGTCATTTGCAGAGTTTACAGTCATTGTCATAGTTCGAATTTAACAGATAAAATTAACATTTATGCCAAAAATGATACATTTCCCGCTCTTTTGCTTCTACCCATGTGCAAACTGAATTTAACTAGCCCATGGCCCATTTTCGTCTCTACCCGCACTGGCTTGCCTTGCCTTTGACCCAGCATTTAGGCCTAACCCAGCCAAATAATAAAACACAGTTACAGCAGGTTCACAGCCTGCAGTTGAACACACAGTTGCACAATGTTGAAGAGTCTGATTTTCTTTTGAAGTGGGGCTATACAAATGCACCATTACTTTACAACATAGGTCATTTGCTCAGTGCTATTACAGTTTATGTGCATTTGTAATTTACAGCGCGTACATCCAGCGTTGAAGTCTGACTTTGAGACCCACAAGTCATCGGCATCTATAACCAAAACAAAGAAGAGGAATTTATCTGCTGAAGAGAATCTTCAACCCGAACCGAAGAGACCAGCTGTCCAGCGTACATTGCAGCTGCACAGCGGAGTTAGAATAACGCAGCAGAAAGTTGATAGTCTCATACTCGATTATATAGTACAGATATTTACACCACGGCGCAATGGACTGTCTGATAT
This sequence comes from Allolobophora icterica, assembly GCA_963556255.1. Classification (NCBI taxonomy): domain Eukaryota; kingdom Metazoa; phylum Annelida; class Clitellata; order Crassiclitellata; family Lumbricidae; genus Allolobophora; species Allolobophora icterica. The sequence continues at coordinate 6,617,825 of OY744616.1, forward strand.
AACATTTGAGAAACTGTTGCTGTTAAAGCAGAACAAAGACTTTATCCTTTGAAAACTTTGCAAAAGTGACATTAGGTTTTGCAGTATAATGACTCATTATTATTTTGACATTTTTACTACGTATCTAGGCTATGATGCATTTATTTTGTATTTCAATTACAAAATACACTAGTGTATTTGTATTTTGTATTTCAATTACATTTAAAAAAATGTATTTTGTATTTGTATTTCAAATACTTTTGAAAAGTGTATTTGTATTTATTATTTGAAATACATTTATAGAGTATTTTACCCAGCACTGTTGTAACCGAACACTTATATAGCGTCACTCAAATCAGCGGCGCTCTCAGCCCGCATCACTGCCAGCACCGGTAATAAGAATGGCTTTCAGGCGTATACGGAACTGGAGAGGAGAGAGGGTTTTTGCGGAGAGACAATGGGAGACAGTTCCAAGCAAAGGGACCCATATAGGCGAAGCTCTTGTATTGTGCCGTGGAAGAGCGCATACGAGGGCCAAAAGCAAGAAAGCCTTTGAAGGCAACGAATAAACCGGGGTGCAAAAATTCAGCAGCTAATACGGCTCAGACCCAGTGAGGCAGTTGCGCATGAGGGCGAGGGTTTTAAACAGAATTCACTGTTGGACAGGGAGCCAGTGGAGGGAGTCACGAATAAAGGCAGAAATTTGGGCAAACTCTTAAATATATATAGGAATATCACCTATATACCGAGCAGCAACATTAAGAATACGGTATAGTCTGGAGTTTGTGCATATTGGAGGACGAAAGGCCAATGTACAGAGCATTGCCAAAGTCCACCCGAGTGCAGATCAGAGCGTGGACCAGTGTAGTGAGAGCATGACATGAGAGATGTCGTTAAACTCTGGATCCATCCAAACGTCAGTTAAGAAACGCAGGACAGCCTTACAGCGGACCGGTACTTTTCAACATCAGCTCAATTAAATATAATATGACAAATTACAGTAAAACTCAGATTTCATACTGTTTGTCACTCTTTATTAGAACTACGCTTTAGTAACTGTTGCATGTCTCGAGCTGTTTGTTATGCATGAAGAATTTGTTGAGTGCTCATTTTTATGTTTTACACTGTACACAGTTTAACATTTTATTCGAGTACGATAAAAATTGTGATTCCGGTTATCATTCCGGGGCTCCGGAAACAATCGCCCATCTAATTTAGTCAAATCTAATGACTTCTATAGAGCCTTTATCATGACGTCAAAGACGCAGTCGATGCGATAGTCGCTTCCAGTGATTCAAAATTCATTCGACAAGCCAGGTCGAAATAGTAGTAATCGTAATCGTAATCTTGAGATTTCTACAGCACCCAAAAAAGCGAAGTCGCGGGAACCAACTTCTATCACAAGCGCTTAGTAAAAATATTATCGATAGGCGGGGGTGGCTCACATAATCAGTTAGGCCTACTGGTAAAGACCCAAAGGGGTTAGGCAGGCAGACAATCAGACGGCTAAGGTGGGTGATGCTTAGCGTTGGAATGGCGAGGGAGGTAAGGGGAAGAAGAGGAATCGGGATAGGATTTGTGCATGAAAGAGCAGTGTTTTCAGTTTTTAGTGAAAGACCTGCGGTGAGATAGCAAGAGATGAGGTTTTGGCGTGTTCGTAGGATGGATCAGATATTTATCATAATACTGGCGGAAGTTTGTTCCAGCGAGGGAAACCAGGAACAGGCGACAGTGGGTATGCAACTTGAAAAGAGATGAATAAATAGCATATATATATATATATATATATATATATATATATATATATATATATATATATATATATATATATATATATATATATATATATATATATATATATATATATATATATATATATATATATGAGTGACCACCTTAGTGGAGGCTCTAACCCGTACCCTCCGTGTCACAGGCCGAGCGCTCTAACAAATCGGCCGTCGTGACCGAGTACCTTGTATGTAACGTTATTTCTAGAATGAAGGCCTTTCCAGTCTTATCCGACACCCTCCTAGTAGTGGATGGGATGGCTGGACAGGGAGGAGCCGTCATTGACCGGAAATTTCAGTGTGCTGTACACGAGGACGTCCACGCATATATAGGAGATGTGTGTATGTGCAGATAATGAGCTGGCAATCCCACAAGAGAAATGCAATCGTATTGCGTCGGCGTACGTGCTTTGCATAATGAAACTAACAGCATCGACTAACATACAGCTCGATGCAAATTCAATCGCAGCTCTTGTGCGGAGCGCACACATGCACACACACACACACACACACACACACGCACACGCACACGCACACGCACACGCACACGCACACGCACACGCACACGCACACGCACACGCCGTTTTTTCCGTTTGGTTTCCATGAATGACTATTATATAAATGATGATGATGACATCTCTGCCCGAAGACAGGTCCATTGGCTTCATGCCACCCGTGGATGAGGTGAGTGAGGTGGTTTCCCGTTACCTTCCTCACAGACAATTGTCACTACGCAGTGGCTTGAGGTAGATTCGAACCTGCGGTTACAAGGCACAGAACATACCGCTAGGCCTACACTATACACCGCGTCCCGTATATAATAATGTGAAGTGGGGGCAATCTGAAATTGCTACATCGGCGTTAAACAATATATGAAATATATAGGGAATACAATATTATGTATGTATTTAAATGTACATGTTTAATTATTAGTTGCATATACATGTATGTTCAGCGGTTTTGTGTGATATATCTAGAAGCTATAAATGCCTAAATATGTATTTGTTAAATGTTTCATTATATATTTATATTTAAGTATGTGTATACGTAAGTTTCAGTTCCCATATGTGTGTGTGTGTGTGTGTGTGTGTGTGTGTGTGTGTGTGTGTGTGTGTGTGTGTGTGTGTGTGTGTGTGTGTGTGTGTGTGTGTGTGTGTGTGTGTGTGTGTGTGTGTGTGTGTGTGTGTGTGTGTGTGTGTGTGTGTGTGTGTGTGTGTTTGTCTGGTTATTTGTGCATGCGTCACGATGCGTGCGTGCACGTGTGTTTTGCGTGTGTGCGTGTGTGTGTGCTTGTTTGTTGGTTTGTGTGTGTGTTTGTTCGCGTGTTCGGACATGTGTGCGTGTGTGTTTGTTTGTGCTTTTTGTAGGTGTTTGTTTGTGTGTGTTTTTGTTTGTGACTTTGTGTGTGTGTTTGTTTGTTTGTAGGTGCTTGTTTGTGTGTGTTTTTGTTCGTGTGTGTTTGTTTATTTGTTTTTGGGTGCGCGTCGTGTGCTTGCTTCTATGTGTGTGTTTGTGTGTGTGTGTTTGTATGTGTGCGTGCGTTTATGTGTTTGTGTGTGTGCGCCTCTATATATGTGGCTTGGTGTAAATTAAGTCTTTACCTGATACGGAAAGCCGTGACGGGAATCGCTTGATTTGAATAAAGTATGTTCTCGTATGGAACGCCACGCTGGACATATATCTTACTCAGCGACAGCGTAATGATTATATAGCGCATCATTCGCCCGTTGCCGTTGAGACTATGATGGCTCGAGAGTCATTCTGTGAATGGGACGGCGAGACTGGAGTGCGTTGGTTGATGCAAGCCGATGTTTATGGGAGGGCTATGTGTGGAAAGCCATGATGGATATAATGCATGTTTATGTGAAGGCTTGTATGGAAGGCCATAACAGACATTGCATCTTCATGGGGAAGCTTTCTATGGAAGGCTTTAATGGACACTGCCTCTTTTATGTGAAAGCTTTGTATGGTAGGCCATAATGGACACTGCCTGTTTTATGTGGAAGCTTTGTATGGTAGGCCATGATGGCAATGCGTCTTAACGCGAAGGCTTTGTATGGAAGGTCATAAAAGAAACGGTCTTTCGTGTGAGAGATTTGTATGGAAGGCCATGATGGACGTAGCAACAAGTAAACTTTTTCTGTGCGTTGGACAACAAGGGAGAAGGCCCAGATCCACCAGAGTACGGAATGGCATAGTATTCTTCGAAAGAGAAGGGTTAAGAGGTTATCGCGTCAACCCACTCGACCTGGCTGGTACCATTCAGTACAAGCCGACGAAAAGAGTTGTGCATTTGAAGCAGTAAAGATTACTTTACGGCCCACGACGCATTCAGGATGTAGTTGGACATTCATATAGCACATTTTTCCGAACCTGTCAATGACACATTTGAGTGCTTAGTGCAGAAATTTACGTCAATATAATAATTACCGCACGCTTCTTATAGACACCTTTTTTTTAGCTTGACGACTGATGCTATATAGGGATGGACATGGCCAACAGATTAGAGTGCTTTCATTCAACACCTGTAAAACGTGGCCAAAGTAGGCTATATAAGATTAGGCTATCGTTAAAACTATAGATCCAGTGCGATAGCTCAACTTTTGTTGTAACATGGAGGATACCGGTTAGATCCTCCTTCCGTGGGACGAAAGTCCTTCGATCACAATAATAGATTAAAGACTGCGCACAGCAGAAACTTGTTTCGAGATTTCTGTTCCACTTCCGACTCCAGCCAGCTCAGCTATAATGGGCTCACTGACTTTACATTGTAGGGGGAAGATCAGACGGTGAGGGAGCGGACTGGCCAACCGAACTCATATGCAGAGACTAAGAAAATGATGCCGCTAACGCTTCCTACCAATGGCTGCCTCTCAGGTTAACTTCAGGGAAGTTCCCAGTGTCAAGCGACATCTTATGTCAGCAAGGGTTGTTGACGTTGGCGCTAATAATATATGACCTACTCGTCATATAGCTTCAGACTATGAGCGTCTTCTCCTATATATAGGATGAAACAAACGTTTAAAAAGGTGTGTAAATGACTGTTACGCTTTTAACAAATTTTTGTAGCGCTACCATATAACACCGGGGAAATCACTCAATGATTAATGACCGCCCCAGAGTAAATCTCTTTTGAGAACACAGTTGTGAAGGTCCTACAAAGAAATGGTAAACGCACAGAGATATACCAGACCATAACCAGACCCGAACATACTCCACCACCAGGACCGAATAATACGGATCACACCTGACACTATAGGATAAGACTAATTCACACCAGACCAAACAATATGAGACCAATCTACACCAGATCAAATAAATTCAGAACAATGCTCACCAGACCAAACAAGAATAAAGCAGACCAGACCATTTGTGGCCAGAAATGCCAGCTTAAACCATTTATTACCAGACCACATCATACCAAAATCAGACCAGACCATTTATCACCAAATCACACCAGACCAAAAAATCGGACCATACCATTCATCAACAAGTCACATTACATGATTCAATCAGAGAATTCATCAGCAGACTCCACCAGACCAAAAAATTAGACCAGACCATTCATCACCAGACCATAAGAGACCACAGTCGGAAGGAGACGACGTCACCTGTCCGTTTCCGAAGCGTCCTTGGGTTTCGACCTGCGTGACGACCTTCATCTCCTGAAGGTCAAGCTCTATCCATTCGTAGACATTCTTCGAGATGGGATTCTTCGGACACCATGCTCCGCCGTTCCGCTCCGTTCTTATCCTGAATATCATTAGACAATAAATAAAACGATTATTAGACACCTTTAATATTGAGCCAAACGATGCTATATAATTTTGGAACACATTAAACTACTGGTGGAGTTGAGACTTTTCCGTTGTTGTTTGATTGTACTGTTTGATAAATCTTGAAAATTCAGAAGTTAAATAAGAATCTCATGAATGCCAAAATTACTTGTCTTGTAAACTTGCAACAAAAGTTTTTTCCTACTGATTCAAAATTTCAAATAAATAGATTAAGAATCTCATGTGCATTGAGAATGTTCATCGAGTATCTTTTGTACATCTAAATTTCTTGTGTATGATAATTGCTACAAAAAATTGTTTAAATTGTCTTATCACAGTTCATATATCATAGACATTATTAGCTGCATTATTTTATGCTGCTAAACAATGAATACTAATGACATCGTAAAGTTCTTTTTTGACACCTTTAAATGGTTTCTTTCAGATGTTATCAATTCATTTTACTGCAGTGTATATGATTATATGATTTAAATTGTCGTCAAGGGCCTTATGTCATACGACGACGATAAACATTGGAATAAAAAAAACAGTTGGTTAGTGCGCTCTCTTTAGACACCTTTACAATTAAAGTAACCGATTTTATATAGGAATGGGATAGCGTGGCCATTGGCAAAGGCCTTCTATTTAGACACCTTTAAAACGTGTGTAATTGATGCTATATAATTCTTGGACCCGAAATGAATTTAATCGCCAAAGTATGCTGTCGACAGTGTCGATCTTTCTAACGTTGTTGCAAAAATACGTTGTTAAACTGTAATACATTCATGACCGTACTCTGAAATTATGCCACTGCTCGTACTCTGGTAGTGCCAGTCCCAAATCTGGAGAAATGAGGAGGACGAAATCGTTAAACAATCCGTGTCAGGACTTCACTGGCTCAATCTAGATCTTTTGCTTCCATTGGCCCTGCTCTTTGGAATGAGCTTCCTCCGTTCGTTCGTTCTTGTATTCTCTCAGGTAACGTCTCTTCCTCTTTTATGTTTCTTAAAACTTGCTTTTTCTCTCCGGGTCTCTCGCACTGGGAGCGCTTCTGAATGGCCCTCTCGCTAGAAGCTCTTTATAAATATCCGAATACAATATATACAACAGAAGCAACTATACAGGCATGGGACACGGTAGTGAATTGGTTAGAGCGCTCCCCTTGTATAACGGAGCGGCCGAGCGCGCGTTACAAATTTAATTAATTAATTAATTATTTAATTAATTCATAATAATAATAATAATAATAATAATAATAATAATAATAATAATAATAATAATAATAATAATAATAATAATAATAATAATAATAATAATAATAATAGTAATAATAATAATTTGACCACGAGCCCAGTAGCGACAGTAATTCTTCGGAATTGCTTCTAAGAGCCTGAGGGATTTTCCCTACCCGAGGGAAAAATAGAAATAATGACCCGTATACATATATCCACAGAGTGCGACTCGAGCCTCGTCTATAAGACGGCTAATGTGTAGGGAACTTCAACAAGTCCTTCACTCAAACAATTGCTGAGTGCCATAGACTAATGCTTGATCATTGGATATTGGCCCTTAGTAAATGCAGTCCCACTTAAAACGGTAATAATAACTAGACTATTGCCCGTATAAGACGGTTTTAAACATATGAAAAGTGTATTTTCCAATTGTACATGCGATATTATTTATCGGCGCTATATCAAATGAAGTCGCGAATGGTCGTTTGGGCCGCTGTTCAGTTTTTCACTTGGTTTTATTTCTGGCCCGTTTAAACCCGTTTAGGCCGTTCGTTTCAGCCTGTTCGCCACCTAAGTAAATTGGTTCAAGCCTGTTTTAAGCCATTAGTTTAAGAGCGCAGCCATTTACGGTATATTTAAATTTACTTAGGGTGTCCTGACGGACTTGGGCCACGTCCTGCACCAACTACTACCTCCAACCAAACCCACCTACTACTCCCTTCGTCCCCGCGTCCATGACCGCATAATTCCCCCAGCCGACAGCCAGATGCGGAAGACATTTATTGGTAGGGTGTTATATACATTTTAACTGTGTTAGTTAGATGTTTGTACACCAAAGCGCGATTAGCAGTTGGTTAATAAAGAATATAATTACTTACTTACTTATATGATCCCTCTGTACATCTCCCCAAATGGGCTGTCTGGTTCCACCAATCCGAAAGAGACCTCTCAAATACTACATCAATTGGGCCACCTGGGTTTACCACCCGGCACCGATTGGGATCATGGTAGTCCCCACTTTAGCAGTCAGTTAAACCTTTGCAATCATTACTGAGTATTATACGTGATAAAGGAAGTTTGCCTTGTAATATTCAATGGGTAATGTCTTTCCAATGTGCTGTCCTCACTCCTGAGACAAAGTGACATTCTGAGACGGGCTTCGAACCCTAGAACTCCGTTATACAAGGCAGACACTTAACCAATCGGCACAAAGAACGTGTGTTCTGCTACCAAACATATAATGACTGAAAAATAGTATCGCCTAATAATTCCTGGCAAGACTTTAACAGATTGCTTTTTGCAAATGACCCACTTCACGACGAAAATTGAGGCCATCTGGAGATAGGTTTAAAATAAGGAGACAAGCGCCTCGAAGTAGGTATTATCTTAACATGGATGAGGTCATTGTTATCAGGTCACCTCTGGCAGACTTTGAAGGGTTGCCTTCAAAACGTCAAGATAAATGTTGATGTAAGTGGGCTCGCAGTGGTCTATCGCGCAAGGAGCAACATAAATTCCTGATGGCATGTGAATGAATCGATGGATGGATGGATGATGGATGGATGGGTGGATGGATGGGTGGATGGATGGATGGATGGATGGATGGATGGATGGATGGATGGATGGATGGATGGATGGATGGATGGATGGATGGATGGATGGATGGTCTTGGGTTGGTGAGTGGGCGGGTGGAGGGATGGAGGGACTGATGGATGAATGAAACTCTCACCTGGCGTTGATGGCGCCGACACTTGGTTCATCGTAGGCGGAACTGGAGGAAATGGCGTTGTCAGGCAACGCCCCCGACTGCATTCCGAGGCTCTTCCGGCACGTAGCTATAGCAACGCAAAAACAACTCGTAATTAATGCCAACCAAACTGCTTACCATGCAAATTGTAGGTTCAAAGGTTGTGTGTGTGTGTATATATATATACATATATATACATATATATATACATATATATATACATATATATCTCTGTCTGTGTGTATTGTTTGAAAGTATGTGAGTATGTATGTATTTATTAGGCCTCCTTGTCTAATGACCAAACATCAATCGATGGCGCTGAGCAAGTGTGAGCGAAAGACTTGATCAAGGTCCATTCGCAGATAGACGGACTCAGGACACAAGCAGACAGACAGAGTGATAGGCAGACCGACAGATGGACTGACTGACTGATTGACTGAAAGACTTAATGGTTGACTAAATGACTGATTGGTTAACTGAATGACTGACTGATTGACTGAATGAATAAATGACTGAATGGTTGACTGAATGACTGAATGGTTAACTGAATGACTGACTGATTGACTGAATGAATAAGTGACTGAATGGTTGACTGAATGACTGACTTACTCAATGACTGACTGACTGACTGACCGACCGACCGACCGACCGACCGACCGACCGACCGACCGACCGACCGACCGACCGACCGACCGACCGACCGACCGACCGACTGACTGACTGACTGGCTGACTAACTGACTGGTTGACTGAATGACTGACTGAATGAATGAATGAATGAATGAATGAATGAAAGACTATTTGATTGACTTCCTGACTGACAGATACTCAGACATACACAAAGACATGCAGAGAGACAACCAGACAGACGTACGCACAAATACACAGACGTACAAACAGGCACAAAGAGAGACAGACAGATAGACAGACAGACACGCAAACACACAGACAATGCGATCCGTAGTAATTCCGGCCAACAATCGTCGACTGCACCCATTCCAATCCCTTTCACGGCGGACACTCATAACGTCTCGAGCGACCTCTGGCCACCACCGGCGTACATAGCAACGGTCCAATTGACACGGACGGTCCGTTAACTCCCCTCGTTCATCCCCCAGGATTAGCACCAATCGAAGGGGAAGCGGGAGAGGGACGGACCGACCGCCCGGTCCACGCCACAGATCGTTGTTTATGGCGACTCCGAAAGATTGAGGTCTGATCCGCCGAACGAGGCTCATGAATATTCAACAGATGATATCGTCTGCATTTTATGCGCGTTCGACCACCTGCACGCGGCGTCCGTGACGAATAAATCGCATCGACTGGAGCAAGAATCAGATCGTGGTCGTCAGAACGACCTCGATGACGTGTTTATTTTTAATTGCTAATTTATTTACTACACTGGTGAAAGCGTTGTGACAAATAGATTGCATCGATTTGAGAAAGAATCAAGTTTTCACGTTTAACTCAACACGTATTTATTTACTTATTTAATTTTTCCAATTATTACGCGAGCAAGGTCAGTTAATTCTAACATGATGCGCGGCGCGAGACATGTGCGCGGGAACAACCTGCATAGTATTGTTACACAGAGTCTACTCAGCAAGCTCGAACCCGCAAGCGTTAGATAACAGATCAGCGCTGAGCAGCCTTACCTTTGCATTGCCTTATACCTTGCTATGTTCAGGTCACCTTACCTAGTCTTACCTTTGCCTTGCCTTGACCTTACTTTTGTCTTACTTAACCTTGCCTTACCTCCTTACCGTTGCCGTATCTTACCTTACCTTTGCCTTACCTCTTTACCTTTGCCTTATCTTAACTTACCTTTCACTAACTTTACCATTACCTTAACTTTACTGATATTACATCACCTTACCATAAGTCCTCTTCTTACCACTAAACTTCATCTTACTTAACCCGGCTTTACTTTACTACGTAAACCCTTTCTAACTTTACCATCAAGCTGATGGTAAAGTTAGGGTTCGACCCATACGAAAATTAATATATGCGCCTCTGACACTAAACTTGCGGCGCTACATAAATTTCAATATTTCGCACACTAGGCCTATATAATTCCATCATTACTCTACACAGTTACATTGACCTCAACTGTTACCTTCCGTAAGCATTACTCCATCTAATGCAAATGTCTCTTTTTGCCTTATGCCATTTCCCGTTCTCACGTTTCGAGATTAACATTGCGAGTAGAATACGTACTGGACGCCATCCGTACGCTTGACCAGATGGAGTGCGCCTACCAATTGCTGCTGGGTAATCACTGCAAAGATGGCGATTAAATGTCGTCTGCTTCGGTCGCTTTTCGGCGCGAACTGCAATATTTGCTCTCATAATAATACTTCAGCAATTCTCATCGGGTGCCGGAATTCGTCATCCGCGTGAATATTTTATGATTCCCACCCATCGCCCCTTGTCCACGCCCCCTCCGCATCTTACCCAACCTCTTCTACGTCATTCCACTCTCCTAGTACCACCTTCACTCTTCCACACCCCAATTCCCCAAATCCGTCCACTGTATAGCATTCCAGATTTCCCCACATACATTCACTTTTCTCTCTCCCGATTTCCTCAAATCCGTCTAATCTTCCTCACTCTTTATTTCCCACATCCACCCACTCTTGCCCACCAAAGGTTGCCCACATTTGTCCACTTATCCCCATCCAACATTGCCACACGTGCACCTACTCTTCCTCACCCAAGATTTTCCCACATCCGTCCACTTTACCTCACCCAACATTACCCCCACATGAATCTACTCTTCCTCACCCAAGATTTTCCCACATCGGACCACTCTATCCCACGTGCATCCACTCTTCCTCACCCCAAATTTACCCCCTCCCCCACACACACACATCCGGTCCTCGACATTCTTATTTCCCCACATGCATCCAATCATCCCACCCCATTTTCCCCAACCCTTCCCAAACTCCCATCGCACAGATTACCTCCCGCTTATCACGGTCGCAGTCTGTTAATAATTCAGGCGCAGAGTTACGTCGGGGAAATCGCCAGAAAAGGGCGCTATATAAATTGATGTAGCGAAATGTTCGATCGGGGAATCTGTTGTTTCGTAGTTTTCGATTACATCATCATTATTGCTGTAATCGGGGAATGTTTCCTTGATCGATGAAAAACAGCCAGCGTTGTTCGAAAAGGGCAATCGGTTCGAAACGATGATTTACTTAGCGCATATTTTCGGCCTGACCGAAGGGTAATTGAACAATCAAGTAATTTTTCCTCACTTCGGGGGTTCGAACCCAGGGCTGGTCAGTCGACATGGATCGCATCGTGACCACGCAGGCACCAACACCCTAATTCGAAACTGCCTCACTGGAACTGCTCCGTCTCACCGAATATTTTTCTGCATTCCTGTTTCTTCCCTGCCTGAGAGGGCCTCCTTGCGATCCTCGGCACGTGGCCTTGTGGTTGTTCCACGCATGCACTCTTCCACGGCCCAACCTAGGAGCTTTGCTTATGTGGGTCCTTCAGCCTGGAACAGTCTTCTCCAGTCCCTCCGCCATGAACTTCTTGCCCTCTCTCCAGTTCCGTAGACGCTTGAAAACCTTTCTTTTTGCCTGTGCTGGCAGTGATACGAGTCGAGAGCGACTCTGATCTGAGTGGCGCTATATAAATGTTCGGCTACAATATTACAATTACAATCATCTTGGATATCAAAACCGAAAGATGTCGTTAAACTATGCATGATCCAACGCTCTTCTTAGACACCTTTAAATAGCTTGCAATTGACACTATTTATTTTGAACTCCACTACATTCTTAATATTAAACAAGTAATAGCATCTCATGAAAGACAGAGCAGTACATTACCCAAAATAGTCGTTGTCTGAGTAAAATACGACAGCAACATAAGGACATTGTCGCTTGGAAGACGAACACATGCACAAAGGAACATTCTCCGAGAAAAGAGAACTTTAAAATACTATATATAAAATACTATTTACAAGATACTGTATATAAAAAATTACATTTAAATACTTTCAAATAATATTGTCGTCAACGGCCTCCGATGTCATATAACGACGTTAACGCTTAGAAATAAAGACCGTAATTTAATTGAGGCTGTATTGTGCCAAATAATTTATGTGGACGTCAACGGCCTTTGTTGCCATAAGATGTCGTTAAACTCTGCATCCATCTATCCATTCCCGTTATCTAGTAGTGCCAGTCCAAAACCTGCAGAAAGCGGAGGGCGACGCTAATCATCTTTGTTGTGACACAGCGTCGTTAAATAGCAACCACCCGACTATTTATTTTTCTACTTCGTTCAATGTGACTAATCGCATAGTGGAATGAGAAAAGGGCCAAATTTTCCCTTACCGCTGTCAACGTCCTCTGGAGTCATAAGATGCCATAAAAGTGTTTGAATCTAAACGCTAAGAATACTTGCATGAGCAAGGTCTAAGGATCGACGTCGGCGGCCCGGTAGATGTCGTTAATTAAACCAAAAAAATGGATGATTCGACGCTCTATTTAGACACCCTTAAAACATTGCTTACAACAATATTTGACCGTGCGTGGGATTACCCGGCCAAAGTCGCGTGTACTGAAACCTAGCAAATCCAGCGGAAAGGTCATGAATGCGTAAAACGGTCAAAAATTTTTTGGGGGATAATATTAATAATTCATATTTCAACTACTAAATCCCAGAGTTACAGGTCAAACAAACTAATACAAATATTTTAATTTAATTTTTTTGTAAACCCGCTGTCTTAATTTATATCCATGATTCGGCCCAGTCAAGCGTGCGTTTATTTTAATATCGCCAAAAATCTTGTTGTTATAACAGACTTATTAATTATTCATGTTCTAGACTAGTTTTTTCTGCTGAATCTATCTGTGCCAACAGTAAGTGCGTGTGATTACAGCCTAATTTGTTATTAATTTTTAATTATGAGATGGTCATTATAAGCGGCGACTTTAGCAGGGTCTCTGTTACGGCTAATTCTGACCAATGAACGTTACCTTTACGGCAGCAGATTTAATTTTACAGCATACTACATTCTTTTCCAAACTCATCTGTTAAAAAAATAAACAGTTTAAATGCCGTAATAATTCACAATAAATGAAATTTTGGGAGGTACTATCGCTGACTGATCACAACTACGCTAGCGCCATCTGACGAATACGAAATTATTATTATAACGATGGCAGACGAACGTAAACAAACCGAAATCGCGCGATGTTTAAATGAACTTTCAGCATTTAATTTGAGTAGAATTGGTCGAGAGGACCATTTGCGAGACTTTATTAGCGACTACTTCTGCAATAGTGATGTGGAAAATGACGATTGCGGTGACTTTAGCGACGAATCTGATGTTGAAAATAGCGGTGTCTCGCCATCCAAAAGCCACACCCACTCAGCTGATTCCGGCGATCCGAATATTGTAAACGCCGAAGTTGATACCTCTGAGACTGCTGATGGTAAGTAATGCGGTTATGGTACTGAGAAAATCAAAACCAAACGCTGTACACTCACTATAATTATTACGGGTACTTTTAAAGATTGCCACCGACCTTTATGGTTTGTGTTAAGAAACCTGTAGCTGTGCATGTTATTGGATTTAAATTAGTAGTAGATAGTTTAATAACGATAATTATTATTTCGTGCTCATTAATTTTGTATTGACCAGAGCACCAACTTAGGCAGTAAAATCTTGCATGGTGCTGCAAATGAAAATGAAATAGCTTGGCAAAACTTTAGATCCCCCACCTGAAGGCAGATTTTTGACCTAATGATGATAAAACAAGTTATAGGCCTACATGTGCAGGTTGGGTCTACCCTGCCAGACCACTAGCCACTACCTAACCGAGTTAGGGTTGCCATTTGTCCGGATTTCCCACAATGTGCTGGATTTGAGGCAGATCATTCTGCCTGCTTCCAAGTTTCTGCCAGTCTATAAATTATAATGTTCCATTTTGTGACATGTTTTTTACTACATTTTTTCAGATGTTGCCATTTTGGAGTTAAAACGACCAACAGTGGAACAAAATTTCTACCAAAAAACAGGCGGAAAAGAGGATGCTAAACTACTGACTGGTAATTTCAACTGCTGTTGCCAGTTCAACAATGGTCAGCCATGTTCGACACGTTACTCGGCAGAGCAGTTACTTGGTATTAGAATGAACCATCTTGAAATGACACATGAGCAATTAGACCTAGTCGTTTTGGCAAAACTTTCGATGGGACTACATACAACCTCAACGACAGTTTCATCGAGAAGGAATGAACAAAGTGAGCGTCAGAAAAATCGCACTGATTACTACCATGAAGGGCAGAAAATCTGTCGCTCTGTATTCATGTTCATGCATGCAGTGTTCAAGGACCGGCTTGGTGCCCTGATGAAGCACTACAAGACAAATGGAATGACGCCACGAATTCATGGCAACAAGGGCAGACAGCCAAGTCACTCGCTTGCGCCTGAGGACTGTCAAGCAGTCGTCGACTTCATTGCCAACTATGCAGAAGTCAATGCAGTTATGCTTCCGGGTCGCATACCTGGATACAAACGTGACAATTTGAAGCTTCTACCATCATCAGTTTCCAAAGCGGCAATCTTTCGACTTTACCAGGAAGCAAGTCGACTGGCGAACAGATGTCAGGTTGCTCAGCGGACTTTCTATCAACTGTGGCAGAATTACTGTCCATACATTTTGCCAATGAAGCCACGATCAGATCTATGCTGGACATGTCAACAAAACAGCACCAGCATTATTCGTTCGACAAACCTGTCTGATAATGACAAATCAGAGGCGCTAAAATGTGCCCAGCTCCATCTAGTTCGAGCATCCGCTGAACGAGCACTCTACACTTCTGCAGTTGCGCAATGTAAGTTGGCAGTATCGAATTTGTCGGTGACTGCTTTGAAAGAACCTGGCAAAAATCTGCCTGACTGCAGTCGAGAGATGACTACCCACTACAGCTTTGATTTTGCTCAACAGGTCCATTATCCGTTTGACCCACAGCAGCCAGGGCCAATCTACTTTAAAACACCACGAAAGTGTGGGCTATTTGGAGTGATGACGGAGGGACTTCCACAGATGGTCATTTTTATACTCGATGAAGCAGTCGCGGTGTCGAAGGGTGCGAACTGTGTAATCAGTATGTTGGACTACTTCTTCACACACTATGGGTTGAAGGAAACCATACTCCATCTCCATGCTGACAACTGCACCGGACAAAATAAGAACAACGCAGTGATTCACTACTTGTTGTGGCGAGTTATGACAGGCAAGCACAAGGAGATCACTCTTTCATTCATGCTTGCTGGCCATACAAAGTTCGCACCTGACTGGTGCTTTGGACTGTTTAAACGGCAGTTCAGGAAGACAAAGGTGGATTGTCTAGCGGATATCAGCAATGTCGCTACAATTTGTTCATCTGGTGGGTTGATAACACCACAGCTCTGTGGAAGGGAAGATGGAACCGTCATTGTTCCAACATATGCTTGGGATAGCCACCTGTGTTCGAACTTTTTCCGGAAACTACCATCAGTAAAAAAGTATCATCATTTTACTATGAAACCGGATGGATCTGTTACATGCAAGGAGTGGGTTGATAGTCAGCCAGTGATTTACCTTCTGAAGCAACCAAACAAAGAAATGTCAGCTATCTATCCTGGAATTATGCAGCCTACTGGGCTGAGTCCTGAACGGCAGCTATACCTTTATCGGGAGATCCGTGAATTTGTTGCTGATAACTGCCAAGATCTTGTTTGCCCTAAACCACAAGAAAGGGAAACAACAGAAGATGCTGCAGAGGCAACAGATGAAGCTCTAGAAGCAACAGAGGAAGCTCTAGAAGCAACAGAGGAAGCTGCACCAGCAACAGAGGAAGCTGCACCAGCAACAGAGGAAGCTGCAGCAGCAATGGAGTATCAAAATCTGGACACTGAAGACCAACCAAGTGATGTGGGCAAGCGTGGCCGTGGCCGCCCGAGAAAAGCACCAGCGGGTCCTGGGCGTCCAAGAGGTCGTCCACGGAAGCTCGCTCGCCATGAAACATGAATTTTGATTGATGTGCAATTTCATTATCAGTATTATCAGTAGCATTACTGTTATCAGTTAGACCACATTAATTTTTTAGCTTTGTTTTCTTAAAGCAGAGTAAATTTAAAAGTTGAAATATTAAACTAGTCTTCGATTGGAAATTCTTTGCACTTTTGACGCCACAGAATTGCATAAAGTTTTTGAGTCAAGGATTGAGTATCTATTATTTTGTGTAGCTGACAGTGCATTTATGTTTTATTATAATTGTACTGATTAAATTTTATCTTGTACTGCTTACAAGAAATGTTCTACTCTGAAGATTTTGCTTTTTATTGCAAAAATGATTATTATATTTAGGCCTAATGGCAATATGGCATCATCTTTAAATCTGTGCCATTGTTTCAGTTTAATTTTCCAAGAAACACCGTTGACACCATTGGAAATGGCAGAAGTTTCTACTGTAGGACACACTACTGAATAATGCTGAAAAATCTATTCACATTTGCATAGTTCACACAATGAAGTCAATTTTTAACTTGCGATTTCTCTTAATAACGAGTTTTCAAAACGCTAAGTTTTCAATTCTTCGGTAAATGATAGAGTATGCCCCTATCTATTATTTTATCTAGCTAACAGTGTATTTGATTTTATTATAATAATTATTGTACTGATTAAATTTTATCTTGTACTGCTTACAACAAAATAATGTACTAGTCTGAAGGTTTTGCTTTTTATAGCAAAAGTAATTATGATTATTATATTTAATGGCAATATAGCATCTTTTTAAATCTGTGCCATTGTTTCAATTTAATTTTCCAAGAAAAACCGTTGACACCATTGGAAAGGGCAGAAGATTCTACATCTAGAACACACTACTAAATTATGCTGAAAAATCTATTCACTTTTACCGAGTTCACACAATGAAGGCAATTTTGAACTTGCGATTTCTCTTAATAACGAGTTCTCAAAACGCTAATACTTCAATTCTTAAAAAATTCATAACTTTTTCATTTCTAAAGATACAAATACACAGTTTTCACCACATTAATCAACAGTAACGCTAGTATTTAAGAAAAATATAAACTAAGTTTACAAAATTTCTGAGTTTGGGAGGGTTTTCCCATGCACGGTCATATATATATTTGTCAAACTTAACGCGTTTAATCGTCAGTAGCCTCGTCGAATTCCTTTAACTTTAATAATGCCAGTCCCAAACTTGGGGAAGGAGGAGGGCAACAGTAGTCATCTTTTTATGACAGTTGCGTTAAACAGCAAATTACCAGCCAATCTATGCTGTGGTAAAAGCTGTACAAATTTCTTCGATGCCGCTGTTTAACTTTTTTAACCAAGGTCAATCGCCATTTGAACTCCGACACCCCCTTTTTGAGTGGTGCCAGGCCTAATCCTGCATAAACGACGAGGGCGACGTTATAATCATCTATGTTAAGACACAGTTCACTAAGCAGGAACTATAAACTACCTGCTGTTTTCAGGTAGTGCCAGTCCCAAGCCGGGGTTCAGAAGGAGGCCGACGTCAACGACCCTGCTAGCCATAAGATGTCGTCAGTGTAGCCGGCCAGACGCCAAAAAAGTGGACGCAAAGTTGCAAACATATTTAAGACATAAAACATTGCCAGTCAATCAGTGGTCATCATAATTCAATTGATAATGAAGCATAAATGAACATTACTAACAATAGCATATTGTCTTTATTGTGTGTGCACAGTGTGCTTTTACTAATAGACTTTTTGCCATCCAGAAATTCTTGAATCTTAATTATTTCACACATTGAGATTAAGATATTTACATTTAGAGGTTAACATTTAGAGGTTCTCATTGGTGTATTAATAATTTATTGTTTACTGTTTAGCCAAAAAGTAGACGAAAATGCGCCTATTGCGTCCGAGTGCCGGCACCACTTGCATGGTGTCGTTAAACAATGGCAACTACTTTTGTCAGTTTGCACGACACTTTTTCTTCGCAGATTCAGCAATGATGGCGAAAGATGTCGTTAAACAGTGGATAATTCAGTGTTCTATTTGAACACCTGTAAAACACTTTAAACCTGCTTTATATATTTTTCAAACACAAAACATCATTTTATAATGAACCGGTAGTCATTAAACAGAAACGAACCAAGCAAATGTTGACTGAAACTCAGCCGCTGTGGTAGTGCCAGTCCCAAGCCTGGAAAAAGGAGGAAGGCGACGCTAATCATCTTTGCTACGACGCAGCGTCGTAACCTGCAGCCGTTGACCAATTGTTAATTAACTCGATGTAATTAATGAGCAACGTTGAGTTGCTTAACGCAGTGAGAACTCTACGTGATATTTTTTCATATCGACGTCAGCGTTCTTTGATGTCACAACTTGTCGTTAAACCGAATCTAAACGCTAGTGTGCCAAGAATACCCAAAAGTAAGGTCTAAGGATCGACGCCAGTGGCCCTGATACATGACGTTAATCAAATGAAACAATGGATAATTCGTCGCTCTATATAGACACCCTTAAAACATTTTCTTACCATGCTATATATTGTCAAACGCGTTCAATCGACAACTATAATCCCGATTACTTTAACTATGACGATGCCAGTCCGAACCTGGGAAAGGAGGAGGGCAACATTAATCATCTTTTTACACAGCGAATAACCAACCAGCCTATGTTGCGGTAAAAGCTGTACAAATTTCTTTGATGCCATAAAACGTAGTTTAACATTTTGAACAAAAGCCAATAACCAGTTCAACTCCGACACCCCTTTTGGAGTGGTGCCAGGCCTGATCATGCAACGACGAGGGCGGCGCTAATCACCTATGTTAAGACACACAGTTCGTTAAGCAGGAACTATAAACTATCACCTATTTTCAGGTGGCACCGGTCCCAACACCGGATTAAGGAGTTGGGCGACGTCAACGACACTGTTAACCATAAGATGTCGCTAAAGACTGGAAACTAATTTTGTAAGTTGACAATGATACTTTTCCTTTGTAGGTAGTGTAAGGTCTATGGCCCTGATGACGACATTGCCGTTAAACAATGGACAATTTGGTGTTCTATTTAGAAACCTGTAAAACACTCTCAAACTGCGTTATATATTTGTCAAACGCAATAAACAGTTAACTTTGCTTGAGGCTAGCTCATGTTTAAGAAAGGCGAATCATAAATTTTAAATTGTTGGCTTACTACAACCATTGCTTGTTTTCAGGTAGTGCCAGTCCCAAGTCTGGAGAAAAGAGAAAGGCGACGTTAATCATCTTTGCTGTGACACAGCATCGTTAACCAGCAACTGACCCATTATAAATTAACGCGATGTAATTACTGAGCAACGTTGAGCTGCATAACGCAGCGAGAGCCCTACATAATATTTTTCCATATCGACGTCAATGGCCTTAGGATGCCACTAGATGTCGTTCAACAATACATAATTCGAAGCAGTACTTAACAACTTAAAAATATTCCAAAAAACCTATTTATATTACACAAATTTCTAATGCGGTAAGCTGTACCAAGGAATAATTAAAGTAATGGCAACGGCAGTGTTAGCCAGTAGCCACAAGATGTCGTTAAAGATTAAATAATTCAATGCTCTATTACGGCACCTTCAAAAGTGTTCCGAATGTCTCTATATATTCAACAAATTCGTAATGCTGAAAATCTAAATCTCGTGGAATACGTAAGCTAAGATCGATGGAAGTGTTAGCGGCTTTGCCAGATGTCGTTAACGAAAACTTATTCAACGCTCTATTAAAACACCTTTAAAATAGTTCAAAACGCTTCTATATATTCAACATATACGTAACGCCGTAATAAGATGTCCCATGGTACAGGTAGAGTAAGATGGAAGTGTTAACTGCAAGATGTCGTTAACAAAAAATAATTCAATTCTGTACACCTTTAAAATAGCTCCCAACGCTTCTATACATATTTTTCATACGCGTAACAATGTCAATTGCAGTTCCATGTAACATGTATAGATCGAGTTCTGTTTAGCCACAATACGTCGTTAAATAATAAATAATTCAATGGCCTTTCCAACCTGCGTTATGCAATCATAAAATGCGCTTTCCGTCAACATTATTGCCTGTAGTCGGGTTTTGACAATCCGAAGCCAAGTTAAGGTATAACGATGAAGCTAATTATCTTTTTGTTAAGACACAGTGTAGGCCTATAGTTAAAGAGAAGCTAAGAAAAATTGTCAATTCACACAGTAGGGGCTTTCTCCATAAGTAAGTTAAGGTCTCGTCCTGGCAGCCGCAAGATGTCATTAAACTATCATCATCGTCGTCGTCATCAGTACTTGAAGCCAGAAGTCGGGCGGCGATCCGTACAAAACAGATCTCCATTGCCCTCGGTCATTTGACATGTCCAGGACACCCTTCAATGCTAGTCCAAGTTTTGTTGTCATCCTCATTTTTATGCTGTCTATGCAAACTACTAGAAGAGGCAAAAGAATAGAATTCTTCATACACAATAGGATTCTATTCCTGTATTTAAAGGGACTAACACTGTTTATGCCCTTATAATGAACAACTGATTGTAACCATTAATTAAACTGTGATTGTAACATCAATCAACCTATGAACCTAACTTTAATCTGATGCTTTTTATCTAGAAAAAGGTTCAGGAACTGAACAATTATGGAATAGTGGGCGAAGCTCCATACAAAACGGAGGGTGGAGTTTGGGGAGGGGTCTCAGTGAGACCCTCCACAAGAAAATTTTGACGCTACATTAAATTAAAATAGCTAAATAAATGATTCTTTTATTAAAATAACTAAAAAAATTTACTACCTGAAGAAAGATGCCTGAACGCCGCTTTCCGGCAGAAAAAGCACTGCATTAATCACCCTATAATCAAAACATTAATTAAACTATGATCGTAATCAACCTAACATGATCCTAACATTAATCAACCTATGATTGTAACAGTAATCATGCGAGTCTTAGATTTTAAAACAAATTGTTGGCTAACTCCCCCACTGCTCGTATTATGTTAGTGCCGAATCCAAGCCTAAAAAAGGAGGGCGACGTTAATCAGTCTTTAAACAGAAACGAACCAAACAAATGTTCACTGAAACCTCACCACTGTGGTAGTGCCAGTCCCAAGCCTGGGAAAAGGAGGGCGACGCTAATAATCTTTGCTATAACACAGTGTCGTTAATCAGCATTTCACCAACTGTTAGGGCAATTATGTCGTTAGGCTGTTGGATCCTGTCCAAACATTAGTTACAAAATAAAGTCTTTTCCTTCACAAATAGGGTAAAGTTGACTTTGACGGCTCTTGAAGCCACCAGGTGTCGTTAAAAATTAATAACTCAATGCTATATTTAGACACCTTCAAAATAGCTCCAAACTCCTCTATATATCAAACAGATGCAAAACGCTGTCAGTTTCTGCTCTATTACGTTTAAAGTAAGATGCGTGTTCCTATTAACGCAAGATGTCGTTAAACAACAAATAATTGGATGGCTCCATTTGGACACCCTTAAAATAGTTCTAACCGCCTCTATATATTCAATAAATGTGTGCTGCCTACACTCGTCGTTTTCAGCTATGGTAAAAGTTAGGTCAATTAATAGCAGATAGAAGATGTCGTTGAATCATGCCTAGTTCAATGCTTTATTTAGACACCTTTAAAATAGTGCGAAAGCCTCTATATAACCAACAAATGCGCGGTGGTGGTAACTGCCTTCATCTTTTTCAATGGCTTAAATCAGTGTCTCACATTGCAAAGTGGGTTCCGTGGAACCCTAGGGTTCCATGAAATAAGTGGAAAGTGTTGCTTGAATATGTTATTACATTATAAATCAGACTCCGAGGTGAAGACAAAGGTTATGTGGAAAAATTTATTTAAAACAATATCTATTATAGCTTTTATCGAGTACACTGTACATACCTGGATCACTGTTTTAAAATATTGTACCAGAATATGTATTCTTTAGGTCGGGGTTCCGTCAGAAAATTTGTAAGTCAAAGGTTTCCGCAGCCAACAAACATTGGGAAGCACACTGGCCTATATGACGACGCACCATATACCATAATGAAAAACATAAATACAAAAATATATGTTTCTATTTTAATACAGTTGCCGATAGAATGATACTGCCAAAAATCTGACCGCTTCATTTTTCAGAAATGAGCTATGAAGAGACAAGGTCACTTAAACCTGAAGACATCTAAACGTTGGAGGCAGCGTGAAACAACAAAGCCAAGCTCCAATCAAACAGCTGAAATGGGGAGGAAGAGTAAATTTCCTGAAGCTGGTCATGAGCACAGGAAAAATCCGACCGACCTCATCCTCCAATGGCAGGGACTATAGGGTTGGGTAGCCGGCTCGCAACAATCCTAAAAGCAGCTCTAAGACAGTGGAATCATCGAAACCATTAACTAATAGTGGAAAAAACTTTTGTATGTGTGGTTTTAGAAACAAACATTATTTTTGCATCATATAGGCCTGTTATACTGCCGTGAAAAGCCAAAACACAGTAACTAGTAAGCTATAACAGTCATAGTTACTGTGTTTTGGCTTTTCACGGCAGTATAATAGTTGTATACTGTGTACTTGGGCCATTGTCTTAGCCTTGACTGCTCCCCAAATTCTACTAAACAACAACATGCTCCTAATTGTAATCTCCAAACTTCTAAAGCGCCACACGAAAGCCAAGCGCAGGGCACCAGCCTATTCACGAGCGCTGCGTCAAATTAGAGGAGAGGGAGTTTTTAGAAAGAAGTTGATGTCCCACGCCATAGTTAAAGTAAGATCGATGGCAGTGTTAGCCAAAAGATGCTGTGGTTATTCCTAAAACCTTTAAAACATAATTTAATGCTCTATTTAGAAACCTCTAATATCTTAGTTGTTAAAGGCGTAAGAAACTAAATAAAAAACGAAAACAAAGATAAAAAAATAACGGAAAGAATCGGAGAAAGCGAAAAATGAGAATAATTTTCTTTTTATCATTTTTGATAACTTAGAAATAACTTTTATAAATTTTATTTCTTGTACTGCGCTAGTTATTTCTCAAATGATGACGTTAAATACTGACGTAAATTAGCTAATAATAAAAATAATCTATTTCATTTATTACATTGAGTCATGACAGTACAATTATCAATCTCTTGACTAAACACACGTTATGGCAGCCATGTAAGGAGCCCGCCCGAGCAGGTTGCAGGAACCGAACCGCGTACTGCTGCTCTCCTGCTGCTCTCCTGGTCATGAGTGTTACCACTACTCTATTCCCTCCCCTCCCCAAGCTGAATCCTTGAAAGTAGGAAGACAACGTAAGGGACACCACACAAAAATAAATTTAAACAAAATAATAACAGACAGTAAATAAATAAATAACGTTACATACCAAACTAAAAGGCGGAGAAAAGTGACTAAAAATAAAAATAAAATAAAAAAGGACTTTGGAGGAAAATAAAAACCGAAAAACTGGTTTAAGAACTATGTTTAAAATAGTTCCAACGCCTTTGTAATTATATTCAACAAATGCGTAATGTTGTTAGCTGTCGTACCATGCCATAGCTAAAGTAAGATCGATTACAATGTTTGTCACCAGATGTAGTTAAATAATAAATAATTCAGTTCTCTAATTGGACACCTTTAAAATAGTTCCAAACGCTTCTATATATTCAACAAACGCGAATTGGTGGAATCAGATGTTCCGTGGTATAAGTAGTCAGATCGACGACAGAGTTAGCCACAAGATGTCAGATGTCAATTCAATGCTATGTTTAGTCTTCTTTTATACCTTACTTGCCTGAGCTATATAATTATCACATGTGCTTTTCGGCAGTCTTTTTATTGCCTGTAGTCGGGTGCTAACAGTCCGAAGACAGGATAAATTAGGATGATGAGGCTAATAATTGTCTTTGTCAGGATGCAGTGTAGAGTCAAACACAAGCCAAGAAAATCGTCAGATCACACAGGTAGTAGCTTTCTCCATAAGTAAGGTAAGGTCGACGTCTCTGGCAGCCGCAAGATGTCGTTAAACTATGATCATCATCGTCATCCATGGGGGGGGCGATCCGGGGGGTTCGCGGGGGACAAGACCCCACCTTTTAGAGTGGGGGACACACCATACATTTGTCCCCCACCCCCAAAATTTTGAAGAAACACCAAAAAGTCAGTAAATTATATCGCGCGTGAGCCCCTACACAGCAGTCTTTAACAGAAACGAACGATGTTTAATTGACTGAAACTCAGCCGCTGTGGTGGTGTCAGTCCCCAGCCTAGAAAAAGGAGGAGGGCGACGGTAATAATCTTTTCTATGACACAGCGTCGTTAATCCGAAACTGACCAATTGTTAGGGAGCAAAGATAAATAAGGATAAATAATTCAATACTCGATTTATACACGTTTAAACTAGTTCCAAATACCTATGTATATTCAACAAATGCGTAATGCTATCAGTTGATGTCTCATGTTATAGTTAAAGCATGATTGATGTCTGCGTTAGCAGCAAGATGTATGTAAACAATAGATAATTCAATGCTCTATTAGACACCTTTAAATAGTTTTAAACGCCTCTATATATTCAACAAACGCGAAATGTTATCAGTTGTTGATCCATGCCATAGTTATGCAGATCAATACAAGATGTCGTTAAACAATAAATAATTCTATGCTCTATTTTTAGCACACCTTTAAAATAGTTCTAAACCTCTCTATATATTCAACAAACGATGCCAAATTAATTTCTGTCGACGTCAACAGCCTTTGTTGCTATAAGATGTCGTTAAACTCTGGATCCATCCATCCATTGGTCAGTTGACGATCCGTGCCACAATTTAAGTATGATAGATCACAGCGTTAAGCACAATATTGATGTCGTTGAACAATATTAACACACCTTTATAATTGCTCCAAACTCTTCTATATATTTAACAAACGCCTAATGCTGTAAGTTGTCGTTCCATGCCAAAATACTAAACAAATATTGCAGGGTTAGCAACAAAGTGTCGTCAAAAAACTAAATAATTCAATGCTCTATTTAGACACCTTTAAAATAGGTTCAACCCCTCTATATATTCAAAGCATGCGTAACGCTGTTGTGCTGGACAGGGGGCTAACTGAAAGATGTTGTTACTGTGAACTATGTAAAACTACTAGAAGATGCAAAAGAATCGAATTCGTGATATACTTGGAACATGTGCCCGGATTTAAAGGGACACACTGTTTATGCCCCTATATTGACCAACTGATAGTAACCAGTAATCAACCTCTGATCATAATATTAACGAACCTGTGATCCTAACATTAATCAACATAATGATCCTAACATACATAGGTTCCTGATCTACTCTAAAGTAATAACCCAAATTATGATTAAATGATAACGGGCATTTTATTCGTTACTGTGGTGAAAATCAGATGATTCTAATTGTTGCTTAGACAACTACAGAAACTATTAATCGTCAGGCGAAAAGAAAAACATGCATTGTGTTTTATCGCATTGTGTTTGATCACATTATGTTTAATCGCATTATGTTTAATCGCATTATGTTTTATCGCATTCTGTTTAATCGCATTATGTTTAATCGCATTATGTTTAATCGCATTATGTTTTATCGCATTATGTTTAATCACATTATGTTTAATCGCATTATGTTTAATCGTATTGTCATAAATCGCATTGTCTTTAATCGTACTGTCTTTAAACCCACTTTCTTTAATCACACTCTCTTTAACCGCTTTAATCGATTTGTCTTTAATCGCATTGTCTACCGGTGCCCATATTCGAGGGGCGTCATGTTCAGTGGCCTCTTAAATCCAAAGAAATTAATTCACTTGTTACCCGAAAACGTAGCTTAAGCATCACCAAAGCCAAGTGAAATGCTTTGCTTATACGTTCTATGAAAGAAAACCTAAACCAATAGTAAAAACATGGAAAGGACGCCCTCTCACCCACCAAATCACCCAACGACCCACCCATCGATCCATCAATCCACCCATTCACCTACTCACCCATTCATCCATTGATACATCCTTCCATCGTTCCATTGTCCCATCATCAATCCATCTAACCACCCATCAGTCCATCATGTCCCCTTTCCATCATCATTATTCATTCCATCCTCATTTTGATCCACCCACCCACCCACCCATCCATTTATTCAATCATCCGTCAATCTATCGTTCAATCAATGCATCTTTCCATCCACCCACCCACCCATCCATCCATCCATCCATCCATCCATCCATCCATCCATCCATCCATCCATCCATCCATCCATCCATCTAGTTAAAGTAAGATCGGTGTCCCTTTTGGTGTAAGATGTCGTTAAGCAACAAATAATACGATGCTCTATTTAGACACCTTTAAAATAGTTCGAAACGCATCTATATATTGAACAAATACGTAGCGCTCGTAGCTCTCAGCATATCCAATTTGCTCATCAGAACACGCGTGCCTATATTATATACCATAATAAGGAACCCAAATACACGGTGAGTCAGAAAAAACGTGTACCTAAATATTTTGCTTTAACTTCGTCAGAAATCAGGTTATGTCAACGAAATTTTAAGTAAAGATAGAAGAGTTATTACTGAGCACTGAGAAAGTTAAATTTTGTGTTCAAATTGACCTCCTTGGCATCCACGCATGCGCGAAGACGCGTACGCAACTGCTTGACGGACTGGAACGGGAACGTTTGAATCTTACCTCTGTGAGTTCTTGAGCGCGTCCTTTCTTTAAACATTGCCAAATGTAAATCACTCTTAACGATTCTCCTAACTGTTGACTGGCTGATTCCTATTTCTCGAGCTATTTCTCTCTGCACGATGGGTTTGCGGCATAGCTTCCTGGCTGAGCACCAGCGATTCAACCTGTTCATCATCGTCGACCGTTCTGACCGTTCGAAGGCGTCCGCTACCTGGTTGACGATGAAAAGGCCCAGTATTGTCGATCTTTGAAAGGAGAGCTCTTAATCCATTACAAGTCCACCCTTCATCTCAAAATTCCTTTAAAAAACGTTTCGCACGATGATGTTTAATCTCTCTTTCAAATCTTACGACATGTTTATTTTCTTCGGTAAACACCAGTTTGTCTAGGTTGTCGTGGCGTAACTATAGTTTAGTCTGGTCCAGCTTTTATAAAAAAAATAATTCATATAGCCTAGCATTTGGCTAGAGCATCAAGCGTCATTATTCTGAAATTTCATTAAAATTGATGGCTATCTGTATGAATTCTGTTAAGTTATGTAGGGACACGTTTTTTCTGACTCACCGTGTAGAAACCTTTTTCAAGCCAAAATAGAAACCTATTTTAATCAATTGCTGATAGAATGACACTGCAAAAAATTTCACCGCTTCATTTTTCAGAAATGAGCTACGAAAAGACAAGGCCACTGAAACGCGAAGATATCTAGACGTTGGAGGCAGCGTGAAACAACAATGCCAGGCTCCAATGAAACAGCTGAACTGGAGAGGAAGAGAAAACTTCATTGAGCTGGTCTTGAGCACAAGAAAAATCCTACCTCCCTCATCCTGCAAAGGCAGGGACTAGGCCTAAGGTTGAGTAGCCGGCTCGCAGCAATCTCAAAAAGCAGCTCTAAAACAGCGGAATCATCGAAACCACTAACTAATAGTGCAAAAAAGTTTGTGCGTATGTTTTTAGAGACAAACATTATTCTAATATCATGTATAGTTGTATACCGTGTACAGAGGCCATCATCTTAGCCACGAGTGCTCCCCAAATTCTAATTAAACAACAATCGTAATCGTAGTCTCCAAACTTCTAAAGCGCCACTCGAATGCAGTTCACAGGAGGTCCGAGTCCGGTGTCCAGAGGGCCAGTTGATCAAGCTGTCAATTGATATCCCATGCCGTAGTTAAAGTAAGATCGATGGCAGTGTTAGTCATAAGATGTCGTCAAACAATAAATAATTCATTGCTCTGTTACTAACGCACCTTTAAAATAGTTCTAAACGTCTCTATATATTCAAGAAATGCGTAATGCTTCAGTCAGTGGATGGTCATCGATCCAAGTTGACTTATTGTATATAGAAGCTCAATTGAAAGCACTACACGGTTCCTGAATATGTATATATACTGGCGTTGAGAACTATTATAAAGGTGCCTTAAATTATTTATATTTTACGACATATTGTGACTATATGCACTTATAATGACCAACTGATTGTAACCAGTAATCAACCTGTGATTGTAACATTAATAAACCTATGATCCAAACATGAATCAACCTATGATCGTAATTAACTTTAATCAACGGTTCAACCAATGATCGTAACAATAATCAGGATTAATTTGCAAGTTAAATTGTTGGCTATCTACCCCACTGTTCGTATTCAGGTAGTGCCAGACCCAAGCCTGGAGAAAGGAGGAGGGCGATGTTAATCATCTATGCTATGACACAGCAGTCTTTACACAGAAACGAACCAACTAAACGTTGACTGAAACTCAGCCACTGTGGTAGTGCCAGTCCCAAGCCTGGAAAAAGCAGGGGGGACGTTAATCATCTTTGCTATGACACAGCAACTGACCAATTGTTAGGCTAACTAGGGCCTATAGATGTCGCTAAACTGTTGGATCCAGTTCAAACACTAGTTACCAAATAAAGTCTTGTCCTTTTTAAGTAGCCTAAAGTCGACGTTGACGGCCCTTGGGAGCCACAAGATGTCGTTAAAGAATAAACAATTCAATGCTCTATTTATACAGTGATGGGCAATAGTTAACTAAAAAGTTGCTAACTTTTAGTTTAACTAAAAAATTTTAGTTATGGAAGAAGTTTAACTAAAATAAAAAAGTTTAGTTAAAACCATAGTTTAACTAAAAATTTTTAGTTGCTAACTAAAAAGTTTAACTAAAAAAATCTGCAATATGCAACTATTTTTCCCAATGAACATTGAACACTGTCAACAACTCAACACGAAACGTTTTGATTAACACTGCATGTTTTTAGCATTAACAGCCTGTGTTTTCAAACTCCTACACTACATACTGTAACTGTATGCTAGAAAAGTACACATTGCACAGTTTGAAGGTGAAATTGTCATTGGCTCTCTGCATTATTACAGTTCACTTAACCTCTGTTATTGTGAAAATGTTTGTCGTAAACAGTTGGAAAAAAGTTGGAAAAAGTTTAACTACTTTTTTTTAGTTTAGTTAACCCTCTAAGGGATATGGGACATATATGTCCCATATCAGAAAAAAGTCCGTGAATTGATTAGATCGAGCAAACTGGTTTGTTTAACGATTTTATTTATTTGTTAGGTATTTGGTCAATCTAACTGTGACCTTTAGATGAGTTCCCGCACATACTATGGACCAAATATTTTTATTTTAAAATTATTAATTTTAAAAAATAAAATACAAACTTTGTAATTTTTTATTTGTTCTGACAGAGGAATAATACGATACAAAACTTTTAAATAATGTATATTGATCCTTCACAAAAGAGGTTATTCATTGACAAGAGCCATTCCTATCACAGTCTTGCAGATATTGAAGGAAATCTTCATGGGACATATTTGTCCCATTGTCCCTTATGCAATGTTATAAAATGCCCGTACATGAAAAGGCGAAAATGCGTTTCAGACCTAACCAAGACTTTGATCGGAACTGGTTGTTGTATTTTCATGGACAACTTTTTCACATAGCCCCCACATGCCTAACATACTGTATAGCCACAGATTAGAAGGTACTGAGCTGTCACAGAAAAAATCGAATGGGCTTGCCGGAAGCTAATTTGGACAAAGATATGAGGGACATTCAGTTCTTCCAAGCAACGGACAACAAGATTAACTTTTTGAGGTGGATGAACACAAAGGCTGTCCATCTCATATTCAATTCTAAACCACATATAGGTACAGTTAGTACCTATTGATATACGTCAGAAGGTTCCGCTGAGAAGGTTGTTACTAACGTTCCATCATTGGTGAAAGGATACAACAAATATATGGGAGGAGTTGATCTGGCAGACTACATAAAATCATATTATGGAACAGATATTTGGTGCCGATACAAGTATTATATGAGAATGGCATTTGTTAGGCTGCAGGGGCGTAACGTTGGTCTAAAAAGTGGGAGTACCAATGAGTCATGACTAAGATAGCAATCACAAAGCAGAGAGTGAAGATGATGCCAGAAATCGGTGTCGTCTCCCGTCTGTGGGTCGGTCAGTCTGCCGGGTGACCAGTGTGGCTGAAAGTCTGCCTCTCTAATTGCCTGTGACTCCGTTCGTCTGGCTCTCGATTTACCTGTGTATCTAAGTAATTTCTACTTTTGTGGTACATACTACTCACTCTGTCTACTCACACGAATCAAGCCGGAGAGCGATCCCTGGGAAGGCACAATAATGAAACACTGATTGACATTGTTTGCAAAATGGGGGTACGGTACCCCCAGTCAAAAAAGTTTGGGGCACGGGTACCCCTCGTACCCCTAAAAATTACGCCTATGATAGCCTGGACGCAACTGTGGTGAATGGCTACTTGAATTAGAAGTCTCTCAAAGGTGATACCAAAATAACAGTTCTGAACATTTCAGAAAATGACCTCATTAAAATTTAGACAGAAGGTGCTTCATGGTCTCATAGGTACTTATACTTCGAGAAAGAATACTTTTCCGACCGGAGACATCAAGAGAAAGGCGTCTCCAGCGATGATATATGATCATTTGCCTCACATGATGCCCGACAGCAAGTGATGCAAGTTTTATCACAGGAGGGGCAAAGATAACCGGTCAAGATTTCAGAGTGCCACTTGTAGTGTTGCTCTGTATTTGCAACGTGACCGTAAGTGTTTCATTGAGTTCCACACTAACAGTTACTTTCGTAACTGTGCAACTAAATTCGTTGCTACATGGTCAATGATCGTAATCTGACATTTAACCAACACAGTCCAACAATTTTCAAGATGCAACCAAAATGTACTTTTACTGCCTAACGGACAATGGGACATATCTGTCCCATAGAATAAAAGTAGTCATATTGCAAATGTGTACTACTAAGCATCAAATAAACTACATTATGTTGACAGGAGAACCCAAGACAATGTATTTGTGTTAGTTTTGAACATTTTGTAAACAAACAAAAATCTTGTCCCTTAGAGGGTTAACTACTTTCCAAAATTAGTTGCCAACTTTAGTTAAACTATATTTTTTTAGTTGGAAAATAGTTTTAGTTTAACTAAAAAAAAATAGTTTAGTGCCCATCACTGTATTTATACACATTTAAACTAGTTCCAAATACCTATGTATATTCAAAAAATGCGTAATGCTGTCAGTTGATGTCCCATGTTATAGAGTTAAAGCATGATTGATGGCTGCGCTAGCAACAAGATGTTATTAAACAATAAATAATTCAATGCTCTAATAGACACCTTTAAAATAGTTTCGAAAGCCTCTATATATTCAACAAACGCGCGTTGTTATCATTTTTAGATCCATATTTATGCAAATCCATGCAAGATGTCATTAAACAATAAATAGTTCTATGCTCCATTATTAAGACACCTTTAAAATATATCCAAACCTCTCTATATATTCAATAAGCGCGTATTTCCGGAAGTTGACCATGTATGGCACATTTAAAGAATGATAGATGACAGAGTTAAGCTCAAGATGTCGTTAAACAATATTAACACACCTTTAAAATTGCACCAAACGCTTCTATATATTCAACAAATGCGTAACGCTGTAAGTTGTCGTGCCATGGCAAAATACTAAAATAAGATTTATAGCAGTGTTAGCAACAAAATGTCGTTACAAAATAAATAATTCAATGCTCTCTTTAGACACCTTTAAAATAGGTCTAAACGCCTCTATATATTCAACACGTGGGTAATACTGTTGTGCTTGGAATAAAATTAGATGGATAGCAGCGTAAGCTACAAGATGTCGGTAAAAATAAATTGATTCAATGATATATTTAGACACCTTTAAAATAGGTCCAAACTCCTATAGATATTCAAGGCATCGTAATACTATTGAGTTGAGTAGCTGGATTTACTGCAAGATGTTGTTACTGTGAACTACGTAAACTACTAGAACATGGAAAAGAATCGAATTCGTGATATACCTGGAACATATGCCCGGATTTAAAGGGACTAACACTGTATATGCCCCTGTATTGACCAACAGATAGTAACCATAAATCAACCTGTGATCGTAATATTAATCAACCTATGGTAATATCATTAACATACATAGCCTTCTGATCTACTGTTAAAGTAATAACCCAAATTATACTTAAATGATAACCGGAATGTTAGCCGTTACTATGGCGATAATAAGATGATTCTGATTGTTGCCTAGACAACTACGGAAACTACTAATCGTCAGGCGAATAGAAAAAAATGCGCGTTGTGTTTAGTCGCATTATATTCAATGGCATTGTCTTTGATGGCATTGTCTTTAAACGCACTGTCTTTATTCACGCTCTCTTTAATCGCGTTGTGTTTAATCGATTTGTCTTTAATCGTATTGTCTACCTGTGCCCATATTCGAGGCCGTCATGTTCAGTGGACCCTTAAATCCAAAGAAATGAACTCAGTTGTTACCCGAGAACGTAAGCATCACCAGAGCCAAATGTGAAATGCTTTGCTAATACGTTGCATAAAAGAAAACCTAAGCCAAAAGAAAAAACATGGGAAGGACGCCCTCTCACCCATCAAATCACCCATCCACCCACCCATCGATCCACCAATCCACCCATTCACCTGCTCACCCATCCATCCATTCACCTGCTCACCCATCCATCCGTCCATCATTCCACTGTTCTATCGTCAATCCATCCAACCACCCATCCATCCATCAATCCATCATGTCTCCTTTCCATCATCTTTATTCATTCCATCATCATTTCTTCCACCCATCCATTCATTCAATCATCCGTCAATCTATCGTTCTATCCATGCATCTCTCCATCTACCCATCCATCCATCATTCTATCCATCCATCCTTCCATAAATCCACCCATCAATCCCATCCACCCAACCATCCATTAATCCATCTTGTCATCTTTCCATCATCATTCCATCGTCATTCTATCCATCCACCCATCCATCCATCATTCCATCCATCCATCCATCCATCCATCCATCACTTACCGAAGTTTCCCGTCGTCGCGTCCGCATCCAGTTGCAGAGCCAGAAAGACAGTACCACAGAACATCCAACCCACTCTCCATCCCATCCCTACCGTCCACCGCATCTCACAACCAGTTGCTGCAACCGACAACTCGTACACAAACTATCAACGATTAACTGCAGAAGAAACTCTGCCCAACATCACAACTCCTGTTTCAGCAGCCGAAGAAGATGCTCGAGGCAAACGACAGCGGCGTTAATTCCGCCAATATTGAACGCATTCAGAAGGTCAGTATATGTATGGTCAGCACTCAGTCGACGAATGTGTGGTCACTACTTGTGGTCACTCAGTAGCAGCAGTGACGTATGATCAGCGTGGGCAGCTGTTGCAGTCGACTCCGTGCCTGTTGGCTTCGGAGATTTGCTGTGTCCATTCAACCATCTATCCATCCATCTGTTCATCCAACCATCCATTCATCCAGGCGGGGCTAAATTAAATTTGCATATATATATATATATATATATATATTATATATATAATATATATATCCGCAAACAGCTGCGAACACATATTATACGCATATTATTTCGTACATAATATACAAATATATGCATATACATAAACGTACACATGGACACACTGAGCTAAACCTTGGTTCAACACAAAAATGTTCAGATACATTTACATTACTTTACAAACAATGCATTATGTACTTGTCATAATATACATACATGATCTTGTGTCATCATGTTGAATCTATACAAATAGTCCTATATAACGTATGATGTATAATGTATTATTATATATATCAGTAGTTTGCTTCTATAGGAACATTTGCAATTGGTGTATATACATATATGCATACGTATATATGAATGCTTGTGTATATATATATTATATAAATTTATATACGTACAGGATATATGTTTGTCTGTCTGTCCGTCCGTCTGTCTGTCTGTCTGTCTGTATATATGTATGTATGTCCGTCTCTCTGTCTGTCTGTCCGTCCGTCCGTCTGTCTGTCCGTCCGCCGTCCGTCTGTCTGTCTGTTTGTCCGTATGTCTGTCTGTCCGTCTGTCTATCTGTCTGTCTGTTTGTCTGTCTGTTTGTCTGTCTGTTTGTCTGTCTGTCTGACTGTCTGTCTCTCTATCTGTGTCTCTACCTGTCTGTCTGTTCCTCCGTCCGTCCGTCTGTCTGTCTGTCCGTCCGTCCGTCCGTCCGTCCGTCCGTCTGTCTCATGGGTTGGTTGTCGTGCGTCGAACGATTTGATGAGCTTATTGACTTCAGCAGATGCAACAGAAAGACATCGGTCGATTCTTCATTCAGTCCACTTCTTATTCTTCTTCTTCTTCATCTTTCGCCATTCTGACGAACGAATGAAGAAATGCGCCCTTCCAATGTCCCCTCACGTCTCTGTCTCTCTGTCTCTGTCTCTTTGTCTGCTCCTGTCTATCTGTATATGTTTCTTTCTCTCTGGCAATGAATCCAGTCTTTACGTCGGCGTTGACAATCAAATTATTAAGTGGCTGCCTGCTTGGCTATCTCTCTGTCTGTCTCGATTTTCTTTCTCTGTCTCTCTGTCTTTCTCTTAGTCTGTCTGTCTGTCTGTCTGTCTGTGTGTCAGTCAATCATTCAGTCAGTCAGTCAGTCAGTAACTCGTCTGACTACCATAAGCCATAGTGCACACACAAAATCTCTTTATCTCTCCGATTGTATGCATCTTTTTCTTCCCAGATTTGTCTGCCTCCGTGTCACTGTGTCTGTCTCTTTCTCCGCCTGCATATCTGTTTTTTCCTCTTCCTTGAAATCGCATTTGTTTCCCGAATACATCACCCGTTATCGTACTTATTATGCTCAGAGTACCACCGTCTACTACTGCTATATCTTGCCAACCAACCAAAAAACCAGTCAGATCAATCAACCAAAACAACAGTCAATCAACAAATCAATCAATCAACCAACCAACAAACCAATCAAACAAACAACCAGTCAATCAATCAATCAATCAATCAACCAACCAACAAACCAATCAAACAAACAACCAGTCAATCAATCAATCAATCAATCAACCAACAAACCAATCAAACAAACAACCAGTCAATCAATCAGCCAACAAAAAAACAGTCAAACAAGCTACAAATCAATCAATCAACCAACAAACAAACCAATCGAACAAACAACCAAACAATTAAAACAACCAACCAAAAAACAAACAAACCAGTCACCCAAACAACAAACCAACCAGAAAACACCCAACAGACCAACCACAGCCAACAGACAAACCAGCCAAACCCTGCAGAACGAAAGAGTCGGATCGATAATCAGCTCCACTTTAGACATTAGCAACGTCTTTACGTCACACGCCGCTGCCTCTCCACACTCCACGAGGACCTTTAGACCTCAAGACCATAAGACCATTCGCATTCTCTGCCGTGCAAAGACCATTTATATGGTCTTCCAATACGACCGTTTTATTCGCACGCAATTTACAACCTTCGTAGCTTTTCTCTCCGAGTGAAATTTTATCGCAGTCTCCCGAACGAATGTCCACGCACTTCGGCGCATTCTTTTTTCCGATACAGTCGGTAGCTGACGTCATTCATCTGAGCCTATTACACGAGCGGAAAATGACTGGCAGGGTCATGACCTAAATACGCGCAGGTATACTAATATATGATAACGCAAGTAATACATATGTACATTGAAGTACACACCATTAGATTATAGATCCGCATATATAAATTAAGTTTTTGTTAAGGCATAATTACCGTATAACCCTACGTACGTAACTAGACTATTATAAGAGTATTTCTGGTACATACATTTTGTACATAAATAAAAATATATATACATGAAAGCGTAGTGTCTATGTATATTCTTGTCATGACGTGGCATCAGAGGATGTCCGGATGCAGCGACTTTTACCATCTACGAGAGGAACTGTTTGGTGGTGGGGTTCGTGTGTTGCGAGCGTCGTCGCTCCTCACATTAGGTTCTTCTTCATCATACGTGGTGCTTTTCCAACTTGCTTTGCCATCGTTCACTTATTGTCTTTCCAGCCAAGTCGTTACCTTCCGCTTGCTTCTCTCAAGGTCATTGTGACCTCGAGGGAGAACAAGGATCACTTACTAGATCAGCCGGATGGGGAGAAGGAAGAGGATGGGAAGAGGGAGGGAGGAAGAGATTTGTTACCACCACTTTGTGCGGAAAAGTTACCCCTTGGTATATCTATGGTATATCAATAATATCATTTAAAATATGCTGTACTAGATGCTCAAATTAACATAATTGGCTTACTGTGGCACGTGTCCTAGAGTGGATCAAGTGTCCTTGTGATTCGGATGATGGTATGTGAGTGTTTCTCCCATCGGCGATGAATTGGAGCTCGGTTTTATGCACTCGACAGCTCTTATTGAAACACTCTTGCATACACTTCTTTCTAAATGAAAACACTGTCCGCCATCGAAGTGTTTCCATGGCATTTTAATGTGTATGCCATATTTCTATAGGAATCTATGATATAAAAATCTATGGACACTGTATAGCCTATTTGTTGAAGTACTCGGCATGTAGCGTGTAGAACACGGGTTCTATCCTCCTCCCCTGAGGCGGTTACTCTGTAGGGACCTTGGCAAGTCCTTCACTCACAATTACTCAGCGCCATCGATGTTCTGTCGTATGTCCGTATGTGCACGCTGGTGATCTGCGCTCAGCTTCAGCGTAGCGCTATAGAAATGTGGAGATTACGATAGCAATTACAAGTATTGTATTGTATCAAAGTCGTTACTTGTGCATTAATAAGATAATGAGCGGCCATCCAATGCAACTAGTCTCTGATGAGACTGGCGGTATAATATACTCTGCACCAGAAGCACCGCAAAGGCAACTTATGGGATCCCCAAATACCCAGAATTCATTGCTACGGAGGCCCAGATACGGGATTACTGAGACGCAAAAGAATTCCCCAATCGCGCCATCTATCGACGGATAGAACATGGAATGGAGCCTATCAGACAAATCTTCAAATCGATGCGAGTTGTTCAAATGCAACAGACTTCGACACAAATCTACTGACTTTCGATCTCCTTCCGCTAATTAATACATCTATTCTTATTGATAATTTTAATTGCAATTGGATATTTAATATAAGGCCGCTTCTTGCGAACCTATAACAGTAAACTCCAATATGTAATCGTAATAGCAATCGTAATCGTAAACCTCAAATATAAATCGCTACTCTAAAGCTAAGCGTAGGGCACCAACTTATTCGCGAGCGCTGCATCGTGTCAGAAAGATTGTCCAGATGTTAGAAATTGTTGAGAAAATTCTCCATTTTAAGAAATAGTCCAGGGGAATGACACAGACGTCGAACATCTGGGCCTCTGACATGCGCAGAAGCACAGCATATAATTTTGCACAAAATCATTAATTAAGGAGACAAAAATTAAATATATATTTAATGACGCCTGTGGAATATATATAAATATATGTATACATATATAAGCAACGTCATAGCATGGCTCGAACTGAGCATGGCATGACAAACGCATAAGCAGATGTTATGAATGAGCGAATAGAATAATATAATAGAATGGAATAATAAAATTTTAAGTTTTGATGAGTTTTAAGTTTACTTCTGAATGACAAAACGCACAAAACTCAACTGCAGCGAATTGCAAAGCTTCTGACAAGCCACCGTCAAAGCAACAGCCCACCACTTGTTATGTGCGAGGCAGAGCACAAGAGCACTAGAGCATAAGAGCAAAGAGCCCAAGAACACAAGAGTACAAGAGCACATTGTAGGAGCACAATGGTCGGGGTATAGAGTGATCGTGTGATGTGTTCATTAGTAATCATTGAGGCAGGATTAGTCTATGCGTACGATAACATTATCGATGATGTTATTGCTCCGACAGTAGCTCTGTGTGCAGGGAAGTGTATAATTATACACTTGTCATATAAATCGCACTAGTTCTCATAAAAGCTGTCGACCATTGATGTAAACGAGTTATATCCTATGAACATACATGATCATAAATGTATATATATATATTATATATACACACAAATATACCGGTATATAATTATATCAATGCATGACCTTTAGTACTTTCAGCGGTCTGTATGCTCAACTGATTGCTGGTCAATCAGCTCAGCAGCTATAAGAACAACAAGCGGATATTCTCAGCGGCTGTTATACCCGGCCGCTATACACTGACCAGAGAGGGCTGCAGTCAGTGTACGAAAACCTACATTTTTCTAGCACTACATTCGCAGCAACATTGTACAGGGCCACGGTCTATCCAACTTCAGTATGAAAAGTAATTCAACCATTGCTCCCCGTTCAATCCATGGGAATGATAATGGCATGTTTGCAATTGCTTACTTACTTACTTACCCAGAGGTCCGAGATGACACTGCAGAATGGCGCTATGCAAATGTTTCGATACATTAGAAAGGTTGAATTCTATATGCAGCTAACAAAAACGGCATTTGTAAACATGTATGTATGCATGTATGTATGTATGTATGTATGTATGTATGTATGTATGTATGTATGTATGTATGTATGTATGTATGTATGTATGTATGTATGTATGTATGTATTTATGTATGTATGTATGTATGTAGGTATGTATGTAGGTATGTATGTATGTATGTATGTATGTATCTATCTATGTATGTATGTGTGTATGTATGTATGTATGTATGTATGTATGTATGTTTGTATGTATGTATGTATGCATGCATGTATGTTTGTATGTAAGTAAGTATGTATTTATGTATGTATGTGTATATGTATGCATGTGTTTGCATGTACGTATGTGTTTGTTTGGATGTATGTTTATGTATGTAATGTAATGTAAGGCAATGTATGTAAGGCAATAATACTCTTATATGATCGTCTATGCTTAACTGCTTTACTCGGTGGCTTTCCTGAGCAGCTAAACTAAGCTGCTGTGCCTGAAGCCGTTATTTTGGATAGTTATTCTAAGCGGCTAAACTAAGCGTCTATTTACTCAGCGGCTAAGCGGCTGTAGTCAACGGCTGTTTACTCAGCAGGAGCTTATTCGTCGGGTCTGGTCGTGCAGCTGACAATCGGACGGAGGCGCGGATTGGATCGTAAATCAGCCGCTTTTCACAGCGGAGATGAGTCGCCAGACCAAATCCTACGTGGATTCATAAATCAAGTCTGCTTTTCAGTCGGCTTTCAGTCGGTTGTGCCGTCAGAGGCGGTCGGTTTAAACGCTAAGAGAATTTCGCTCTGTCTGTCCGTCCGTCTGTCTGTCTGCCTGTCTCTGACATCACAGCAAGCATACCCTACCTCTGCCCTTTGAACGCCACCAGTGCATGGACTTCTTTACAGTGTCAATTGCACGTGAAGCGAAGTGCTGTACATACGATGCAATACAATGCACAACCACCGGATTGATGCGGTTGTGTCTGTGCTTAAGTCGAATGAACTTTTGACCTCGGAACCAGACTTCCTATAGTATACTATAGTATAGCATAGTATAGGACTTAGTATAGTTTAGCATAGTATAGGAATTAGTATAGCATAGTATAATATAGGACTTGGTATTGTATAGGTTAGTATAGTATTAGTATTGGTATAGCATAGTCTTGGTATAGTCATATTACAGTCATACTATAGTCTGTTATGATGTCAGTGCCGGATTACGTATGAGCAAAAAAGCTACAGCTTAGGCCTCACAATAAGAAGGGGCCTAAAAAAATTCAGAATTTTTGGGGGGGCACTTTTTAAATTTTATGTGTACTGTGTATATTATGTAAAGCCTTTTTAACGGATTGTGTAGCAAATTCCCCCTTGCCTGAGTCAGCTTTTCATTTGACAATAATTGAATTTTTCACTTTAAATGCCTTGCTATTAAATAACTAAAAGGCATTTATGTTTCAAAGTTTTGTGATACCTTCTGGTGTAATTTTTTAACAAGAACCTCCAAGCTTTATATGGCTTAGGAGCCTTAGGGCCTCACCAAGTCTAAATCCGGGATTGTATGGTTTGGTAAACAAATGTATTACCTCAAACTGTATTGTTTGTGAGAATTTTCTACAGCCGCATTTTAAGAAGTGTCTGTATTTGACCTTGTGTTTTTGAGACGTTTCTGTAAAGAAGGAATTTGCCTTTAAGCTTAGAAGGAGTTTACCTTTATGCTTAGAAGGAGTGTACCTTTATGCTCAGAAGGAGTGTACCTTTATGCTTAGAAGGAGTTTACCTTTATGCTTAGAACGAGTTTACCTTTAATCTTAGAATGAGTTTCCTTAGAATCTTGTAGACAATGTTTTACACATTTCTCCTATTTACCTCATACAATTTGGTTTTGCTTCCAATGCTTTCATGCAGACGTCCACGCATGGCAAAGGCCTTCCTCTGTCCAGTCGACGTGGTCAGTCAGTGTCCAGCCGGTGATTATTGACCGGCTGACCGACCACGATCGGTAGAAACGCCTGTTTGCACATTCACCCGACCACGAGGTGGGGAACGATAGGCTCAACAAGCAAACTGCACCGAGCTCAGTAAGTTCCCTTTTACATAGGAAACCTAACTGACAACTATAGAAGTTGGAATCAAACCTCTCTAAATTGATTGGGAAACGATTAAATTCTGGCTAGCAATATGCTGAACCATTCTACGAATTGACAACTTCTAAGAAATTCAGAAGTAGAATAAGAATCTCATGCCAAAATGAAATGCCTTATAAACTTATAATAAAAGTTTTATTTCTGACTGATAATTATTAATCGTAAAACAATTAGGTCATAGTCTTGACCCAAGAGCTGAAACCCACCGACAATAAGTCCCATATTAATTCACAATTCTTGTAGGCTTTCTATACTTTTTTATTTATTGTTTATTCCAGATATTTCTATTATTCTATAGCGCCTCTAGAAGTCAACTACTACTCAGAGGCGCTCCCGACTACAGCATTTGATACTGTGCCGGAATTTTCACGCCGAAGCGCCACGAGCAACTGCGAGTGAAGGACTTGCCCAAGGTCCGTACGCAGCGGCTATAGTGGGATTCGAACCTGCAACCCTCAGGTCACAAGGCGCCGAACTTACCACTGAGCCACCGCGCCCCACAACTATTTTAGTTTACAATAGGGTATAATGAAAATACAACCCAATGAGACGCAGTGCAATACACAATTACACATGTATGGTACTACTCTTGCACCATCCCATGATCACCATCACCGACGATCACCACCGCAGCACCATGCTGTCTCCTCGACTTGACCGTCATGGATTCTGACCGAGCACCGGAACGGAAAAAGCAACCTGGTTATTGCGAACTTCATTTGACAAAGCGCCGGTGAATAAGCTGGTCTCATTGATGTGACTTTTGTGTGGTGCTGAGAAATTTTAAAGATTTACATTTACATTACATTACATTATACGTTATGGTCTCTAAAAGCATCCATGTCGGACTAATATTTCACTCTAGATTTCCGACAAATACACCCTTACGCGACCACGTGTAAAAGTCATCTTCCCCGGCGTTAAGGAGCGCGGTGCGATTAATCTATTCGGCGTGCGGTGACGATTGGCTTTCTG
This sequence comes from Allolobophora icterica, assembly GCA_963556255.1. Lineage (NCBI taxonomy): Eukaryota > Metazoa > Annelida > Clitellata > Crassiclitellata > Lumbricidae > Allolobophora > Allolobophora icterica. Next base: position 6,660,000 of record OY744616.1, read on the forward strand.
TTTCATCCGGCGCCGACAGAGGTCAGACGGAGGTCAAAAGCCTCTGACCCCTCTCCCGGATTGTGAGTCCAGCGTAGGGTCGCGGACTTCACCCTAACCAGACTCCGGTGCGGTCACAGCGCCTAATTCAATATCTCTGCGTAGATGCCGGAACACGGAGTCTTCTGTATCCAAGCCCAAATACCGCCCAATGGCAACGGCTTCCAAGCCCAACGAGATCTGATTAGATCGTCGTAATGTAATTAAGTGGAAATGTAATTTGTGGTCGGCGTCAGTTGGCTGCGTTCTTACATGTAAATTGATATGGCGCCACAAGCAGGTGCTTGCTTCTGTTTGACCAATTATTGAAGACGTTATAAGGAGACACAGAGACATGGCCATTCATTGGCTATAGTCAAGTCCCCTTCTCTTTCTTTGTTTCTTCATTGGCTTGTTTCCATGTCCGGTCACGAACCGTACTGCATTGCATAAATTGTATAAATTGTATTGTATTGTATTGTCGTCTATTGTGTATGCTGTGCTGTATTCTATTGTACTGTGTAGTTGGCCCTATTGTGTTGTGTTACTTTGCGTTCTAAAGTATTGTGCTTTGTGCTACAATACAGTATAATACAATAGAGTATAGTAGAGTATAGAATAGTATAGTATAGTATAGTATGTATAGCATAACATAGCATAGTATAGTATAGTATAGCATAGTATAGTATAACATCTATAGTATAGTATAGCATAGTATAGTATATTATAGAATAGCATAGTATAGTATATAGTACAGTATAGTATAGTACAGTACAGTACAGTACAGTACAGTACAGTATAGTATAGTATTGTATAGTATAGTATTACTATCAGTGTAGTATAGACTTAGTATAGTCATATTAAAGTATGGTATGGTATAGCATAGCATGGCATGCTACATGTTGTTATGGCGTAGTGTTGTATTGTATCGCAGTGTATTGTACTATAAATTTTTATAGCACCTATTGAAGGAACTACAGTTGGGAGGAACCATCGTCATAAGATCAAAGGATGCCCTTTGCTGTCTGATACAGAACACGTGTCATACATAGGTCAAAGTTCAGAGGGTAATGAGCTGCGTGACCGGATCTTGATGAGGTTGGGTGTCGTCTGATGAGAGCAGACGAAACAATACGTCATTGTTACCCGCGCCAGAGAAGGTAATAAGGACTGTGCGCTGTTCATTCTGCATGACAGTCACCGCTGGGTTTATACTCAGAGAACTCGATTGGCAGGAAAGAAGGAACTCCTAAAATATAGGAGCTATGTAAGTCACCACACATACATATTTACATATATATGCAAACATGCAAACGTACATACAAACATACACACATACACACATAAACACACATATGTACATACACATATACATACACATATGTACATACACATATACATACACAAACACGTATATATACGTACGTACATACATACGCACATACATACATCCAAGCATACATACAGACTTACCTACATACATACATACACAGATACATACATACATACATACATACATACATACATACATACATACATACATACATACATACATACATACATACATACATACATACATACATACATACATACATACATACATACATACATACAAACATACACACATACACACATACACACATACATACATACATACATACATACATACATACATACATACATACATACATACATACATACATACATACATACATACATACATACATACATACATACATACATACATACATTGCATGCACACACAGTGTCTGCCTGACTAGACACTGTATTTAGGAGTGTCCTAAACGTCGATTACCGTATTGGGTTCGTACAGAGTGGACGTCATTCGAGAGACGAGGCGAAGGTTCCTCTGTCCCTCGATCCATCAGGCTCTTATCTGGACACTCTACGACGTCCGGCCCAGACATCCGTCGCCAGAGTCCATCATCCGTGACAGCATCCGGGGCCAGAAACTCCATAACCGAACCAGAGACAGGCAGGCAAGCAGAGATGCAGAGAGGCGAAGAGACAGACAGAGACAGAGTGAGGTGGAGATAGAGACAAACAGACAGAGACAGTGAGAGAGAGGGAGAGAGAGAGAGAGAGAGAGAGAGAGAGAGAGAGAGAGAGAGAGAGAGAGAGAGAGAGAGAGAGAGAGACGGACAGACAGACAGACACAGACAGAGAGATACAGGGAGAGGCAGATAGGAAGAGACAGAGAAAGATAAAGACAGACAGACAGACAAACAGACAGACAGAGACAGAGGGGAAAATATAGAGAAGGTGACTGAGAAGGTGACAGAGAAGGTGTCGCGGTCTACGCGGGTGCATGCATCAAGGGAAGAAAACCGACGCGTCAACAAGCTTGTTTACAACGCACGGAAATTTCTGCAGCAAGCTGTCAACATTAATTCGGTGCATGCAACAAGGATATACGTGTTCAGTAGGACTTTCCAGGGAAAAGTACAGTGACGTCACAGAACGTTCTGGAATCCGGGAGAACTCTATATAAGATAGACCTGATGTACATTAAGGGCCTTTTGACGAAGATTTGTAAACGTTGAAACATTGATCGTATGACGTTCAATCGAGACCAGCCAACCTGTGTGCTGTCTACGATTGTGATATTTGATAGACGAGTTGACTTACTCTACACTTAATCGACTTTATTTTTAAATAAAGATCTTTTAATAGTTCCTTCGTTGGTTCGTCGTTGCGATCGAAGGAGTCGACCGCGACATTATTGGTGGCAGCGGTGGGATCATCGGTGTTGGATCCGGTGAAGAAGACGCGAGCCGGCGGAGGAAGGAGTCAACCCGGAGGATCAAGAGACGGTCTGTTCCAGACAGCGAGCGGATCGAGACGCCTTTCTACCGTGGGAGACGGGTGAATCGGCATACGACAGTCGGACGGACGAAGTGCGTCGTTCGGCTGAGACAGCAGAAGACAGCAGTCAACATACGGGTAAGATCCTAGGTGTTGTCGTGGCTGAGAAGGAGAAAAGAGAGTGGAGTTGCAGCCGAGTGGGAGGCAGCCATTGTTTCTCTTTCAATATCTGCTGATTATTTCTTTGCAATTTGATCCATTGTTGTGATCGAGGCCAGACTTGCGTGAGCTTGTATAGTTTTTGCGTACTTGGCGAGTATACTTCTTTGGATACTGCATAGTTGCACTTTGGGTTGTGGAATTTTCCTTTTGTGTGGCGGGTTTGCCGCGTGGTGTCTGTTTTTTTTTGTTGATTGTTGTTGACTGACTGTTTGTAAAAATGGAAGCGTTGACAACAGAGATGCAAGCGAATATTCGCAAAATGTCGTCTGAGCGCCTTAGGGTGTATCTTATGAAGGCAGGAAGGGACGAAGATGATGTTATGTCATGGGATCGAAATCAATTAATGGAAGAATGGGCCATGGAGATTGGAAAAGAGGAAGAGGAATTTAAGGGTAGTCCAGTATCTCCAACAGGAGTGGATTACGAGCTGCAGAAGCGTCGTCTGGAGTTCGAAATCCGTAAATATGAAGAACAAAGGGAGAAGGAAGAAAGAGAAAGGGAGGAACGGAAGGAGAAGGAGGAAAGGGAGGAAAAGAGGAGAGAGGAAGAAAAGAAAGAACAAAGGGAGAAGGAAGAAAGAGAAAGGGAGGAACGGAAGGAGAAGGAAGAAAGAGAAAGGGAGGAACGGAAGGAGAAGGAAGAAAGGGAGGAAAAGAGGAGAGAGGAAGAAAAGAAAGAACAGAGGGAGAAGGAAGAAAGAGAAAGGGAGGAACGGAAGGAGAAGGAAGAAAGAGAAAGGGAGGAACGGAAGGAGAAGGAAGAAAGGGAGGAAAAGAGGAGAGAGGAAGAAAAGAAGGAACGGAAAGAGAAAGAAGAAAGAGAAAAGAAGGAACGGAAAGAGAAAGAAGAGAGGGAGAGGAAGGAAAAGCAGGAAGAACGAAATGTTAGAGATTCTTTAACAAGTCGTACTAAGCGTTATAGTGATGCCCTTAAGAATATTCTTTGGAAATTTCCTTCCGACCCTATAGAAATTCCAGGTTTCTTTGATCACTTGGATGGTTTGTTTAATGTGTATGAGGTGGATGAAGATGTTAGAGCAAAATTATTGCTAGCCATTTTAAGTGAAAGAGCTAAGGCATTAACCATGCGCCTTACTCAGGCACAGCTCCATGACTACAAATTCCTGAAGGAGTTTTTGCTAAGGGAGTTTAAGATAAGCCCTTCAAATCTTAGAGCCCGATTTTGGTCGTTGCACAAAGCATCGGACGAATCATTTACGATCTATTCATCCAAATTGCGTGTGGCTCTTATGTATTATTTGAAAAGTAGAAAGATAACTGATGAGTTTGATAAACTTGTAAGTTTATTGGTTGCGGATCGGCTTAAGGAGTCCTTGTCGAAGGCTTGTTTAGATTATATCTTGGCCCAAGAAAAAGAGGAGTGGTTGAGCTGTGAAGACATAGCTAATGCGGCTGACATTTATGTAGCGTCGCATGATGGTGGGAATGACTTAGTATGCCGTAGTCATCCGACACCGAAGTATAACAATTGGACGAGAGGTCAACCACAGGTTCAAGTCAATAACCAGACAGCTCAACCCAAGTCTCCCAAACCGGAAATAAGGGGTGAAGCCAAGATAGGTGCGAGGGTGTCTCAGGAGGAGGCCAAGGTAAAGGGTCTCTGTTTCCTATGTCATCAGAAGGGTCATATGGCAAGGGAGTGCCAGACCAAACCAAGTTCTAAAAAGGTGAGTACTTGTATATCTGGGAACCCAACTGAAGAAGTGACCGACTTATTTGTTGAGAAGGTCAACGTGTTGCATGAGATACCTGAACAGGTAAAGCAAGGGAATTTATTGGATAATTCTAAACCAATAGGGTTGGAAACTGCTGTAAGGGTATACGAGAATAGTATTGATGGATTACACGAGAGGTCGTATATCAATGTACAGATTGAAGATCTCCCTTCTCAGCCAGCATTATCTGATTCAGGAGCAGAAATTTGTTGTATTGATAAGAAATTAATTGAGTCACTAAACTTACCCGTGATTAAACGGATTAATATAATTGGTTTTCAGGGAGAAGGATGTAAGGCAGATGTAGTATACCTACAAATGAAATTAGCTAATTCAATGGAAGGAACGACAAACATTGCGCCATCTTTGTGCGTCATGTTCGCTGCAGTACCTGAACTAAATGAACGGGTTATTTTGACACCCCATGTTGTGGACCTATTAAGGGATAGTTCGCAATATGTAGTGATGGTAGCTGGCGTAGATCGATGTGTACAAATAAATAAAGGGGCAGAAGAAGATAACTTAGAAGTTAATATCGAGAAAAGTAACAGCAACGAATCCTTGCCGTCAGAAGTGAATGAATATTCTCAGGAGCAACTAGTTGATGATTTAGATGATTTTCTTGATGTTGAGTCAACAGAGTTCAAGTCTGATGAGGGAGTAGCGAATAATGATACTTTATTGCGTGAGCAACAGAATTGTCACAATCTTATATCTTGCTGGCAACAAGCGAGACAGAATAAAAATAATTTCTTTATAGATAATAACCTCCTGTACCACAAAGGGGAAATTATGGGACATAAGGTTAATCAATTATGTTTACCGGAAGATAGAATCGAGGTTGTCTTGCGAGTAGCACACGATGCCCCATGTGCTGGGCACATGGCTTTTAAGGCAACGAGAGCCAGGATCAAATTAAACTTTTGGTTTCCAAGAATGGATGAGAGGATTCGCGAATATTGTGCGTCTTGTCAAATTTGTCAACTAAGAACTCCAGTTAAAGTGGCAGATCGAGTCCCGATCACTCCTATTCCGAGGGCGGATGAACTCTGTTTTAACCATCTAAATATGGATTGTATTGGCCCTATGGTAGTGACTGGAGAATCCAACAAATCGAAACCCCAGTACAATTATGCTTTGGTTCTGGTGGACAAATTTTCTCGTTGGCCGATGGCGTATCCTCTTAGATCGCTGAATGCAAAGGGAGTTTGTGAAGCTCTGTTGCAAGTTTTTACAACTTTTTCTATTCCAAGGATCATCAGTTCTGATTGTGGTACCAACTTTACCAGTCGTTTGACGAAAGAATTCTTGCGGCGAATGGGTTGTAGTCCCAGATTTAATACCCCTGGACATCCTGAGGCAGCTGGATTGGTTGAAAGATGCAACCAAAGCTTGAAAACCATGATCTTTAAGCTTGCTCAATCTGATCCTCGTGGATGGCACCAATTGTTACCGTTTGTTCTGTGGAGCCTTAGAGAAAAACCTTCAGGCACGACTCATATTTCGCCATTCACTATGGTTTATGGAACTCTTCCTCGGGGTCCACTTAGTGTGTTGAAGGAATCGTGGGCTGGCGAACGAAAAGTACCTCTTAACTTAGGTAAATCACCCGAAGAGTATCTCCAATCACTGAAGGAAAACCTCGAATTCGCGAAAGTTTATGCAGATTACTATAGTGATATAGAAACCAAGCGGTATGCAGATTATTATAACTTGCGTAGTACTGACAGAAAATACGAAGTTGGAGATAAAGTAGCAGTATTAGCACCAGATTTTGGTAGTTCTAAATTTTATAGTCGATGGCAAGGACCTGCTACCGTAGTCAAGGTTAAATCCCCATATTCTTATATAGTAGAAATAGAGGGAAAACAAAGACATTTACACGCAAATAAGATCAAGCGATACCATGAACGACTCGAACAAGCGATGATCAATAGCTGTTCAGTAATTGTTGATCAAGATGAAGAATTTGGTATAGTAGAGGTTGTAGATCAGGAAGAACGTGAACAAATAAGCCCGAGTAAGCGAATTGATCCTCTAATTATAGCGCATCTTTCGCAAGAGGAACAGAAGCAACTTTTTGAAATTTTGGATCGGCACACGGCAGTATTTGTGGATAAACCTGGGTATTGTCCAGTATTAGAACATGAAATTAAGATAACTCATGATTTCACTCCTAAGCGTTTAAGGGCATATAAAGTACCTGAGCTACTTAAACCTGAAGTACAACGCCAGATAGAAGAAATGTTGGCATTAGACATCATTCGACCATCGAAAAGTGAAATGGCCAGTCCGGTAGTTTGCGTTTTAAAGGGACCCAAAGGTCAAAATGGCGTTCGATTGGCAATTGATTATCGCCATGTTAACAAATATTCTCTAGGTGATTGTTACCCGACCCCAGACATTGCTGACATCTTACAAAAGGTGGGACGGGCAAAGTTTATTAGTGTTTTCGACGCGAAATCGGGGTATTGGCAAATTCCAGTTCGGAAAGAACATCGATGGCTTACGGCATTCGTATGTGATGCAGGACTTTTTGAGTTCACAAGAATGCCGTTTGGACTCAAGTCCGCTAGCAATACCTTTATTCGTGCTATGACCCAAGTTTTACATCCAGTGCGAAGTTTTACCGAACCATTCGTCGATGATATGGCAGTGGTTTCAATGAATTGGAATGACCATTTAGAACATCTAGAGAAATTCTTGCAAACTATTGAGGAAGCAGGACTCACTTTGAATTTAAGAAAATGTAATTTTGCACAAAACAAAATAAAGTTTGTTGGCCATATAGTAGGGTCAGGTTGTATTGAACCTGATCCAGGTAAGATCGCTACGATCAATGATATCCATCCTCCAACAACAAAGAAAGAAGTTAGAAAGGTTATGGGTTTTTTCAGTTACTTTCGAAGTTTTATACCTGCTTTAGCTGAAAAAGCACGGATAATAACTGATTTGACACGAGATAACATACCTACGAAGGTGCCTTGGGAGCAAAAGCATCAAGAAGCACTAGATAAGTTAAAGGATGATCTCAGTAAAGCTACACAGTTGCATACCATTGATTTCACTAAGGAATTTGGTTTAAGTGTTGACGCAAGTGCCACCGCGGTCGGGTGTTGCTTGTTTCAGTGGACCGAAGAAGGTCAAGAAAAACCAATTGCTTTTGCTAGCCTTAAACTTACAGATACGCAGATGCATTGGTCTACAATTGAGAGAGAGGCTTTCGCAGTAATTTGGGCACTTAAACGATTCAAGTCATGGATATTTTTATCAAGGATAATCATTTATTCAGATCATAATCCTTTGTCTTATCTCACAGATGCAAGCCCTAAGAGTGCGAAACTGACTCGTTGGGCGTTAGCATTGCAAGAGTTTAACGTGGACTTTCGATATCGTCCTGGACGTCAGAACACGGTGGCTGATTTCCTCTCTCGGTTGTGACTCGGATGGTGAAGGGGGGGAATGGCCCGACACACAAGGATCGAGCCCGCAAATTGTATAGATAAATTGACTAACTGATGTGTTTTGTTTTGTTTGTATATGCTGTGTCGAGATGGAGTCTGGAGGCCCGGCTTGATCGTGATGACCCGTTCGAGATGGTGCTGAAGACGTGTCATCATCTGAGGGCGGAGGGAATGTCGCGGTCTACGCGGGTGCATGCATCAAGGGAAGAAAACCGACGCGTCAACAAGCTTGTTTACAACGCACGGAAATTTCTGCAGCAAGCTGTCAACATTAATTCGGTGCATGCAACAAGGATATACGTGTTCAGTAGGACTTTCCAGGGAAAAGTACAGTGACGTCACAGAACGTTCTGGAATCCGGGAGAACTCTATATAAGATAGACCTGATGTACATTAAGGGCCTTTTGACGAAGATTTGTAAACGTTGAAACATTGATCGTATGACGTTCAATCGAGACCAGCCAACCTGTGTGCTGTCTACGATTGTGATATTTGATAGACGAGTTGACTTACTCTACACTTAATCGACTTTATTTTTAAATAAAGATCTTTTAATAGTTCCTTCGTTGGTTCGTCGTTGCGATCGAAGGAGTCGACCGCGACAGAAGGTGACAGAGAAGGAGTTAGAGAAACAGAGAGACAGAGACAGAGACAGAGACCGAGACAGACAGACAGACAAAAACAGAAACAGAGAGAAACAGACAGACACACAGACAGACAGACAGACAGACAAAGACAGACAGACAGACAGAGACAGACAGAGACAGAAACATGGACAGAGACAGATTGAGATTAGGATTTAGTCGAATCACCCTAACCAGACGACGCTATCTCTGTTTCTGACGATCGGAGGAGACCTGTCAATAATCGAAACATCTGTTTAATGTGATTTGGAAACCGTCCGCTAGGGGGCTACGGTCCGCTTGTCCGATTGTGGTTGTCGCTTCTGCGCCTCAGCCGGAAGATCTACGATGGACAGTGGCGCCAGTGGGACGACAACTTTGGAAGGTCCGTCCTAATGAAGATTGCCAGGTCTTTTGCTAAACATCACTGCTCTTTGCAACGGGGCCTCGGGGGAGGGGATGTAGGGCTGGATAAAGCTTGCATGTTGAAGGGCCTACTCAGCCACTGCCCGTACTGTCCCGAGCCTGGATAAAAGAGGAGGGCGACGCTAAACATCATTGTTATGACATAGGGTCATTAGAGGGAAACTATTAATCAATACTGTGTTCTATTTAGACACCTTTAAAACGCGTCTAAACGATGCGATATATTCATTGGCAGCGTTACAAAATCAATTTTGCAACATCTGGTGACTTCTAGATAAGGTCAAGCGGGGTCAATGGCAGTGGCAGCCGTAATATGTCGCTAAACAATGAAAAGTACTACAAAATACCCTTTGATGTTACTAAGGAAGCTTTATATCCTGTCAACTGCTGATGTCACCATGAGATGTCGTTAAACTGAAGAATTGGGGGCCCGTAGAGTAATGGATAACATACTGGCGTGAAGAGCTGAAGGTACCAATATCGAACCCCGTAGACATCCGTTAATTTAAGGTTAATTCTGCCTTCCACTCGCTAGGCGGCGGCGGTGGTTTAATGAATAGTAGACCGTGATTTGGCGCCGTATGTGGCTGCCGCATAAGCAGTTATATTCGACTCCTGTAAAACTGTTATCATGTGTGCTTCTACTTAATACATGTATGTAAGGCGCACTGCTTGGCTGCCGTTTCTACTATATGTATGTTCACTGTACAGAGCAGTGCGTTTGCATGCGCTTACTTAAATAAAAGACTATTATTATTATTATTATTATTATTATTATTATTATTATTATTATTATTATTATTATTATTATTATTATTATTATTATTATTATTATTATTATTATTATTATTATTATTATTATTATTATTATTATTATTGTTATTATTATTAAAAACCCCAGCATATTGATGACTTTCAATGAAGTTAGGCCTAACTAAAGTTGACGCCAAAAATGCCGTTCGTACTTTCCAGGTTAAAAAAACCCACACCTTATGGCTGGTAGGGCCGTTGACATCGCCTTCATAATTTCCTCTGGCTTGAGACTGGCACTTGCTGGCACTATTGGCGCTGACTGGTAGTGGCGGAGTTCTAAAATGTCGTAAAACACTGGATAAAGAAATGGAACTGTTTCGACACCTTTAAAACGCTTATCACTTGCATTATATATTGACTAGCTGCGTTTGCGGAATGGTTCATGTTGAAGGTATTTGATGAAAGTGATTTCAGCGTTCTCTTTAGACACCTTTAAAAAGTTTTCAAGCAATGCTACTTAAGAAAGGGACGCTGGAACCGGTTGTTTCACAAAACTCTTTAGATCAGATGAGTGCACTGAGGCTGTATTATACCATAGGAACGGTGCGAACTGTTCAACATAATAAATTATATATAAACCACGTCCTGTACCTTCAATATATTTGAACAACGTACAGTTTGTACAATAAAGTATAATCAACCACGTGCTATACTATTGTACAGTTTTCACCGTAACAGGAGCCTAATCTATATGTGCATTCATCAAAGCAGTAATTGCCTGTTGAAGAAGAACAACCTTATCTTAGGAAATCCATTAAACACTGTTTTGCTCCAATATACCAAGCTTTCGGAGAAAATGAAGAAGTTCATATTGAAATATATATGTGCTTTTTTGGAGTTATGTACAAACATATATATATATAATATATATATAATATATATATATATATAATATACATATATATATATATAATATATATATATACGACGTTCCATGTGTACATATATGTGTGTGGGTGGGTTGTGTACCGACCGAGTAGGAAGATGTTTCATTGATAAGAATTAGGCGATTTCCGTGACTATTTGATCGATACGCCTCTAACTTTAGCGTCCGAATTGATCAGAACACATGTTCGTCGCTCGCTTTATTTTCCGGCAGACGCTAGATGGCGCCGCCGCGATGCTCCATGACGTATCGACCGTGCGCCCTCCGTCTCGTTATCTCTACTCCTTCGGTACGACGCCGTGCGGCTGAAGCGAGAAGACGGATTTATTAGGCGCCAGCGTGGTCTTTAAACGCGAATTAGATTCAGTTAGACGTGCTCGTTCCAGGCTCAACGATGTCGGCCAGCTTTATGTATGTGTTTGTGAATGTTTTTGTGTATGTATGCTTGTATGTATGTATGTATGCATGTATACATGTGTGTGTATGCATGTATATGTGTATGTATGTGTGTATGTATGTATGTACCTATGTATGATATGGGCTTCTAACTATGAGTCCAGACTTAATAAACTAATGGTACTGCAAAAAAAAGCCGTGAGAATAATAAATGGGTCCCCTCGAAGAGAACACTCTGACCCAATATTCAAGAATTTAAATATATTAAAAATCGATCAAATTAGAAGAATGCAAATAGTAGAATTCGTATATCGGTATGAACGGAACTTACTCCCAAATTCGTTCAGGGGATATTTTACCATGGGATCACAAATCCATGCACATAACACTAGAAGAGCAGCTACATATCGCCCAATACGGGCTCGTACAAATATAAGAGAATTTAGTATGAAAGCATCAGGGCCACAACTCTGGAATGAGACTCCACTTCATATTCAGCACTCTAAAAATCGCTTCGAATTTAAAATTCAACTAAGAGAATATCTAATTAATGTATAGCTCCCCCCCCCCAGTTTGATATGACAAAAGCCTTAATTAACAGAAGAGACATCTCCAATTGGTGGGCGTGTACGTGCACCGGGGCCCGGCTGTTGAGCCATTTAGTTAAGAATTTAGTTAAGTGAGTTTGAACTTAATTAAGAAAAGCCAGCCATGAATTTAGAAATTGTAATACGTTGTATGGGTGACCCCGCCTAGCGGGATTATATCCCTTTGGGGCCACCCTTTGCAACCTTTAACCAGTATTTATACGTTGTATTTATAATCGAAAAGATGTATTTTTTCTTGTGGTTTTTTACGTTGATATATGGAAAGCTTGTTACGTTTTGGTTTTTTTGGTTGCAATAAAGACTTTTTGATTTGATTTGATTTGATGTGTACTTGTATATGTGCATGCTTGTATGTATTTGTGTATGCATGTATGTATATATGCATGCATGCAGGTATGTTTGTCTGTATTTTTCCACATAATTATGTATGTATACATATGGTCATTTGTGTTTGCATGTAGCAAAAAACAAGCAGTTGTGACAACGCCCCTGAGTGGTATGCTGCATCAGGTGATTAGAGAATATAATGCAATACCATGCAGTGAAATAGCAAGCAATACAATACAATATTTAAAAATTTAATATGTATTTCTGTAATAAAATTTAAAAGGTTTGTATTGTATTGTATTGTATTCTGATGTATCATTAAACAACATAAGATTTCGTAACACCGCAAAACTCTATAGTCAATACAATACAATACAACATAAGAATATAGCAAAATGAAACATAAACAAATGCAGAATAATTACAATACAATACCATATTAAACAATACAATACGTTACAATGCAATGGAGTGCAAAAGACGGGCTTGCCACGCGATCTCAATACATCGCCTCTTGTCAAGTGCATTCAGTTAGGCCTACGCAATTTTACGTGATGTAATTTTATTTAATGTAATTTTACGCTATGTAATTTTACTTTATGTAGTGTTACGTTATGTAAGTTTACTTTATGTAATTTTACGTGATGTAATTTTACGTGATGTAATTTTACGTGATGTAATTTTACGTGATGTAATTTTACATGATGTAATTTCGGGCGACATTGATGCCAGCCCTCAAGGGATCCGGATCGATTTCCTTCGTATCTATCATGACCAAAGGACCCAAAATCTATTATCAGAAATCGATGAACTTATAATCGCCCTGTGCTTCAGTCGAATCTACTAACCACTCCTCTGAAAAGGATTCGACAGACTGATATTAGCGCACGCCACGTCACGACCCTAGACGTCACCGGAAGTGACGCTCGAAATGCAGAAACGAGGACCGATGTGGACACCAGAGCGGCGCCACTGTAGACAGCGATGGCGGGTGTTGGACATTCAGCAGCAAACAGAATTAATAGGAGACGAAATCATGATTGCGTTTTTTACAAACGAATGACGTGGAGAGAACACCATCACTCTACGTGTAAATCTGTTGTGCACTGTGATCGCTTCGGTAGTGACCTTTGTCTGTAATCCAACAACTGACGATTCGATACTGCTGTGTGATCGCATTTTATATAGTCACTCTTGATAAGTCGTTGCCACATACAAACTAACAAAACTAAGATCGAAAGAAACGTGCAATTAGAGAACTAACTAATTGACTAGCAAACCAACTATATGGAAGAACTGACTTAGTAACTAATGAAATAAATAATTAAAGATATAAAATAAAGTAGCACACAATCCAGAGTTTAACGACATCTCATGGCAACGAGGGCCGATGAAGTTGACAGAAATTATTCAGAACAGTTCTCACCGTTCATTGGCATGTTATAAGATAACAATCTAGGACTTTTTATTTCAAAGTTTAACGACTTTGTATTACGTCAAAGGCCGTTGATGACAGTTAGAGCACACACGCTCACAAATGCAGTGAACAGAAATTTATAACATCGTAAAGACCCCATTTGAAGGTGTCGAAACAGAATTTTGCAATGTCATTAGTATTCAGTGTTTAACAACATAAAATAATACAGTTAATAATGCCTATGAGACATGTATTGTAATAAAATGATATCTCACACAAATTAAGTAATATTTTGAAGCAATTGTCGTACACAAGAAATGTTTAAATGTAAAAAAGATTCTTGATGGACATTTTTAATGTAGGCCTACATGAGATTCTTAATCTATTTATCTGAGTCAGAAATAAACTTTTATTACAAGTTTATAAGACATTTCATTTTGGCATGAAATTCTTATTCTAATTCTGAATTTCTTAGAAATTGTAAATCCGTACAATCCAACAATATTAAAGGAGTAAATTCAAACAGTTAAAAGGACATATCTCTATCACGTTTTACACAAAAGAGATCCGAAACTTCACCCGAGATACTCAATCTGCCACTTTTAATCTTCAACATAATTTGGTTGAAATTTGGCACACATGTAGTTATGACACGAGGTTCTTATGTATTGGTAAGTTTTACATAAGTAATTAATTAATACAATCGAGCAATATTTTCTTATTATGTAGAAACATTTAAAAAGGACTATAACATATTTATTTACAGCATGTTCATATTTCAGCCCAATGATCAAGAGTCTATATTTATAAGAACAGAAACATCCATCAAAGTCCATAACCAACATCCCATCATAGCCATGTTATGATAATGTGACATCTGATGTTACCAAACAACCCTTGGGCTGAAATATGTAGGCCTACATACCTTAGCATCAGTTTTAACACATAATTATAATGTATAAGTGAAAGCCTTTATTTACTACATACCTCACAACTATTAATAACTGTGTTCTGAAATAAGATTCTTAGTCTATATTTTAAATGTCACTAGAGTTTTGAGGATAATTTAATATGCTGAAAACCATATCATGAGTTTCTTATTCTATTTTTTTACTTAGACAATGACACAGATTTGGATCCATAGTTTAACTACATTGCTTCCTCTTGAGAATTATGGAACCGCTCGTCTGGTTTGTTTTTATATGGCGAATACTTACACTTAGAAGAGGTGTGGAATTACTTTGAACAGTTAACCGGCGACATAACGCAATACATAACCGCGCTTCTGCTTTATCTTATAGGCCTATGGGTGAATTACGCTTCAAAGAGGTGTGTAATTATTTTCAAAAGTTCTCACTGATGTATCGCATAATACAGGACCAGATTGTTAACGTTTATTGAGTGATGCTGCATGTCAAATCGTAATCGTAATCTCGATATTCCTACAGCGCGCCCAAAAAGCGTAGTCGCGGGAACCATCTTATTCACAGGCGCTCAGTCAAATCATAATCGATAGACGGAAGGGGGAATCGGTTCCAGGTCAAGATCCAAAGGAGTTAGTCAGGCAGACGGTTAAGGTGGGTGGTGTTTAGGGTTGAAACGGCGAGGGAGGTAATAAGGGGAAGAGAAGGAATCGGGATAGGATTTGTCAAAGAGCAGTTGTTTCAGTTTTGAGTGAAAGGCCTGTGGAGAGATAGCAAGAGGTGAGGTTCTGGTGAGTTCATAGGATGGATCTGAAATTTTTCGTAGTACTGGTGGGAGTTTGTTCCAGACGGGTGGGAAAGATATGGTTATGGAACGATTTGTAAATTTTAATGATGAGGAGACTCACACGCGTTTGCTTTCTCTTATACGGCAATTATTACACTTAAAAGAGGTGTGGAATTATTGCAAACAGTTCTCACCGTTCGTATGGAATAGGCTAATACAGATCTGCCACACCGTGTGTAGTTTCTGTTTAACAACACTGTGTCATAACAAAGATAATTAGTGTCGCCCTCCTTCTTTCTCCAGGCTTGGGACTGGCACTAACAGAATACGGACAGTCCGGTGTTCTACCATACCGTCATCTGTCGGAGCTTAGATAACCAGTGCATGGAACAAAATAATAGCAGGCGTGTAAGCAGTGGCGGCGATCTTGTTTGACGGGTGAGGGGACAATTTTTAAACTGAGTTTTGAACTGATCTGGTCAAAA
>OY744616.1:6678455-6688455 GCA_963556255.1 Allolobophora icterica
ATGTGCGTTCATAGTAAACTAGTAGCTTAAACAAACTAGTAACGTTGACATTAGCAGCGAGTATAAGACTGATAGTGAAGCAATAGCATTTGTGACATTATAGGGCGGATGTTCTAACTGAGTAAACGCTAACGCTTTTGTATAATAAAGTTTTGATCACACGCGGATATTATAAGTCAGTAAAAACAGTTGAAAATGCACCTACTTACTATGTCGAATAATAGTAATAATATAATGTAAAACTGGTAAAAGAATAGCTTACCAATGTCTGTTCGATGCTTGAACTCTATCTCTTCCTTTAACAAACGCGTCAAGATTCACCATTTCTCATTGGCTTTCAAACATCTGCATATCTAATTGCTCTTCACCTGGCGACTGACTAACCGCACCTCAGATTCACATTTTCTGTGTGACTTTGCGCTCTTTAAAATGTATAAACAGATGGACAAAGTAAATTACCTGGTCTAAAATAGTTTATTTTCTGACACGAAGTAGGCCCTATGCAATTGACTTGTCTGTAGTATGAATTTTTGAGATATTACCTAAGTCAATTTCATTCTAATTTCATTCTAAAACCTAAAATGCCACTTACCAGTTCGAGTACAGTTTGATAGTTTGAGGGAAAGTGTGCAGTTGACATTTCCGAGTATTTTAAGCACTGGTAAATTAGTAACTCAAGAGTCGTCGCTGTAGTAAAATATTTATTAAAAAATGAAGCCCGTTGGCGATTTTCCAGGACAGGGGCCAAAACGGAGCCGTCCCCTAATCCCAGTAATTCGTAGGGATCGACTTTTATGAGGACGATTAAATCTCGGCCGTGCTTATCGGTTCCGGGCCAGCAGCGCATGAAAGGAACGATACTCGTCTGTTCTCTGCGAGATACAGTCGAGGACGATAAGCGTGTGCTGAATAGTACCACGGATCCCTCTCTCGCCCAGTCTCCCCTTCGCTGCGAGATCCATCGAGGCTGACAGGCGTGTGCTCAATAGAACCACTGATTCCTCTTTAGTCCAGTCTCTACTTCGCTGCGAGATACAGTCGAGGATGACAGGCGTGTGCTCAATAGAACCACTGATTCCTCTTTAGTCCAGTCTCTACTTCGCTGCGAGATACAGTCGAGGATGACAGGCGTGTGCTCAATAGTACCACGGATCCCTCTCTCGCCCGGTCTCCCCTTGTCATCGCTCACGTCTTTACCTTTGTGCGTGGCTTTTTCTTAATCGCAATCGTAAGCTCCAAATTTAAATCCAACTATATCAATCACATGTGCTTTTTGGGGTGGGTCAATCCGGCTATGTTCAAATTGTATTGTTTTGGGGAATGTCTTGGGGAGATAAGGCAACGGTGTGTCTTTCGAATCAGCCACACGAGATACCCATGTACTAAAAAGAGCACAGGTCAACTTGCAGTGGTTCTAGCACAGACTACACGTCTTCTGAACCACTTCAAACCTTGTTATGTTATGTTATGTTATGTTGTGTTATATGTTATGTTACCTATTATGTTATTTGTTTTTGGCGCATTCGCCACTGATTTCTGGTTTTCTATGCATTGTTTTGCATACCGGTATTCATGAAGTGTCTGATCTTACTGACTGTTTAACTGACTGACTGACTGACTGACTGACTGACTGACTGACTGACTGACTGACTGACTGACTGACTGACTGACTGACTGACTGACTGACTGACTGACTGACTGACTGACTGACTGACTGACTGACTGACTGACTGACTGACTGACTGACTGACTGACTGACTGACTGACTGACTGACTGACTGACTGACTGACTGACTGACTGACTGACTGACTGACTGACTGACTGACTGACTGACTGACTGACTGACTGACTGACTGACTGACTGACTGACTGACTGACTGACTGACTGACTGATATGATCTTTTAGGACCATGATATTTAGGATCATTAAGGATCTTTTATGATATTTTAGGATCTTTTATGATGATTTGGGATAGTTTATGATCACCTAAGATCATTTAGGATCTTTTAGTATCTTTCAGGATTATTTAGGATCATTTAGGCTAGAACATTAAGAGCGTCTCTTATTAGTTTTCCTGAAATTGCGCTGCATAAATCACTAATTGCAAATGCAATTACATCCTGTGCCAAATTTATACGAGAAGACGGTAAACAGATAATTTTGTCGAATCGAAGCGTTTCAGTATAGGCAGTCGTCATCCAGTCGACGAGAGATCTGACGACGGGATTGCTGCGATGGAAAACAAGTTAGAGAAAATGAATTGGGAGTCGGCAGTGGGCGTGCTTTTTATGGAACAAGTTGTGATACCAATTTATCCCCTTCCCCCTTTCGCAGGATAATTATTCCTTTAATGACTGTATAAAAAGTCGATGGGAAACAACAAACTCGTAGATCTGGGCTCTGGAAGTCAATGCCCTTGTTTGTTCATAGTATGGAAGAGGGGAGATAAGGTAATCCATACATACATACATATATACACACATCCATCCATCCATCCATCCACCCACCCATCCACCCATCCATCCATCCATCCATCCATCCATCCACCCATCCACTGATCCATCCATCCACCCATTCACTCATCCATCCATCCATCCATCCATCCATCTTATCACAACATCCACCCATTCACCCATCGATCCCTCAATCAAACCACACACGAATCTTTTTTCCTCTTTGGTCTACAATCGATCACTCCCGTTAATCGATCCATTTAAAAAAAACGTTCAATTGCATTAAACTGGAAGGAAGCTGTGGCTTAGACGTCGGATATAAAGTCTGACGGTTTCATGTCATCTAGTGTCATCTCTTGAGTACAAAACAGATTGATTTTATTTTTAAGAAAGACGCAACAATAAAGTTGTATGTTTTAATAACCTAGTGTCAGTCTAAGAAGACATTACATTGGCCAAACATCAGATAAAACTGTCACAGTCAGGTTTTGTCTTTGTCTGTCTGTCTGTCTGTCTGTCTCCCTGCCTGTCTGTCTGCCTGTCTCCATGCCTGCTCGCCTGTCTGTCTGTCTGCCTATCTGCCTGCCTGCTCGCATGTCTGCCCGTCTGTCTGTCTGTCTGTCTGTCTGTCTGTCTGTATGTCTGCCAGCCTGCCTGTCTGTCTGCCTATCTGCCTGCCTGCTCGCATGTCTGCCCGTCTGTCTGTCTGTCTGTCTGTCTGTCTGTATGTCTGCCAGCCTGCCTGTCTATCTGCCTGTCTTCCTGCTCGTTGGTCTGTCTGTCTGTCTGTCTGCCTGTCTGTCTGTCTGAGACTGTCTGTCTACATGAAAATCTGTCCGAAAGTCTGTATGTCTGCCTCTCTGTCTCTCTGTCTGTCTGTCTGTCTGTGTGTCAGTCTGTCTGTCTGCCTGTCTGCCTGACATTGGTTGTCTGATAGCACTTTTCCTATGTCTGAGAACACCTTTGCCTATGTGTGAGAAGCTGAATTGAGCGTGGCTGCAGCCAGTTCACCCCTAGTTGGGTCCGGGCGTTTTCACGGAGTCCTGTAAGTTCTGATTAAAACTAAAGCCTGACATCGAATCTAAATAAATACGAAGAATGGGTTAGCAACTTCATGTTCTTGTCCTCGGCATATTAGGTTGGGCCGCCAGTACCCTCCTTCACTGCGCTCCACTTCCTACCGAAAGTAAATGGCCTATAGGTACGCATTCCAGAGTTGAGCTGTTGCTTTAGTGGAATGGAAATTTCGGAAATCTCAACATAACTTGAGAGAAGAGTTCCTGGTCATTTGAGAAAATTCACTGAAACTGTAGATTTCTCCGATGTTACGTTCTAGGTCGTTCGAAACTATCATCTAACGACCTTGCCCTCTACGGTCAAGGTCAGCGAAACAATACAGTTACACGCGTTGTCGATTTCCAAAACTTTCAAGCTATTCAAGAATGTTGTTTTTAATCTTAGATGTCAGCAGAATGCAGTTATCTTTAATGCTCTCCATAGTCATAGAAACAAGCAGCGGATTTGTCCTTGAAGGTCAAGGTGAACACATTACTATCCTGCTATGCAGTGCAGCTCATCCCCAACAGGTGTTTCAAAAATGTCTCGTTGTCATAGCCACGCAACAGGTTGGTGGTTGCCACAGCGATATAACAGGTTCGTGGTTGTCATAGCGACACAGGTGCGTGATTGTGGCACCGTGCTACTTCCGGTTTCATCGTCGTTCCGTAACCACATCCGTTCATCTCGATCCGGTCCGGTGCGCCGTAGAGTCGGTTTGCGTCCGAGTTCCGCTCCTGACCACCCCGTTCCGTGTGACTGACCCCGCGGAACCGCAGACCGGCGAGGACACGCTTGAACGCTTGGCTGAACTCCTGGTTGAAGATGCTGTAGATGATCGGGTTCATCGTGCTGTTGACGTATCCGAGCCAGGTGAAGGTGGAGAAGACTATGGACGGTATACATGAATGACAGAACGCCCCGACGATGTTCGCCGTGAAGAAGGGAGCCCAGCAGACGAGGAAGACGCCCATGATGACGCCAAGCGTGACGGCGGCCTTGTGTTCGGTCATGCGCGTCTTCATGTCCGAGGCGGAAGCGGAAGCGGCGTCACAGCTGTTGATCTTCGAGAGGAGTTCCTCGTCGCGTCTGATCCGCTTGACGTGGATCTTGGCGTAGTGGTAGAGCTTCATGTAGATGAGGATCATGACGATGCACGGCAGGTAGAAACTGACGATCGACGACAGGACCGCGTAGAGCGGGTTCAAATCCAGCGCGCAGATGAAGACCTCGTCGTCCGCGACCTCGTCCTCTAGGCTGGATTCCACCCGGGCGCGGTGCCAGCCGAGCTGGATCGGGAGGAAGGATATGAGCGCCGAGAGGACCCAGATGCACGATATAACGACCAGGGTTCGATTCTGCGTGACCCACGTCTCATAGTGGAGCGGGTTCCGGATGTGGATGTACCGATCCAAACTGATCGCGCAGAGGTTCATGATCGAAGCGGTCGAGCACATGACATCCGAGGACACCCAGATGTTGCACAAGGTCCGTCCAAACACCCAGCGACCAAGGATGTCGTTGACGAGGGAGAAGGTCATGACGACGAGGGCAACGAGGGCGTCAGCAACGGCCAATGACACTATGAAGTAGTTACTCGTCTTTCTAAGATGGCGGTCAGTCAAGATGGCGACCATGACCAGAGCATTTCCGGCCAGCGCGAGGAATATGAAGGACGAAAGGACTAGGCCGAGAAGGATGCTTTCCGCTAGTCCGTAGCCTTGTCCTACGTCAGCAGCGGACGTCCCGTTGACGTCATCCGATGAGAAGACGACTTCCGGTGGAAAGATGGGAACGTCGTCGTCGACGAATCCGACCGGAACTATTTTGCGGACGGATATATCGGAATTGTTGGAAGTGATGAGGACGTTGTAGTTCATCTCAGTTTATCTAAAAGCATTTGATTTAAAATACATAAAATAACAGAATAATTCAGGAGAAAACATGCGTAAATATCACACTTATACAAAGACATACAAACGCACACACGTGTCTTTGAATATATGCATGTATGTATGTCTATATTTATACACCTAATACATCGCAAGAGCTGATTCACTTACTGTCTGAGTGACTGATCAACTTACTTACTTACTGGCTGACTCACTGTCTGACTGACTGACTGACTGACTGACTGACTGACTGACTGACTGACTGACTGACTGACTGACTGACTGACTGACTGACTGACTGACTTGCTGACTTGCTGACTGACTTGCTGACTGACTGACTGACTGACTTACTGACTGACTTGTTGACTGACTTGCTGACTGACTGACTGACTGACTGACTGACTGACTGACTGACTGACTGACTGACTGACTGACTGACTGACTTACTGACTGACTTGTTGACTGACTTGCTGACTGACTGACTGACTGACTGACTGACTGACTGACTGACTGACTGACTGACTGACTGACTGACTGACTGACTGACTGACTGACTGACTGACTTGTTGACTGACTTGCTGACTGACTGACTGACTGACTGACTGACTGACTGACTGACTGACTCACTGACTGACTGACTCACTCACTCACTCACTCACTCACTCACCCACTCACAGACTGACAGACTGACAGACTGACTGAGTGACTGACTGAATGAGTGGCTGACTGACTGACTGACTGACTGACTGACTGACTGACTGACTGACTGACTGACTGACTGACTGACTGACTGACTGACTGACTGACTGATAGCCCTATATATGTGAGTGACAAGAGAAGCAAAAGTCCAATCGACTGATCGATCCAAATGACAAGATACGACGCCATCCTCGAAATAACCAGCATTAGACGTCAATCGCAATCAGGGCTCCAGTTCCCCCGACCTCCCTTCCGCCC
The DNA here is from genome assembly GCA_963556255.1 of Allolobophora icterica. NCBI lineage: Eukaryota > Metazoa > Annelida > Clitellata > Crassiclitellata > Lumbricidae > Allolobophora > Allolobophora icterica. The sequence goes on from OY744616.1 coordinate 6,684,816, forward strand.
ATCGCAGACGCCTCTGCTCCAGCAATCACTCGCAGTTCTTGGAAATTGACGCCTTCTACGCGGATATATTTAACCATGTATCTATGAATAAGTATACTGTATATTACATGGATATGGCTATCTATATATATAGCGCCTTTTAAGAACTTATATATATATATATATATATATATATATATATATGTATGTTGCTATTTTTGTATTGCTTCTAATACGTCCTACGAGACTGAATTACTGGGTTGAGGCAGAGCGTTAAAACGCTTAAATGACACGCAATGGATGAAACGAGACAATGAGACAACCACATGCAACCAGACGACCTGATCAAAAGAGACAACGAGACAACATCAGACAACGATGGAACAGATCTGATAGCAAATGACAGACACATCAAAGATGAAGGACCTTCGCAATTAAGAATACTCTCGTCTCCCGTAATACTAGAAGTATTCCCTAGAAAGCGTATGCATATTTGTTTAATTGAATATGTATGCATGTATGTGTGTATGCATGTGTGTACGTATGTATGTGTGCAACTGTGCATGTATTTTATGTATGTATGTTTGTATGTATGTTTGTATTTGTGTATGTATGTTTATCCCTCTCAAAGTCCGACCCACACCTCAACGTGGTGAGGGGGTGAAACAGCTAAGTAGGGGAATGCCTGCTGAGGCTATGCCATCAGTGGTGAAGGTCTTGGCTGAAGTACCACCTAGGGCGCTACGCGAGGTGGACAGGCTCAGCAGGAACCCTGAAGCAGCTGGCTAACGTGGGCGGCATCGCCGCCTCTGATCTGATAAGAGCCAGTCCCAAGCCTGGAACCCACTTTGTGGGAGAAGTGCGAGGGTCGAACGGATGGGTGCAGATACTCCGTTTATAAAGAAACAGACGAAAGAAATCCAATGCAATGACAATCATAAATAGAGGATCCCGGCTCGGACGACGCCCGGTTAAACAAGGTCCGCGTCCCCAATCGATTGACCGGGGTTGGGTCGAAAAGTTGGCTACCGGAGAACGGAGAGATCAACAGAGACTGAAAATTGGGGAACATGGTCTTACAGTTGGAACATGGAACGTGAGGACACTGTGGGCAACAGGGCAGTTGGAGCTGCTGAGGAACGAAATGGGAGCATATCAATATGACATCCTGGGATTATCAGAAATGAGGTGGACTGGGATCGGAGAGCTGAACAATGGAGAAGTGATTTGGTCAGGGGAGGAACACGACCACCAAAGAGGTGTAGGGTTTATACTGAACTCAAGGGCAAGGGCAGCATTACTAGGGTACAGGCCAGTTAACTCCAGGATAATTGTGGCTAGATTTAATGGACAACCTTTGAACATATCAGTTATTCAGATATATGCACCAACCGCAGACAGCACAGAAGAAGACATTGAAGAGTTTTATGAGAACCTGGAAAATACCCTGAAAGATTTACCAAGAAAAGACATCAAGATTATTTCTGGAGATTGGAATGCAAAGATTGGAAGTGATAACACAGGATGGGAACACATAATGTTTAAATATGGGTACGGAACAAGAAACGAGAGAGGGGAGAGACTACTGGATTTTGCAGCTAAGCATGAAATGATGATTTGCAACACCAAGTTCAAACAAAAAGACTGCAGGAAATATACTTGGACATCACCGGATGGGAAACATACGAATATGATAGACTTAGTATTGATTGATAGAAGATGGCAAACATCAGTAAAGCTGTGTAGAACATTTCGAGGAGCTGACATATCCTCTGACCACAACTTGGTGCTTTGCAATTTGAAGTTGAAGCTGAGGCGCATACCAAGCAAGCAATACGAAAAGAAAAGAAACATCCAAGTGCTTGAAAATGTGGAGATAAGGGCCCAGTACGAAGCTGAAATAACACAGAGAATCAACGAGGCAGAAATTGGACCGCTCGATATGGACAGGAAGGTGGACATACTCAGTGAAATCATAAAGCAGGCAGTTGAAGTAACTATACCTTTAGCAGAACAGCCAAAGAAGAAGTGGATAAGTGAACAAACACTAGAATTAGCAAAAGAAAAAAGGAAGATGAGACTTAGGACTAAGGAATCTGAACAGGCAACACTAGAGTATAAAAAACTATGCAATGCAGTAAGGTCATCAGCAAGGAAGGACAAGCAGAAGTGGCTGGACAAACAGTGTAGTGACATCGAACAATACGCAGGAGAATATAGAACAAGAGAAGTGTTCAAGCTGGTAAAAAATATAAATAGGAAATGGCAACCAAAACAGACGGCAATCAGAGACAAGTGCGGAAACATCTTGATGGATAAAGAAAAGATAAAGGAGAGATGGACAGAATACTGCAGCGAGCTATATAGTGAAATGGAACAAACGAACAAAGAGTTCCTGGAAGAACTGCTAGATATAACACCACCCAAGGGAGATGATGAAAATGATGACATCCTATATGAAGAGGTGGAGTGGGCAGTGAACCGCTTGAAGAACAACAAAAGCCCTGGAACAGATGGAATAACAGGAGAAATGATAAGAGCAGGAGGGAAGGATATGATAAAAGAAATTCACGGCATATGCAAACAAGTGTGGCAAGAAGGAAAAGTACCGGAGGAATGGACAAAGTCCATACTTGTAACAATACCTAAGAAAGGCGACTTAACGCTATGTAAGAATTATAGAACCATTGCACTGATAAATCATATGGGGAAAGTGCTCATGATAATTCTGTTAAACCGTCTTAAGGCAAAAACTGAAGAATATATGTCAGATGAGCAAGCAGGGTTCAGAAAAGACAGAAGTACAGTACACCAAATTTTGATGCTAAGATTGATTGCAGAAAAAGCCAAGCGAAAAAATAGACTTGTCTACAATTGTTTTGTGGACTTTCAAAAGGCATTCGATTCCATCAAGCACGATGCTACATGGGCAATAATGAAATCATATGGAGTCGGGAATAGATTGATTGGGATTCTTCAGAACATCGGAGAGAGTTCAAAGGCTGCAGTGAAAGTGGGTCGGGAAATAGGAGGATGGTTTGTGACTACAATAGGAACAAGGCAAGGAGATCCAGTGTCACCTAATACATTTATAACTTACTTGGAGAGAGTCATGGATACGATCCAAGATAATGGAACCGGAATCTCGGTACAAGGGGAAAAGATCAACAACTTACGATTTGCAGATGATATTGACTTGTTAGAGAACAGCTGTGAGACATTGCAAGAAAGTGTTTGTGGGTTGCACATTTCTGCCAAACGTGCTGGATTAACAATAAATGTGGGAAAAACAAAAACAATGGTATTTGGTAAAGAGACAATAGAAAAGGAAATAAGAGTGCAAGAGGAGGTGATTGAAAATGTAACGGAATTTGTATATTTAGGCAGTTTGCTAACATGGAATAATGATTGCACAAGGGACATAAAGGCAAGAATAGCAAAGGCAAAGGGAGTCATGGCAGGACTAAACACCATATGGAAAACCAAACAAATTAGTTACAAGACCAAATTAAATATCTTAAAAACATGTGTGTTTAGCACAGCTCTTTATGCCTGTGAATCATGGACAATTAAAAAGACAGACCAGGATAAAATATTGGCATTTGAAATGTACTGCTATAGAAGGATACTACACCTAAATTGGACAATGAAGGTGACAAAT
>OY744616.1:6695955-6720955 GCA_963556255.1 Allolobophora icterica
CGTAAATGTCGTGGCACCCATTCAAACGGGCAGCGGTGGTGAAGGATCTCACCCGATCAAGTCTTTGTAAACTGAGCAGGGTCGAGACTATATGGTCGCTATAGAAAAGCGTTTACATTTACAAATAATGTAAATTAAAGACATTAAAATTTTAGACGGCAAGCTCTGCGACGTCAAATGATTGATGAGAATCGAGTTTTTATGGTACATAAATGTCAATGTGTTTTCATCACATGTCTTCTTTTACAGTTACTCGCTTTAAAAATTTATGCGTTTTTCACCGAATAACAAAATATGTTACTCTGTACAGCTCTAATACATAGAGAATCATTTACACACACTCACATATATATATACACACATATATACACAAAAATGTACATATATATATATGTATATATATGTATATGTATATATATGTATATATATGTATATATATGTATATATATACATATATATACATATATATATATATATATATATATATATATGATCAGGGATTAATCTCATCCTGAAGGGAAAAAACAAGAAGATATATACATATATAATATATATATATATACACACATACATCATACACATGTAATATATACATATATACATATACATACATGTATATATACATGCATACACATAAATTATAACATATAAAATACATATATATATATATATATTTATGAGTTATATATTATGTTATAGGTGACTGCGACTATAAAGGCCTGCCGACAATGACATACAATAGATCATTGTTATTTGTTCAACAGCTGATATACAAAGCTGGTGCATTCCTATTGACGTCCGGTTGTTTTTGGCCTACTTAGTCCAGCGTGCTGCTTTCTTTCTTCTGTCTCTTTGATCTTGATCCAATGTCTTTCTTTCGTTTTTACGCTGGTGCCCTGATGGGCCTGATCGCTATTAACCTCAACTGTTCCCATGCATAACGCTGGTGCCCTATACGCCGAGCCACGCGATATCCCAATTTGGACTCATGTTCTGGATGTTGACCTGATTACGGGTTGGCTCGGTTGACGCCGGGTTGACTCGGTTGATGCCTTGTGCATTAGACACCGGCGCAATAGAAGTTACTAATTAGTAATAGTAATCACCTTCTTGTGGTTCCTTAGCTCAACTACGTGATATCGCCAGCCAGGTTTTCTACTTGCTACTCTAGCACCATCTTAAGATGAGGAAGAAGAGCAGTCCCTTAAGCTAGCCCTGAGGCAGCCATGGATATGAAATGTTAGCGACTTCATTTTCTTAGACTCAGCATATGAGGGTGGTGACGAATCCTCTCGCTCACCGTCTCTTCTTCCCACCGACAGTGTACGGTCAGTGTACTCATCATAGCTGAGTTGGCTATAGGGGCCGCAGGTGGAGCAGAAATCTCTAACCAAGTTTCTGCCCTGGCGGGAATTTGAACCCCAACCTCTTGATTGACAGTCCAGCACGCTAATCACTACACTATGGAGCCCCCCTAGCACCATCTTAAACGTGTTCCATACTTCTGTTTCGTCGATGTCCAATGCACAAAGCATCAACCGATGGCGCAACAAAAACAAGTCGTAATCAGGTCAACAACTAAAAAATCTGCTAAGACAGTCTATGGTGGCTAAGCAGTTTGAAAGAGATTGTTCTGAAAACAAGTGTGGTTAACATGTTTGCATTTAATCAACCGATAAAATATAAGTGCATATAATTGCAAACCGATTAATGTCTTTCAATTTTTAATATATCCGATCACTGTCGACTCCGGATTTACATATTTTTTTTATCTTTCTCCGGCTAGCCTATTCGAGTTTTCTCGCTATAGCTGATCAAAGTATACTTACGAAGTAAACGATAGGCTAGTTAGTCATTTCGTGAAGTTAGGGGCTCTTAGAAAATCCTGTGTACATAATATTCTCGAAGCCAGTTGAATGCCCGAGGCTTGAAGTCGAATTTGTATTCCTATGGGTTCTGTGTTTAGAGAATGGATTTCCTCCTGTTTACATGCAGTGTTGCAATTACTTTCTGTCCTTTTATGAGTGTAGAAGGCGGGGTTTTACTGCTAAACAGAAATTACCCTTATGTAATTGTATACTCGAAAAGTATAATGTATGCGAGCAGCAGCAACTGTCGTGGCGAGAACTCTCAAAGAGAGACATTAAAACTGTCTGGTGTCACAGCACATTCAGTGTCGCCTGCAATTCGTGGTATTCCAGAAAATTTTATCATTACGGTACGGGCCGCATTAATGTCTGACTGAACAGTAGTTGGCAGTGACGCGGTGCTTAATTAGCAGACAATTATGCGTGTGAGCGTTTTGGCGACAGTAGTGTCTGTTGTGTCCAGCTTTCAGACTTAACTTTTAGGTGGGTCATGCGGTGCATGTATTTGTGTATTTTGCTATTTGTAGAGCGTTTTTAAGAATATCACGAGGGTGCTTAACAAGGCAATCTAAAGAGCTTAGAGGCAGGAATAGTGATTTGGGGTTGGCATACCAGTCAGGGAAAGACGTATTGGGGGAGGAAAATGTGTGGGATAAGATCTCTCAGCCAGGCCCGGCTCAAGACATTTGGCGCCCCTGGGCAAATCGGCGAAATCGGCGGCCCTAGGCAAACCGGCGGCGCTAAGCACAGAAAAAGTTGATGACCTTTTCTTGTCATTCACCTCTTTTTAGGAATAATAATTTAAAAAATAATTGAAAAATTGAAAATTGGCGGCCCCTAAAAATCGGTGGCCCTGGGCGGCTGCCCAGTTGCCCATATGGACGAACCGGGCCTGCTCTCAGGGGAGCTTGACGATTTGGGGAAGACTTATAACCTGAAAGAAAATCTCTGGAAATATATTTTCTGTGGGAGTGTGAACTATTGGGGAAGACTTCTCGGCAGGAGAAAACTCTCTGGAAATTATTATTATTATTACAGAGGTCTTATACTGTATAGCGCCCCTTCAAGGTTATCTACTCAGGAGCGCTCCGAGTCCAACCCCGGTCAAACAAGACTGTTTTAAGGTAAGAGTGGAACAGAGCAGAGCAATCAATTGGGGTCAGGCGCAGCGCTACTGGGAGCCCATTCCAGGTCGCTGGGCCAGAGACAGAGAAGGCACGGTGTTGCCGGATAGCAGTCCGTGCGCGGGGGACAAGGAGCTCAGCCTGCGCTGCACAGCGAAGCGAGCCACGACGCTGGACAGCCCCAGTGGAGCAGCAAAGTTCCAAGAGGTAAGGGGGAGCCAAGCCCTCAAGGCACCGCCGAACCAAAGCAGAGACCCGATACACGACCGTGTTGAACTGGCGTAAACACGCCGGAGCGCCACCTATCTCTGGAAAAACAAAATCTCTGGAAGTCGTTGTTTCAGCGGGAGTCTCAGCTATGACTAAGCTGGTCTTCTTGATGCTACTTTTCTGCGGCGTTGAGAAATTCGGATATTTACTATCACATCTAAAACGATTAGTTGTCTTAATTCACAAATGCCGCAGATTTAATTAATGGAAAATCGTTCTTAGCAATTACAAATGTGTAATTGATACATATATCACGTGTCGGTCAACCATAAGTTAATCCCCATTAACGGAGAGATGAGGGACTTTCCATCTTGCAAATGCTCATCCCGTTAGCTTCTTCAGACTGGCCTACATTGTCGTTGAACATTACGAACAGATATATATATACATATATATATACATATATATATACATATATATAATATATATGTGGGTCGTTTTCAAGCGACGGAGGGAATCGCCGGTTTTATTATCCAATCGTTTTAATATTATATGCGCTGCATAAATGTGAAGCATAAAATAGCAGGGAACCATTCAATTCCGAATATACATCGCTCTTTTATTTATGTAGGCCTAGATCAGTTTCTGTCTAAAAATATATTTATTATATTGGTGTGTATGTATGCATGTGCGTATGTATGTATGTATGTATATATGAATGTACATATATGTATGTATGTCTGTATATATGTATGTATGTATATATGTATGTAGGTATGTATGTATGTATATATGTATGTTTATATATGTATGTTTATATATGTATGTATGTATGTATGTATGTATGTATGTATGTATGTATGTATGTATGTATGTATGTATGTATGCATGTATGTACGTATGTATGTATTTATGTATGTATTATGTATGTATGTGTGCATTTATGTATCTATGTATGTATGCATCTAGAGCCGTTTTAGTACCTAATAACATTGCTATCTGCTCTAACTTAATTGATCTTAAAGACAAATGGTTCACGATCTATTTTCATCGAGAATCCAGCTTCTGGTTTCAGTTCAATATTCAACGACAATCCAGCTTCTAGTTTGACACCACATTCTCCTGGAATATGCAGCGTCGAAGATAACAGAAGACAGACAACGCTCGCAACACACGAACTCCAACACCACCATACAGTCCTTCGTAGATGGTATAGCTATAGAAGACGCTGCATCTCAGCATCTCTCTGCCACTTTTTGCAGTCAGCAGCAACAATCCACGGACCTTATGACCTCTCCAAATGGAGCTCGATACTATCCAGTTAGTATCCTGAAATCCCTTAGGACGGACGAGTCTATGATCGAACGGAAGCGTTCGAACAATGTCCATTACCAGATGGAGCAATTGACCGCAAAAGAGAAATTACTCCACGAACGCCTACGTTAGAAGTCGAAACGAAAGAAAATTATCCAGCTAAGTCCACATGTGACCAACTAATTGATCGGGAATAACACGCAAGAGAAACAAGTGACCGTCTTAGACACGCCAGACGAGCAATTGATATATATATATATATATATATATATATATTACTCTTTATATATAAAATATATATAATATATATATATTATACACATATTTATATACATATATTGCTAACTCCGCTACTGCTCGTACTCTTGCAGTGCCAGTCCAAGCCTGGATAAAGGAGGAGGGCGACTCTAATGATCTTTGTTATCACACAATCACACAGTGTCGTTAAACTGAAACTACTACTACTATATGTTGCAATTCCCATATATATATATATATATATATATATATATATATATATATATATATATATATTCCCTTAAGGTGCTTAATACCAATCTCTAGACCGCGGTTACTACAGCGAAGTAATGATAGTAAACAGAGAGACAGACAGACAGACAGACAGACAGACAGACAGACAGACAGACAGACAGACAGACAGACAGACAGACAGACAGACAGACAGTACCAGAAGAACGGTCAGGAAAGCAATGAAAGAGATAGACAGACAGGCAGTCGGACAGAGAAAGTGACAAATACCGATCAACTATATTGTTTCGGAATCCGATTATAGGCAGTAAACGGGCGACATTTTGAGGGAATTTATGAGCAGCCTATACTTCACCTAAGCACACAAATACACAAACTACGGAGATCCGTATTTTAGGATGACACACATAAAAATCCTCTTTCTCAATGCTGAGGGGTTTATGGTGAATTTAGTTTTGTTTACGGTTAGGCGATAGTCCAGCGTTTAGCGTGCTGGACTGTAGGCCTATACTGAGAGCTCGGAGGTTCAAATACCCTCGAGGGCAGAGTTTGTTTTCTACTCCATCTGGCCCCCAAGAAATTCACCCATAGCAGTGCTGCGCAACCTTTTTGACACCGCGGGCCACCGAAACAATTATTCTCGAAGCCAAGGGCCACACCAGTTACTGTAAACTCAAAAGCAACGACTATAATTCACTGAAAATTATTAACCGTATTAAAATTTATTATGGTAATACTTGTGCAATAATCAGTGAATAATAGCATGTATGGCATGCTTTCTAATAGTTCCGCGACAAAAAGTATATCAATAAACGTCCAATCACGTTTTTAGTGAGATATTTGGCTTTGAATTGTGCTTGCAGTTTTTTTATCTGCGGTTGGCCTTCAGCTCGAGCGGGCCATTTAAAATCAGCCCTCGGGCCGCGTGTTGGACAGCACGGATCTATAGTTAGTTGACCGTACGCTGTCGGGTGGGAAGATGAGACAGCGAGGTAGAGAATTGGCTACCCGCCGTCATACGCCGAGGCTAAGAAAAATGAAGCCGACAACACTCCATACCCACGGCTAGCTCTCTGGCTATCTTAAGAGACTGCACTTTTTAGTTTTATCTGAGGGAGAACTGTGCAAAATGCAAAATGCACTGAGTAGGCTACAAGAAGCCTTTTAAAAATATTTACTATAGGCCTACTTTTAACGTTCAAAGAACACAGGTTTAGGAGATACACCTGCATGCAATCAATTCTCCGCATTAAATGCACGTAATGCAAGTGAACAATTGACCTTAAAACTCGACTGATGAAAAGAAATTTCAAAAAGAGTCAACTTTAACTGAGTTCAATAAAAAGTTATATCTGTTACGTCACTTCAATTGTGAAAAAGTCTATTATTTTATTAAGTTTAAATTTAGCGAATAAAGGCCTATTGTTATGTCATTTCAATTGTGAAACACGTCTATTATTTGAATACAATTTTAGATTTAGACAATAAAGACCTATTGTTACGTCACTTCAATTTCGAAAACGTCTATTGCTACTACGCTAAATTTAAAGGAAAAAAGGCCTATTGTTACGTCATTTCAACTGTGAACACGTCTATTATTTGTAAGTTTACATTTAAAGAATAAAGGCATTTGTTACGTCACTTCAATTATGAAACCGTGCACTGTTATTAATTTTAAATTTAGAGAATAAAGGCCTATTGTTACGTCATTTCAATTGTGAAACACGCTTACTAGTCTGACTATATAAATTAGCTTTCCGATAAAGTTTATCACGTGATTATAACCTAGCCTCGATCTCATCAGTGACTTCATATATTTTAAAATGGACAATTAAAACAACTAACGTTCAATGAATTCAGGACTCATTTATCAATCCAATCGGTAATAGGAATCAGCGAGGACTTTGCTGGAGTTTGATGTCCACTATTGCAGTTCTTTGAGACACATTCAATCATTCATTCATTCATTCATTCATTCATTCATTCATTCATTCATTCATTCATTCATTTATTCATTCATTCATTCATTCATTCATTCATTCATTCATCCTCGTATACGTATACGAAAACCATAAGCCACAAGTTTGACGTGAAATGCTCTACCCACCTATATAACCCACACCGTCCCTTTCACTACTCGCTGGAAACCCCTTAGACTTGACGCACCGCTCTTGAATAACCTGGTGCCCTACCCTTGGCTTTCGAGTGACGCTTTAGAAGTTTAGAGCCTACGATTACTATTACGTCCCAGTATCGTAATTCTCCCTGCAGTAGAACCGTAAACCAAACTCAACTATTGACGATTACATGCAATCCCTCAAAGAATCGAATCCTTACCTCTCCTCAACGAGTTACGCCAACTCTCCGCTTCTACCAACCGGACCCGGATGTTCGCTTGGAATCTGTGGACGACCCTCTGACACGACGGAGCGCTCGTGAATAAGCTGACGCCCTGAGCGTAGCTTTTAAATAGAGTTTGGAAACGTCGGGTTTACGATTACCATTACGAAACATTTGCATTCGCATCAAGAATCTGGCGGAGTTATGGGACCTAATGGAGCTGAGGTGACGCGGCTCGGTTGGCGCGAGCGATGAAATATTAAAGAAGGAGGGGGCAGTCTTCGGGGTCGGTTCGCAGCGGATATGAGGAAACAGGAAGGAGTTCCTCGAAGAATTATCGGTTTTCTGACACATCGGGGCGTTTTAATTCGGAGCCCACGACGCCATCACGAGAATGATTACGAATCGCTCGGATGGAGGATCGGTCCAGAATTTGTGATACGGAAACGCGTAGAAACTGAGAAGTAATCAGGAACTGGGAAACACTGTGAAGGAGCAAGGAACACTCGGAGGAGCCTTCGGGAATGCTGAGGAACATAGCCGTAATTTGTGGGGGGTACGATGGGTACCCATACCCCCCACTTTTTGAACGATGCCAATGAATATTTTATTATTGTGTCTTCCCAGAGATCGCTATCTCCGCCTTGCTTCGTGTATGTAAGAAATTGGTACCCCCACTTTTTAGACCAAAGTTACGCCTCTGCCGAGGAACACTCAGAAAACTCAGAAACACTCAGGAACATGCAGAACACTTCAATCAATAAATCATTCAATTTTCGTTAAATCAAAGACTCAAACTGGCATTAAGGCAACTTGTTACATAGAAACAATGTATAAGAGGGACACGTGTGAACACTCGGGAGCACTCATGCGATGGCCGTTCATATCAGACGCTGGTGTAATTTCGGTTCTGAAGACATCTAACATCTTCTAGGCGAGCGCAGAGGATCCGTTTGTCTAGGAGTTGCGCTATATAAATTTCCAGTTACAGCAAAAATTACGTTCTTATGCAAAGTACATTCATTGTTGTGTCCAGGGATCTCAGAAACCGTCTGGCTACCATACAACGTCGCTTAATATCAGTCAGTCGGTCAGTCAATCAGTGAATCAATCAATCAATCAATCAATCAATCAATCAATCAATCAATCAATCAATCAATCAATCAATCAATCAATCAATCAATCAATCAATCAATCAATCAATCAATAAGTCAATCAATAAGTCAATCAATCAATCAATAAGTCAGTCAATCAGTCAACCAGTCAGTCAGTCAGTCAGTCAGTCAGTCAGTCAGTCAGTCAGTCAGTAAGTCAGTCAGTCAGTGAGTACGTCACCCAGTCAATCATTAAGTCAGTCAATCAGAAAGTTAGTCAGTCAGTACATCCATACACCCACTAACCTCTGCCTTTTCAAGATTTTATGACTGATAATGTCTTAGGCAGCCTCGTCAATTGCGTCAATGGGTGCACGGGCTGCGCTGCGCTGGTAGTAACATCTGGTTCATCCGGTATGAACCCAGGACAGTTCTAGGTGAACGACCTCTCTCTGTAGATGGACTTAGACCATAGGCAGCCTATAATGGCGTGGATAAGCTGTGTGAAAAGGTGAGCCTTAAGTTGTGAACGAAATGACATAAGCGACTTAGCACAACGAAAAGATACAGAGAAAGAGAGACAGAGACAGAGAGACAGAGACTGTCAGAGAGAGACAAAAAATCTAGATACAGCAACAGAAAGAGGTCGTTCACCTAAAACTGTTCTGGGGTCCATACCAAATAAACCAGATGTTACTACCAGTGAAGCGCAGCCCACCCATTGACGCAATTGACGAGGCTGCCTAAGACGAGAGTGGCCTGACAATATCAGTCATAAAATCTTGAAAGGGCAGAGGTTAGTGTATGGATGTACTGACTGGCTGACTTACTCACTTTCTGACTGACTGACTTATTGATTGACTGCCTGCCTTACTCACTGACCCCATTCACTCGCTCAACTCACTCAATTGCGTCAATGAGTGCGATGCGCTGGTAGTAACATCTGGTTCACTTGGTATGGACCCCAGAACAGTTTTAGGTGAACGACCTCTTTCTGTTGATGGATCTAGATTTTTAATCTCTTCCTCTCTGTCTGTCTGTCTCTCTGTCTGTCTCTCTGACTGTCTCTCTCTGTATCTCTCTGTCTCTCTGTCTCTCTGTCCCTCTGTCTCTGTCTCTGTCTCTGTCTCTGTCTCTATCTGTCTCTGTCTCTGTCTGTCTGTCTGTCTGTCTGTCTGTCTGTCTCTGTCTGTCTGTCTGTCTCTGTCTGTCTGTCTGTCTGTCTCTGTCTGTCTGTCTGTCTGTCTGTCTGTCTGTCTGTCTGTCTGTCTGTCTGTCTGTCTGTCTGTCTGTCTGTCTGTCTGTCTCTCTCTCTCTCTCTCTCTCTCTCTCTCTCTCTCTCTCTCTCTCTCTCTCTCTCTCTCTCTCTCTCTCTCTCTCTCTCTCTCTCTCTCTCTCTCTCTCTCTCTCTCTCTCTCTCTCTCTCTCTCTCTCTCTCTCTCTGTATATTTTCGTTCTGCTAAGTCGCTTGTGTCATTTCGTTCATAACTTACCGCTTACCTTTCAACGCAGCTTATCCACACCATAGGTTGCCTCTCCGTCTTAGTCGACCGTTCTTCAGAACATTGACTCCGTAACGTCTGAGTTTTTGGTGCGTCATTGGTTGACACGTTGTACGTCAGACACCGGCGTTAGAGAAGTTACTAATTATAATTTACCATGGACCCTATGTAGGTCAAAGGCACGTGGCTATCTGAGGTCAAAGCAGCAAGTGCTAAGAAAATATATACAAGTACATATATCTATATACACATACATATACACATAGATATGCAATTATGCATACATATACATATGTATCTAAATATATAGACATATATACATATATACATATGCATTTATATTTACATAAATTACATATATATACATCTACACACATATCAAATCAAATCAAATCAAATCAAATCATTTTATTGCTTCCATCAAAACAAAACAAAACAAAAACATGTTATGTAACAAACTATAAGTAGTCGGATTGTGGTTCTGTCTCAGATAGAGCAAAAGGTGGCCCTAAAGGGAGGTAACTCCCGCTAAGCAGGGACACCTACTAGTGTTGTACATAACTTAAGTGACTGTCAAGTCATGGTAAGCCAGAGGGAGTAGATAGTTGAGGTCTGGTGTGGAAACATGAGAGAAAGCAAAATAAATCATTGTTAAACTTAACTAATCATTTATATATACTTAACTAAACGTCAACAAAAGAAACAAAGAAACAGAAAATAGGACTATCAGTCCTATAAGAAAAGAATAAGTAGGAGAAAACATGAATGAATGGGGAGAAGAGCAGCACGTAACCCGGCGCGGCGCGCCCACCGAGCAGCATTGGCCAAACCCTGTGGTCGTTCCAAGGTCCGTTAACAACCATTCAAGATAAATGATTTCAGACGAGATTTGAATAAGTTTATATTTGGAGAGTGACGGATATCGGGAGGTATAGTTTCCCATACTTTGGGCCCATACGCCTTTAAACTAAATAGTCGTGAGTTGGTACGAGCCTTGACTGGTCTGAGGGCAGCGGCGTTCCTAGTGTGATGGGTGTGGATCCGAGATCCTGGGATAAAATAGTCACAGAATGAGGAGGGAAGGTTATTGTGTTCAAACCGATAGAAAAATTTACCAATTTGTGTTAGCCTAAGTTGACTTATATTTAATAGTCTAAGTCTGCTGAAGATTGGGGCAGTATGGGTCCCAAAAGGCACTCCTGCCACCATCCGAACTGCCTTTTTTTTGAAGAATTATTAATTTATTCAATCTAGATTCGTACGTGGAGGCCCAAATAATATTGCAATAATTTAGATACGGTAAAATTAAAGAATAATATAAATTTAGCCTAATCACTTCAGGAAGTAGGTGGGCAATCCTATTGATTATACCTATGTTTTTCGCTATTTTTTGTGCGACAAAGTTAATATGGTCTCTCCAGGAGAGATGTTTATCCACAACCACCCCCAGGAATTTGGTAGACTCCACTTGGTCCAAGGGGGTTTCTGCGATTTCAAGGGTAATATCTATGGGCACAATTTTTCTGTGGGATTTAAAAATAATGAAATTAGATTTGTCAACATTGAGGGTGAGTTTATTTGCTGAGAACCAGTGATTGATGAGTTTCAATTCTGAATTCACCATTTCCATTAGAGTTTGCCAAGAAGGGTGTGCAAAAAAAATATTTGTGTCATCCGCAAATAAAATGAAGTGGAGGGTTTTAGATATTGTGGCTAGATCATTTATGTACAAGAGAAAAAGTAAAGGGCCGAGATTTGATCCCTGGGGTACACCAAATAAAATAGATCGACTGTCAGACAGCACGCCATTGCATAATACTTTTTGAGTGCGGTCCTGAAAGTAGCTGTGGAACCATTTTAACATTGGGCCCCTAATGCCAAAGTTATCTAATTTTTTTAACAAGATAGGATGGTTGACCGTGTCGAAGGCCTTCGCTAAATCGACGAAGACCCCCACAGAATATTCGTTTGCATCAATTGCTTTAGTGATTCGGTCTTCCATCTCTATTAGGGCCATATAGGTGGAATGCCCAGATCGGAAGCCATATTGCGCTTGGTGTATTAAATTAAAGGTAGTTAGATAATTACTTAATCTATCGTATACTATTTTTTCGAAGTACTTAGCGAAATAAGGAAGTATTGAGATAGGTCTAAAATTGGCAGGGTTGTCAGTATCACCTTTTTTATAGATTGGAACAACTTTAGCCATTTTGATCTTAAGAGGGACTATTCCATTAAGGAGGGAACAATTGATGATCGCCATTAAAGGTACAACTATGAGTTTTAAATTAGGAGTGGCAATATAGGGGTCGATTTCATCTAAACCTGTGGTGTGTGTTTTTTTTTAGAAGACTACTGATTTTCAGAAGCTCGTCTACGGAGGTCGGGAGTAGGCCCATGGAAGATGTTTTGGACGGTGGAAGAAATTTTTCAAATGAGTCTGGAGAATCAATAATTTTCTTTGATAATTCACTAGCTATACCCGCAAAATAATTATTGAATTTATTTGCTACTGTCTCTGGGTCTTCCACTAAGACTCCGTTTATTTTAAGAGAAATCTGTCTGTCTCTTTTATCTTCAATTTGCATGGCTTCCCGGATCAGCCTCCAAGTGGCTTTTAAATCATTGTGATGCTTGTAGAATTCAGTGGTATAATAGTTTCGCTCCGCATTAATTCTAACAGATTTAAATCTGTTCCTATACTCAATAAATTTTGTTTTATTCTGCAAGGTTGGAGTTTTAAGATATCTTACATATAATAAATTTTTCTTCTTGCAGGATTTTAAAATTCCTAGTGACATCCAAGGCTGTTTAAATTTCTCCTTCGAAGATCCAGCTTCTTTAACGAGTGGGAATGCTGAGTTATAAGCTTGGGTGTATTTGTCGGAGAAAAGTTCGTATGCCTCATTAGCGCTCCCCAGTTCGCAAGCCCTCATAATAGGGTCCCAGTTCTCCTCTTCGAGGGTTTTCTGGAATTTTTTTAGATTTACCTCGTTGACTTTTCGGAATTCCTTATAACGATGGGTATTATTAGGAGTGGTTTCCAAAGAAAATCGGGCATAGATTGGGAGGTGGTCAGAAATGTCCGAAATGATGACAAAAGCCTCAATTAACTTAGACCAAGCATTACAGAATATGTTGTCAATTAAAGTCCGGCTAGTTGGAGTAATCCTAGTGGGCCTAGTGATAGTGGGAAGGAAATGGTGTGCTGTAAGACCGTTATAAAAAGCATTCGAGTCGTTGTGCTCATTTATTTTCAGAAGATCAATATTAAAATCTCCCATTAACAATACCTCTTTTGAGTTATTTTTTAGTCTCGCTATTAATTCATCAAATTCGTCGTTAAACTCTTTTAGCTGTAGTCCTGGTGGCCTGTAAATTACACCCAGTATTGGTGAAGTTGTTTTTAGGGCTACGCGGATAAAAAGACTCTCATAGGATCTGTGATCTACAGTGCCACCCTTTGGAGTGAACAATTGAAATTTTAGATCATCCTTTATAAGCAATCCCACACCACCACCCCCTCCACCCGGTCTAGAATTGCCCACAAAGTTGAACCCCTTAACCCGAATGGTGTCCTCCAGATTAGAGTCTAGCCAAGTCTCAGTTAAAGCTATGATCGAAGCGTGAAATGTACTTGCCAGCTCGCTGATCGCTCCCAGTTTGTACGCCATACTACGACAATTAATGTGCATTACTGTTAGGGACTGTTCAGCTTGGAGGCTTCGTGATTGGCTGTATTTAATAAATGCTTCTGGAGCTATATAGTCACTAGACCAGGTGGGGTTCCTATAGAAGTTTTGATCGGGATCAGCGTTAACGTTGTCTGGTTCTGACTTAGTTTCCTCTTCCTCTGGAAATACCTTAAACTCAACTAAAATATTCGACCCGTCAGGACTTTTGTTACCAGGTCTTCTTCTAACCGCTGGCTCCTCATCTAATTCCATTTCTAAACATGATGGGCTCTTAGGAGTATTCTTACGTGATATCTCCTCTGGTCCTATAGTAAGCCCTGGAATGCCGGGCTGGTTATGAATCCCCCCACACAGAGCATCCACCTAGACCTGTG
Source organism: Allolobophora icterica (assembly GCA_963556255.1). Taxonomy (NCBI): domain Eukaryota; kingdom Metazoa; phylum Annelida; class Clitellata; order Crassiclitellata; family Lumbricidae; genus Allolobophora; species Allolobophora icterica. The sequence continues at coordinate 6,709,966 of OY744616.1, forward strand.
GGTGAGGCCGCTGATCGGCAGCATCCGCCGGGGCACGGGCTCCGTCTAACTGCCTCCATGGTCTTCTGGCGCCAATTGGCGCGCTGCCGCCGCTCCATGGAAATTAAACAACATTAACTTAACTTGGGCAGTATTAAGTAAGTAAGAGATAAAAGGGGAGAAAAGTGTTGAAGAAAAGTAAGCAAAAAACTCAAGAATAAACTAGGGGGAGAAATCCCTGATCAGAGAGCGTGTTGGCCCTGAAGGAACCCCAAAGTCACCATTGGATGTCCTAAGAGCATAATCAGTTCTATAGTAAGAGAAGAAAAGAATACCAACAAAACAGTTCGTCAAAATCTACCATAAACTAGACTAGATTAACTGAAACCATACATCAATAGAGCAAAACTGAGAAACACAACAATAGGGTGCGAGCAGAACATAGTTTTGTACTAACATTAACAAACAATATTAACAAACAAGAACTGAGTGTCCCATCAATGGAGTGCCAGCAGAGCATTGTGCCTGCATTAACATTAACAAACAATATTAACAAACAAAAACTGAGTGTCACATCAATAGAGTGCCAGCAGAGTATTGTGCCTGCACTAACCTTAACCAACTATATTAACAAACAAGAACTGAGTGTCACATCAAAGGAGTGCCAGCAGAGCATTGTGCCTGCACTAACATTAACAAACAATTTTAACAAACTGAGTGACACAGCAATGGAGTGCTCATTGTGCTTGCACTAGCATTGACAACAATATTAGCAAACAAGAACCTAGTGTCACATCAATGGAGCGCCAGCAGAGCATTGTGCCTGCACTAACATTAACAAACAATTTTAACAAACTGAGTCACACAGCAATGGAGTGCTCATTGTGCTTGCGCTAGCATTGACAACAATATTAGCAAACAAGAACCTAGTGTCACATCAAAGGAATACCAGCAGAGCATTGTACCTGCACTTACAAATCATCAACCGAAGTTCGTTGAGTATCACACATAAGCAACATCAGCCGAAGTTCATTGAGTGTCACCCATAATCAATGGGTATGGCTGTCGCTTAGGGTAGGCAGCGTTGTCGCAGCTCGATAATGTTTTCATGAATAACTTAGGGCAGGGATGTTCTTTCGCTCTGAACTTCTCGGACTTATTCGACTCCAAGTAGTAGACTACTATGGAATATATTTTTTTGTCTGAAACAGAGGAATTATGAAATTACGGTCGAAAAGTTGTAAATCAGAAAATGAGAGGATGGGCTCACCTTCAATAGTTTGACTGGCTAACGCACGATCGATACTAGACGGCCTTTGGGCGTACACCAGTCTATCCACAGAGGGGTTATAGCTCGGCGTAGCCTTGTTTACACTTGGATCGTACGCGAACTTCAACTCGAACCTACCTGCGTAAACTTGTCCTGGCCCGTGGCTGGCGCTTTCGAACTGGAACAGGATATAACGAGCCGCAACTTACTTGTCTCTCTGAATCCGTGACTCTTAGAAAATGACCAAGAAGTCGATAAAAGTAGAGGAGCTGGCTGATCTCTTACAGGATGACAAAATTACTACGTTGCTGGTAGCAAAACTTGAAAAATCGCTCACACCTGCAATTGAAGAAATGATCGACAGGAAAATGGACAAGATACTGGCCCAGATCATGCTGAAACTTGATCCCATTGTGGATGAATCGGTGAAAGCGTCTATTCAGATCCATCAAGAGGAACTGCATAAAGAAATATCCGATCTGAAAGCGGACAATAATCACCTCAGAGCCCGTCTCGACTCTGTGGAAACTGAATCGAGGTCGCTCAATCTAATGTTCCATGGACTCACTGAACCTGAGAGTGAGGCTGCGAATAAGGACAAGTCAGACTCCGAGGCCTTGCACGCTGTCCTTGCTCTCTGCAACAACACACTCGGGCTCCACATCTCCGATGCAGACATCTCGGCGGTGTTCCGTCTACAAAGAAAAGGGAAAGAGAAGCACAGACCGGTCTTAGTAAAGTTCATAAGCCATAGAATACGCAGAATGGTTTTCAGCGCCCGCTCTGCACTGAAAAAAACACAAATATATATCAATGAGCACCTGTCAGCCAGCAACGCCTTGATCTATGCGAAGACTCGGCGCCTTGTCAAGGAGGGCAAGGCCGTTTCTACTTGGTCCTTTGGTGGGTCAATATTTCTCCGCTTATCCGAGGAGCCGGGGATCAAACCCACACGTATCTTCAATCTACAAGAGTTGGACAAGTTATTTGCCCAGGTCAGCATGCCACCTACTGGATCACCTACGACAAGTCCTTAAAGAACATTGTACTTCGCCCAGCAGGCTGTCAACGTATCCGTAGCCTGACTGTCTGACGTTCGATGCTTGCCTTTCGCTATTCTCCTCATTCTTCTCCCACTTGATTGCCTACGCCTACTCAAGATCTCTTTTTTTGAGTCCATCCAAAGATTATTACTTAAAAGTACGAAGGATAATCTCGGATTCCTATCAACCTCATTTTGCTTAAGGATACCATCACAGTTTGAAACAATCGTATGTATGTTTTGCAAGTTACCTCTCTTTCAGTTACAGTTAAGTCAGTTATCTGTAGGTTGAGTATACTGGATCTCCCACCATAGTTTATAGATAGTGAAGTCATGTGATAACCGGGGCTTCGGTTGAGGCTCATTCTATTTTATTGCATACTGCTTATAAATACCCACCATGTGAGATGTATGCTTTTCTTTGCGACGATCGATGTTGCCTATGGGTGATACTCAATGAACTTCGGTTGATGTTGATTATGGGTGACACTCAATGAACTTCGGCTGATGTTGCTTATGTGTGATACTCAACGAACTTCGGTTGATGATTTGTAATATAATGTACATATACATATATACACATATAAACACATATGCACATATAAATATATTTATGCGCATATACACATATACATATATTTGCATATATGTATATACATTTACATATATATATATATGTACATACATATACATACACAATCACATATAAACGTATACATATACATAATTATATACAAGTAAAATCCTTTCTGTTTTCCGAACAATGCAGTCCTATGTCGCGGCCTCATTGAGAAATTAGCCTTAACAACAGCAATAAATCTTCCGTCTGGAAACCGTATTCGGCGAAGACGCGTCATAGGCCTAGACACGTTTACGACGAGAATTTTATGCAAGCCCAATGTAAGCCCAATCAAGACTCGCGTGCAGGCACTTGCTTGCAGGAAAACACGGGGTTACAGGTGCGCGCGGCTTAAGCAGGCTCTCGGTATAATACCTTAATGATTATGAATTATATCCTGAGACACGTTCACAGTCACGATACAAACAATACATACGTACATACATACATACATACATACATACATGCATGCATACACACATGCATACATACGTAAATACATGCGTACATACATATACACATGCATACATACATGCATACATACATACATACATACATGCATGCATACATACATAAATATATACATACATAAATATATACATGCATACATACACTTATACATACATACATACATGCGTGCATACATACATACATACATACATACATACATACATACGCACATACATACATACATACATATATAGATACATACATACATACATACATACATACATATATAGACACATACATACATGTACGTACATATGTACATACATTTTTGTTCATAAATAATTAAACACGATGCTGACAAGCGTGTCGAAACTAATTATCACCAGTGTTAAAATAATAACACCGATGGTTTTTTAAGTCAAAGAGTCATTTACACCTGTGCCAAAAATCATTCTGACTTTTTTCCAGACAGGTAGGATGCGCGATAATTCAGTGGTTAGCGTGCTGGGCTGTCAATCGAGAGTTCGGGTGTTCAAATCCCCGCCAAGGGAGACATTTGGTTCGAGATTATACCTGCAACACCTAGCCAACACAGCTATAGTGAGTACACTGACAGTACACTGTCGGTGGGAAGATGATACGTCGAGGGAGAGGACTCTGGCCACGCGCCCTCATGCGCCAAGGCTAAGAAAAATGAAGTCGCTAACGCTTCTCACCCATGGCTGCCTCTCAGGCTAGTTTTAATATGGGACTGCTCTTCATCATCTCATCATTTTTCATCTTCTTCCTCCTCCTCCTCCTCATTCTCCTCCTCCTCCTTCTCCTCCTCCTCCTCCTCCTCGTCCTCCTCTTGCTCCTCCTTCTTGAAACAGTCAAGCACAGAAATTCTAAATCAAACTGAAAGCTCAGACTTACTCAAGACTCTTAAAGACTCTGACGAGTCTCTCTTGAAGTCGCGCTATATAAATTTGCAAAATTGAAATTTAAAATCATACCTGTGGATGATACGGTTCAATTCTCGATGCTTTCGGCGAAGAGGCTGATCAAGCACAGTCGAAGCATTGAGCCAGAACAGGTGCGGTGCTTGTCCACCGATCAAGTAATGCTTTTGCCATGTATGCCACTCAACGATGTATCATGCACGACTGTCAACGCTGTCTGCAACTCGCTACTGCAAGTAACAGACAAATTATATACATATATGGACTGTTGGACACACATCTACATACACATGCACACACAAATAAGCACACACATAAACACACATGCTTGCAATAATTATTTTATATATGCATATAAAGGTATGAATAAAAATACACATATATTGGCCTACAACTCGGTCTGTCGACCTCTTTCATACTGCAGATATTATTTATGTTCTAGAACTTGGTCTGGAACTTTCCTATTCACTTGTAAATACCGTCTACAATCAGTCGAATCTGGTATGAACAGAGCTCTCTACTAGACAATAACTGCTTTAATTGTAAATGTGAATACTGAATGTGTACACCCCAACGTCGATTGAAACCCGGCGTTCCCGTCTTCACAACACGGTAATTCATTCATTTATTCTGATAATTTATATAGCGCCTCTTAAAGAAACGTACTCTGGTGTCCATATCTGTGATGGTAATGATAATTGCAAATTTATACAGCACCATTTCGGAGAGACCCAACCATCAGAGGCGCTCCCGACCAAAAACAATGAACAAAATGGTCTTAAAGTCGAAATGACGATGTAACCTAGGAGAACTGGTTTTCAAGCACTTATACAGACAAACGGACAGATATCAGGTCAAGAGGTCAAGAGTGTAACTCTGCCCACAAGGCAGTTGTGACCTATCCGATCCCTTCCTCCCCGCCCTTGATCTGGTACTGCCAGCTGCAACAAGATGGATGACGTAGCCAATTTATGCAACCTGAAACGATGAGTAAGTAAGTCAACGTGAGGACATCTGTCGGCATTGTGATGGTAAAATATTCAAGACTTCACCGACGTTAAATTATTGTCGTTGAATGACTTTTCTTTCTTCAAACCAGGTATTGACGGTGGTCACGAAACTAAAATATCGCACGAGTCGTAACATAGTAACAACATGAGGCTTTGAGTTCCCCTTCGTGTACAGAAGTAATCTGTAAAATTTTCTACCCCCAGCTCATCAGTCATCCGGTCATCCAGTCATTCGGTCATTTAGTCATCCAGTCATCCAGTCATCCAATCATCCGGTCATCCAGCATCCGGTCAATATCTATTTCACTTCGATCCTCCTCCTGTTTTCCTTCTTCAAGCTTTCCTTTAATAAGAAACAGTTCCTGGTAGGTACAGAGCCTGTGCTTTTCTCAACGCGTCCAATCCATTTCCTCAATCGCATGCTTATCCCATTCGCCATCAGGGGTCTCTTTCTCTCTCCACCACTTGAAGCCCCTCTTCCTTATTCCGCACTCTTCCGAAAATCAACCCTGCTTCTTCAACGCATACGATTCGACCCTCTTCGCAACATCTGGCCGGTCTTTTCTGCAACAACATCTAAAATCTTTCATCGCGCTCATAATAGCAGCCATGGGTGGGGTGTGCACTCACCGCGTGGGGTGAGACCACCGCAATCATATTGTCAAAACCCCTTGCCATAGAAATGAGGGCAACACGTTCGACGGTTTCTGATCAGCAATTGATCAGCTCGAGGTGACGAACATGGACATCATTATATAGCGCACGATGTCGACCTATTAGAGAAATATCGCCAGTGATGGTTGGGATGTCGTTGAAGGAGGCTTGGTCGTGTTCCTGCTCAGCTCGAAGCGTCACGACCAAGAACATTCGTGGCTCTGAGAGGATAGATAAAAGACGGTATATAGATGATGCCCTGAGACGTACAATTCTATATGGTCCTAATTGGATGTCTCGGGTGCCGAAAATCAATCCGATTAGAAAGCTACTGTATGGACGCCTGAGCGCTAATACATTATATATGCATGTACATATACAGCGAGGTGAGGCAGACAGACAGACAGAGACAGACATGCAGACAGAGAGAGACAGAGACAAAAAGAGAGACAGAGATAGACAGACAGAGATAGAGAGACAAAGAGAGAGAGACAAAGAGAGTCCTGTGAGGAGAGACAGACAGACAGACAGACAGACAGAAAGTGAGAGCAAGACAGAGAAAGACACAAGGCATTAACCGATGGCACACCAAAACCAAGTCGTAATCAGAACCAGATCAATGTCCAGAAGATCAGTCCGTACGACAGAGAGGTAGACAATTGTAATTGTCAATTTATATAGCGCCTCTTCGAGACAGACTCATCAGAGGCGCTCCCTAAATAAGACAATAAAACCACGATAGAACAGAAAAGCGGAAAAGAGGCAAACAAAGGCTGAGGAGTTCATGTCGCAGGTTGTTAGGCAACTTTTTGGACGATGGTGGATAAGGAATTTGATAGGCGCATGTAGAATGTAAGTAAGTAAGTAAGTAAGTAAGTAAGTAAGTAAGTAAGTAAGTAAGTAAGTAAGTAAGTAAGTAAGTAAGTAAGTAAGTAAGTAAGTAAGTAAGTAAGTAAGTAAGTAAGTAAGTAAGTAAGTAAGTAATGTACGCGTCATATACGCGTCATAATTTTTATATGACAAACAAACGTTGAGTTCTTTACGTAACTTTTTATGAATTCTTGTTTTATACGCATCTTATTCTCTCTCACATGTTTTCTTCTCACACGAGTTTTTGTCACATGCTTTTCGTCACTCGTTCTCCTGACGCATTTTCTTTCGTCACCTGAACTTTTGTTGCTAGCCCGGAGGAGAGTCAGCCTTGGGTATGAAATTACAGCGCTCGTGAATACTCTGGTGCCCTGCGCAGAGCTTTAGAGTTTTGCTTTAGAAATTTCGAGTTTACGATTACGATTGCTTAATTTTTAATAGCTTGGACACATGTATGAGGCCTGTGTTGGTCAGAACCTCTGCCACAGCGCATGAGCTTCACATTAACAGTTTACGGTCAGTGTACTCATTGTAGCTTAGCTGGTTAGGGGACGCAGATAGACCCAGTAGTTTGGTACTACTGTTTTCCTGGTGGAGGATTTGAATCCTCGGCTTCGTGACTGATAGTACACCACGTTAACAGTTTAGCCCGTCCAGTCCTCTCCACTCTTTTCCTTATACAACGGTATCTATATTTATTATGGATATACAAAATTAAATACGAAAAATCCCATATACGAAATTATATTCTATGGTACTGGACTGTTTTCTGGCCTCAGATCTCAAGGACAACTGACAAATGTTCATTTTGTTCTTAGTCACCGACAAGCCCCTTCAGGGATAGACCACACATGCGCACACACACACACACACATACAAACACCTACACATACACATGCCCACATACACACACATATGCACACACAAAGACACACAACTACACACACATATACACATACACACATACTTGTATATTTATATCTTATCGATATTGTTAATAAATGGCTTTCTTTATTAGGCGTCAGCATTCTGGGGTATTTATGCAAAAAGCAATCTAGGTTTTACCGCCATATATATCGACTCGTCGCCATGGTGATTGTTGTTGCTTGGCGCGTAAGAGGGATTGGCGTTGCGGTTAATCGACTGAAGTTTCTGTTTGTAGGCGAGAATTAATTAAGAAGCGACCAACTCTTGTGTCCTGAATACGATCTATGCCGCCATTATGCACGATTTATGGGAAGTATCTACATCCGGAACCCCTTCCTCCTCCTCCTCCTCCTCCTCCTCCAACTCATTCTGCTATTCCTTCTATTCTTCGTCTTCTCCTCTTTCTTTTATTCCTCCTCCTCGTCCTCTTCCTCCTCCTCTTATTACCTCTGCTGCTGCTGAACCTCTTCCTCTTCCACCTCATCCTCTTCCTCTTCCAGCTCCTCTACCTCCTTTTATTCTTCCTCCTCCTCTTCCTCCTATTCCTTCTCCTCTTCATCTTATTCATCTTCCTCCTATTCCTCCTTCTCCTCTTCCTCCTCCTCCCTCCACCTCATCGCTTCCTCTTCTTACGCCTCTTCCTCCTTCTCCCCTCCACCTCATCTCTCCTACTATTCCTTTCCTCCTCCTTCTCCTCCTATTCCTCCTCCTTCTATTCCTCCTCCTATTCCTCCTCCTCTTCTTCTTCCTCTTCATCCTCCACCACCACCTCCTCCTCCTCCTCCTCCTTCTCCTCCTCCTCGTCTTCCTCCTCCTTCTCCTCCTCCTCCTCCTTCTCCTTCTCCTTCTCCTCCTCCTCCTCCTCGTCTTCCTCCTCCTTCTCCTCCTCCTCCTCCTCCTCCTTCTCCTCCTCCTCCTCGTCTTCCTCCTCCTTCTCCTCCTCCTCCTCCTCCTTCTCAACCAATCAAAGCGGCGATCATCACACGTATGCGCCGTATACAGTATATGACAACGATTTGATTGAGTTTTGCGCCGCGTGACTGCAGTCACGACCCAGACGCCGTGCGTTATAGCTTCGACGTGTGACGGAGAAGGGCGAAAAATGTGATAAATCGCACTGGGTCGGTTAATTTACGTTTCATAATGGCCTTCGTTTCAATGCAGGATGAATCATAGCCTCTAGAAGGCGTGCGAAAAAGCAGTTTACCTAACCTAATTGCGCGGCCTTGGGTAAGAATAACAAGTATTTGCTGACGAGAGTAGTTTTTATTGTAGTCGCAAGCGTGAGCTCTGAGCTAAGGTAAGGTACACAAAAGGTGATATATAAAATCGTTACATACAAACATGCATACATACAGAACCTCTTCAAGAACTCAGTGTCGTGGAAGCAGCTCAAACATAGGAGCTTAATAAAAATAATTAAAATAAAATGTGTATTATGGGCAAAAATCTTCTCTAACCAATTAACCGTAATTGCGATAATCAGTTGACTGAAACTCTTTAAGATTGATTGCAAATTTTGCAGACTTGAATCTCCGAAGTCGGATCCAGGAGTAGTGAAAGTGGGGGGGGGCAGAAATTTGGTTCGCGACTTCTATTCCATCTGTACCCCTAGCCAACTCAGTTATAATGAGTACACTGACCTTACACTGTCAGTGGGACGGTGAGACGGCGAGGGAGAGGACTGGCCACCTGCCCTCATAAGCCGATGCTAAGAAATGAAGTCGCAAACACCTCATATCCGTGGCTGCTTCAGGGCTAGCGTAAGGGACTGTCCTTCTTTTACCTAAATCAAAATTTAATAGCCTTGTCGTGTGGCATTGTCAAATGGTCTTGGCATAGGGCCTTGTCCAATGACCTCATCAAATGCCCTTGTCGTATATGGCCTTAGATGGTGACTTTCTCTAATGGCCTTGGTATATCCTCGTCAGTGGCCTTGTCAGTGGCCTTGTCATGTGGTCTTGTCAAATAACCTTGTCATAAAGCCTTGTCAAAAAGTCTTGTCAAATAGCCTAGTCAAATAGCCCTGTCAAATAGCCTTATCAGAAGGCCTTGTCAAATAGCCTAGTCAAAAAGCCTTGTCAAAAGGCCTTGTCAAATAACCTAGTCAGAAAACCTTGTCAAAAAGCCTTGTCAAATAGCCTAGTCAAAAGGTTTTGTCAAATGCATGGCCTAGTCAAATAGCTTTGCCCAATAGCCTAGTCACAAAGCCATTTCAAATAGCCTTGAAAAAGCCTTGTCAAAGCGCCTTGTCAAATAGTCTTGTCAACTAGCCCAGTCAAATAGCCAAGTCAAAAACCCTTATCAATAGCCTTGTCAAAAAGCCTTGTCAAACAGCCTAGTCAAAAGCCTAGTCAAACAGCATTGTCAGATAGCCTATAGTCATACGGTCTTGTTCAGTTGCCTTAAGGACCTGCGTTGGTACTTTAAGTGAGACATCGATAAATCCTTTAACGGTCGAACCAATTCCATCCATTTGCCTTGAAAAACAACGAAATCCCATTACTGAAAAACAGGATTTAGGTTTTTCCGGTGATGGTCCGAATCGAACGCTAAGCACTCTCTCAATGTCTCCACTTAAGAATCGTTACATGGAGGATCGAACCCGTACTCTCCGTGTTACAGTGGCGGCGATCTTGTTTGACAGGTGGGGGGGGGACATTTTTGAAGTGATATGGTCAAAAAAGAGTTTTGAACTGATCTGGTCAATAAAAGAGGTCAAAAATTTTTTCGCGCTCACGCGCGAAATTTTTTTCCCTCTGACCGCGAAAAAGTTGATGACCTTTTTTGGGGGTTTCTTCAAAATTTGGGGGGTCCGATGTATGGCGTGTCCCCCCACTCTTGAAGGTGGGGGGTCTTGTCCCCCTCGACCCCCCCGGGATCGCCGCCCATGCCGTGTTACAAGTCGAGCGCTCACATTATTACAATTGCGCATTTACTTAATGATCAAAATCAATAGATGTGCTGAGTAATTTTGAGTGAAGGACTTGCTCAAGGTCCCTACACAGTAAACTTCTAAAAGGAGGAGGATCGAATCCGTACTCTACCCGTTACAAGTCCAGCGCTCTATCCATTCGGCTAACGTTTCACGCTATATATTAGCGGTATCGAATTTATGAAAATTGGTTTTTTTCTATTTTATTTCTGCGGCCTTTACCTGAAACAGAATAAAATAAATAAACTGGATATCCAACATTCATTGACTCGATTAAAGTCCTACAGGGTTAA
>OY744616.1:6723455-6740955 GCA_963556255.1 Allolobophora icterica
ACATGAGCGGAGATTTAGGGAAGTGCACCGGAGAGATACGTCAAGGGAAGAAGGCCATCAAGGGGCACAACATCATAACGCTTCTGAAGGGAGAGAGAGTTAGGCAGGCAGACAGAGAGACATACAGGAAGGCAGGAAGACAGGAAGGTAGACAGACAGGCAGGCAGGCAGACAGATAGACAGACAGACAAGTAGGCAGGAAGACAGATAGGCAGATTTCTATCACACTTTTATTGTCTCTGTAGTAGTCTTTTATTGTCACACGCTACGTGTGTCTCTTTACGGTTACAGAGTTCAATTACCGATTATTGTTCAGTTACCCTGAAGCTGATGAGTTGGCTACGACACTGCGACAACTGCAAGAACTCTTATTCCAGACTTCTTAAGAAGAACGCCTGTAGTGTCTGCTTATGACTAGACATGCCAGTCTAACACAGAATGCTTAGTCTAAGCTTCATTCTGACTAACTGCGTGTGGGGGCGTGGTGGCTCAGTGGTAAGTTCGGCGCCTTGTGACCGGAGGGTTGCAGGTTCGAATCCCACTCTGGCCGCTGCGTACGGACCTTGGGCAAGTCCTTCACTCGCAATTGCTCGTGGCGCTTCGGCGTGAAGATTCCGGCACAGTATCAAATGCTGCAGTCGGGAGCGCCTCTGAGTAGTAGCTGACTTCGAGAGGCGCTATAGAAATATCCGGAATAAATAAATAAATAAAAATAACTGCTCGACTCTATCTACAGACTTACATATCCTAAGTTATGCGGAAGTCTGTGGCAAAGGTATCTTGTGATTGGTTCTCTAAATCATAGGAACTTCATACCTACGATCCCTATATAATAACATTAGCTAAGCTACAGTACTGGAAGGTTGGCCTTAGTGAAACCTTTCCTAACTATACTGACCAATTGAACACTGTTCGTGACGTGGGTGAATCGCCTTTCTAGAAGGTTTTAGAATGTGCATCTGCTACAGTATATCATCTATTATTATAATTATGTCTATTGGGGAGGGGGATAGAGTAATGGTAACACTCATGGCCAGGAGCGCATTAGATTCGCGTTTCGATACCCGTAACCCCCGCCTTGCATGGCTGCTAAACCTTGTGTTTAGTTAAGATTTGATTGTACTGTCAGATTCAATGTAACCTTACTGCGTTTGTCAGTTTGAATTAATAAAGAAAATTAATAATAATAATATTATTTTTTTGCCCCAGGTATACAGGATCCGTCAGGAACTTCAACATTATTTACAGTGTATAGATTTGTCCGGAATGGGCCCAATTCGTTATTATTATTATTATTATTATTATTTTTTTTTTTTTACCCGAGGTATCATGGATCCCTCAGGATTTGGAAAAAATTATTTAAGAGCAGATTTATTGTCTGGAGGGTCAGGCCTAATATTATTATTATTATTATTATTATTATTATTATTATTACTATTATTATTATTATTATTATCCCGAATTATCTACTTGTCGACTTAACTGAAAAACACGCTGTAGCTTTCCTTTGAAGACGTGGCACTGGATTGGAATTCTCTGATCAGCTGCAGTGTATTGTCAATGTTGTGATTGTCATCACAAGATCCGATTTCTAAACTCCTAGCTTCTTAGGCGCCTATGTGTATAGACAATTATCTGTCTTATGCAATTATTATACTTTACCTACCTAAATGAACTCTGTGATATTACTAAGGAGAGAGGAAGGCAGATAGCTTATGCGGTAGGTATAGGCAAATAGCTAAGGCGGTAGGTAGGTAGGCAAGTAGATAAGGCGGTAAGTAGTTAAAGTACTATTGTAATGTAGACGGACAGACACATAAGACTATTGTAATGTGGACAGACACGTCAGACTATTGGTATGAAGACAGCCTCTCACGTCAGACTATTGTAATGTGGACAGACACGTCAGACTATTGGTATGAAGACAGCCTCTCACGTCAGACTATTGTAATGTGGACAGACACGTCAGACTAATGGTATGAAGACAGCCGCTCACGTCAGACTATTGTAATGTGGACAGACACGTCAGACTAATGGTATGAAGACAGCCTCTCACGTCAGACTATTGTAATGTGGACAGACACGTCAGACTATTGGTATGAAGACAGCCTCTCACGTCAGACTATTGTAATGTGGACAGACACGTCAGACTATTGGTATGAAGACAGCCGCTCACGTCAGACTATTGTAATGTGGACAGACACGTCAGACTATTGTAATGTGGACAGACACGTCAGACTATTGGTATGAAGACAGCCTCTCACGTCAGACTATTGTAATGTGGACAGACACGTCAGACTATTGGTATGAAGACAGCCGCTCACGTCAGACTATTGTAATGTGGACAGACACGTCAGACTATTGGTATGAAGACAGCCGCTCACGTCAGACTATTGTAATGTGGACAGACACGTCAGACTATTGGTATGAAGACAGCCGCTCACGTCAGACTATTGTAATGTGGACAGACACGTCAGACTATTGGTATGAAGACAGCCTCTCACGTCAGACTATTGTAATGTGGACAGACACGTCAGACTATTGTAATGTGGACAGACACGTCAGACTATTGGTATGAAGACAGCCTCTCACGTCAGACTATTGTAATGTGGACAGACACGTCAGACTATTGGTATGAAGACAGCCTCTCACGTCAGACTATTGTAATGTGGACAGACACGTCAGACTATTGGTATGAAGACAGCCTCTCACGTCAGACTATTGTAATGTGGACAGACACGTCAGACTATTGGTATGAAGACAGCCTCTCACGTCAGACTATTGTAATGTGGACAGACACGTCAGACTATTGGTATGAAGACAGCCTCTCACGTCAGACTATTGTAATGTGGACAGACACGTCAGACTATTGTAATGTGGACAGACACGTCAGACTATTGGTATGAAGACAGCCTCTCACGTCAGACTATTGTAATGTGGACAGACACGTCAGACTATTGGTATGAAGACAGCCTCTCACGTCAGACTATTGTAATGTGGACAGACACGTCAGACTATTGTAATGTGGACAGACACGTCAGACTATTGGTATGAAGACAGCCTCTCACGTCAGACTATTGTAATGTGGACAGACACGTCAGACTATTGGTATGAAGACAGCCTCTCACGTCAGACTATTGTAATGTGGACAGACACGTCAGACTATTGGTATGAAGACAGCCTCTCACGTCAGACTATTGTAATGTGGACAGACACGTCAGACTATTGGTATGAAGACAGCCTCTCACGTCAGACTATTGTAATGTGGACAGACACGTCAGACTATTGTAATGTGGACAGACACGTCAGACTATTGGTATGAAGACAGCCTCTCACGTCAGACTATTGTAATGTGGACAGACACGTCAGACTATTGGTATGAAGACAGCCTCTCACGTCAGACTATTGTAATGTGGACAGACACGTCAGACTATTGGTATGAAGACAGCCTCTCACGTCAGACTATTGTAATGTGGACAGACACGTCAGACTATTGGTATGAAGACAGCCTCTCACGTCAGACTATTGTAATGTGGACAGACACGTCAGACTATTGGTATGAAGACAGCCTCTCACGTCAGACTATTGTAATGTGGACAGACACGTCAGACTATTGGTATGAAGACAGCCTCTCACGTCAGACTATTGTAATGTGGACAGACACGTCAGACTATTGTAATGTGGACAGACACGTCAGACTATTGGTATGAAGACAGCCTCTCACGTCAGACTATTGTAATGTGGACAGACACGTCAGACTATTGGTATGAAGACAGCCTCTCACGTCAGACTATTGTAATGTGGACAGACACGTCAGACTATTGTAATGTGGACAGACACGTCAGACTATTGGTATGAAGACAGCCTCTCACGTCAGACTATTGTAATGTGGACAGACACGTCAGACTATTGTAATGTGGACAGCCTCGCACGTCACACTATGTGTTTGTGGACAGCCTCTCAGACCATAGTATTTGTATGAAGCCACAGCCATTTCTTAGAAACATAAGATAAGTCTTTTAATTATATTTAATATATTTGAAACCTAATTTGTACTCTTACACGAGGTATTTTTCACATGTATATGTTGAATAAACGTATTTCTTGCATCAATTTTAAGGAGAGCCTACAGTTAAATTATTTTGAACTTCACCAATTTGTATAGCGCCCTAGCACAGACAAACAGACAAACAGAGAAACAGACAAACAAACAAACAGACAAACATTCAAACAGACAAACAGAGAAACAGACAAACAAACAGAGAAACAGACAAACATTCAAACAGACAAACAGAGAAACCGACAAACAGAGAAACAGAGAAACATTCAAACAGACAGAGAAACAGAGAAACAGACAGACAGACAGACAGACAAACAGAGAAACAGAGAAACAGTCAAACAGACAAACAGAGAAACAGTCAAACATTCAAACAGACAAACATACAGTCAACATATTTTGACATCTAAATAATAATATGGAAACGTTTTAAGCAAGAAGAGAGAGAGAGAGGACCCATGAGCTACCGCAATTTTTAAATTTTTTAAATATTTTAACATGTTCAATAGCCGAGTGGTTAGCGTGTTGGACTATCAATCCAGAGGTCGGCGGTTCAAACCCCACCAGGTCAGAAAATTTGAAACCAAACCTCTGTTAAACCCCAGTCAACTGACATATGACGAATATGATGTTGAGATAGACCATCCCTCATATGCCGAGGCTAAGAAAATGAAGTCGCCATCGATAAAGTTCACACAGCCTATAATTCTATACAACTGAGCAGTCAAAAGACCCTACACGCTCTAGTGAACACATTCTTAAGCATTCGTATACCCAAATGATCCTGCATTTTTGATTCATATGCGTTTACACACATTGAAATATCTACAAATCGATACGCAGGTACATGCATATATATTTTGATCCCTTGTACAATAAATTCTAAATTTTTCGATTCCTAAGTTGCACGAAATACTGACCTGTATTGTAAAATTTCAACAGATAAGTTGAAAAATAATCCAGCGCGGAAGACTTGTACACTAATTTGATGACATGTAAGTTTTCAAAGACATGTGGAGTAGGAAACTTACGAATTTTAGATTGCATGGAACGATGACATGTATGATTCAATTACAACTCTTAGGGTGAAACGTCGCACAGTTTGACAACAGATACACTAAATTCCGAATTCTCGTCTCTGAACATGTATGAAATACCATCCTGTGCAGTAAAAATTTAAACATTTTGAATACTGAAACGGGCTCCCATGAAGATTTGTATGCTAAACTTAAGACATTTACTGTTTCAAAGTCAAGTGGAATGAGAGTTTTAGTATGACGCTTACGAATTTGAGGATGTAAGACTGTTGAGGGAGAGAGAAAGAGAGAGAGGAAGAGCGAAAGAGAGAGAGGAAGAGGGAGATGGAGAGCGAGAGAGAGAGGTTTTATGATAAAAGTTCAACTTTCTAGGTTGAAAAGGCACATAATATTTGGTTCTACACTAAAATGATGCCGGTTAGGGTGAAGATATACATACCATGTCGACTTCTACGATAAATTTAAGACTTTAAAGTTTCCAAATACTCATGGAATGAGAGTATGAAGGTTATGAATTTGAGTTTGTAAGACTGTTGAGGGTGAGAGAGAGAGAGAGAGAGGTCGAGGAAGAGAGCGAGAGAGATAGAGGAAGAGGGAGAGAGAGAAGAGGTTTTAGGGTAAAAGTCCAAATTTCTAAGGTGAAAAGCGCATAATGTTTGAGTCTATACTAAAATGGTACCGATTAAGTTGAAGAGATACATGCGACGACAACTTCTGCGATAAACTTAAGACTTTAAAGTTTCCAAATCCAAGTGGAATGAAAGTTTTAGTAGGAAGCTTGCGAATTTTAGTTTGCAAAGTCAGAATGAGTTGGATGTTCGAACGTTAAAACCACAACTTTCAGATTCCCAGTGTGCAGAGATGTTGATTTGTATAACTAAGTTACAACTCTTATGAGGAAACATCGAAGCGTTTTGAGTTTTCTTTATCAAAATTCTGAATTTTCAATTCCTACGAGACTTGGAATACAAACTTGTACGCTACAATTACAACTTTTTAATTATCAAGACTGTGCGCTGACGACTTTAGAGTTTCCAAATACGTATGGAATGAGAGTTTAAGTTTGCGAATTTTAGTTTGTAAGACTGTTGAGAGAGCGAGAGAGCGCGAGAGAGTAGAGGTTTTAGAAGAGGGATAGAAGAAGGTCGAGAGAGAGAGGAAGAGCGCGAGAGAGAGGAAGAGAGGAAGAGCGCGAGAGAGCGAGAGAGAGAGAGAGAGAGAGAAAGAGGTAGAATGGGAGAGAGAGAGAAAGAGTGCGAGAGAAGAGGTTTTAGGGGAAAAGGCATAATTTCCATGATAGTTTGTTCACTAAAACGTCAAATTGTAAGTTCGACAGACACATGCAACGATAGTTTGAATGCTAAACTTACAATTTATACTAGGCAAAGACTGAGATTGCGATGGGTTTTACAGTAGGTTTTACAGTGGGTTTTACCTCCAGTTGACAACTTTAAGGTTGTAAGGTGGGTGAAACGAAGGTTTTTTAGTTTGAGAAGTTCATTAACATTGTAAAATTTTCTTTCGATAGATGAGTGAGACGAATGTTCTCATTATAAAGTTGTTGCACGGTCTGGTGAGGTAGTTAGAGTGGAGGGTCATATTGTAAAAATTACACATTTTAGGTGCTGCTAAGCTTAAGTCTTTCCACACTGTACAGCCAAATGTGCTAATTTCCACACCAACATATCAAACTTTTAGTCTGCGAAGACGCAGGACTTGTGAGCATACAGGCTAAATGACAAGTTTTGCCACAAAGATACCGATGTCGAAGGTTTGCTAACGTCTTTCACGTTTGCATATTCAGCTGGATTGAGAGTTTACTTATAAAACTTAGAACTTGCAAGCTGCATGAAGGATTTCTACAGTAAAATGTCGACTTTTATCATGTGAAGTCGCAAGGTGTAGAGCTAAAATGAGACCGTTTATGTTACAAAGATGTGCAAGACATTGCAAAGTGACATCTCTTACGAGGTAAAGTCTGCTGAGAAGAGTGCAAACACACAATTTTGGAATGCAGAGACGCCTACGAGGTGAGAAACTTAGGTCTTTTAGGAGAGTTGCCCTGAAGGTTTGCAGAGTAAAATGTGAGCTTTTGAGTTCCACGAGCGCTGGTCAGGACGGAAAATTTACAACTTTGTTCGTTTCAACGAAAGATTTGCACGTTTGCGTGTTTTAGACGATCAACTTGGTGAAATATTAGCATGGAAAGGTTTACGTATCGAGACATATGGTAGGAACGGGTGCATTGTCCAACATTTTACATACACATGTCCAGTTAGCAAACTCTTTCACAAATTTTGAGCTAAAATACCAAAGTTATGAAAAAGAATGTGCGATGTTTTAAAGGTTTGAACGCTTGAAAGTAAAGGTAATTGGCAAGCCGAGCTCGAATTCGCACGGTTTTGGCTATGTCGTGGAATAAGCGAATTTGTGGAAACTTTAAGTTTTTGGCTGAAATGTATTTGAAACTGTACATCTTTTGATGATGGAACTGAAGTATATGTGAGTTCTAACGGATAAAGTATGAGACATGTGCGTGCAATTTGTGTGAACAGAGTGATTTCCATTGGGAAGCATGTTGCATTTTCAGAGGTTGTCACATTATTCCTAGAGATGATTTGTAGGAAGCAGCAGTCGAAGTACACTTGAAAAATTTTATCATGTCTTGGGCAGTTTGGATGAAAGCGTTGGAGATGCAATTTGATAGAAAACGAGGATACAAGGGATCAAAATATATATGCATGTACCTGCGTATCGATTTGTAGATATTTCAATGTGTGTAAACGCATATGAATCAAAAATGCAGGATCATTTGGGTATACGAATGCTTAAGAATGTGTTCACTAGAGCGTGTAGGGTCTTTTGACTGCTCAGTTGTATAGAATTATAGGCTGTGTGAACTTTATCGATGGCGACTTCATTTTCTTAGCCTCGGCATATGAGGGATGGTCTATCTCAACATCATATTCGTCATATGTCAGTTGACTGGGGTTTAACAGAGGTTTGGTTTCAAATTTTCGGCCCTGGTGGGGTTTGAACCGCCGACCTCTGGATTGATAGTCCAACACGCTAACCACTCGGCTATTGAACATGTTAAAATATTTAAAAAATTTAAAAATTGCGGTAGCTCATGGGTCCTCTCTCTCTCTCTTCTTGCTTAAAACGTTTCCATATTATTATTTAGATGTCAAAATATGTTGACTGTATGTTTGTCTGTTTGAATGTTTGACTGTTTCTCTGTTTGTCTGTTTGACTGTTTCTCTGTTTCTCTGTTTGTCTGTCTGTCTGTCTGTCTGTTTCTCTGTTTCTCTGTCTGTTTGAATGTTTCTCTGTTTCTCTGTTTGTCGGTTTCTCTGTTTGTCTGTTTGAATGTTTGTCTGTTTCTCTGTTTGTTTGTCTGTTTCTCTGTTTGTCTGTTTGAATGTTTGTCTGTTTGTTTGTTTGTCTGTTTCTCTGTTTGTCTGTTTGTCTGTGCTAGGGCGCTATACAAATTGGTGAAGTTCAAAATAATTTAACTGTAGGCTCTCCTTAAAATTGATGCAAGAAATACGTTTATTCAACATATACATGTGAAAAATACCTCGTGTAAGAGTACAAATTAGGTTTCAAATATATTAAATATAATTAAAAGACTTATCTTATGTTTCTAAGAAATGGCTGTGGCTTCATACAAATACTATGGCCTGAGAGGCTGTCCACAAACACAGAGTGTGACGTGCGAGGCTGTCCACATTACAATAGTCTGACGTGTCTGTCCACATTACAATAGTCTGACGTGAGAGGCTGTCTTCATACCAATAGTCTGACGTGTCTGTCCACATTACAATAGTCTGACGTGAGCGGCTGTCTTCATACCAATAGTCTGACGTGTCTGTCCACATTACAATAGTCTGACGTGAGAGGCTGTCTTCATACCAATAGTCTGACGTGTCTGTCCACATTACAATAGTCTGACGTGAGAGGCTGTCTTCATACCAATAGTCTGACGTGTCTGTCCACATTACAATAGTCTGACGTGAGCGGCTGTCTTCATACCAATAGTCTGACGTGTCTGTCCACATTACAATAGTCTGACGTGAGAGGCTGTCTTCATACCAATAGTCTGACGTGTCTGTCCACATTACAATAGTCTGACGTGAGCGGCTGTCTTCATACCAATAGTCTGACGTGTCTGTCCACATTACAATAGTCTGACGTGAGCGGCTGTCTTCATACCAATAGTCTGACGTGTCTGTCCACATTACAATAGTCTGACGTGAGAGGCTGTCTTCATACCAATAGTCTGACGTGTCTGTCCACATTACAATAGTCTGACGTGAGAGGCTGTCTTCATACCAATAGTCTGACGTGTCTGTCCACATTACAATAGTCTGACGTGTCTGTCCACATTACAATAGTCTGACGTGAGAGGCTGTCTTCATACCAATAGTCTGACGTGTCTGTCCACATTACAATAGTCTGACGTGAGAGGCTGTCTTCATACCAATAGTCTGACGTGTCTGTCCACATTACAATAGTCTGACGTGTCTGTCCACATTACAATAGTCTGACGTGAGAGGCTGTCTTCATACCAATAGTCTGACGTGTCTGTCCACATTACAATAGTCTGACGTGAGAGGCTGTCTTCATACCAATAGTCTGACGTGTCTGTCCACATTACAATAGTCTGACGTGTCTGTCCACATTACAATAGTCTGACGTGAGAGGCTGTCTTCATACCAATAGTCTGACGTGTCTGTCCACATTACAATAGTCTGACGTGAGAGGCTGTCTTCATACCAATAGTCTGACGTGTCTGTCCACATTACAATAGTCTGACGTGTCTGTCCACATTACAATAGTCTGACGTGAGAGGCTGTCTTCATACCAATAGTCTGACGTGTCTGTCCACATTACAATAGTCTGACGTGAGAGGCTGTCTTCATACCAATAGTCTGACGTGTCTGTCCACATTACAATAGTCTGACGTGTCTGTCCACATTACAATAGTCTGACGTGAGAGGCTGTCTTCATACCAATAGTCTGACGTGTCTGTCCACATTACAATAGTCTGACGTGAGAGGCTGTCTTCATACCAATAGTCTGACGTGTCTGTCCACATTACAATAGTCTGACGTGTCTGTCCACATTACAATAGTCTGACGTGAGAGGCTGTCTTCATACCAATAGTCTGACGTGTCTGTCCACATTACAATAGTCTGACGTGAGAGGCTGTCTTCATACCAATAGTCTGACGTGTCTGTCCACATTACAATAGTCTGACGTGTCTGTCCACATTACAATAGTCTGACGTGAGAGGCTGTCTTCATACCAATAGTCTGACGTGTCTGTCCACATTACAATAGTCTGACGTGAGAGGCTGTCTTCATACCAATAGTCTGACGTGTCTGTCCACATTACAATAGTCTGACGTGTCTGTCCACATTACAATAGTCTGACGTGAGAGGCTGTCTTCATACCAATAGTCTGACGTGTCTGTCCACATTACAATAGTCTGACGTGAGAGGCTGTCTTCATACCAATAGTCTGACGTGTCTGTCCACATTACAATAGTCTGACGTGTCTGTCCACATTACAATAGTCTGACGTGAGAGGCTGTCTTCATACCAATAGTCTGACGTGTCTGTCCACATTACAATAGTCTGACGTGTCTGTCCACATTACAATAGTCTGACGTGTCTGTCCACATTACAATAGTCTGACGTGAGAGGCTGTCTTCATACCAATAGTCTGACGTGTCTGTCCACATTACAATAGTCTGACGTGAGAGGCTGTCTTCATACCAATAGTCTGACGTGTCTGTCCACATTACAATAGTCTGACGTGTCTGTCCACATTACAATAGTCTGACGTGAGAGGCTGTCTTCATACCAATAGTCTGACGTGTCTGTCCACATTACAATAGTCTGACGTGAGAGGCTGTCTTCATACCAATAGTCTGACGTGTCTGTCCACATTACAATAGTCTGACGTGTCTGTCCACATTACAATAGTCTGACGTGAGAGGCTGTCTTCATACCAATAGTCTGACGTGTCTGTCCACATTACAATAGTCTGACGTGAGAGGCTGTCTTCATACCAATAGTCTGACGTGTCTGTCCACATTACAATAGTCTGACGTGTCTGTCCACATTACAATAGTCTGACGTGAGAGGCTGTCTTCATACCAATAGTCTGACGTGTCTGTCCACATTACAATAGTCTGACGTGAGAGGCTGTCTTCATACCAATAGTCTGACGTGTCTGTCCACATTACAATAGTCTGACGTGTCTGTCCACATTACAATAGTCTGACGTGAGAGGCTGTCTTCATACCAATAGTCTGACGTGTCTGTCCACATTACAATAGTCTGACGTGAGAGGCTGTCTTCATACCAATAGTCTGACGCGTCTGTCCACATTACAATAGTCTGACGTGTCTGTCCACATTACAATAGTCTGACGTGAGAGGCTGTCTTCATACCAATAGTCTGACGTGTCTGTCCACATTACAATAGTCTGACGTGAGAGGCTGTCTTCATACATATAGTCTGACGTGTCTGTCCACATTACAATAGTCTGACGTGTCTGTCCACATTACAATAGTCTGACGTGAGAGGCTGTCTTCATACCAATAGTCTGACGTGTCTGTCCACATTACAATAGTCTGACGTGTCTGTCCACATTACAATAGTCTGACGTGAGAGGCTGTCTTCATACCAATAGTCTGACGTGTCTGTCCACATTACAATAGTCTGACGTGAGAGGCTGTCTTCATACCAATAGTCTGACGTGTCTGTCCACATTACAATAGTCTGACGTGTCTGTCCACATTACAATAGTCTGACGTGAGAGGCTGTCTTCATACCAATAGTCTGACGTGTCTGTCCACATTACAATAGTCTGACGTGAGCGGCTGTCTTCATACCAATAGTATGACGTGGGCGGCTGTCCACATTACAATAGTCTTATGTGTCTGTCCGTCTACATTACAATAGTACTTTAACTACTGCGGTAGGTAGGCAAGTAGCTAAGGAGGTTGGTAGGCAAGTAGCTAAAGAGGTAGGTAGGCAGATTGTTAATGAAGTAGGTAGGCAGGTAGCTAAGAAGGTAGGCAGGGAGGATGCTAAGAAAGTAGGTAGGCAGGTAGCAAAGGAGGTAGGTATGCTGGTAGCTAAGGCGGTAGGTAAGCAGGTAGCAAATGAGGTACGCTGTAGGTATAGGCACTAGGCAGATACTTAAGGAAGTAGGCATGCAGGCAGTTAAGGAGGTAGGCAGGCAGGTAGCTAAGGAAGTAGGTGGGCAGGTAGCTAAGAAAGTAGGTAGGCGGATAAGAAGAGAGGGAGGGAGGGAAGAATGGAAGAAGGGACGGAGGGACGAACCAACGGAGAGGGAGCAATCCTAGAGGGAGCGAAGGATGGATGAATAGATGAATGAAGGGAGTGAAAATGTGAGAAGGAGGGTGGATGGACGAAGGGAGGTAGGGAGGAAGGCAGACAGACAGACAGACACAAAGGATTAGGAAAGCCAATTTTCGTGTGATATAACACCCGACGTGGAATAATTGATCCATCAAGAAAAACACGAAAGAATTTAAGCAACAGACGGTGACAAAAGTAATTACATGTAACCTGATCACAGAATCTGGAGATTAATATAGCGCTCACCGAATGCGGAGATCTCTGCTTTCGTCGAAACGTGTGATATTTAGCCATTACCTGGCTCCTGTTCACTCGACTAGTATTTCCTGTACTGCAACTACGTATGTAGTGTAGGTAGTAGGCAGTTATTGAAATAAGTAGTCTCATATCGTGCCTAGTATTGTCGCTACTAAAATTTAGTACGCGATCGGGGCTTTAAAACGATAGTGGAGCTTGGACAATGCAGAGGCAGCCATGGGTATGAAGTGTCAGCGACTTCATTTTCTTAGTCTCGGTATATGAGGGCGGGTGGCCAGTCCTCTACCTCGCTGTCTCATCTTCCCACCAACAGTGTGCGGTCAGTGTACTAGTTATAGGCGAGTTGGTTAGAGGGCGCAGGTGGAGAAGAAATCTCGACAAAAATTTCTGCCCTAGCGAGAATTTATTTAAAATTCCCACCTCTCGATTGACAGTCCACCATACTAACCACTACTGTAACACCTTCGAGCACCCTCTTCCTACCTACCTCCTTAGCTACCTATCTTCCTGTCTCTCTAGCTACTTGCCTACCTACCTCCTTAGCTACTTGCCATAAGTGAGATATATAAATACATGGATACCTACATGCTTACATAACCCTACATGTTATATACATAATTATTATATATACCCATGCATATGTACAAACATACATACATACATACATACATACATACATACATACATACATACATACATACATACATACATACATACATACATACATACATACGTACATACATCTATACATACATACACACATACACCCTGCATATATACAAATATACATACATACACACACAGACATACACACATATACACATATATACAACTATGCATACATACATACATACATATATACATTAACAGGTACACGGTCTGTGATGCCATGCTGTATATAAGGCGACCATTCCAACAAGTGTCTGCTATTGTCCAACACTGTCACTGACGACTGCATCTCGTCGATGCTTCACAATTCCTAAGCCGTACTTTGTTTTCAACGAACAGCAAAGGCTGTTCTCGGCGTTTCTAATTTCACTCTGCTCATCAACAGCACTCTGGGTGCAACAGGACAGCTAGACAAAGGTGCCATCATAGTTCTATAGGACGATCAGAATATCCTAACAGCAGGAATGCTCGAGTGCAATATGTCATTCTAGAGGTTATCAAGTTCAAGATACGAACCTGAATTGTCCGTCCAATTGATTGTTGCCATGGACGTAATGTTTATTTACTTCAAAATAACGATCAATTTAACGGTTTATGTGTTACGATATGGCTTATGTGTTGCGATATACATGGCTTATGTGTCACGATATGGCTTATGTGTTACGATATGGCTTATGTGTTGCGATATATATGGCTTATGTGTTGCGATTATGCGATATATATGGCTTATGTGTTACGATATGGCTGCTCTGATAAGTAGAATTAGCCAGATGAGTATATAGAACACAAAGAACATAAGAGATGAGTTGAGAGTAGAATTTGGATCTTATTTGTACGTGCATATATAAATACAAACCTACATGTACAAACATTGTACATAATAGTAATACATGCATACACATGCATACTATATATATTGCATTGTACTTATACATTCATAAACATGTATGCATACATTACATGAATTACACACACACACGCACACACACACACACACACACACACACACACACACACATACACACACTTACATATTTAGAAAGGTTTTAATACTTACAGTAATAATAAAAGTAATAATAGTAAGTTTATCTCTGTTTCTCTCACTCACTCACTCACTCACTCACTCACTCACTCACTCACTCACTCACTCACTCACTCACTCACTCACTCACTCACTCACTCACTCACTCACTCACTCACTCACTCACTCACTCACTGTCTGTCTGTCTGTCTGTCTGTCTGTCTCTCTCTCTGTCTCTGTCTGTCTGTCTGTCTGTGTGTCTGTCTGTCTGTCTGTCTGTCTGTCTGTCTCTCTCTCTCTCTCTCTCTCTCTCTCTTATATGCGATGCAGGCAATCAGAGCGCCGAGTGTCGACCCTAGAGGGTTGAAAGGGTCGATTGATGTTCTTTGTCGTTCTCGTGTCGATGGTTTTCGTTTTCTTTTACGTCTATCGTTTCGAAAGAGTCACGGACGTCGTCGTCATCTTAGATTTAGAACAATGACAATGAACAATGAACTGATTCCATTCCAACTGATAACGCACGATTGGGTTCGACGCCGAATCGGATGAAACAAGTCTTAAGAAAACAAAATGCGGCTTAACGGATCTGTATGTTTCTCTGTTCTCAGTCTGTCTGTCTGTCTCCAGGTCTCTGTCTATCTATTTTTCAGTTTTTGTCTGTCTGTTTGTCTGCCTGCCTGTCTCTCTGTCTCAGTCTGTCTGTCTCTATCTGTCTGTCTTTCTGGATGTCTCCCGATCTCTGTCTATCTATTTTTCTGTTTCTGTCTGTCTGCCTCTCTATCTGTCAGTCTCAGGCTGTCTTCCTGCCTGCACGTTTGCCTGCCTGCCTGTCTGTCTGTTTTTCATAAGATATAGTATCTGTTTTCAGTTTCAAGCGATCTTCACTGCCTGGTTTTATTATTCTATAGGAGCTATAGAAGTCCTGAAAGTAGAATATAATAGAAAAGCGTCTTGTTTTTTCTCTGTCTTTATTTCACTCGTCGTTGAAAACCGATATTATTCGATCGTTGCTCTTCTCTCGTCATATATGGACGACCTCTGAAAAGGTTCTTTGAAAAGGCGCTATCTAAATGCGCCCAACTGCAATAAACGTGCTTAAGCGTGACTCTCGTCTTACCACAGAGGAGCAGTGAGCAATGAAGATTGAGCACAGTGCAGTGAGCACTAAAAACTGAACGCTGAGTACTGAACACTGGACTGAGCATTGAGTACTGAGCACTGAGAACTGGTTATTAAACACTGAGCATGCATCGAAAGGATCAGTGAGCAGTGAACAATGAAGATTGATCATAGTGAAGTGAGCACTGAACACCGAGCATTGAACAGTGAGCACTGACCATTGAACACTTAGTACTGAGCACTAAACACTTAGCACTAAGCACTGAGCACTGATGAGTATTGAGTGCTGAGTAGTGAGCACTGAGTACTAAGTACTGAATATAGGGTACTGAACATCGAGTACTGAGTACTCAGCTCTCAGCACCGAGTACTGAGCAACGAGCAATTAGTACTCAGTGTTGAATACTGAGCACTGAGCACTGATCACCGAGCACTGAGTACCGAGCACTGAGCGCTGACCAGGCAGAGATCTATTTTTTCTTTGCCAATGTTCTGATTGAGGGCGTGTCGCGTTTCGAGGACGTCGACGTCGAAGCATGGAAGCCAGTGACGGTCGGATAGAATCCATGTCTCATCGGTAAGAACGCCTTCTCATCTGCGGACAATCTCCCTTCCGACATGGACTGTAACGGTCGGTGATTTAGGTCTGGAGGGATTGGCGAAGACTGACCAATAATATGCCACGATTACGTAGTGTTATTATTATGCAATTGTTATTAAGCGCCATTGTATAAGGTCGATGGCGCTGAGCAATTGTGAGTGGAGGACTTGCTCAAGGTCCCCACACATTAACTGTCACAGATATGTATGTATGCGTGCTCGTATATGTGCATGTCTGTCTATGTATGTATGTATCTATGATTGTATGTATGTATGTATGTATGTATGTATGTATGTATGTATGTATGTATGTATGTATGTATGTATGTATGTATGTATGTATGTATGTATGTATGTATGCATGCATGCATATACATATGTATGTATGTATGTATATATGTAAAATTTGTATGTCTATATGTATGCATGCATATATGTATATGTATGTATCTATGCTTGTATGTGTGCATGCATGTATGTATGAATGTAGATATGTATGTATGCTTGTATGTGTGCATGTATGCATGCATATATGTATATTTATGTATGTAAGTATGCATGTTTCTATGCACGTACGTGTGTTTACATGTACGTATGTATGTATGTACGTACGTACGTACGTAAGTAAGTAAGTATGTATGTGTGTATGTATGCATGTACGTATGTATGTACGTAAGTATGTATGTATGTACGTAAGTATGTATGTATGCACGTATGTATGTATGTGTGTATGTATGTATGTAAGTATGTATGTATGTATGTATGTATGTATGTATGTATGTATGTATGTATATTTATGTACGTATATATGTTTATATGTATGTATGTATGTATGTATGTATGTATGTATGTATGTATGTATGTATGTATGTATGTTTGTACGTAAGTATGTATGTATGTATGCGTGCATGTGTGCATGTATGCATGTATACGTGTAATTGGCTATCTTCAGGAAACCTTGGAAAGGCTGTGAGATGAGACAATTCATTACAATACGTGATGTACCGATCCTTAATAGTTGGGGTCAGTTTATGTCTCATTTCCAAACCGTTTATGGCTCTCATGAAACAAGACCTCGAAACGCCATACGCCATGCCTTGACCCAGCGTGCGTTTATATATACCGACGCGACTGAGCAGTCGTGTGATAATTCTGACTTTTATTTCTTTGGCAATGATTGGACAGATTTCGTGACCAATCGATTATGACACTTTCGGTTGCTCCTATTTCCTCAACGAACCCATCAAGTGCGTTTCGAATAGGTCGCTTCCCGACCCCGGACCCTCGGGTACAAGTGCCAGGCTAACTTAGTTTTGAGACGAATAATGGCGAAGCAAGT
>OY744616.1:6745955-6753455 GCA_963556255.1 Allolobophora icterica
CCCTTTTCTTCTCTGGCTACCGGACTTGGACCGCCACTTGGTTTTCTGTAGAACCCTTCTGACTGGTCGTAGCGCACGTGAATAAGCTGGTTCCGTATACGCTTAGCTTTTAAGGAGCTTCAGAAATTTCTAGATTACGATTACGAACTCTAAAAAGACAGCATGGAAACCAGGAAATTTGAAGGACATTTGAAGGGCATTTGAAGGTCATCTGATGGACATTTGAAGGACATTTGAAGGACATTTGCAGGACATTTGCAGGACATTTGAAGGGCATTTGAAGGACATTTGAAGGTCATTTGAAGGACATTTGAAGGACATTTGATGGACATTTGATGGACATCTTCCTTCAGCGCATACATTCCGAGTACGGAAAAAAATCCTGAACTGCTTGACCGGATCCCTGAGCATCTCCACATTCGAACGAAGTATCGACTGCCGCACCTAATGACATCGCAATAAATAGTAATTCGTAACTCCTATTGCGCCGTTGATCAAGGGATCAACCGATAGCGCACCAAGACGAGGCGGTGTTCAGTTCAGTGTCCAGAAAACAGCACAAATTACTTGGACCACCATTTTCCAAGATCGAAGAGATGGACTAAATCATCATGCTCATGCTGGCCCCTCTATTTGGAACAGGGCTGTAGTGGTAAAATTAGAGGTGAGTACACGCTACCGGTGAGAAGCGGCCTCACTAGGGCTAAAAAAATGTGATGACCTTTTTATAGGAATTCGTCTCAGAAAAATTTCTGACCTCTTAGGAATTCTCTGAAAATTTTAAGACTTTTTAGGATTTCGTCTCTTAAAAAGTTGATGACCTTTTTTTAGTCATCCGCCCTCAAAACCTTTATTACTTCTCTTTTTCGTGGACATTTCATTGGTCAATGGCTATACGGTCTCTAGAGAGGTAAGTATACGCTGTATACCCGCGTATACCCTCGACTACAGCCCTGATTTGGAACCGTCTTACGCAGGAATTGCGGCTCAGTTCCTCAGCCTTTCTCTTCCTCTGTTCCGGAAACGCCTGAAGTCCATTTTATTTTTTAGAGATAGCACTGACTTGGTTTGGTCAGGAAGCGCCTCTGAATTATTTTGTGGCGCTCTATAAATGTTCGATTACGATTACGATAAGAAGTCCGCCGCCTCAACAAGCCCCCTACATCATCAATCAATCAATCAATCAATCAATCAATCAACCAATCAATCAATCAATCAATCAATCAATCAATCAATCAATCAAAGTGAATTTATGTAGCGCCCCTATTCACAGTCAGGCGACGCTGCCGATCCACAGCACCGATCTCTGCCCAACATCTGGCCAAGTCATCACAGGTCAACAAATGGTAATTACTCTTACGGTCCAGTACATTGACCTACCCTGCTGCCTTGCAAGCCGTTTTCGGGTGGTGCCAGTCAAAAACATGGAGAAAAGAGGAGGGCGACGTTAACGGCCCTGGCAGCCATAAGATGTCGATAAACAGTGGAAGCTATATACTACTGCAGGGTTGATCGATGTATGGGGCCGCAAGGGTGTGCGTGTGCGTGTGGGTGGGTGTGGGTGAGAGTTGGGTTTGAGTGCGTAAGTGGGTGGATGGTTGGATAGATGGATGGATAGATGAGTGAATGGGTGGGTTGATGCATGTGTGGATGTATGGGTGGTGGGTGGATGGATGGAAGGACGGATATGCTTGATTGCTTTCTTGATTGAAAAACTGATTGATTTAAACATTCACTCATTCGTTCGTTCACACGTTCGTTCGTTCAATCATTCATTCAATCTTTCATTCATTCATTCGTTCGTTCAATAGTTCGTTCGTTCAATCATTTATTCATTCATCTGTTCATTCGCTTGTTCATTAATTCATTAATTCGTTCATTAATCAATAAATTCATTAATTAATTCATTCGATCAGGCATTCGTTAATTCATTCGTTCTTTCGCTTCTCGTTCGTTCACCCATTCATTCCTTTGTTAATTAATCAATTAATTAATTAATTAATTAATTTAATTAATTAATTAATTAATTAATTCAGTCACACAGTCATTCATTCATTCATTCATTCATTCATTCAATCATTCATTCAGTCATTCATTCATGTCAGCACCTCATTTCACAGACCTTTGGATTGGACCAATCAGAGTCCAACGCTCATCGCATCAAGCTCAATCTGACACAGTGCGCATGCGTACTCTGGCACGTGCGACCTGTTATTAGGTCGAGTCATTTTCCTAGCACGCCATGCAGTAGTTTCCCCGGCGTCACTACTGCAATTTCCATCAACGCAATATGCTAGACGTTGAGGAACAGCATTTTTATCACCTATGGCGTTTTTAATGAGGACACAGTTCTCGGAATACAGCGAGGCTTTGCTCGCAGTCTTTAATTTAGTGTCTTTTGAACGGTGTTTATGTCCTAATTAGGTGGTGGTCCTATCTTGCATGTGATCTGGGAGTCTCCACCTCACTGCAACTCTATGCCACGCGAGATATTAACTTCCGGCCGCCACAGGAAAGGATATTTTGCTTCCAAGCGGCAATAATAGCGGTTGAAAACACGCAGAAAAGCTGAAGTTTTAATTAAGTCGTGTCGATGAACGCTCGCCGCAATCTTGTTTCTTTGGCTACAGTGGCTCCACCTGTTCGCTGCGGAAGTCAACTACTAATTGCACGTCAACACCATTGCGAAACATGAGGAGCTGCAAACGTGAGCTCTTGATACAGCGACAAGCGTGTAATTGTTTGCATACATACATGCATATATCAGTCTTGTTGTCAAGACCTTAGAGCTCAACACCAAGACCAGGACTTTGAACCTCAAGACCAATACTTTGAACCTCAAGACCAAGACTGAACCTCAACACCAAGACTTTGAACCTCAAGACTAGGACCTAGACCAATACTTTGAATCTCAAGACAAAGACCCCAAAATCACAATCATATCCAGACTTCTATTCCTTATTAAAAAAATTGTCAAGTCGGACTACTCGCTATTGTAATGAAGACATGAGTCTTTTATTTTATCCAAGTAAAACAACTTTAAATGCAGATTGCAGAGAATTCCGAATTCGTATTTACAAAAGTCCTTCATGCAAAATGTTATTCCAAATGCCTGTTGCATTTTATAAAAACCAATTCGCTCAGAATTTTCTGACCAAGACGCGCCCTGTGGGGCCTCACAAAAATTCCGCCATGTGAAAAAATACGTTCTACAGGTGCTGAGGTCGCTGGCACACACAGTAGTTTCCAAATGCCTAGAAATCAAAAATGAAACTATTTTAATTCCGAGAGCAAAGAAGTAGACGCTAGATACATGTTGGTACCCGCCAAAGATGAAACTGACTTTATAGCATTAAAGTACTCCCTGGTGCCATATGCAAGTCAGCATATCATGTTAATTAAGATTGATCTGGATATGGACCATAATTATGGTAAGACTCACCGGCTGTGTTATGTAGTTTACCTCTGCGGCCCTGGGAGTTGCCTACCGCGAATTTGCGACGGTCAATTTTAGACAATAATTATCGTTGAACTTGCCGACTCGCTATTGGTCCAATAAAAATCAAACGTTTAAAATTATGACGCTGAGGACTGCATTGTTCTCTTTGATGTTAATTAATTATACTTAGGCTAGTGTCAATGCTTAGCGGGTTTCAGGCCTAGTTATTTTGAGTTGATACTGCAAAATTTCTCCCGTTGGCAGCTATCTACGCTTTGGACTATTCATGTTCGGCAAATCCCAACTTTCCCACGGTCGGCAACTTCGCGGTAGGCAAGTTCCCGTAGAACCCTTTTCCGTCACGTCCAACTTACAGAAGGCGTGTTGACATCTTAGTATGGTGAAAACTAATAAACTTACCTGACAAATCCTGACGTCGTTCCTCGTGTTTCTAATATTGTTGGTCTAAGTCGAAACCGAGCCAACCGCTTGCCATTCCTTTTCCTTTTCTAGTATAACGAAAGAATTGTACCCAAACGCAACAACGTGTGGAACCTTTGATTGACTAGAGCTCGCCATTGTTTTTGAACAAAAGATTGAACAGAAAAGAATGCGGTCTGCAAAACCGGAAGTTGCACTTCTAACTTTACCAAGCCAATGGAAAACCACACACAAAACTCCTTTCTGCCGGTGATGCGGGTTGAAAGCGCCTCTGATCTGAGTGGCGCTAAATAAGTTTTCGGTTACAATAACAATTACAATTACAATTTGAATTACAAATACGGGAATTTTCGGAATCTACAATGTTTCTTCTATCTAGCGGATATAAATAGAACTCTAATTATAACCAATAATTATTGTTGGCCAGACAAGAGCTATATATTACGGGCTCTGGGCCAGACGGGTGGGTGTTTGCATTGCGACCGTTATTGACCGTAATGGCTGCGGTAAAATTGCATGACTGTTCATATTGACTGTCGAGTCTTTGTCTTGAAAAACCAAGACCAAGACTTTGAACTGCTAGACCAAGACTTTTTGGCCTCAAGACCAAGTCTAAAAAAGCACTCGAGTGCACTCGAGACCAAGACCTTGGATTCGAGGACAACAAGTCTGGCATATATACATACATACATACATATATACATGTATAGGATTGTATACGCACATACATACATATATTGAAACATACATACATATGATTTGAAATGACTTTTGAAATGATCCTGAAGTTGTATGTTACCATTGTGTTGAACTGGTCGCCTGTAAACTGTTTATGTGAGAGGGCAATCCAGGAGGCAGCGAGACCTTTAATCCTTTTGGGTTGCCCTTTTGACCCGAGCACCAAAATGATAATAGGCAGAACTGTCTCGATTTGATTTAGCTATTGTTTGGTTATTCAATAAACAGTATCAATCAGATTACTTACATACATACATCAATACATACATACATACATCAATATTATATACATACATGTCTTGCGGATTGATCTTCCGAATATTGACCTGATCACGGCTTAGTTTTGGTGTGCCATCGGTTGATGCCTTGTGCATTAGACACCGGCGCAATAGAAGTTAGTGATTACAATTACATACATACATACATAACCACATACACGCATACTGTATGTATGTATGATTACGGTGTCCTTATACAGTGCCTGATGTACGTACAGATGAAGATGAGAGGGTCAGACGAGAGATATATTTCCACCTACCGTCCGTCCGTCCGTTCGTCTGCTCCCTCTGCTCTCGACCAATCAGAAGCAGATTTCACGCTTCTTTAGCCGCCGACCGCCTCTCCCGAAATCACGAAAACGACAAAACGAAACGAATGATCGCCGCCTGGAGTTCTTTGATCTCACGCTGTGTGGTCCTGATTACGCGCTGGGTGGTCCTGATTACGCGCTGGGTGGTCCTGATCTCGCGCTGGGTGGTATCTGATTACGCGCTGGGTGGTCCTGATTACGCGCTGGGTGGTACTGATCTCGCGCTGGGTGGTATCTGATTACGCGCTGGGTGGTCCTGATTACGCGCTGGGTGGTCTCTGATTACGCGTTGGGTGGTCCTGATCTCACGTTGGGTGTCCTTTGATCTCACGCTGTGTGGTCCTGATATCGCGCCTGGTGGTCTTTAATCTCGCTCTAGGGGGTCTTTCATATCGCGCTTCGGGATCTTTGTTCTCCCGCCTGGCAATCTTTGATCTTGCGCCTACGCCTATTTCACTTATTCAGCTAATGTTACGGACTTGCTCGTCGCTGTCCGATGAAAGGATTGGCCGAAGAAATTGTCTTCGTATCGAACGAGCGCAAACTCTTCAGCGGCGGCGGTTGAGTGTAGCATCTGGGAGAGGCAATTGGCTTTGAATAGACGGAGAAAGTCAGTCGATGGGAGCATAGCACTGCCTGGTCCACGTCGTTGGCTTCAGTGGCTGACACGCAGTCAACCACGGTTTGCGATAGGTCTAGATATATACAAACACGAACATTAGCACTTTTGCACACACACATACACACACACACACACACACACACACACACACACACACACACACACACACACACACACACACACACACACACACACACACACACACACACACACACACGCACACAAATGCACACGCACACACGAACGCATGCACGCACATACATACACACATACGCATGCACACACGCACAAACATACACACACTAGCACGCACGCACACATACACACACATGCACGCATGCACACACAGATATGCACACATACACACAAACGCCCACAAAGCCGCGCGCACGCACGCACATGCACATAGATATGTATACACAAAACATACACACCACGCACACACACACACGCACCCATATACACAGATAAATAGGCAGAAATACACACTTGCACATCACACATACATATGCATTCGCAAACATACATACAATGACACACCATTTACATTTTCATGCATACGCAAGCATACACGTACACAGACACCCGCAAACACACACACACACACACACACACACACACACACACACACACACACACACACACACACACACATGCACTGACATAGGCGCATGTAATATGCACACACATGCGTATGCGCACACAGAACGTGGCTGCAGCCTAATTGAATTGCGATAACTCCTCATCAGTGAATCCT
Organism: Allolobophora icterica; assembly: GCA_963556255.1. Taxonomy (NCBI): domain Eukaryota; kingdom Metazoa; phylum Annelida; class Clitellata; order Crassiclitellata; family Lumbricidae; genus Allolobophora; species Allolobophora icterica. The sequence goes on from OY744616.1 coordinate 6,752,542, forward strand.
CGCTCGTTGCACTTTTGCTTCCGAAGCTGGTGCCAGCGCCGCTGCTGTCGAAAACGATGGTGCCATGAAGAATTTATGAGGTCTTTTGTCATATTCCCAGTCTTGTTGTCAAGACCATAGACCTGAGGACCAAGACCAAGACCAAGACTTTGAACCTCAAGACCAAGACCAAGACTTTGAAACTCAAGACCAAGACCAAGACGAGGCCAAGACCCAAAAGATCACGTCTTGCTATTCCGTACTAAAAATTGTCAAGTCGAAATACTCCCTATTATAATGAAAATATGAGTTTTCTTATTTAAGCAAAATCAACTTTGAATGCAGACTGCAGAGAATTCCGAATTCGTATTTACAAAAGTCCTTCATGCGAAATGTTATTCCAAATGCCTGTTGCATCTTATACAAACCAATTCGCTCAGAATTTTATGACCAAGACGTGACCTGTGGGGCCTCATAAAAATTCTACCATGTGAAAAAAATACGTTCTGCAGGTGCTGAAATCGCTGGCACACACAGCAGCTTTTCAAGCACTGGATGTAAATGTACAAATTGTGAGTCTGTTTTGAAATCATTCCATGGTAAAGAACCGGAAGTCAAAATAATTGTCCAAAATTACAGTAAAGCCTCATTTCACACCGTGTAAATAGTAAAGCAATAAATTGTATTAGTTGTTACTGGATTTTTTTTTATTCTTACGTTTTGTTAAATGACTGTTCATATTGACAAAAGTCTTGGCCGTGGTCTTGAAAAACCAAGACCAGGACCTCTGGTCTCAAGACAAAGACCAAGACCAAGACTTTTGGTCTCAAGACCAAGACCAATACCAAGACTGCATATTCCATTTATCAATCCATCCATCTCCGCTCACCCACCAATAAACCCATCCACCCATCCATCCACCCATCCATTCATCC
>OY744616.1:6760955-6796600 GCA_963556255.1 Allolobophora icterica
AGCTGCATTCCCCAAGAGGGTTATAACTCCTTTTGGGTTCGTCGATCCTTTCCTTTGATCTGCCTGCGTCGGAAATTCCCTGGGTCGACCCGAGAGGAACAAACCGAAGTTTCGAACTACTTTCTGCTGCATCTCGTTTGAAATTCGATCGCGTCACACAAAAAAACAATCTGCTTGGATGGAAAATCCGTCACTGGAGCTAATCACAGACATACAATAGAAATAGAGCGACAACCCAGATTCATTCACGCAGTTTCTTAGTTCCGCCAGAGTAGTCAACTGGACTGTCAATCGAGAGGTCGCGGGTTCAAATTCCACCAGGGCAGTAATTTGTAACGAGATATCTGCTTCACCGATGCCCCCTACCCAACTCAGCTATAATGAGTACACGGACCGTACACCGTCGATGGGAAGAAGAGACGGCGAGGTAGAGGACTGGCCACCCGCCCTCATCGCTAACAAAATGAAACTAAGTATCATTCCAGTTAGTGTCATATTGACTTTGGAAACAAATGCGGTCATGACCTACATGGGGTGGCTAAATCAAAAGAGCGACAAACAATAATTAAAAAATTAAATTGGGACATTGAATTTAATTTAAAAACACAAGCGGGGCGACAATCAATTTACTTGCAATTATATCCATTTATAATATTATGTCCAATTATAACGATATCTATTTATAATACTGGCTAATTATAATGAAATCTAATTATTAACTTAATGATATCTAATCTTAATGATATCTAATTATAACTACATCTAATTATAATAAAATCTAATTATAATATTATAAAGTTATAATGATTTTGAATTATAATGATGTCTAATTATGATGATATCTAATATAATGATAGAGAATTATAAATATATGATGCTAATAACAACATATATTTATAAAACATTTTTAAGTTGCGCTCTCTTGCCTCTGTCTTCTGAATATTCTGGTGTTTTCTGAAACAAACCTAACAAGCTTAAACTCTGGAACATAAAAATCAGGGCGACAGGTCGTTAAGGCCTCTCTTTTGAGCATCACGACTTATATAAGTCTACAGCGGTTAAATCCGAATCCATTAGTCCGCGATCTTCACCGTCTAGAGCGGAAAAATCTTCCTGTTCATAAGGACGCCATATTGCCTGATTGACACGTGATCAGCCGTCTAGTTAGAGCCAAGTCTGTGTTTTCCGTCGTCTGGCACGGACTTGATGCTTAATGCCTTACGGGCATAACTGATCTCTTGTTTTGCACAACTTTGGCATCGATGCCACAAATACGCGATATAGGTATTACAATTTCATTTCCCTACGCATAAATGTGTTGCATATAGAAATATTGACTAAATATGAAGTTAATACATATGCGTGTGCGTGTGTGTGTAGGTGAGTGTGTAGGTAGGTGTGTGTGTAGGTGTTTGTGCGTGTGCGTGTGCGTGTGCGTGTGCGTGTGCGTGTGCGTGTGCGTGTGCGTGTGCGTGTGCGTGTGCGTGTGCGTGTGCGTGTGCGTGTGCGTGTGCGTGTGCGTGTGTGTGTGTGTGTGTGTGTGTGTGTGTGTGTGTGTGTGTGTGTGTGTGTGTGTGTGTGTGCGAATTAAAGTTAAAGACGTTGACATGCGTTTCCTGTTATTTCGCGTCTCTGTATACATATCCGGGTTCGTGGTTATAAATGGAAATAATTTGAGCCACCATGGAAGCACAGTTTCCTTCAATCCGTGAGACTCTCTTTGCTGCTTCTGCCAATCTCTGTCTTCCTTCGTTTTCTTATGTATCTGCGAATTCATCTCTTTTCGTCCCTATAGATATCATTCTCTCTTCTTACTCATCCTTCTGCCTCTGCCTCTGTTTCTATATACTGTTCTGCGCTGCTCTCCTGTCTTCTTCTATCCTCTCATCTCCTCTTCCCTTCCGTCTCCTTCTGTTCCCACCCCTCCCTTTTGGTGGCCAACGAGAGTTACTCAGTTGGGTTCGCCGCGGAGATTACCCTATATTACCCAATACAACCCACAATAATACCGCAACGTTTCCCACTGTATACAACACAACCCTGTATATTGTTATACTTCGGTTAATAGCTATCTAATCTAATTATACTGATATAATACTTTTACTTTTACTTTATACTTTTATAATCTTATCTTGTCTTATCTTATATGATTACTTATAAAGCGCCTCTCACAGTATAGATTTTTCAGAGACGCTCCCAGCGTCACGACCCCAAGGGAAAAGAGAAGTCTTTAGGCAGCGGAGAGAAGAGGGCGAGATCCCAAGCAATATCTTGCTGCGGAGAGAGGTGGCAGGTCATTCCATAAGGAAGGTCCAAGGATGGAAAAAGCACGATGCTGATCCATCGAAGGATAAAGACCTTGCGCGTGGGATGAGTAGGTCACGGCGGTCAGCAGACCAAAGGGGGCGGGAAGAGAGAGCAGAGAGAGAGACAGAGGTTTACGCATTAGGTCACAAAGGTACTTAGGAGCTTTATCCTTTATCCTTTAATGCTATATCTGTGGTTTTGATGACCTGACTTTTCATGTTACAGTGAAAATATATACACATTGACGATCAAATTTGTTTGTATCTTATACAAATTGTTAGGCTATATATATATAGGACTTAGGTGATTCGCCGAAAGTTTGCCTCAGGTAAATTGGTCCCTGGGTGGAAAAACTATTAGAACTGGTCGACTAGGTGCCCGGTCGGTGGAATTATTGCCACGCTATATCAGTGACGGTTTGATGAGAAAGAAGCTAAAGAGAGGGCGCTAGGGAGAGATGAGGAGATTGATGGAGGAGAGGAGAGGATAGTAAAGGAGGGACGGAGTGAAATGGAGAGAGAAGGAGAAAGCGAAACAGGATGCAAGAGAGACGAAACCAGGTGAATACATAGTACGTAAGAAAACGAAGAGAGGTAAAAAGTGCTAGGATAATCGAAAGAAGGAGCGGAGCTTTAAAAATGTAGCAAGAGAGAGAGCGAGAGCGAGAGCGAGAGCGAGAGAGAGAGAGAGAGAGAGAGAGAGAGAGAGAGAGAGAGAGAGAGAGAGAGAGAGAGAGAGAGAGAGAGAGAGAGAGAGAGAGAGAGAGAGAAGCAGAGAGAGAGAGAAGCAGAGAGACGGAGACCGAGACAGAGACAGACAGACAGAGACAGACAGACAGAGTCAGAGAGGGAGATAAAGCGACAAAGGAAAGACAGACAGACGGACAGAATGCCACCAAGACAAGGTCAGAGAGACAGTCACAAGAGTAAGCAAGGAAGTGACCCGATATATTGAAATACAAGCACGGTGAAGGCTACACGGTAGCCATAGAAAAACGTTTAAATAGTTACATTTGACATTTTCATGAGATGCAGATTAAAGGAGAAATAACGAAGACCATGATTGACAATGAGAGATCGACCACTTTCTCATCGCATCGCCTGATTAAACTTACAGGTAGAATAAGCTAGACTTCGTATCAAGAGCTAACAAGAAGAAGATGAGGAGAAGGAAGAGGAAGAGGAGGAGAAGGAGGAGGAGGCGGAGGAAGAAGAGGAGAAGAAGGAGCAGAAGAAGGAGGAAGAAGAAGAGAGGAGAAGGAGGAGGAGCAGGAGGAGGAAGAAGAGGAGGAATATAAGAGGAGAAGGAGAAGAGAAGGAAAGAAGGGGAAGGAACTAGCAGAGGAGGAGGAAAAGGAATAAGTGGAGGACGAAGAAGAGGTGGAAGAAGAGTATGTGGAAGACGAGGAGGAAAAGGAGAAGGAAAAGAAGGAGAAGAAGGAGGATTAGGCAGATGTAGCTGAGGAAGAAGATACGCAGTCGCTTAGGTTAACCGCTGGAGAGACAGCCATGGGTCTGCAGAGATAGCGACTTCAGTTTTCTTAGCCTCGGCAAATGAGGGAGAGTGGCCGTCCTCTTCCTCGCCGCCTGTCCTCCCCTCTGACTGATTATGGTCTGTACAGCCTACTCACCACAGTTCACTTTGCTAGGGCAACCGAAATCACGCCCACTCAATTAAGGTATACAGTTCGCATGAGCTAGCGTAGATATACAGGTAAGTATACGCAATTACGCATGCATGTATGTGTGTATGCCTGTTTGTGTGTGTTTACATGTATGCATGCATTTGTATGTGTGTGTATGTGTAGTGGTGCGTATGCGTGCATGCGTATGCATGTATGGTGTGTATGGCTATTTAACTTACGCCTGTTGCTACCAATTAAAAGCGCTGATACTGCACGTTCCGGATAATTGCTGACCAGTGGTTACGGCATCATCATCTTGCACCTGCGATCGACAATAACCGATAAGCGCACTACTGTTACCATGGTAACGTTGTATTTGGCAAACAGACAGACAGACAGACAGACAGACAGACAGACAGACAGACAGACAGACAGACAGACAGACAGACAGACAGGCAGACAGTCAGACAGACAGACAGACAGACAGACAGACTCATTGACTCACTGACTCACTGACTCACTGACTCACTGACTCACTCACTGACTCACTGACTCACTGACACATCCAGGATCTGCCACTGAAACTGACAGTCAGACAGATAGGCAAACAGACATAGGCAAGGCATTGTAAAGAAGACAGTGATATTGCGATAAGCGTAATACATAACCTGTAAACTGTAAGTGTAATTGAAAATGTAAGCGTAAACTGTAAGTCTTACAATAACTGTAATAGAGTTGTTGCAGCTGCAATTCAAAGTGTAATCGTATTCATAGCAGGTCAGGACGTTTTTAGCAATATATATAGATTGTTATAGCGCCTGTTAAGAGTCTCTCTTGTAACCGAGAGTTGTCCGCAGATCTCACGTTTACGTCCAACTCCGGAATCGGAAGGTCCAAGTTCAAGTTTTATACTCTTTAAATTCAAAAACACCAACGTCATTGCAAAAAGATACACGCCATAAATGAAGTTAATTTCGTCGACTGGCGCACTATCAGTTGATGTTTATCGCCTTTTAGCGGCGCTACAAAAGTCCTAAGATCAGACTACATGTAAATTCATACAGTCGAGTCACGCTGAAGCCGACCTATTCCAGCACCTCTGACGAGACGTAGCACTCGTATTAAATCGGTGCGGATTCGAACCCCGTTCGAGCGCAACATTCAGCCACATCCATTTATCATCCTATCAATTTATTTGGCGCCCTTCCTTGCAGTCCCACTGGGCGACCTCTATCGTATCCGTCTTTTCATATCCATCTCTTTTTTTGGTCGATCCATTTCTTTCATTTCAGAAACAAAGCAATTTTTCTCTTTTATTGGACGTCATAATTTTGCCCATCCATCTTGAAGACTTGTCTCTCCTCGGTGCCCTTGAGTGGCTACTAGTTATTTATATTTATATATATACATATATATGTATGTATATATATGAAACTTATTATATATTGCAAGTATATGTATATAATAATAAGAGTGTATATAAATATAGTATGGTTAGCATAGTATCGTTGTGATTGTGTATGTTCATATACAGGAATATACAAAGGGGAAATAGGGGGAGAGTTAGAAGATGGCAGAGAAAGGGATGGGGAAAGACATAGTGAGAGAAAGAGAGAGAAAGAGAGACAGAGAGAGAGAGAGCCAGAGACACAAAGAGACACAGAGACAGAGAGAGAATCAGACAGACAGACAGAAAGTGATGCATAACAAAGAGAGCGAGGAGAACAAGGAGGGAGAGAAGAAAAGAAGTAGTTGTAGTAGTAGTGGAAGAAGAACAAAAAGAAGAAGCAAGAGGAAGAGGAAAAGAAGAACAAGAACAAAAACAACATTAACAACAACAAGACAAAACTATAGTAACAGATGAAACTGAAGAAGAACGACAAGAACATCAAAGAACAATAACAAGAAGAACGACAAGAACATCAAAGAAAAAGAAGAACGACAGGAAAATCAAAGAACATAAACAAGAAGTACGACAAGAACATCAAAGAACAATAACAAGAAGAACGACAAGAACATCAAAGATCCAGAAATAGAAGAACGCCAAGAACAAGAGCAAGACCTAATCCATGACAGCTTGCATAGCCTGTCTACTGATGAAGATGAAGACCGATTGGTGTGCCCTGCACCTAGACATTATAGACGCCCTTCACCATACGTCTTATTGGCGTTTTGGCCTCATTGGCTTTGAAACTATAGCGATTGACTGTATTATTGAAAGCCCCGTGCACTTATAGTCTATATACTGCATATATACACCTAACCCTCTTTAGAATGTGCCCCAGTAATACACGGACCTTGATGTAGCGTGCAATAATTATTAGCAGAGAAGAAAGCAGTCCATTAAGCTTGGATCTCGAAGAGTCAGCCATTGTGCACGTTTTTCTATAGCGACCGTATGGCCTCGATCCTGATCATTTTTCAGTGAAATGATCGGGTTAGATCCTTTACCACCGCTGCCCCTTTGAATGGGGTATAATAGTGGCTTCACCTTCTCATCCGCAACATAGGAGGGCGGATCGAAAGTCCTTAACCCATGTAATTGTAATGATAACTTTATAACTTTCCAATTACAATTATTGTAATTACAATTGTTTTAATTACAATTATTTTAATTGGACAGTTTAAAGCGGTATACTCCTCCTCCTCCATCTCCTCCTCCTCCTCGTCCTCCTCCTCGTCCTCCTCGTCCTCCTCGTCCTCCTCCTCCTCCTCGTCCTCGTCCTCCTCCTCTTCCTCTGTTTTCGAGTAAAAGGCACGGAAATTTTGAATTCTGATAGTGAGTTTTGAAATTTTGAAAGTGCGGAAATTGTGATTATTTTGGTCGTAAATTCGTTTTCTTTGAATTGAGTAGCATAAGTTTCGAACATGGAAACTCCTGTGGCGTTGAAACCGTTAACCCATGACGATATTTTTGATATTGCAGTTGAAGAGCTGAGGAAACATTTGGAGAGTTTGAGGATAGAAATTAACGGTTTGGGTGAAGCAAAAATGCAGATATTGATCCCTAATTATCTGGGTGCTTTAAACGTGATAGATTTTGAAATTTGGGCGCAGAAGAAAGACGAGGAACGAGTTCGAATTCATGAGGAGAAAATGAGAGAGTATGATACGGATACAGCACAGTTGGAGGCGAGATTATTAGCAGTTCGGACTGGAATGTGCACGGACAAGTAATAGTGAGGTGTTGAATGAAGGTGATTTGTCTCAATTATTTGTCGAGTCTGATGAAATTTTGGATATACCGAGTTCATGTGTTTCTGCTAATGATTTAAGTCCGTTGAAGTGTGCCGATAGGGGTTTGACGACTGGTGTTGTGAATGAGTTAGTTTCACGAGTTGAGCTTAGTCGCTTGCAACGCGCTGAGACCAATGTGGTATCTTCAGTTGTAATTGATGAGACTCGAGGGATGGTCGTCAATGAACGGAGTGTTTGTGAGCTGTCAAATGAATTGTTAGATGACTGTTTTTTCTGCTGTCGGTGAATTATTTGTTGCATCAGAGGAAAACTAGTCGGCTCTTGATGAATGTGTTTCGACGGATGATTTAGTTCGGTTGTTTAATGAAGACGACGATAAGCCGAGTGATGTTAACTCGACTGTGAATAGTGGTGATGGTTTCGTTCGCAGAGTGGATGATGTTGTCGTTAATGAAAGAGTGCTTATGAGTCATGGCTTCGTTTGGGACAGACAGACTTTGACAGTAAATTTGGATCCGAATGATGTGGTCTGTGAATGCCAGAAGAATTTTAATGAATCGAGGTTGTCAGGAAAGGATATACCTCTACTTTCACAGAATGTTTTAATGTGTCAAAAGTTGCATTTGACTACAGGTGTTTGCTTTGTAGCGAATATTTTGAGCTGTCGGTAACGTTGAGTTGGTGAATGATTCACTGCATGCGAATGCACCTTAAATGAATGCGAATAATTGGCTTTGCTGTTGCCTTTCGTTTTGTTGGACAGTATTCCATGGCATTGGCATATCGTGTACAGTGATGTCTGTTTGCCAGTGGTTTTCTGTTTATATGCATCGTAACTATTTATGCTCTACATTTGAATCGATAATTGTGAAGCAAGATTTTTGTGCGTTCATGCACTGGTTGATTTATTGCCACTTATCAATACCCTTGTGAAACGTTGCGATGTTTCTAATGTTGTTCCAAGAGTTTATTTACAGAGATTTTCTGTTTTGGATTTCGTTGTTGGGTGTCATCGTCGAAAGTGTCTGCGATTTTCGAAACGATCTTTGAAGAAGTTCATGGCGATGATGCTTCTTCTTGTGACATATAGTGCTGCTACGTTTGTGATTCATCAGTGCGAGGCTCCAGGTTCTACGAAGTTTTTGATTCAACCGTACTGGAAGAAGGGTGTGTTGGAAATACTTCGACGCGTCTGTTGCAAGGATTTTCGGTGTCTCTACGCTGATCACGCTTATCGTTCATTAACATGGACTTCTACACTTCTTCGTGGATTTGTTGGCTCAGCCTTTGAGCTTATCGCGGGAGTTCATCACGAAGGAACTTTTTCGTTGGCTTTCGGATGTTCTTGAGTCGACTGGTGTTTCTTTTGGGGGTTCTAGTTAAGAATAGTTTAAAATTAAGGAATTTGAGGTATTTAGTATTGGAACAATTTTTTTAACAGGTTCTTGTAATTAGAATGGACCTATGCTATTTAGTGTTGAACAATTTTTTTTATTGGGAAAGGACTCTTGTAAATGATTGCAAATACAATGGACTGTTGCAAATAATAATGTAAATACTTTAGAGTTCATAAATATTAGTTGTTTGTAAATGGTTTCTTTGTTATTTAAGCTTTGTTAGTTAAGTAGTGCATTTTTGTCGGAAACTGTGTAGTTTCCTCTCATTTGGGATGCGGGGCTATGTTACATACTTACTCTCTTGTCTCATGGTTATATTTAGATGTGTGGGCAGATGTTGCGCTTGACCAGTTCCTTAGAGGGAGTGGTGCAAGATCGGTTGCTACTGTATATAAGCGGGATATGTAAATGTGTGACAATCTTGGCTTTTGTTTGCGTAGTTTCCTCTAATTTGGGATGCGGGTATTTCGGGTATTTAAGTGGCCCACAAAGTCTCCAGTTGTACTTAGAGTTTCCGCTACAGCGTTTTGTTTAACTCTTCGACTGGTGAAGAAGTGTTTGTCGTTTTCGCTACGACCTTTGTATTCAACTCTTCGACTGTGTAAGACGTTGCTTTCGTAGTCTACGTTCGAGTAGCTTGTGGTGAAGATCGGTTGAACGTTTCGACATGTACAGGTAGACTTGTCTACATAGTTTGTTGCTTGTAACTAAATTCGTTTTATCATACCTCTAGACCGAGCTAGTACTTAAATTTTAAGGGGAACATCTAACAACATACATACATACACGCATACATACATACATACATACATAGATGCATACCTACATATATAGATGCAAATATATACTGTACATGCATACTGTGCATGCATACATACATACATACCTACATACATACATACATACATGCATACATACCTAGATGCATACATACATACATACATACATGCATACATACAAAGATGCATATATATACTGTACATACATACTGTACATGCATACATACATACATACATACAATGTCATACATACCTACATACGCATATATACATACATGTATTCACACATAGATACATACATATACACATACATAGATGCATACATACATATATATACATGCATACACACAGGCACACATACATACATACATACGTATATACATACATACATGCATACAAACTGCGTTTGAAGGAGGGTCTAGTGTAGCGTTGCATATAATAATCTATGTCCGTCGTATGAACCGATGAAGACATGAGATAAAGATGGACAACAGAGCAGCGCCGTCTGTCGACCATCTTTAAAGAAGACGACAACCGGAAATGGACAGTTAATCTGTCGTTGGCCCAAGGGAGACCGATTGGAAATTGGATGCGCCGTCCGCGGGTAGCGTCCGCTCGACGTAATGGCCATCGTGACGTCTGCGCTGCGTCATCATTCTACGCTGTCCCTCGCATTTACGTCTTACGGGTACTTCTCTTTGTCGCTCTCCGTGTGTGTGTGTCTTTATGTTACTCTCTCTGTCTCTCTCTCGGTCTCTTTCTCTCCTTCTGTCTGTCTGTCTCTTTCTTTCTATCTCTCTCTTTCTCTGTCTTTTCTGTCTCTCCGTCTCTGTGCGTGTATTTGTGTACCTCTCTCTGTCGCTCTCCGTAAGTCTCTCTCTGTCTTTGTGTTACTCGCTCTCTTTGTAGTAATTATCTATGATTGACTTTTGTCTGTCCCTTAGTCTCTGTTTGTGTATCATTATAACTGTCCGTTTTTCAGAGCGTACGTGTATTTTTGTATTGTAGTAGGCCAATATGGTCGGTTGCATGTCTGCTTCTTGTCGGAGACTAAGTGCGTGAAATTATGGCGACATCTGGGGTTTCTACGCTCCATCTGTTTTCTAGTCAATTGAATTTATATAGCACCAAGACACTGCGCAGCAACAATGTAAACCAGTTATGTACGATTTATCGCCAATTACTTTAATTTGTAAATCGAGACTATTTATTGTAATTATAATTAGTAACTTCTATTGCGCCGGTGTCTAACGCACAAGGTATTAATCGATGGCGAACCAAAACCAAGTCGTAATCAGGTCAGTATCCAGAAGATCAGTTTGCTAAGAAAGAGAGGCAGACCACGCTGTGGATGAGCGGCGCACTTCTTCAAAGCGCGCAAATGCTCCACGCGGGATATAATTATGCTGTTGTTGTTATAATAATATGTAATCGTAATCGTAAATTTGTGTAGCGCCACTTCAAGAGAAACTATTCAGAGGCGCTCCCGACCTATCAACACCAAACCACGATAGAAAAGAATGGTTTTCAAACGCTTGCGGAAAAGGGTCAAAGAAAGACCAAGAAGTTCGTTTCGGATATTGCCAGGCAACCTGTTCCAGAAAGACGGACCTACCACAGCAAAGCTTTTATGGAGCACTGTGGATGTTCGAGCCACAGGGACAACCAGGTCGCCTTGCGAGGCAGAACGAATCTACGGCCTGATGTGTATGACACCGGTACACAAAGCTACCTAAGATAGACTTGGAGCACGCCCTGCAAGATAATTAGGCCTACGCATAAGCGTTAGAAGCTTAAACTCAATGCGTTTTTGCATGGGCAACCAACGCAGTTTATCTCATATAAAGCTAGACACGTGCCCGAAATTAGATATGCCGCCAATCATGCGAGCAGCTGCATTCAGAACAGATTGCAACTGATTGGAGCGCGATAGAGTTAAGTCCGCATAGATATATCATTTCCATAGTCCACTCTGGTCTACATAAAAGCATGCATGAATCAGGGTCGTGGCGGATTTAGATGCTAGCGATCGGCGTATACAGCGAATCTGATGTATGTGGTAGAAGCACGTGCGACATGCATTTCTAACGCGTTCTGAAACGGTCAATTCCTGGTACAGGGTCACATCCAAATCCCACACAGTGGTAAAGAAAGAGACGCCAGGAAACGGTGCTGCAGATTGGATGGGTGGACTTTGGATGGCCTACCTGCACGTGATACCGGCCCACAAAGCTATAGGCAACCTATATGCTAACACGTCTGCTAAAAACAACTACCTCCGGCTTTCCTGCTTTTATAGTTTGCTCATAGTCTTTGAGTGAACTGTTCCTCTTTGGCAATCTCTACGTCATACATCTCTACGTCATACATCTCTACGTCATACATGCATAATGATACACGTAATTACTTATGCACGTTTTGCAATGACACACGTTCACTGATATATATTTTTTATATGTTTACGTGTGCGTGTGTGTGTGTGTGTGTGTGTGTGTGTAGGTGTGTGTATGTGTGTAGGTGAGTGTGTGTCTGTATGCGTGTGTTTGTGTGTTTGTGTGTGTGTGTAAGACTGGATTTCATTAATACGACTTCTATTTTTCGAGTGACTGAGTTCGCCCAAGCACTTCATCACTTAGTTCTGCTTCCGTCGCAGACTCCTCGGTCGCTGGTCCTGCTGCTGATGTCGCTGCCACGATAGAGACCGACACACTCCGTCTCTTTATCAAACGATCACACTTGGCCTCAACTCGTCCGTCGCGATTGCGCCATCGGAAGGACAGAGAGGGACAGAGAGTAACGAAGAGGGACAAAGAGTAAAGAAAAGGGACAAAGAGGGGGGAAAAGGGACATATAGGGACAGAGAGAAGGGCAAAGAAGGACAAAGAGGGACAAAGAGGGACACATGGGGCCATAGGGACAGGTAAGAACAGAGGGACATACAGGGACAGAGACTGATAGAGACAGAGAGGTTAGAGGAACCGAGTGACAGAGGAACGGAGGGACACAGAGGAACCGAAGGACGGGGAGGGCCGGATGCAGAGGGTTGGAGGGATGAAGTAGAACGTATGGATACAGGAACTGAGAAGGACAGTAGAAGAGAGACGAAGGTACAGAGAGACGGGTGGAGAGGGATAGACGGCGGGTAATATGGAAAGAGGCAGATACAGGGAGAGAGAGAGATACAGAGACAGAGACAGAGAGAAACAGAAAGAGACAAAGAGAGAGAGATAAAATAAAGGCCGAACAAGGGAGATGTCAGAAGGTACACAGAGGAAGCTGATATACTGGCTACAAAAGTGTGCCTTTTCAGACACCTGTATTTCGAAACCTGTATCCAATTGGGTTCTTAACATACAGTGAGCCAAGTGCAGATGCACTCATTGAGACAATTACTCGGCTTTACTTCTTAGCCGTATCTTGTCATTTCATACACGGCTCTCTTCCGATGCTCAGCATGCCCTAGGGCATACTTCGCAATCAGCGTGGCCACGCGGCAACCAGATATTGTCTGGTATACGACGATCCTTGCGGACAACTCCCGTTACGTTTTCGTTTTTGATAGAATCGACGACTAGGTCTAGTACGCAAACTTAGTAAATTCCAGGATCAGTGTTTTATTTTCGGCGGAGGGAGGTTTTGGGGTTACGCCCATAGCTCTTCCAACACCCTCGGCTAAGTAACCAAAAAGATATCGGGGATCAGAAAACTATTCGTCTATGAAGATACTTTTCTCCATGCATTTCACTCCTATCCAGAGGTCTTCCAACCCACTTCTTCCGACTATCAAAGAAACATTCCCCCATATATTTCGCTTCTACAAATAGGTCTTTGCTCCAAGTGGTTCAGACCATATCTCATTTGAGATACATTTTTCCCATACGCTTCTCTCTCCACAACTCTTGCCTCCCAACTGCTACCTCAGACAAACTGCGTTCCACACGCGTTTCTGCTTCAGTCAGACATGAAACCTACTTTTCGTAATCTATACACGGACACCTATCTGAATCACGGTGCGATGGTCAAGGTAAAATTGCAGGTGAAACTGTAGAAAATTGCAGACGAGCCTTCCGTCTGAAAGAGAAGGTCTCTCGCAGCATGCATCAAACCTCTCATCTTTCAACAAAAGGAGTCATTTGAGCAGAGATCCCCGCTCTGCCAGAAGAATAGGCATGACTAACAGGATGTTATTATTGAACGGATATTAAATTGCCCCGTGCGTGTTCCGTTGTTGTATTATTGTGAAGGACTGTGGTATAGAAAAACGCCTGCTATTCGCAGAAAGTAATTGTCGACGGTGTCTCCTCTACTGGAGAATTTTGAAGACGTAGAATTAGGGCGAGAAATAGTTTCAGATGTGCTTTTTGCTGTAGTGTACCCTATAGCGCTGAGCTATGCGATGTAAGAAGAGGAGCAAAAGCAAGTTTTTCTAGATGAAAATTTGTTTTTTGGTTTTTTCGATTTTTGAGGTTCTTATGGTCTTTTGTTGTTTTTGTTTTTTTGTTCTTGAGATTTTCGGATTTCGGATAATAAAAATCATAACAAATTTTCATTAAAACAAGTTCTACGGGAATAAGAAATTTATTAAAACAAAAACAAGAAAAACAAGAATTTGTGGTTTCTTGTTTCTTGCTTTTTTTAAACTAAAAACAAAACAAGAACAACTTTTTCACCTCTGGATATAGTCTATTGTCTGTTTATTCGTGAGTAAATCCACAATTGCACAGAACGGGTTTCAACCGCTTACGGCAACGAAGAAGAGCAAAACCTATTCCTGAAGGATGGGCCGACCACAGCGAAGCTTTTAAGCTGGGCTGTGGAAGTTCGCGCAGGTGTCTTGTGCAGAAGAGCGAAGATATCTGCGGGAATGGATGGATGGAACAGACCGAGACATGGGGTGTGGGAATTGTAGAAAAAAAGACTGGGTGGAGGGTTGAACATTTTACCCGTATTTCACAAACTCATGTAAACGAAATTTGAAGGCAGCTGATTTCAACGCTAACAGTTTTGCAAGTCAGACTCGAATCAAGATCAGTTACTTTGTTGAGAAAATTAAAAAATGCATACATGATACACCATAGAAATGTCTTCTCTTTGTCAGAGACTCGGAGTGAAATAATGATAAATCACACTAGCACAACTGAGGAGGTTGGAAACGACCCCCTGCCATGGGGTTTGCAATGAAGATTTAACTGTGAGGTCCTAAGATAGACTAGGGGTTGGAACCCCCTGCCCCCCACCCCCAATCGCCCGACATTTTCCACCCTGGACCGAGACACAGAACCTCCTGAAATAACAGGGAAAACAGCCTTTAGGACAAATGCACATTAGAATTAATCTCAAACTCGATATTAACATTACGCATTCATTAAGCGCCACGCTCTACTGACCAAGCACCACTCGACGGCGCTAAGCAATTGTGGTGAAAGACTTGCCTAAAGTCCCGACACGCACGTAGTATTCATGTGTGTGTATAATTGGTCAGTTCTTGCCATGACTAGGTAGGGAAAGCGATTGAGGTAATGTGTTTACATCTGACGATGAGGAAAAGAGGAGTTAGAGGAGGAGGATTTGAAGAAGGAGATGGAGGAAGAAAAGGAGGAAGAGAGAGAGGAGAAGGAGGAAGAGTAGGAAGAAGAAGAGGATGAACAGAAAGAGGAGGAGGTAGAGGAGGAAGAGAAGGAGGAAGATAAAGAGGAGAGGAGGGACAGAAGGAGGAAAAGAAAGAGAAGAAAGAGGAAGAAGAGGAAGACCAGGAGGAGGAGGAGGAGGAAGAACAGGATAAAGAAGAGGAGGACCAGGAAAAGCAGGAGGAAGGGGAGGAAGAAGAAGAGGAGAAACAGAAAGAGGAGTAGGAGGAAGAGAAAATATAGGATGAAGACAAACATTATAAGGAGGAGGACGAAGAGGAAGATGTGGAGAAGGATGGGTTAAGATCCCAGCTAAAAGCACATCTACTAAGTACATAGCCTGGAGCAGCGATTGCAGGAATACACTTAGGGTCGTTGATTAAGGAGACCAAGACACATCTGTGCCCTTAGAAATGCTTTTAAGTTGGAATCCTACAACTCAAGACTCGCAATCGAAGCAATGGACGCAAAACTAGATTTCAACAACTCAACTATACGGCGACGACTAAGACCCTCATCGGGTAAACACGGGCAACATTATATATATGCTCCATGTATATGCAAATACATACATATATACGCAAGCATATGAACATTAAGACATATATATATATATATATATATATATGACATGTGTGTTTGTGTAAATGTATATACACAAAACTGTCACATGATCATAAATTCCTGTAAATGCATATATATTTTCAATATAATATATAGGCATGCAGGTATTTATGCATATATATATATATACATATATATAGGGATGTGTATTATCATCTCCTTTATGGGTATTAAATATGAACAGAATTGAAGTCACTTTACTGATCGCCAGAAAAGTGTTACAAACCATACAAATAGGTTGCATTGCTTGGTGACAAAGGTGAACTTAGAAGAAACCAGTTGGGTACCGCCATAGAAGGTTAACTTAAGTAAGTAAGTAAGTAAGTAGGCCCTATATCCTTTATTCAAAAACCAACTGCTAACCGCATTTTGGTTTACATAGTTCATAAAATTAATTTAAGCACATAACATTCGAATGACAAAGGTTTTACGAGCTAAAGAGTCAGCATTAGGTATAATTCTATTGTGTGCCCTGGTGCGCAGTGAGTATACAACAGTTTTCTCTGGAGGTAATAACTGATGCAGAACATGTGTTGGGTTGGTTATGATGGCTAAGAAAAGGTTAGAATCGGCTTTCTGGCAGAGTTGCTCGAAAGTATGATAGGATTCCGGTAAATAACGAGACCGGATCTTAGTATACGAACCAATTGGGTACCACCAGTACAAAGTTGTCTGGTTAGAATACAGAGTTATGTAAGTGGTGGTATCAATGGTTAGGTTCTTAACTCGTCATTGGTTCAACTGCTTCGTCATTCAAATGGTTAGCTTGACTGATCTTCAATTCAGAGGTTGGGATTCAATTCCCCGTCAGAGCAAACTGTGTTTCGAGATTTCTGCTCCTCCTGCGCCCCTTAGCCAACTCAGCTATAATGAATAGTGAATACACCGACCGAACACTAGTGATGGAAGATCAGATGACCAGGAAGAGCTTCGGCCACCCGTCGTCTACATGCGCCGAGGCCAAGAAATTTGAAGTCGCTAACACTGCGTAAGTTTGGACTAAAAACTGGGGCACCAGTTTTTATCAATTCCGTTTAGATTACATCATGTTACGCCACATTACGCCTCGTAACTTCATAAAACTACATTACATTACAATATTTTAGCCAAATTTACCATCTAAGTTTATTGCCGTTACCATGAGGTGCATGTCTCGCCATCTATTGAATATTGCTGAAACATCTCTTCTCCTTGTATTCGATAGGTGGCGCAAGATCTCTACCCCTCAAGCGCATCTCATGATATACATGTACAGGCAGCAGAAGTTAAGCGCACACGTGTTTCCATAGCGACCCTTTGCTCGCTATGAAAACACGCGTACACTTTCTCGATGAATTTCGTCGGTGAAATATTGAATCGGTTTGAATCTTCAGTCCGATTTTTCTTCAGTTATCTTCAGTAAATGTCACGTGTTTTTGTCTTAGTGACTTAGCATAATTGACAGTATCTGTATATTTACTCTACTATTAGACATTTTATTACAGAGGTTTTATATAGCGCCCCTTCAAGGTTATCTACTCAGAAGCGACCCC
Source organism: Allolobophora icterica (assembly GCA_963556255.1). Taxonomy (NCBI): domain Eukaryota; kingdom Metazoa; phylum Annelida; class Clitellata; order Crassiclitellata; family Lumbricidae; genus Allolobophora; species Allolobophora icterica. Next base: position 6,778,044 of record OY744616.1, read on the forward strand.
GTGACCGTAATCGTAAATGTAAACTTAAAATTTCTAATGCGCCACTCTAGAGCTTATTCACGAGCGCTTCGTCGTGTCAGAAAGGTTGTCCAAAGATGTCCAGTGGAGATCTGAGTCCGGTTGCCAGAGAGGCCAGAGAGAGGAGGTAGTAAATCTGCTAAGGCGGTCTTCCTTAAGGACGAGAAAGTTAGAGGGAGGAGGATTGGGTGGATTAGGGAAGCATTCTTGAGGAGGTGTGGCTTCAATTTGAGGTGATGTAGGTCTCTTGTTTTGATCAGAACCAGGCCCCATCAACGCAGGAGTAAGTTTGCTTTGTATTGTACACATGGGCGCCCGCAGGAATTTTTGCAGGGGGGGGGCACAACCATGGAGTAAAAAATTTGTCTGAAGGGAGCAAAAATCTTGTTGGCATGCCCATATTTCCTCGTGGGACCCACGACGGCCCATATGGAACTATGGACGAACGTTAATGGGCATACTTTGTAAGAAGTCTTAATGGTAAACTCCAAATTTCTATGGCTATATATAGAGAGCTTAAATTGTAAAGCTAAAAGAAAGGAACCAGCTTATTCATGAGTGCTGAGAGAACGGATTGGCGCAGACAGTAGATTTATCCATTTCCAATTAGGCTGTATTTTGATCTCGGCCATTGCAATTAAGTTCTGGACATTCTACCGATATTAATTTAATCAATTGTCTGGAAATTTGAATTCTTTCTTCGAATTTCTGACACAAATTCGTCAAACAAACAAAGAGCTATGAAACGTAAGAATAAATCTAAACAAAATTTACTCGAGTTTTTTAAACTAAATTTCAGTGGTGAATAGAGGATGTGCATTATTCAAATTGTAACTCACCATTAAAAACGTTGCTGTTGCCGGTAGCCTAAATGTACTGGTAATATCACAAAGCATGGTGCTCACAAATTATGACTATGAACCCTCCAGTGTTCGGGTGTTGAGACTTCCAGCAAAGATTAATGACTTTCGCGGTTACAGAATACTTTTACAGTAAATGTAACAAGTCAACGGTATGATGAATATAGTATATCGCCTACATTCAACTGTCCTTCCAATAGCACGTCACTACAGGCACGCTAAGTGCCATGGTTCTGTGTTCACCTTGTAATTGGCCCAGTGTAGTCACTTGGAAAGAACGGAGAACAAAGAAAGGAGCCACCACACTGTCTCCCTCCCCACTTGTCCTATCTTATCAGCATATTAATGCCAAGTCTGTTGAAGTGTCCAAATATTCAACTGGATTTCAACCCCAAATGTGTATGTCATTGATGTACCATATATACATGTATACACATGTGCAAATATTCTCCTTCCCAACAGCTTAAACACGCATACCCTTATGCTCTCAGTCACTCCCGGTAACCTATGGACCCCTGATATTAGGACCAGATGTCGAGTTGGCTTTCCCCCGCTATATGGTCAGCCTTTATGCCCCGGTTTCTCGGGTCAGCAGTGTCAAACCACGGCCTTCTAAATAGAGCCATCTACAAGGCCGTGGTAAACCGGCTGTCACTACACGCTGCAATTAATCAATGTCATGTTGTTTAACTTATGATCCGATGTCTTTACTTCAATGCACAAGAGCACCTTTGTATAAGTCACAAAGCAAGCAAACAAAATGTCAGAATAACTATATTTATTTATTTAAAATTAATAATATTCTTAATTTTACATATTTTGATTCAAAATCCAGGGGGGGGCAAGTGCCCCTCCTTGCCCCAACGTGCGGGCGCCCATGATTGTACAGTATTGTATTGTATTGGATAGTTTATATTTTGACGGTAATAGCGCAGATCTACAGCGCAGGTGTTCGTTTTAAAAGTTGATGGTGAAAGTCACCACCACTTTTTGGCCCTGTGCTCAAATATTTGTGTCGATATATTTTGGTTTGAAGCAAGTTCAAGCAACGACAAGTATTTATATAGCACCTCTTCAGGGGGGCTACTCAGAGGTGCTCCCGACTCCAGCACGGCCAAATAGAACAGTTTTCAGTCTACTGTAGAACGTATCAGAAGGAGTTCTGGTAAGCAGATGGTGCTCCGGAGGGAGCCCGTTCAATGCCATCGGGCCCACTACTGAAAAAGCACGATTCTGCGCGGTGGGTGTGTGGGCAAAAGGCACAATGAGCACCCCTTTCCCCCGAAGAGCGGAGGTGGCGTCTACCCTGGACTCCCTGCACGGGCGGCAAAGGACCCGCAGATATGCTTGCGTACTTAACTATTACGATGTTGACGGATACCCTCAGGCCTCAGCCTAGCTTATTTCTTGTTTTAACGTTCCATAAATCGATGACGTCATCAATCTTGTTGTAGTTGACACCGAAGGAGGAGGATGTTCGCCAGAGCTTTATGGGGCAAAGTTAGGCCCTTGTTCATCACACGCGGTTTTATAACTGTATACGACGACAATTTGTTGATTGAGTTTTTCGCGTGTTTGCAGGAGCTCTCCGGTGGTGACTTTACCGATCAGTTGTTGCTATAACTTACAACCAATCTGTTCTTAATGACCGTTTGCATCAGTTAATTATCGTCCCTGTGTTGCTGATTAAGTTTTCAACTAAAAAACTTTATCGATTGTTTTTCTGTTCCTTATGTTTGCTACCACGTGAAGAAAAAGAAGAGCAGTCCCATAAACTACCCCTGAGGCAGCCATAGGTATGAAGTGTTAGCGACTTCATTTTCTTAGCCTCGGCATATGAGGGCAAGTGGCCAGTCCTCTCCCTCGCCGTTACATCTTCCCACTGACAGTGTATGGTCAGTGGACTCGTGATAGCTGAGTTGGCTAGGGGGTGCCGGTGGAGCAGATATCTCGAGGCAAATTTATGCTCTGATGGGGATTTGAACCTCTGATCTTCTGGACTGAAATAAATATTGTAATGTATTCTTAGAAATAACTCGGAGAGCTATGCTGAAGGCATCACCAGTGCTTGTTTTGTACAGCATTACCTACTATAATGTGACTTTTTAATGTCTACTTCAACAACGATTACGGCAAAGTCGTATTGTGATCTATTTCCATATGGTTTAATTCGGTCTGCGTTAATGGAATGGATGTCGTTGATCGGGAAATGTTATCACATCTCTGACTGCGATCGTTGTTTCTGAGCTAAACGCTCGCAATGTGAGATGTAGCGACATCTCCCGATGAAAAGAAGAAGAAGAAGAGAAAGAAAATTAAGTTAGCATCACATTGTTGTGATTTCTGTTGCACGCTATCGGATGAAAGTCACGTTTCCCACATATCTTAGCCCGTCTTAAAACACAATTCTTTCAGCCTGGCAAACCCTATGATGAAATGCACTCTAGATACAACCTTGTCAAACGCTGTTTCATTGTTTGTACAACTTAAATTCTTAAGCTCTTCGCCAGTATTCCGATTATATGTTAGAAGTATGCATTTCAACGCTGTCAAAAACTTTTCTAGTTTCGGCATAAATTTTAACTAAACCCTGTAGCCTTTAATAAATATTTTGCAGTCACTAATATGCTTAGACTGAATTACTATAGATGTTTTTAAAACTGATCTCTGACTAACCTAAGCATTGCATAATAATTTTCACCCTGCATGCTGACAATTTTCTAAATCTTCTACTTTCGCGTTTCACAATTATAAACAATAGACCCCTAATGGAAGATGCTGCACCCTTCGAAATACTTTAAAATGTATAATAAATAGAAAACGTGACTCAAACCTGAATTCTAGCCTAATTTCCATTGTCTTTCTAAACAAAGCAGGATTCTTACGTTTTTCAATTATCATCGTCCTTCTCAGAACTTAGTAGGACAACTGTATCAAACGCCATAGAGAAATCTGTAATGATCGCGCAATTTCAAGTTACCTTCTACAGTACTATACTGCCTTTGATATTGCCTTCCGTTCACAGCTCATAAGTGCACACACGACCATTCGATAGAACACCGATGACGCTGAGCAACTGTGAGTGAAGGACTTGCTCTATGTTCCCACACACTAACCTCTTCGGATGAACCCATACTTTCCAAGTTACATGATCTAACCAATCGGCTAGAGTGGCTACGAAATGCTTGATACACTCAGTTCTTACATTACCAATTGTCAACGCCCTTCTGAAACCTCAGTAGGTCAACAGCATCAAATGCCTAAGAGAAACTCGCACTTCTCGCCCAATTTTGAAACGCCATGTACAATCTTCACCTTGTATACCGTCTCTACCAAATGATGACATTAGCAACTGTCAACGCCCTTCTGAAACCTCAGTATATAGATTAACAGTATCAAATGCCTAAGAGAAACTCGCCCTTTTCGCGTAATTTAAAAACGTCACGTACAATCTTCACCTTTTACCGTCTAGCAAATGCTTCACAAACTGAAACTCAGTCTATACGATGTTGAATACCAAATGTCAACGCCCTTCTGAAACCTCAGCTTGTCAACAGTATGAAATGCCTAAGAGAAACACGCACTTTTCGCGCAATTTAAAAACGCCATGTACAATCTTCACCTTCTACCGTCTAGCAACTGCTTCACAAACTGAAACTCAGTCTAGACGATGATCAGCTTAGAGCCAAACTTTTAAAATCCTCGACGATCCTGAGCTAACCAGTGGTAATCCGGTGGTGTGCTCGTCCTGAAGAGAAGGTTCCCTTTAAAGAAACCGTCGGCATTTCAAGCGCTCTTTTAAATGTTGCATGCTCTTGGAATAAATTATTTCGAAGTGTCAACGCTGTAAATTCGGCGGCACTTACGGCTTTATGTCGGCTTACCTGAATGCTAATTGAAATTAAGAGTTAAGACAGGCAAACCAGGATAGTATGAACACCTGTAACTATGTCTACTCAAAATAAGATATAGTAATGCCAGGAAAGCTAAGGTGCAGTAACACAAGGTAACGTTAGGTAATGTACGATAATTTAGGTAGATAAGGTATAGTAATTCAAGGTAAGATAGGTCAGGTAAAGTAGAGTTAGATAGCGTAAGGTATTGTAAAGTGAGGTGAGGTTAGTTAATGCAATGTGTATCACTCATTATTGTTAGTAATGCGAATGTAAGTTAAAGTGATAATAGATAAGGTTAGGTAAGAAAGATAAGTCAGGGTAAGGGAGGTAAGACAAGGTATGGTAAGACACGGTTAGATTAAGACATAACCAATTACATGAAGTAACATAAGGTAACGTTAGGCAACTCATAATGAGAGCTCAAGCAAAGTAAGGTAAAGACACGTGAGGTAATGTCAGATTTTAATGTTAGATAACTTCATCGTATTTTATTGTGCTCCATCATATGTTACTTTACTCCACGGCAATTATTTTTATCTACAGAAAACGTATAGAAATTCACAGAGAGCCATTCATGAAAAAACTAATCTATACACTAGCTTAGAAGACGTTAAATATAATTGAGAGCAGAAATCTTTTTGGAAAAGAAAAGCAATGTACAGAAAACTATGGGAGAGTCACCACTGGCAAGCTCTCGCGCACACGTTTTATTTATTTATTTATTTTTTTTTATTTATTCCGGATATTTCTATAGCGCCTCTCGAAGTCAACTACTACTCAGAGGCGCTCCCGACTACAGCATTTGATACTGTGTCGGAGTTTTCACGCCGAAGCGTGGAACCAACCAACGGAATTCCGCATTATATATTATTCCATTGTACTTAATTATTATGATTGTTATTATCGTGTATACTTTAAAGCGCCGCTATCTAATGATCAAGCATCAATCGATGGCGCTAGCAATTTTGAGTGAAGGACTTGCGCAAGGTCCCTATACAGTAACAGTCTCAGGGGAGGAGTCTCGAACCCGTAATCTCAGCTTTACAAGGCGAGCGTTCTTACCTTTCGGGTAACGTACCCCACATCTTGTCCGTATCTCTCTGCATTGGATTACATTACATACTCTGGTCCTTACTTTACCTTACATTGATACATCGACATTTACCACGGGACGAGTAGTTTAACACTAAACTATAGTTGTTCCGATTTGGTTTGTTGTGACAATATGCAACAAGTTGATTCTTGTCGCTGCTCTCACTTGAAAAGCAATGTTAGTTTTCTTAACAGTCAAATCCCTTCACACGAGTGTCGCCTTGTTACGATCCGTTCAGGTCAAAACATGTCCGACCAAAAAGGCAACAGCGACCAATAAAGAAAAGATCAGGTCGGCGAGATAATTAACTTTTATTGGCGTGCTCTTGCCGGACCGCTTTGTTCAATCGCTTGCCGGCGAGGCTCTTCGCCGTTTCAAGATGCCGAGGGTGGGGCTACGACAGGGACCGTCAGGCCCAAGCCGGTTAACGACTTGCTCAAGGTCCGCGTACAGTAGCAGTCTCAAGGGAGGAGGCTCGAACCTGTCCTCTCCGCCTTGAACATTCAAACACTTAACATGGCGCGTTTGAAACCTCCCAAAGGCGCTGTAACACGGTTATCTATAGCAGATCTATAAAGGTGGTCTTAAGATGAGTGGAGTTTGTTTCCTGAGCGAGTTATTTCTGGCTTTTCTGAGGTTACACGACTTCGCGTTACAAAACGAGCGCTCTAGCCAATCGACAGTGTCTGACAATATTATTTATTAATAATTCTTATGTATTTATTAAGCGCAACTATTTTTAATGACCAACCATTAATCGATGGCGCTGAGCAATTGGATTTTGAAGTACTTGTTCACGGTCCCTTACACAACCGTCTCAGAGGAGGAGGATCGAACCCGTACTCTCCGCGTGACAAGGCGAGCGTTCTAACCAATCAATTACAGTGTCCCACGCCATTGCATTAATTCTAAAGGCCAGAGGAACCTAATTTCAGCCGGGGCCGGTTCACGGGGTCACCAATCTGGAAACAGGCGGTGACCCCATGATGGTCATACACCTACAACGCAAAAACTCGGTTGAGGTAATAACTTGAGCGTTTTCCAGAGATCATATAAACGCCCTAAAAGGTTGTTTATTTAAGGTATGACTACATTAAATTGCGTCGCGTGATATCACATGACATAACTATCGCAGGGAATCCAATGGACGAGATATTATACGTGTTTGCGTGGGCGTTCTGCTGGTGGCTCTTCTAGTTTTATGCGCATTGTGTTGCATGCTAAGGACATTTCTGCTATTAATGGCATCTGACTTCACATAGACTGATGCAGGGAACGCATTTGGGAGGTACTTAAAAGGCGCTATATTATGTATCCTGGTATATATATGTATATACGCATAAATATATACATACTTCATGCATGCATACATACATACATATATACATACATACACATACATACATATAATATATATATACTTATATATATACTCAGGATGTCAACAAATATGCAAATACAGATTTGCACGTGTACATATGTAGATACAATATATACATACATACATACATACTCACATATATACACACGTACATGCATACATACATACATACATACAAGCATACATGCACACACATGCATACATGGATGCAAGCATACATACATGTACACATACACACATGCAAACATACATACATACATTCACATAAATGCATACATACATACATACATACATACATACATACATACATACATACATACATACATACATACATACATACATACATACATACATACATACATACATACATACATACATACATACATACATACATGAAAACATACATACGTACATGCAAACCTATATACATACATGCAAAAAAATACATACACACATACACACATACATACATACATGCATACATACATACATACATACATACATGCATACATACATACATACATACATGCATAGATGGCATCATATTTCCGACCACGTGACAGTTCCTCTTATTAGTATAGTTAGTAACATCTACATTCTACAGCACCAGTGTCCAATGCACAGAGGATCACACGACTTCATCAAATTTCAAACTGAGAGACCAAGCAAGTATTCAAAGTTCGAACCCCGAATCTTCGGTTTGCTAGACCGACGCCTCACCACTTGGCCACCGCCACTCCCAACGACTGGAAACCCGTACAACATCTGACGGATCATTTTAAAACGATCTGATGAATTCGTCACAATCCTCCGAAGCAATTTCCCAGATGTTGCCACTCAATTGACCGAAACCATAGTTCTGACGTTGCCTATAGCAACGGTTGCCATAGTGACCGGCAGTTGTAATGAAAACAGCCGCACTCAGAAGATACACCTGCATCAATAATATGACAGAAAATACACCAAAACTCCGGATTAAGGCTGATCATAAAGTCGAAGAAAGAATTTATTTAGCGCTGTGCATTTTACAGTACAATTTAGCACACGACACAAAATGTCGAATGCATACACTAAACATTGAATCATTTATCGTGACAATCATTTTCTATTATTGCTGCATGAATTATAAACTCGAAAGCCGAGGGCACCGTAGAAGTCATGAATCGATAGGAGCTATATAAAAGAAATCCATGACGTCTGACAAAACGCTTAGAAGCTCCAGTTATTGGAATTCTCCCACAGACTTGCCGCAGGATCAGATTTCTATGGTTGGGGGTTTATCGAATATCATCGTGCTTGCATTGTATCTAAATATTTACACATGCAGATCTGTATTTGCATATCTGATGACATCCTGTGTGTATATATATATATATATATATATATATATACAATACAAGGTGTCCATAAAAAGAAACGCCAACTAAGATATAATACTGAATTAGATAATTAGATTTTAAAACTGCTAACACATTTTATTTATTTGTATTTGTGGTATATAAGTACGCCATCAAGTGCAGAGTCTGAAATTTACTGACAGCCATTTTATCGGTTAAAGTTGACAAGGACAATTGCGGAATAGTATTACGTCATTTAAAAGAGACAAAGTTTTCAAGAAGTCCACAAGTTTTTACTAATAACTATGTAAGTACAGTAACTGTTTAGTTGAATTTACATTTCACAGACTTTTCCTCAACGTATTCAAGTTTGCCTGTACAACAATATGAAACTAAAAACCGATAATTCAGCCCTACGAAATCAAAATGTGCTCATTGACGCTGGCCTATGCGTTAATTTTTTCTGGACACTGGGTATGTATATAAGTATATATGTATATATATATAATATATATGTATATATATATGCATGTGTAGACATGTTCCACGGACCCTTTGTATCAAGGACAATTTCGAGATAAAAATAGAAATCGATAGTTCTATCTATGGTGATGATGAAGATATCTGTGTGGGCGTCTGTGAAACTATGGAGTGTGACAGTGCGCATGCGTGTTCAAACATCACCCATGAAACATAATAGGAAGCACTCGTACTATATATGATATAATGGCCAATACACGAAGAAATATATGACCATATTTCGTAATCTTACACTGATTCACCCAGTTGGAATGGATGGATCGGGGTGGGGTATCTGTGAACAAGTAGAGGAAAGGAGGAAGAAGACAAGAAGCAGAAATAAGAGAATAGGAGAAGAGTACTAGGAAGAAGAAGAAGAAGAAGAAGAAGAAGAAGAAGAAGAAGAACAACAACAACAACAACAACAACAACAACAACAACAACAACAAGAATAAGAACAAGAACAAGAACAACAAGAACAACAAGAAGAACCAGAAGAACAAGAACAAGAACAAGAACAAAAACAAGAACAAGAACAAGAACAAGAACAAGTAGAGCAAGAACAAGAAGCAGAGGAAGAACAAGAACAAGTAGAGCAAGAACAAGAAGCAGAGAAAGAACAGGAAGATGATGATGATAATGATGATAATGATGATGACGATGATGAAGAACAAGAACAAGAAGAACAAGAACAAGCAGGAGAGTAGACAAAAGAAGTCGGGAGAAGGAGACAAGCTGAGTAAGAACAGCAGAGATGAGGATCGTTTTGAAAATGGTTATGCAGATGTCTGTAGTACTTGATGTGTGCGTGCTCGTATGAGTGTTTGTGTGTGTTGAGTGTGGGGAGGGTTGTGTTGATGGGGCGCCGTCTGTGTCAATATGCATTGTCGAATAATCTTCCCTCATCGTTCGTTTCATGTCTCCTTCTCGATTATATCGTCCATCAAAATCTCTTTAATTGCTCAACTGCTGCTCAGTCCCACACATTCCTCCTTCCGTCCTTCCGCTCATCCATCCGCTCTTCCATACGTCTGTCTGTCCTTCCGTACGTATGTCCGTCAGTCTGTCCGTACGTCCGTCCGCCTGTCCTTCCGTACGTATGTCCGTCAGTCTGTCCGTACGTCCGTCCGCCTGTCCTTCCGTACGTATGTCCGTCAGTCTGTCCGTACGTCCGTCCGCCTGTCCTTCCGTACGTATGTCCGTCAGTCTGTCCGTACGTCCGTCCGCCTGTCCTTCCGTACGTATGTCCGTCAGTCTGTCCGTACGTCCGTCCGCCTGTCCTTCCATACCTCTGTCCTTCCTTCCTGTCCTTCCGTCAAAACTTAAAACCCATTTCTACAAAATCGCTTATCCTGACTAGTCGTTAGATTGTCATGCGCCCTTGTAACGGCATGTTTTGTGTTACGGCGATGTAGAAATTGTCGTGTTCATCATCATCATCATCATCATCCGTACGTCCGTCCGTCCGTGTGTCTGTATGTCTTTCCGTCCGTCCGTCTGTCAGTCGGTATGTCCTTCCTTCTTTCCGTCTGTCCTTCCTTCCATCCGTTCGTCCATCAACCAGTCCTTCCATTAATCGTTCCATGCGATTTTCGTTCTCTTTCCGTCCGGTCGTTCATCTGCACATCCTCCAGTTCATTTGTCCGAGACGCCTACGCAGATACACGCTCACTTAGAAGGCGCATAATTGGGGCACACAGAGACACTGAGGCACACACCCAGAGACACTGAGGCACACACCCAGAGACACTGAGGCACACACCCAGAGACACTGAGGCACAAACCGAGAGACACTGAGGCACACACCCAGAGACACTGAGGCACACACCCAGAGACACTGAGGCACACACCCAGAGACACTGTGGCACACACCCAGAGACACTGAGGCACACACCCAGAGACACTGAGGCACACACCCAGAGACACTGAGGCACACACCCAGAGACACTGAGGCACATACACAGAGACACTGAGGCACACACCCAGAGACACTGAGGCACATACAGAGACACTGAGACACACACCGAGAGACACTGAGGCACACACCCATAGACACTGAGGCACACACCCAGAGACACTGAGGCACCTACACAGACACTGAGGCACACACCCAGAGACACTGAGGCACACACAGAGACACTGAGGCACACACAGAGATACTGAGGCACATACAGAGACACTCAGGCACACATAGAAACACTGGGGCACACACAGCGACACTTAGGCGCACATAGAGACAACATCGTATTCCGAATAGACAGGTTTGACTTTACTTTTTATGATATTTGCACCAGTCTTGTTTCTTCGAATTTAAATCTTTACTGCAACTTGGACGGTTTACGGCCCTCATCGTGATTAAGGGCCAGTTTACAACTGCTAATGACGTACAGTCGGCTGGCCTCAGCCAATTAGCATTCGCTACCGAGGCCAAACAATGTCCTTTCGCTTTGGACGATTGTTCTCTTAATGATCATTTTAATCACTGCTAACATAATTAGGCGTATGCTTGCATGCATGTATGTATGTATGTAGATGTGTACGGATGCAAGTATGTATGTATACATGCAAGTATATGTGCATGTAGGCATGTATGTCTGTATGCATGAATACTCTGAATGTATTATGTATGTGCACAAGTATGTATGTATGCGTGTAAGCAAGTATGTGTGTACGCATGTATGCAAGTATGTATGTATACATACATACGTGTACATAAGTACATATGTTAGACCGGTATGCGCATACTTACGTACTTAGGTATGTATGTATGCATGTATGTATTGTATTTAAGTACGTGTGTATGTATTTATGCATGCAGATGTGTATGTATGTATATGCATGTATGTGTGTATGTATTTATGTATATATGTATGTCTGTATGTATGCGTGGAATATATGGAGGTGAGCCAATCAAATTCAACGCACTGCTACAAGATGCCCAAAGCAGGAGCTGGAGAGCAGTCACTTAGGCTAGTCTGACGGGCAATCATGTGTCTGAAGTGTTAACGACTTCTATTTCTTTACCTCGGCATATGAAGGCAGGTGGCCAGTCCTTTTCCTCGCTTTCAGATCTTCCACAGACGGTGTACGGTCAGTGTACTCATTATGGTTGAATTGGCTAGGGGGTGCAAATGGAGGAGGAAGCTCAAGACAAATTTCTGTCCTGGTGGGGATTTGAACCCCAGACCTCTTAGTTGACAGTTCGGCCGGATAACCATAAGTAGTCAATTCGTTCAGTGCATTCTCTCCATTTAAGGCGGGGCACTATGTGGGGGTGGGGCATTTACACAATAGTTGCTTTAAGACAATGAACCTCTCCCACGCCAGGCACATGGCTTTGAACGGGTTCGTACTCTACGGTCCCTCATTCCTAAATTGTATTTTTATGTATGTTTATATGTATATGTATATGTATAGATGTGTGTGTGTCTGTGTATGTGTGTGTATTTGTATGTGTATATGTATGCCCCAATATGTATATATGTATTTCTTATCTTATCTTATCTTATCCTTATCTGAACATTTATAAAGAGCTTCTCTCAGCATGGCTATGCAGAAGCGCTCTCAACGTGACAGTCCGGTAAAAAAGTAGACTATGTGCATATATAATTATATATATGTGTGTATATCAATATATATGTATATCTACATGGATATAGGTGTAATAATATCTGTATAAAATATCAAATCAAACTGGGTTTCATTTCTAACAGACAACGTCCACAAAGGATCGGATATCACATAAGAACTCATCCATGTTTCTCAGATATGACACGGATATCTTGTCTGTCCGACAGAACGATTTTTAATCACCTGTAGATTCAAATTAAAGTAATCGACACTTCTCAGAAGATCCGATCCAACTGCAGACTATATTTAACCTTTTGATTATTTGTTGTGGTAGACTAAACGTTGCAATAGACCATACTTTATAACAAACCATATGTTATAGTAGACCAACGGTTCTCAACCTTTTTAGGGCTCCGACCCCTTTTAAATATTTTTCAAAGTTGTGGCGACCCCCAACAATAAAATTGATTGGGTTACTCCATTCAAAGTATTTTTGCTACCATTATAGTGTAGTAATCATATATAAAAAAATATTAAATATTAACAAACTACGCTGAGAACTTTTTTACAAATTTCTGAAAGTTCCAGCCGACCCCTGGCAAATCGTAAGGCGACCCCCGTGGGGTCGCGACCCACAGGTTGAGAACCGCTGCAGTAAACCATGTGTTTTAGTAGACCAGTAGTACAGTAGGTCTATGTTATTATGAAATCCAATTTCACAGTGTTCAGAAATTCTTCAGAAGACCCTATCTAGCTGAAGACCATATTTTGATTATTGAATAAATAAATAAATCATTTATTATTAGCCAACTCTGCTATAATGAGTACACTGACCCCAAACTGTTGGCGGGAAGATGATACGGCGAGGGAGAGGACTGGCCACCCACCCTCATAAATAATAATAATATTGTTCTGACCACCTGTTAGCCTCGGCATATGACGATGATATGCCGAGGCTAAGAAATAAAGTCGCTAACACTTCAAACCCATGGCTGCCTCAGAGTTAGCTTAAGGAACTGCTCTTCTTATCATTATTACAGTAAACATATTTCAAAATAGACCAAACATGACAGCGGGTTTATAAATAATTATGCATCTGTTATCTGTCACAGTATGATTGTGTCTCCTATCGTTGTGGCTTCTGTTGACGAAGTGATCCCTCGACATCAGGTCTGCATTTCTGAGAAAATTCCACAGAGGCACGCAAATATTATTCTGCTATATTTTGACCTTTTCTATTTTGGCGGTTTTATCCGGGTATGTATATATGTGTGTGTGTGTATGTATGTATGTATGTATGTATGTATGTATGTATGTATGTATGTATGTATGTATGTATGTATGTATGTATGCATGCATGCATGCATGCATGCATGCATGCATGCATGTATGTATGTATGTATGTATGTATGTATGTATGTATGTATGTATGTATGTATGTATGTATGTAATATGTATTTGTGTAGATATATGTGTATGTATGTTTGAATGTATGTATGTATGTATGTTTTTATGTGTGTAAGTATGTATGTATCTATGATTCTTTGTATTTATATATGTATATATGTATATGTGTAATTATGTATTGTATGTATGTAATGTATGTACGTATGCATATATGTATGTATGTATGCATGTATTCATGTATGTATGTATGTATTTATGTATTTATGTATGTATGTATTTATGTATATGTATGTATGTATGTATGCATGTATATATGTATTATGGCCCATATTTACACCAGTAATTCTCACAAGATGAAAGTACTCCTAAAATCGTTCAGGTAATATATCAATGTATCGCATATTTTCTTCGCCTCGGCACGAATGAGTGGGGGGGGGGGCGAGTGACCACCCCCTCCAACGTCACCTAAATATGTTTTGGAGGTGGGAGATGCTTTAAAACCTGATCAACCATCTCATCGAGTTGACGATCAAGTCCTCAGAATATATGGACCGAAATAATGCGGCTTAGACTTTGAAGAGACTTCCGGTTCCTTCTCTGTCAGCTATACGGGTTCCCTGCTGGACAACAACACCCTTCTGACGACCACCTGTTATCCCTGTATCGTCCAAGGGTTTAAAATGACGTTGGCCGAACATTCTCCCTCTAATACAACGTCTACGCTGCTAACGTCTTTGCTACGTATTCCCGTCCGAAGCCTCATTAATACCGCAAAAGTTTCCATCTCCGGAGAAGATTCGGGGCTTAGCAAGAGGAATAGTTATTAGCGAGATTCGCGTCGTAAAGGATAAAACCAAGAGACCACACACAGGTCTCTTTGACGAACTAAACCGAATAAAGGCGCACAAGACACAATTAGTGCGTTGATGACGAGAATAATGGTCGAAAGAGAATCGCATGCAAGAAAACAATACGGATCTGAGGGATAAAGAAATCGGCTTTAAGTATCTCCCGAATGGCGGAGTTGGCTTATCGGAGAGCGATCCGTTTAACCTGTTGCTGTTGTCTGCAGGCGAGGCTTAAGACGTCAACAATGACGCAGGTGCAAGAACTCGCAGGTAATTGTAATTGTAATTTAAAACAAATATATATCGCGCCGGTGTCTAATGCACAAGGCGTCAACCGAAGGCGCACGGAAACCAGGTTGTAATCTAGTCAACATATAGAAGGTCAGTCCGTTAGGATGAGAGGCGGCCTATGATGGATGAGCAATTCGAAAGACGTAGGCTGCCTCTCAGTCTTTAGTTGAGAATGAAATGACATGAGCGACTAAGAAGAACCAACAGTCAGATAGTCCCAGGACACGACGTATACGCAGGGCCCGCGTGTATGAACAGGTCGCAAACTAGTCGGTCGTAAACGGCTTAGTCCGGGCCAAGTAGTCTGTGACTAGCGGCCAGCGGCAAGCGGCGTGCATGAACTCAGTTTAAGAGTGGGCCTAGCTAGTCGGAGACAAAAATGGGCGCGGTCAAACTAAAATTGACGTGGTAAAACCCAGCGTCAATAGTTATGTGGTTGTGGGCGATCGCGCATGCGCAAATGTATTTACAGGATTTGAAGCCCGTTGTCTACGACTTGATTTGGGTCTGATCAACCAAGCTCCATTTTAGACCTATCTATGGTACATGTGCGCCCCTAATTAAGCGGGACATTTGTCCCTTTATTGCCTATTGTGTTATTGCTTGATTTTCTTCGTTGATTGTTTTTTTAACAATAAACATGTTGACGTTGATAGCCATTGACTGGCCAGTAATAAAGCAGGTTAATTTGAGTGTTGTGTTCTGTACACGAAAGGGTCATGGGAAACTTGGCATTTTATGACGTTGAATGTAAATTACTATGCCTGTTTGTTACAGTGACGGGCACAGACAGCTTATGGGCTAGTGAGAGCCCTTCCGCGTTGCGTCGAAATCCACATACTCGGCCAATCCGTCACAAATGGCCAATTCGTCTCAAATTATTAAAATTCGTGACGGCGAAAGTGAAAAGCATAATAAAATTCATTGTCCGAGAACAAGTCGAGTGGATTTCGGCGATCCCTGTTTACGGATTGCCGAAATCCAATCGAAATCCACTCTTTTTGGCGTCTTAAACTTCTTCTAAACCGACGAACAACACAGCCGTCGCCATTTTCCTGCTCGTAATAGGTCGGACTAGTGAATCTACGCCTCGCCTCCGGTAGTAGCCTTGGTCTGGACTAAACGCACTAGGGGTCGACATGCACACCGATCATATCCGTTAGTCGGGCTTAGAGCCAAATCTAGTCCGGACTAGGAGTTACGACCTGGTCATACACGCGGGCCCTGATGATGAAATAAAGACGATCAGATGACCTGAGAAAGACAATGAGATGACCAGAGGAAGACGACGATCAGATAACTGAGAAAGACGATCAGATGACAAAAGAAAGACAATCAGATGACGAAATAGGGATAATCAGATGATCTCGTTGAATAAGGCTAAGTCTAGGGAATAAGAACTGATCTTAAGTAATGTAGTGCCAGACCCAGGCCTGAAGAAAGGAAGTATCGATCGTGCTGCCATTTATTTATATTACGATGAAATGTTAACTAGGTTATCATACATACATACATCCATGCATACATACATATATCCATACACAAAGACATACATACATATCTGCCCACATGTATACACAAGAACGTACAATATACATACGCATATATACATATATACTTACATACATACTTAAATACATATATATACATAAATGCATGCATACATACATACATACATGCTTACATACATACATAAATTCACACGTGCATAATTGCATGTAAACAATAATTCTTGGCAAACTCTGAACCACCGACGCATGGATTCGATTCCCAGGCGGCGTATGTCGCAAATGGCTGCCGAGTATATTTTGCATCCGAACTTTGTATAGCGCCTATTTAAGAACATTTCACAGTCGCCGGCGGGGTCGCAACCCTTCGATGGACTCGGTCGTGGCGATGCTAATTGTTTCCATGCCACCCGACATAATTGATCGGCGCCGTCTACTTCCGGCGAGCAGTTTCCGCTTCCGGTTTTGTCTTAAGAAGCAGCAGCAGCCAAAGAACTCGCGAATCTCTCGAGGCAATTATTATTTGCGTTTGGGATTTGGCGACGGTTACAAGATAAGCCGCTATGCGCCGCCGTAGCAAGCGAAGCTTAGAGTCGGGTGCGGTTTCGCGCCGGGCAACCGGATAACCGCAACTGGTGGGGGTACGGATTAGGATTAGAGTTGTCGTTTTGGTTCAACTCGGGTCAGGGTCATTGCTGCGGAGGTCATAGTTGGTTGAAGGTCAGTGAGTGCTAGGGCCAATGTTACAGGGTCGGGGCAGGAATTAGGTCAGTGTGTTGGTTGGGTACTATTTAGCAACGCTGCGTCATAGTAGAGATGATTAGCGTCGCCCTCCTCCTTTATTCAGGCTTGGGACTGGCACTGACAGAGTACGGGCAGTGGTGGAATGAGGACAGTGTGTCTGCATCGGTTGTTGGACATGTATAAGTCTGTCTGTCGAGTTGGCATTCTTCCTATTGTTATTTTTTCTATTATTATTGTTATCTTTATTGTTATTGTCATTGTTATTATTATTATTATTACTGCTACTACTAGCGGCGGCGATCTTGTTTGACAGGTGGAGGGAGACAGGACATTTCCGAACTGATCTGGTCCAAAAAGAGGTGAAAGGAAAAACATTGTTGAGCTTCTTTCGTGTTTCTTCAAATTGTGGGAGACAACTGTGTACTGTGCCTCCACTGTTGCAGGTGGGGGTCTTGTCCCCTCGACCCTCCCGGGATCGCCGCCCATGACTACTACTACTACAACTACTACTACTACTACTACTACTACTACTACTACTACCACCACCACCACCACCACCACCACCACCACCACCACCACCACTACTACTACTACTACTACTACTACTACTACTACTACTACTACTACTACTACTACTACTACTACTACTACTACTACTTCTGCTGCTACGACTAATGGCACTGGTAGGGAAGGCGTAGTTGCCATGGTTTTATCGCCTACCGTACGTGTTAACCGTTCCATCGTATATCAGCTGCCTATAAATTCTTAAGGCGCCCGGTGCGATTGTATTTTGTCCTCCGCCGACAGAGTCCTTTTGGTGACGGGAAGGAGAGAGGATACAGGAAGGGAGGGAGAGAAGGAGGGAGAAGGAAGGGGTGGAGATTAGTATTGGCGGGAAAGTGTAGCATGTGCAATTGTCGTCTGCTGCGTTGGGCTCAGGTGCTGTTGCGTGGCTGAGGTCGCAACGGTGGCCATGTTGACCATGCAGCGACGACACTCGGTTCCGGTTCTATTTCCGGCGACCTGCTACGTGTGTGGGCCTTTCGACGTGGGTGGGCCTTACGACACGTGGGAGATTTAAGAAG
>OY744616.1:6796800-6849300 GCA_963556255.1 Allolobophora icterica
GAGCAGGTGGCCAGCGCTCTCCCTCGCCGTCTCATCTTCTCACCGATACTGTACGGTCAATTTACTCATTGTGGCTGAGTTGGATAGGGTCGCATGTGGAGCCGAAATCTTGGCGAAGGTTTGAACCCCAACGTCTCGGTTGACAGTCCAGTATGCTAACCTCTGGACTAACGACGGAAATACAGGATATAAGAAAAATGTACACTGGCAATTAGTTTTACTGAAAATAAACGGAATTTCCTGTGCCACTCGGAAAGCATCAGACACCAAATCCCTTGTCTCCGCAGCTGCCTCCTCATCAACCGACAATGGCCCATCCACCCACGCACATATATACGTCCTGACCCACCACCCAAACCCATCCACCCACACACAACCACACACACAAACACATACATGCGCACACAAACAAACGCACATACAGACACACAACCACACACACAACCTGATACAACCACACACAAACAGAAACACACATACAAACACACACGAACAAGCACACAACCACAAGCACAACCACACACTCAACCGCACACACACAACACGCACGCACACACGCCAATGAACACACACAACAGCTACATTGTCTTCCTGTTCTGTTGTCGTTGAATAAAACGCATCTCTGTCTGTCTGTCTCTCTGTCTGTCAGTGTCTGTGTCTGTGTGTGTCTCTGTCTCTATCTTTGTCTGTCTGTCTCTGTCTGTGTCTGTATGTCTGTCTGTCTGTGTCTGTGTGTGTCTTCTCTGTCTCTCTGTGTCTCTCTGTTTCTCACTCTGTCTCTGTCTCTCTCTCTCTCCCTGTCCCTCCGTCGGTTCGTCTCCCTCTGTCAGTCCGTCTCTTAGATCGTCCTTCTGTCCTTCTGTCGATGCCTCCCTCCCTCCATCCATCCATCCGACCGTCCGTATCTGCGTTAAGTTTTGTCAGAGCGACGATGTCCAGCAAACTATTGTGGTCAGCGGTTGACCCACCTTAGCCCCACCTGAAGTGTCTGTTTGCAGGTCCTTCTGTGTGTCTGTGTCTTTGTCTGTGTGTATCTGTCTGCCTACCTGCCTGCCTATCTGCGTGTGTGTCTGTCTGTGTGTGTGTCTGTCCGTATGTCTGTGTATGTCTGTCTGTTTGTGTCAGTGTGTGTCTGTGTGTCTGTCTGTCCTTCTATTTGTGTCAGTCTGTCTGTCTGACGGTAATAATAATAATAATAACAACAATAATAATGATAATAATAATAATAATAATAATAATAATAATAATAATAATAATAATAAAAATAATCTTCGTTTAATATCTTCAAACTGACAATAACGCAGTATGATTACAAATCAGTATGAACGGATGATCACAAGTTATTACAGGAGTCGAATTTAACTGTATACGGCAGCCATGCAAGGCGCCCATCACGTCCTACATCTCATTTTCACAATCGCGCCATCTCGCGAATTGATAGGCTGAGTGGACCTTGGGAGGGTTGCGGGAAGCGATCTTGCTACCTACTGCACTTCACGCCAGTTATGTTACCACTACTCTATGGACCCCTCTGTGTCTGTGTCTGTCTGTCTGTTTTTTTGTGTCTGTCTGTCCGTCCGTCCGTCCGTCCGTCCGTCCGTCCGTCCGTCCGTCCGTCTGTCTGGCTGTCTGTCTGTCTGTGTGTTTGTCTGTCTGTCTGTCTGTCTGTCTGTCTGTCTGTCTGTCTGTCTGTCTGTCTGTCTGTCTGTCTGTCTGTCTGTCTGTCTGTCTGTCTGTCCAAATCTCTCTTACGGCAGACGCCTCGATATAGAGCCCGCACCGGAGAGAGCCCGCACTTCATTAGGACAGACGGGCTACGTGCACCGGGTGCAGACCCCGTATATATTAGGGCTATGTTCGGCAACTACAAAGTGACGGGGCGGCATTGCGGAGAGTTCAAAGACTATCGACAACTGTCGCTAGTGTCGCCACCGTCGCGGTTCTATTTTTGGTTCGGACGTCGATGTAAAAATAGCTGCACACTGCCGAAATGCGTGTTATCCGTTCCGCCGGGTGTTGGTAAGGGAAGACTTGACGAAGGCAGACGAGAAGAGACAGAGTCCGGGGAGGAGAAGAAGGAGGAGGAGGAGGAGAAAAAGAAGAAGAGGACGAAGAAGGAGGAGGAAGAGGAGAAGAAGAAAGAAGAAGAAGAAGACGAAGAAGAAGAGAGTCTTGAAGGGTTTGCTTCTTATGCATTCAACAAACATTGTCGACGCTACGGTAATAGTATCAACTCGAGATAAAAGCGTCAACGACGTTCTTTGTCGACGGAATCGAGTTTCGAACAAAGGCGACAAAGATGAGAACGGCGATCGAGGTAGGTGCGAAAACTGTCGCTATCAAGAGGTCTTCATGAGATGAAGATCATCTTCTGTAAGCGGGTCTTATCGTTATTCTCGTTATCGTTATAGTCGTCTTAGCAGTTGTTGGTACCATCATTGTAATTGATGCGATCTTCGTCCACGGTTTTCCGCTTTTTCTTCATGAGATAAAGGTTATCTTTCGTAAGAGGGTCTTATCTTTATCGTCGTTATTGTCATCTTCGTCGTCGCAGTTATTGTTACCATCGTTGTAATCGTTAAAATCTTCGGCTTCAAGGTTTTCCACTTATTCCTAATCGGGTTCGTCATTTTTTTTTCGTCAAAGTTGTCATATTCATCGCTATTGCCATTGTTGCCTTCATCGTTATCGTCTTCTTCGCTGTCGTAATCACTATCGTCATCTTCATCGTTAACTTCGTCTCAATCTTCACCGTTTATTATCATCGTCATCTCCAGCTTTATCTCCGTTTCAATCTTCACCGTTTATTATCATCGTCATCTCCAGCGCTACCTTTGTCTTAATCTTCTCCGTTCATTATCATCGTCATCTCCAACGCTACCTTCGTCTCAATCTTCATCGTTTGTTATCATCGTCATCTCCAGCTTTACCTGCGTTTCAATCTTCATCGTTTATTATTATCGGCATCTCCAGCTTTAACTGCGTTTCAATCTTCATCGTTTATTATTATCGGCATCAAATCTTTGTTTCGTCGTGATCTTCAATGTTTATCATCTTCGTCATCTTCATCTCCATTGTCGTCATGAACAAAGAACATTGGTAATTTAGACCTATTGTATCTAGAGCGAAAACCAGACAAACTGCTTGTTTCTGTTATAAACCAGTATCAAATTTCCGACCGCATTAGGGTAATTTCTTTTCCCCTTTGGATGATTCTAGGTAATAGCGTTCAAATTTCTTGCGACAGCATTTCGTGTGAAACTCGAGCCTTACATAAACAAAGCAGGGCGATTATTCTTGTAGCAGCTTTGAAATTAGGGCACTTTTATTATAGGCATATACTCAGGGCTGTAGCCGAGGGTATACGCGGGTATACAGCGTGTACTCACCTCTAGAGACCGTAAACTCACCTCACAAAATATTTATATTTATTTATATTAAAATACTGTAGTGTATACTCACAAAATACTGTAGCGTATACTCACCTCTAATTTGTTTAGGAAAACTAACCATTAGCGTGTACTCACCTCTAATTTTACCACTACAGCCCTGCATATACTGTCTTAGAAATTGGCTCACTGCACGAAGACTAGATGCTTCATTTTTTGTCTATGATATTCTAGTAGTTGCGGAGGCTTTTAATATTTTCGGGACGCGTTAAGATCGTGAGGGATGATTGCTATATAATACCGCTCGTGAAACTGGAATTTTGTTCATAGAATTTCTGCGTAGGATAATAAAAAGCAGGTGCTTCTTTGTGTAAGAAACTGAATCGGTTTGTTCCTTTTCGCGCGTTGAAGTTTATTTGTGGTAGGTGAATTTGCAGTCACCCATTTATCCATCCATCCATCCATCTATCCATCCATCCATCCATCCATCCATCCATCCATCCATCCATCCATCCATCCATCCATCCATCCATCCATCCATCCATCCATCCATCCATCCATCCATCCAACCATAAATCCATAAATCAATAGATCTATAAATCCGTTCGCCCGTCCATCTATCCATCCATCCATTCATCCATCCACTCATCCGTCCATCTATCCATCCACAAATCTGTTCGTCCACCCATCTATCCATCTATCCACTCATCTATCCATCCATCCATTCATCCATCCATTCATCCATTAACTCATCCATCCACTCATTCACTCATCCATCCATCCATCCATCCATTCCAGGGATGTGGATGCTGTTGAACAGGTGTCGAAGGTGATGAAGATCTGGAAGTCGTTCCAAGTTCTCGTCGTCTTCTGGTTGCACGGAAATGCCAGGAATACAGGTAGACCAATCAATCAATCAATCAATCAATCAATCAATCAATCAATCAATCAATCAATCAATCAATCAATCAATCAATCAATCAATCAATCAATCAATCAATCAATCAATCAATCAATCAATCGTCAATGTATTGATATTCAGTTGTCGGCCTGCCTGCCTGCCTGCTTTCCTACCTGTCTTTGTCTGTCTGTGTGTGTTTGTCTGTGTCTGTCTGTGTGTCTGTATGTATGTATGTATGCATGTATGTATGTATGTATGTATGCATGTATGTATGTATGTATGTATGTATGTATGTATGTATGTATGTATGTCTATATATCTATCTATCTATCTGTCTGTCTGTCTGTCTGTCTGTCTGTCTGTCTGTGTCTGTCCGTCTGTCTGTCTGTATGTATGTCTATCTATCTATTTATCTGTCTGTCTGTCTGTATGTATTTATGTGTGTATGTCTATCTATCTATCTATCTATCCATCTATCTGTCTGTCCTTTTGTATGTATGGATGTATGTCTATCCGTCTATCTGTCTGTCTGTCCGTCCGTCCGTCCGTGTGTGTGTGTGTCTGTCTGTCTGTCTGTCTGTCTGTCTGTCTGTCTGTCTGTCTGTCTGTCTGTCTGTCTGTCTGTCTGTCTGAACCGATTACTTTGTCGTAGCTGGTCTTCTGCTAAACGTTGCCATTGAACCTAAAACAACTTTCGCGAAGACTCGTGTGGTAGACATGAGTATCCGCTGCACCCTCCTAGGCTTACACGTGTCACTTGTTATCACGGTGAATATTATTTATGTATTTATTCAGTTAATCTGAATTTGAAATGCGAGACAATTATTCGCGAACAACATCTCCAAGTCATCACTTTCTCACACGTCTAAATGACCCTCTGCACCTATGCCTCATTTCTCGTGAAGTGGCGCCGACTAAATTCTGAATTACAATTACAATTACCTACTTCTCTTTTCTGAGTGGCCAGTGATTAGTTAGAGCTGTCAACCTGTAACGCGGAGAATGCAGATTCGAGCTCCCTAAGGCGATCACTGTGCAAGGACCTTGAGCAAGTCATTTACTCAAATTTGCTCAGCAATATCGATGTTCTGTCCTGTGGTCGTGTGCGCATTTACGAAATGTGGAAAGACGTGTTGGTTTTGCATTGTTTTTGTATTGTTTTTATATTGTAGTGTATTCAGGGCTTATTCTAAGGAATTTTCAGAACTGCACATGAGGGAGGAATTAGAGGGCCTGGGGCTGTGCCCCCATTGGTTCCAGAGGCAACGCCCTTGGTCAGAGATTCGTCGCCCCTGAAGCTGAAAAGACATGGCATTTGAAACAATGAATTCGCCTCATTTTTGTAGCAATGCATTAGTGAATATTAATATTTCAATTGTATGGCTACCGGGTGGACATAATTAATCATTCTGTTCAAAGACGATTCAAAAAATGGCATGTTAGTCAGGCTGGCCTAAACCCTAAGAAATAAGTAAGGAACCTGGTATATCTATAAGTGTCACATATTTATTTCGCTGAGGTTAAATTTTACATATTCGCCATTCGCCAAACCTGGAGAGAAGGTGGCAGGCAACTGCAAGTGGATTTAAATCGTCTGTATAAAATAATAATAATTATAGCGGGTAAAATGAAAGTATTATAACCTTAACTTAAACTTAAACGAGAATGCTCCGTAGGACTGCCACCTCGAAGGTGGCCGTCCAGCGGAGGCCATACTATTTCTTTTAAATTAATACGTAATAAATAAGGAGTTTCTTTATTGTACTTCGTTCTATTTATAGAACGACGTCACCCTCGGATTTATTGTACTTCGCTGAACTTCGTTCTATGTGTAGCATTATACTACGTGTAGCTTGCTGCAGGTCACTCTACAAACTTCGGCAAATTTGGAACGAGTTCATAACATGTCTTGTCCTGACCTTGCTTTGTCCGAGTCTTGGGAGATACTTGAAATGGACAATAATGAAACTCTTAGACAAATGACATGCTTTCTTGCATCATCTAAATATGCATACAAACATGTGACAATTAACGGTCGTTTGCCCGTCTTCTGGCTGCCAAGCTACCTAGCGCTGACGCTGAGCGTCTTATCAGTACAATCTCTCGGCTTAAAAATCTATCGGCAGAAACAGTATGTCGGTGGATTCAGACGATGAATGCTTGTATATTTATCACAATATGCTGCCATTAATCGACTCTAGGGCTTCCGTGCTTGTGTGGGTGCTAAAACGAGCGCAAAGAACGAAAGCCACACCAAAAGCAACAAAACAAAGATGGTTTAAGGCAGTGGTTTTCAACCTTTTTATAGTGACGGAACCCTAACAGAGCACTTATTTGCTCACGGAACCCAGGTCGTTTCAGCCGTCAATTTTTCAAGAAATTCAAGTTATTATTGTATCTTGTAATGTTGGGATAATGTTTAGTTTTTAGAATATTAAACTGTTAATATAAGTTTTTTGCATCTCTGGTGCAGGCTATTATAAAGACATACTTTAGGACTCTAGAGTAGTGCACAGAAACAATGTCGGTAGACAACAAGTATTTTACTGTATTTTGCCAGCAACTAATTCTGACAGATGGATAGAATATTTAAAATTGTACAGAACAGAGTAATAGAAACGCTGGGCTATAGGTCTAAGTAATTAACTTCTAAAATTTGAAAAGGCCTACTTGTCACTACCGCTGTTATCCTTGGTTTTTTTTAAACTTCTTCACACTGACATTCAAGGCACGACATAGGTCGCCACTCCGGGTACTCCTTGTTACTGGAGTTGTGGTAGGGGACAAGTGTCTCTGATCACTACCCTCTCCAGACCTACCTCCTGCACTGGTGGGTAGTGGGACACTAGTCCACGAAGTGCCTTGAGACAGCTTCCATCGCTAGTTCAAAGTAGGCCATAGTGAGTCTTCTCCTCTGGGGTCGGGGATTCCAGATTTCGCCGAGCACGCAACAGAACGTCACACTGGTCACTCTGCGGACCAACAATAATTCGCTTACACGCGGTCGCGTAGCAGTTTCCCATCAGCTCTAGGGTACCTGCCTCTCTCCCTTTGGGTGACACTCTCACAGTCCCACCAGCGGTAATGGTATGTGCGAGCCCTCCGCCTCGGATTACATACGAGGTTCTACCCAACGGTGAGTCAACACGGTGCAATCACAACTGCACCAAGTGATTGGCACTCGGCCCGACCCAAGGTCATTTCAAAAATTCAGGACTGTTGTCGGCACATTCTTCCTCTATCCCAAACGGGAACAGATCGGGAATAATTAAACCAATTCGGCAACAAGAGGGTTGGCTGTATCAAAGCGTCTGATTAGCCTACCCCCGCCGTTTACCCGCGTAAAAATGCAATGCAGATATAAAATACAACAATACATTCCCCTAATAATGTCAATTATTTTTCCATAGAATTGTGTCTAGCCTGAAAGCTGTGAAGAATTCTGTTATTTGTTCATCCTTTTGTGAAATCAGTGGGTGTTTTTTAAATTTAAGACTGCTACCGCGGAACCCCTAGCCGACGTCCGCGGAACCCCTGGGTTCCGCGGAACCCCGGTTGAAAACCACTGGTTTAAGGGGATATTTACAGTTTCTGGAAAAGAACGGGCAGAATTAGACGATTCTTTGGTCAAGATAACGCCGCCACTGTTTCAGAACCAAAATCATTTTGATCTCTGAAGTTAATTATGCCCGCCTAAGTGTGGAATAGCTTGGGAAGTTGGAGACGCTCTACGCATTTGCGATTTTTCTTGGATATGCCTTGCCAAGTTTTAGCCACAAAAGCAAGGAAGCCATATATGGTCCGACTTACTCGTAACTGTTTCGTTTTTAGCTTGTTTTAATGTTACAAACTGGCAACTGCAATTACTGCTTGCGTTTAATCTCGTTTGACTAATCGTTATTTGGCTTATTTCGGACTCGGCGAGGCAGCAGCTTGATTGGTTTCTATATTCTATGTCTTTAAACTCTTTATCCGTATTTTGTATCTTATGCTAGCAGCGTAGACATGCAAAAGAAGCTTAAAAGTTAATTCACCGTACTTAAACGTATCTTATATTTTTACTACTAGCTTAATTGTTAGCTATTTTCGTTGGTTAATAGGCCTACAATTAGGTCTACAAAAGTAACGGCACAAGATCTGAATTTTAACTGCACAAATTTCTTTCCCAACTACATACTTTGTGTCCAGCTTAGAATAAGCCCTGTTGTATAATTGTATCTTATTCAGTGACCTTTCGAATCGTTTCTTTCTGTTGTGACAGCTCAGACCAACGGCGAGAGAAGATTGGACAACTATTTGAATCAGTTCTTGCAGGATGATGCACTCTGGTGTAAGTATGAAAAGAATCCTTCTCTAAACAGAAAACTCCTTACGTTGAAAAGTTCGTTCATTTATCCATCATTTATTTAGCGACCCATCAAACTTTATCCGTGGTTGATTTAGTGTAGGAACAAACGATGCCATGGCCTAGTGAAAGCGCGTTAGTTCAGGGTGGTGCCCAGAGATACAAAGCAAAGAGGCAAGTCCGGTTGCCAGAGAGCCCAGAGAAGGGGGAGGTGGAGAGACCAGGGACGGTGTATAGAGACCAGGGAGGGTGAGGCGAAGAGACCAGGGAGGGTGAAGCGAAGAGACCAGGGGGGACGCAGAGAGACCAGGGAGCGGTAGGCGGAGAGACCAGAGAGGGGGAGGTGGAGAGACCAGGAACGGTGTGTAGATACCAGGGAGTGGGAGGCAGAAAGACCAGTGAGGGTGAGGCGAAGAGACCAGGGAGGATGAAGCGAAGAGACCAGGGGGGACGCAGAGAGACCAGGGAGCGGTAGACGGAGAGACCAGATAGGGGGAGGTGGAGAGACCAGGGACGGTGTTTAGAGACCAGGCAGTGGGAGGCAGAAAGACCAGGGACGGTGAGGCAAAGAGACCAGGAAGGGGACGCAAAGAGAACAGGGAGTGGGAAGCAGAGAGACCAAGGAAGGGGCGGAAGAGAAGCTGCTAAGACGAAGGAATGGATGGGTCAGAGTAGAAATTCTTGAAGAAGTGAGATTTTAGTTTCGCACTGAAAGCCTGAGGTGTGATAGATAGAACGAGAGGCAGATGATGTAGGTTGGGTGTGTGGCGATATTACACACGCAGCAGTCACCCTTGATACGATCCTTCTCCCAACATCGCCATTATTTGTATTATTTATTGGTATTTCTCAGGAATCCCAATCCGCCATTTTGAAATTCACTTTTGGGGGTGTTCCCCTATTCCGATTTTGTCTAATTTTGGATATGTTTTTCAGCAATGTTGTCTGGAGAGGAAAACGTTTAAAAAGCTTGCGAATCATTTTGCCCAGCTCTAAATCTAAATTATTTGTATTATTTTTCTTATAAAACCCCAATCCGCCATTTTGAAATTCCTTTTGGGGGGTGTTCCCGTGGTCTGATTTTGTCGAATTTTATACATGTTATTCAGCAATGTATTCTGGACAGGAAACCCTTTAGAAAGCTTGTGAATCATTTTTCCCAGCTTTAATTGCAAATTACTTGTATTATTATTGGTATTTTTGGGAACCCCAATCCGCCATTTTGAAATTCATTTTTGGGGGTGTTCCCCTATTTCGATTTTGTCTAATTTTGGATATGTTATTCAGCAATTTTTTCTGGACAGGAAACCGTTTAAAAAGCTTATGAAGCAATTTTGCCCAGGTTCAATGGATATTTGAGCTAGATTGCCTGAACTAAGTGTCTGGATTTGTCTGGAATGTGAGGAGTGAATTTCTCTTAGATAAGCTCAATTCAGCAACGCGCGATTTCATTCTAATACCTCAAAATTTTCTTACCCGTTCACGTACAGTCTGAGTAAGAGTGTGTAGTTGACATTTCTGAGTATCTTATGTACTGAATATGATTAGCGTATAAAATACCGCGCATAGCACCTGCGCGCGCGGACGGCAAAATCACATCTGATATTTCCTCTGCCCTGTCTCTGTCCTTTCCTCTATCTCTGTCCTTTCCCCTTTCTTTACCCCTCGCCATCTAAATCAAGACCCTCTTGTACGACAGAGCGGCCGGTCACGACGAAGACAAAACAACAGTTCTGAAAAATATTGTGATTGGTTCAAGAGATCAGGTGACGAAAATGTGTTATTTGTTACCAAAAATATCCGCCTGTGATGTCCTGTGGCTTCGTTCATCAAAGTAATTTCGTTGTCCTACTAACGACTGCATGAGTTCATATTGCTTCGGCTTCTATTGTTTTCACTCACGAAATATTATTTCTTTTTGAATTTCGCTATCTATGCAACAGAATAGTTTTGAGATTTTGTTTCCAGAAGCCGATTTAACAATCAGCCGTCTTACGGTCAAATTGTGTTTACCGCCACTAATATTTTGTTTTCCAACGTTTCAACTTTAACTAAAATCATTTTAATTGTATTCATTTATTGTCATCTCGCTAGTAGTTTTCGATTGAATGATTGATTAATTGATTGATTGATTGATTGATTGATTGAAGCCGTTTATCGAATCACCATAAAAAAACCAATTATGACAGTTACATCTATAGAATTCCAAGTGCTCGGGTCAAAATGGCAATTCAAAAGGGTCAAAGGTCACGCTATAGGGGTGAGCAACATAATCACATAAACTGATTTTACAGGCGGCTAATTTAACTCCGCATAACATGCAGCTTCATAATAATGTCAAAAATCATTTCGAATCATGTGCAAAGATCCCAAACAGTGCAAGGCGAACAGTTGCGAACCATACGAACAGTTAAATCTGTGACGAGAGTAGGTAGCGTTTCATGGGCATCTTAACTCAAAAAAGACCAAGAATAAGAGCTTCAATGATGTCCTGTGGAAGAGTATTATAAAAGAATGGGGCCGGACGTCGCCAGAACATTTTATTGAGCTGTATGACTGCGATAATGACGAGACCGACACCTGCTGTGTGCCGTTTTACCTTGATAGAAGTAGTTATCTTATCAAAAGCTAATGGTTTTAGCCTATAGTAGTAAATTTAATAAATTCCATGTTCAATTTTTGATCCTCTAATGAGTCTCTATTGAATTGGCGCTCTATAAATTTGCAATTATAATTATTTATCTGTTTTCTTTTAAAATTTACTGCCTATGGTATGAGCCGTTGTAGCGATGTCCCTTTTCCCACACAAAACGCCCTACTCTAGGCTATGCTGGCTCTTTTAAAAGACCGAGATAGAGTTATTAAGTGTTAAATAGGTTAATTCGTGTTTAATAGATGTATGTAATTGACCAGCACTTAAAACCAGCCAAATAGGACATCAAATTAGCTTAGCTTTGAGGTAATTACTGTGGTTCGAAGATATGAATTACACGGTGTCGGACGCTGATTCAAAGAGTTGAATGCAACGGACTGTGAAAATTATCGTCTGCGGCGCATGCGCACTGAGGAAGTTTGGAGCGAAGATGATTCGCTTTAATGCCGGGCATAGAATAAAGTCAAAGGGGTTGTCCAGAGATGTCCAGTGGAGATCTGAGTCCGGCTGCAAGAGAGATGGAATAATAACAATAATAATAATAATAATAATAATAATAATAATAATAATAATAATAATAATAATAATAATAATAATCTTCGTTTAATATCTTCAAACTGACAATAACGCAGTATGATTACAAATCAGTATGAACGGATGATCACAAGTTATTACAGGAGTCGAATTTAACTGTACACGGCAGCCATGCAAGGCGCCCATCACGTCCTACATCTCATTTTAACAACGCGCCACCTCGCGAATGAAAGGCTGAGTTGACCTAAATTTGGGTCTCTCTCGTATAGATTTGTGATCTACAAATATATAAATTTTACCTAAATATACATTTGAACCATATGCATAAATTATATATTTGTTCTGTAGTTAACGGCGATAACGACTTTCTTGGAATCGAGCAAAGAACACGACCGATGCCCTACGCCAGGAGCAGCTGGTCAATGAAAAGATCTCATCACCAAGACGACCATCACCATGACGACCGTCACCCTGACGACCATTACCGTGCCGACCATCCCCGTGACGACTGGTTCGAGGACGTTGGCATCTCGTCTGCTTCTGAGGAGGGAAACGACGCTGACGACTTGTCGAGTCTGTCTCAACACAAAGGGGTGAGCAACAGACAGACAGAGACACAGTCGGACAGACAGACAGACAGAGAGACACGCAAACAGACAGACGGATGGTAGGACACACGGATGGTAGGACAGACAGACAGACAGGCAAAAACACAAACAGACGGAAGGACAGACAGACACGCAGACAGACAGACACATGGAAGGACAGACAGAAAGATAGATAGACATGCAAACAGACAGATGCACGCACAAACAGACAAAAAAGATACACAAACATACACACAGAGATAGACTTGAGATAGACAGAGATAGACTTGTACTAAGTCATACCTTGTATTTAGAGTAGTCATGCTGCCTTCTGCTCCCTCCCTCCCTTTCTCTCTCCCTCTCCCTCTCCCTCCCTCCCTCCCTCCCTCCCTCCCTCCCTCTCTCTCTCTCTCTT
This sequence comes from Allolobophora icterica, assembly GCA_963556255.1. Lineage (NCBI taxonomy): Eukaryota > Metazoa > Annelida > Clitellata > Crassiclitellata > Lumbricidae > Allolobophora > Allolobophora icterica. The sequence continues at coordinate 6,809,625 of OY744616.1, forward strand.
GACTTTTCCACCTCGTCATTTTGCCCAACTTTAATAATTCATCCTTTGTCTCCATCACGACCACCACTACTCACACCATCGCCTACACAGCCATCAACTCTCTCTCTCTCTCTCTCTCTCTCTCTCTCTCTCTCTCTCTCTCTCTCTCTCTCTCTCTCTCTCTCTCTCTCTTGCTTTCTTTCTTTCTTTCTTTCTTTCTTTCTTTCTTCGTTTTCGTTGTTGTCTCTCTTTGATGCAATATATATATATATATATATATATATATTTATTTATTTATATATATATGTGTGTGTGTGTGTGTGTTCGTGTGTATGTGTGTGTGCGTGTTAAAAGAGAGATCTTCATAACAGATTCCAGAGTGACAAATGAGGTCCGGAAATAACTTCGAGGAGCGGGAGGGGGTACTTCAACCCAGTTTTACGCCTGAAGCTTCCCACATCACCGCCCCTTCTACTTCACATATAAAATGACCGTTACGTATTATCTCTGCCCATAGTGATCCTTCCCGCTAAGGAATATTCAGAATTGGAAGCTTCCTTAAGGGAGACAATGTAATAAAACTGCGCCACTGCCGGTATTTTAACTACTATGGTAGTGCCAGTCCGTACCCTGGATCAGGGAGGAGGGCGACTCAATTCATTTTTTTGTTAAAGAAAAGGATGTGGCATTAAAAATTAAAAAATAACCTTAAGTGTTATAAATGAACTGAAAGGCAAACCGAACTACCAAGAGAAAAAACCTTTTGTTATTTATATATTTTTAATGAGATTTTGTAATTATTGATAAAACGTACACATAAGGCTTGTATTATAACCTATACGGGGAAACAACCCTTTTGCCGTTCACATTTCAAACTCGGATCTTCACTTTACGTTTCTGGACAACCCTTCTGACTTGACGTAGCGCTTGTAAATAAGCCGGTGCCGTGCGCTTAGCTAAGAGTAGCGCTCTAGAAATTTGAAGGTTACGATTACAGTTACGATTATGATTTCGATTACCGTTTCGGTTACAATTACGATTACGATTACTATTACGATTACGATTACTATTATGATTACGATCACTATTACGATAACGATTACTATTACGATTGCGATTACTATGACGATTAGGACTACTATTACGATTACTATTACTATTACGATTCCGTGAGCTCTGTCTGGTGACTGTCGTTCAATGCAGAGACGTCTGCGTAACTCCATTCCGGATATTGCCCAATCCAGTTGTCCAGCCCACACAGAGTGGCGTATCCTCCACACGGCCAAGGACCTGAACAACACGGACGTCCAAGTTTTCCAGCCGGAAGTGGGATCGGGCGAGAGCCTCCAGTGGTTCTATACGGTCACGTGCAAGAACAACGCACTGCGATCGAGACGCGATTGTATCGGATGCTGCATTGGAATAGATCATAACCGGTGACTATTTATCCCTTTCTTTTCTTTTTCTTTCCACTTAATTTCTTTCTTTACTTTTTTCCTTTCTTCCCTGAAGTCTTTTCTCTTAGTTCTTTTTTTCTTTCTTTTGTTTTTACTGTCCTACTTCTATTTAGTTGCCTCTTTCTTTCTATCCGTTCTTCTTTCGTTCTTTACTATTTCTTATCTATTTAAAGCAATTATGCCACTAAATCTGAATCCGAGACACTTAAATTCTGAGTTGAGGTGCAGTGTGGGATATGGATCGGATGGAGAACTTGAGGCAAATACTAACTGGGGACGGGAGAGAGTGAGATGTGAGGATAAACGTGTAGACCTGGGTGGCTGGATGGTGAAGAACTCGCGAAGGTACTATTGTAGTCAGCTGTAGGTTAACAATAAGACTTTGAAGTGGATGCGTTCAGATATTTTAAGCGAATGAAGTGATTAAAGAACGGGAGTGATATACTGATATGGTGATGCTTGGGTGTCCTGCTGGCTGCTCGGACGATTTGTACACGCTTAATTTGGGTGGATTAGAGGTTGAGGAAAAAGGAATTATAGCAACCAAGCTTCGAGTGAAAAATTTAGGTAACGATAGTGGATGCAGTTTTAAAATCAAACACGAGTCGAATGCGGCGGTCACGAATTGGCATGACGCAGGTGCGCAAGAGGTTGCGGAGGTCACGATACACCAGGCCTGTAGTGGTAAAATTTAGAGGCGAGTACACGCTACCGGTTAGTTTTCCGAAACAAATTAGAGGCGAGTATACGCTACAGTATTTTGTGAGTATAAGCTACAGTATTTTTATATAAATAAATGTAAATATTTTGTGAGGTGAGTATACGGTCTCCAGAGGTGAGTAGGCCTGCACGCTGTATACCTGCGTATACCCTCGACTACAGCCCTGCGATACACAATACTATTCTCAGTCAGTGTGCAAATTCCGACATCCCAAAACGCAGCAAGTAGTAATCGTAATCGTATACTTCAAATTTCTAAAGCGCAACTCTAAATCTAAGCGCAGGGCAAAAGCCTATTCGCGAGCGTTGCGTCGTGCCAGAGGGGTTGTCCAGAGATGTTCAGTGGAGGTCCGAGTCCGGTTATCACAGAGACCAGCCAAACAAATCACGAAACACACGCATAAAATTTAAAAAATTGAATAAATAAGAATAGCTTAATTAGAATAGGTTAATTATAATTAATTAAGTAATTCGATTACTTAATTAGATTAATTAGAATAGATTAATTCTTTATTCGTGCGATAATTAAATCCTCTTACAGGTTTAAATCGGCTTGTCGTCAGAAGAAATCCTACGTCATGGCTTACATCCGAAAACCTCGTCAGCGCAATTTTGAATGGAACTGGATCCAGCTTGACACCAGTTGCAACTGCGCTGTCACGCCCAAACATGACGAATTCTAGCCCAAGTCGCGAAGTCTGCACGTGGTCGTGTGCGGCGTCAGTTCTTCGACTTGAAAAATCAGAGAATGAGTCAATTTTGAGCCGTTTCTTCTGATTAAAACCTCACGTGAATCTGATGTAATATATCTGGTGATCATTAGCAGTATTACAGAAATGCGAATTCGTGTTAATTTGACGTAAATACGATATTTATGTGCCATCTCTTTTCAGCCGTGCTTGGGACTGGAGCGCCTCTGAGTATTGTAGAGGCGTTATATCGTTCTGATTGATTGATTGATTGACTGACTGACTGACTGACTGACTGACTGACTGACTGACTGACTGACTGACTGACTGACTGACTGACTGACTGACTGACTGACTGACTGACTGACTGACTGACTGACTGACTGACTGACTGACTGACTGACTGACTGACTGACTGACTGACTGACTGACTGACTGACTGACTGACTGACTGACTGACTGATTGATAAAGCCTTTGTAATGTACGAATAAAAGCGATATATAAATGGCAAACGAGGAGTAAGCCGAGCACAGGAAATGGAGATGAGTAGAGCCGATGAGATGGGTGCAGAGAGCTGAGCACATCAGTGAATTGGAAGTACAAAAGTAGCAGATCAGAACATTGAAATTCCAAAAGATACTAATTATCCTCTTCTCAATATATCTTGCCCCAGAGATGACGTGTAAGAATAATATAATTGCGCTATAGAAGCTCTGAGCACGGATTAGATTACATCGATTGTTAACGGCGCTATAGAAATCAGTAGACTGTATTTGATTAGGGGGTGCTCGATAGTGTAGTGGTTAACGTACTGGACTATGGAGCGAAACCGAAAAGTCGGGGGTTCAAATCCCCGCGTGGGCGGAAATTTGGTTCGAGACCTCTTCTTTACCTGCACCCCCTAGCCAACTCAGCTACAATGAGTACACTGACCGTACACATGTCGCTGGGAAGATGAGACGGCGAGGGAGAGGACTGGCCACCCACTCTCACATGCCGAGGCTAAGAAAATGAAGTCGCTAATACGTCATACCAGTGGCTCCCTATGAGGCTATAGTTTAAGGGACTGCTCTTCTTGTTCTTCTTCTAGATTGCATCTACTGTAGTCTTATTTCTGGTGCACAATGTATCAACTGATGGCGCACCAAAACTCAACCATAATCAGTTCATTGAAGATCAGTCTTCTCGACTTCGTGATTCCATGTATTCGAAATTTACTTCTCAGTGTCGTGTCTCAACATTCCAAATAATTAAACCTGCATTTAACTAATTGTCTCACGAGTGACAAAATAATTGTCTTGAATATCTGAAATGGTATCGTCGTTGTCAACAATAAAGTGTGAACGAACTACGTTTAGTTTTTCCTTTTAAAATCATTGTAAGAGCAAAGCTAAACCTCCCTTGACTACTCCACCCAGTGTTCCAGTTTTCTACAAGAGCTGGGGCCTGGGGGTCGACAGTTTTACAGATTACCAAAGTACTCGAACGCAGGTAACAGATTTAATGTTGTTAATATTTTGCACGTGAAACAACTGGCGACTCATGAGATATTTTACTCTCCTCTTTAAGCATGTTTACATAGCAAACAAGAACTAAAATGGTCACACATCTAGCAACAAAGAAACAGGAAACACAATCTATAGAACTATTGTATACTTTAGCTTAAAAGTAATTTTAACCCGTTTGTAACTATTTCATTGGTAGTCCAGTGGATTTGTCCAAAGCACAATGCAGGGCAGCTTCAAGCCAAGAAATAAGCTATTTTTCTCATTCCATGCTGTAAGAGGCGGAACATTTATGCTGTGAAAGAGCTGGAGGTCAAAACCTGATCCGGCGACATCTTTTCAGTAACTGAGAGGCTAGAAGAAGAGTTAGGGTGACCTCCCTTAACACCTCGACAGCTGAAACGTTAAACTCTACCTAGATTTGCCTGTTTTCCGGCAGGTGCTTAGTCAAAACATAATCGATAGGCGGGGTGAAAACGATTCTAGGTCAAGATCCGAAGGGTCAGACAGTCAGACGGTGGGGTGGTGTTTAGAGGGAGGTAAGGGGAAGAGAAGGTATTGAGATAGGATTTGTGAAAGAGCAGTGTTTTCAGTTTTGGATGGGAGACCTGTGGAGAGATAACAAGTGTTGAGTTTTGGTGAGTAGGGCCTACGTAGGATGGATCAGATATTTGGTGTAATTCTGACAGGATGAGTAGGTAGTATAAACGCGTATAAATTGGTAGAAACTGAAGGGGTCGAGACCATTTGGTCACTATAAGAAAACGTGCTTCGACTTTAAAACGTCCATAAGGACAGATATGTTTTCAAATTTTTCTCCCCACAGTCGCCACCTAGCGAACTTAGCTCGTATGCAGTCAGTGCGATAATCAGACGACGAAGGAGAGGACTGGCCACCGGTCCCCATATGCCGAGGCCAAGAAAATGAAGACGTTTACACTTCATCGCCTACTTATGGCTTCCTCTCGAGAATGGCTTCCGAGGAAACTCTCTACTAGCCGTACAGAAGAAGTGGCAGATTTCCTTTAGGAATTTTAAACGAGACCATGGGTTAGGTGAGGCACATTCTAGAGTGCGGCACATTCCTGAGGGCGACAAACTCCAGACAGACAGAGAAGCAGACAGACAAAAATAGAGAGGGAACTCTTTTGAGTTTACCCTGATATGTCTGGTCATCCCATCGATAATATGTGTAGTCAATGTACTCAATTATTACATTTGAATTCGCCATGTGGCTCAAATGCAGCAGAAAACTCGAAATTTCGGCGGGATTCATTCTCCTAAGAAATTTTCCAGTAAAGCAAGATCTTGAAAATGGTTCCCCCAACTCAACTCTCCAAGTTATTATATCAACCATTCGAAACGCGAAATTACACCATAACTTAATTACGAATCGTAACTCCAATTTTCTAAAGCTAAGCGCAAAGCACCTGCTTATTCACTAGCGAATAACAGCACTTTGTACCGATATCAATAATAATAAAAATAATAATAAAATCGAGAAGTACTCGGGGTTGTCATCGTCACACCTCTTTTTGCCCAATGCTCTTGAATCACTGAGTCCCATCACTTCTGTCGGGTTTAGCTTCATCCGTGAGGTTGGTCAGCGTCACTCGTCCGTTTCTCGAGAGCCGCAGGAGGTCAATTTTCTCTTTCAGCGCTTTTCCATCTGCATCCAGCGCTACAACGCCATCGCATTTCGTGGCACATTCACTAATGTTACGGAGGACGAGGCCTGATTTCTCAGACATTCAACAACAGCTCCTGGCACAATTTCTTTAGACCTCTGAGGGATTAGTAGTAGTAGTAGTAGCAGTAGTAGTAGTAGTAGTAGTAGCAGCAGCAGCAGCAGCAGCAGTAGTAGTAGTAGTTGTTGTTGTTGTTGTTGTTGTAATAATAATGATAATAATAATAATAATAATAATAATAATAATAATAATAATAATAATAATAATAATAACAATAATAAAATAAATAAATAAACGCACGCAGGACGACACTCCCGAGCGGAGTGTTAGAAACCATCACTGCTCAAAAAGTTTGGGATAGACCACTGATTGAGAAAGATATATCGGAGGTGTGGTCCTCGGCGACAGATCCGCTCAGCAGGGCTAGATTGGGGGCAGTGACTTCCGCTCATGCAGGAGATTGGATGTCTGTATTCCCAATAGCTTCCTGTGGGCTGTGTCTCAGCGATGAGGCTGTCCGGGTGGCGATAGGCCTACGCCTAGGTCTAGAGCTCAGCGAACCACACCAGTGCCAGTGCGGTGTGATGACGGACCAGGGAGGACATCATGGACTGGTCTGTAGACTGTCTGGAGGGCGAGCAAGCAGGCATTTTACGATAAACGATATAATCTGGAGAGCACTCCAACGAGCTGAAGTTCCAAGCACCAAAGAACCAACAGGATTATTTCGAAGCGATGGTAAAAGACCAGATGGAGCAACGTTGATCCCGTGGTCAAGAGGAAAATACATGACTTGGGACGCCACCAGCGTACACACGTGCGCAAACTCCTATATACACCTGACTTCCATAACGCCAGGAGCAGCAGCAGAAATGGCAGCCACCAGGAAGACCACAAAATATGCAGAAATCCCCACTACCCACAATTTTATTCCAGTGGCACTAGAAACCCTTGGTCCCATCAATGCTCAGGGCAGGGAGTTCTTATCAGAACTAGGTCGGCGTTTGACCGTTGTTTCGGGGGATCCGCAGGAGACAGCACGCCTCTTTCAGCGTCTTTCAATTTGCACGCAACAATTTAATGCCGTTGCATTTCGAGGCACTTTTACACAACTGACAGGTGAAGATGACCGTTAACTCCAGAACAACCAAGCTCTTCGGATAGTTTCTAGGAGCCTGAGGGATTACTTGTACCTCGGGCGAAAAAAATAAAATAAAATAATAGTAATGATGATAATCATAATAATAATAATAATAATAATAATAATAATAATAATAATAATAATAATAATAATAATAATAATAATAATAATAATAATAATAATAATAATAATAATAATAATAATAATAATAATAATAATAATAATAATAATAACAATAATAATAACAATAATAATAATAAAAATAATAATAATTGTCATGAACCAACGCATCACGTATACTCTACTACAAGTTCCTTTAATGTAACGACTCTTTCAGTAAAAACTGTTCTATATAAAGACTAACAAATACACGCCATAGATCTACAGCTACGAGACAATCCTTCAAATACAAAGAGGAACAGGTGTGCGTATACAAATGACTTCAGCGCTGACTACCTTTGCACAAAACCTATGTACAGTACTTGGAATGTATGGAAGTATGCTCAGCAAATCGTTCATAGTTCAAAGTTACATACAGAAATCACATAATTATATACTTATATATACACACATATATACTTGTTAAGTGTATTTAACATAAACTGTATGCAAATATACGTGTGTATATCTATGTTCATGTAAAACACGATTTAACCTACGTACAGTTCAGTCATACTCGCCACGGTTTCAGATATCGTGACTGCGTGCACAAGCTAAGTGCTAAATAACGAAAAAAGATATATTTAATGTTGATCATTCATAATTTGCATATATATATATATATATATATATATATATATATATATATTATTCATTATTATTTATACTGGTCGTATAAAATAAATATATATATGCAAATTATGTATGCTGTATATTAAATATATCTATACATGGTATGTGCAGAAGTTAATATCATCCAACGGTAGCGGACGTCACACTTACTTAAATCTGAAACCTGGCAAATAAAAGACCAATATTTGCTATACATCTAGAACGTAAAATTTGAGAAAAATGAAGCATTTCGTAAATTTTGCAACCGAAAACACGAATTAAAAAGTATTAAGCAACATGTTACAGAATGTCAAATGTGACAATAGACAAATGTGACAATAAAATATGACAATAAAATGTGACAATTGACGAACAACATTGGAGTTTGTTGTGGATCTCCTGTGGTCGGTCTTCTCTTTTAAGTGGCGGATCTCAGATTAGAGATGACCTCAGATCCGATGGGGTTCGGCAGAATTTTAATCTCCGGTTGTGTGTCAAATGCAAAGGAAGAGGTACTACAAAAGATGGGATAGGAAAGATCTGTGATGGAAAACAAAAGAGTGAGACAGAGGAAGTGGAAAGGTCACATACTGAGAGGAGGCTCCCTCATGAGAATTATCATGGAGGGGGAAAGGAGGGAAAGTGAATGAGAGGAACATCTAGACGGATGCTGTTGGACTGGATGATGGTGGATGGAGTGAGTAAGCTGAAGGAGGAAGCCCAACATCGAGAGGAGTGGCGCCATTGGACTTTTGAACCTTCCGGAGCTAACAGATCTTGAAGAAGATGTGCAAACACCAAAGTATCTAGGTTTGCAACCAGGGCCGCATCAAGGCTAGTGCGGGCCCGGGTGCTGTGATTGCGAGTTTCAGCACAGAAAAAATTTGATGACATTTCTTGGGGGAATTTTTTATGACCTATATTGGGGAATATTTGATGACCATTTTTTGGGAACTCTTCTTACACAAACTTTGATGAATTTTTTGGGAATTTGTTCTTACATTAACATTTTTTACGTACTTCCGAAAATGCGGGCCCCAAAAATCTGCGGGCCCGGGTGCTGCAGCACCCTTAGCACCCCCGCCTCCCCTTAATGCGGGCCTGTTTACAACTTACACGTACCACAGCTGTTTCTCGCAACGCCACTAATTATTTACATTCAGAACATGACATTGGCCAGTTTAACGACGATAGTGTACTAAAAGTGACTGGGAAACCAATGTAGCTCGTCGTTTAAGTGCTACATGTGCGATTGCTTTAAGATCACTCTTCATCAGAAATGACATACTTTCGTCTTCCCGACAGAAATCAGTCATGCAGATCAGACTGCTTGGAAAGCAGTTTTAGAATAACTTCTGCCCTTATAATTGATAAAAAAGACAAATAAAATATTTTTTCTATGGAACAGCCAAAAGAAATCTTGTAGGCTATCTAAATAATATCAAAATCAAAATGGGCATCGTACATGGGAATCAAGTGGATACTGCACTTAAAATATTTAGAAATTGAAACTGAAACTTTTAGTTGACGTTAACGGAAACGGAGATCGGAACTGATATTTCACGGCTAAGAAAATAGAAATCGAAACAAATGTTCGAGTCGATGTGAAATAAATTGCACTGGATCCAATCAGTCAAAACCCATCACACTCTACACGCGTTAATTGGTTAACCTAATATAACCATATTGGTCAACCTAATAACCAAAATGATCAACCTAATAACCAAATGGTCAACCTAATAACCAAACTGATCCACATAATAACCAAATTGGTCAACATAACAACCAAATTGGTCACCTTAATAACCAATTGGTTAACCTAATATAACCAAACTGGTCAACCTAGTTACCAAATTGGTCGCCTTAATAACCAAATTGGTTGACCTAATAATCAAACTGGTCAACCTAATGACCACACACTGCTCCACGACCGTCTATATAATTCACACACAAACACAATACATTGCTAAATGACCTTTCTCGCGTCACATTTACCTAATGGACAAGTGACGGCGCCTGACACTCAAAATCGTCGCCACTCTAACATGACGCGCCACTTAATGGTGGCGCATGCGTACAGCGATGTCTTCAACGCGCTCTGTACATACATACATACAGACAGACAAACAGCAGTGTCACGATGCACTGTGGGTGATGACGTCATACATCCGGGCATCGTCTGTCATCAGCACTGGCTGCAGTTTCCGGTGGATGAGAGGTTGGGGGTCTGGGTGAGTCGCTTTGTCTGTGGGTTGTTTAGAATGGTTGGGTTGGCGTCCAGGGATTTGCTCATCTTGTCGCAGATGAGGTCAACGAGGCGCTCGAAGACGTAGTTGACGTTGATGTTGTCCTTCGCTGACGTCTCGAAGAACTCCATGCCTAAACAACCGTTCGGTTCATTCACTCGTTCGTTCATTCATTCATTCATTCGTTCATTCATTCGTTCGTTCATCGGTTCGTTTATTCATTCATTTATTTGTTAATTCACACGTTCATTCATTCATTCGTTCATTCATTCATTCATTCGTTCATTCATTCATTCGTTCATTCATTCATTCGTTCGTTCATTCATTCATTCGTTCATTCATTCGTTCGTTCATTCATTCATTCGTTCGTTCATTCATTCGTTCGTTCATCGGTTCGTTTATTCATTCATTTATTTGTTAATTCACACGTTCATTCATTCATTCGTTCATTCATTCATTCATTCGTTCATTCATTCATTCGTTCATTCATTCATTCGTTCGTTCATTCATTCATTCGTTCATTCATTCGTTCGTTCATTCATTCATTCGTTCATTCATTCATTCGTTCGTTCATTCATTCGTTCGTTCATTCATTCGTTCATTCATTCGTTCGTTCATTCATTCGTTTGTTCATTCATTCGTTCATTCATTCGTTCATTCGTTCATTCGTTCGTTCATTCATTCGTTCGTTCATTATTCCGTTCACTCGTTCGTTCGTTCATTCATTCATTAATTCACTCATTTGTGCAATCACTCGTTTATTCATTCGTTCAATCTTTCTGTCGCTCGTTCAGCCATTCATTCAATTACTAACTCATCCATTTATCCATCCACATATCCATACGTGCGTCCGTCCGCCAACTTACTCACTCACGCGCTTATTCGCTCATTTATTGAGCCTATCGTAACTGATCTAGTTGCTTGACAGACAGACAGACACTCAAACAGACACAAACAGACACGCAGATAGACACACACGGAGAAATACGCATACACCCAGAAAGACACACAGATACAGATACGCTGAGATCTGTCGTATACAATGGCTGACCTAGTTGGTCGGCGAGGCGTCTTCCTCTCTCCGTTGAGACGACTCTCTCGTCTTCCAGGTCGCATTTGTTTCCAACAAGAACCACCTGTGCATTGTCCCATGAATATGTCTTGATCTGTGTGCACCTGCAACAGGTCAAAGTTCGCCAGGCTCAGCCGCAGACCACCCACCGACTGACAATGCATTCAGACAATGGACCTACGAACACCTGGAGAAGATTCTGATAGCCATGATTATCGGCTGAGAGGGACTCACAGAGAAAGAAACAAATGCAGAGATACAGAGAGAAAGAGAGACAGGCAGAGAAAGAGGATGAGATAAAGAAAGACAGAGAGAGATATATGTATACATCATACATAAAGAGAGACAGGGAGTTAGAGTTAGAGTTAGAGTTAGAGTTAGAGACAGAGACAGAGACAGAAACAGATATATATATATATATATATATATATATATATTTATATATATACATATATATATAAAGAGAGAAAGAGAGTTAGAGAGAGGCAGACAGACAGACAGACAGACAGACAGACACACAGACAGAGGTCCATCCATTATGAAAGATTAGATTAGAATGCATTGAAGAGTCCAAACTGACCAGAGGACTTCCCCTCTGACATGATACAGCGCTCGTTAATAAGCTAGTGCCCTGCGCTCAGCTTTAAATTAGCACTTTAGAAATTTCTCGATTACGATTACGACTACGATTACAATTACTATTACTATTACGATTAAGATTACTATTACGATTACGGTTACGATTACTATTACTATTACCAGTCCTGTACGGAGTTGAAAGATTCTTCGTTCGTGATGTCGTACATGAGGACGAACCCCATCGCTCCTCTGTAGTAAGCTGTTGTTATCGTTCGATATCGTTCTTGTCCAGCTGTGTCCTGCAATCGTAAAACCCGTCTGATATGACGCAGCGCTAGTGAATATGCTCACAGTTGCTCAGCGTCTTGGATTTATATTAGTCGTTAGATCGAGGCGCACAATGAATGTAGAACAATACTGATGATACAATGACGTAGCTCATCAGAGCGTGAACCAATTGTTATTACTCATTCATCAAGCGAAAGTATCTAATGACCAAGCACCATTCGATGGCGCTGAGTAATTGTGAGTAAAGGACTTGCTCAAGGGCCCTACACAGTAACCGTCTCAGAGGAGGAGGCTCGAACCCGTAGTCGTTACCAGGAGAGCGCTGCTCTAACCAATCGGCTACCGTGTCCCTACCTCACCCCAACCGTATCTCAGAAGCCATATCTGGTTAGGCACCTCTGCAGGCACGCCGTCAGCGCCCACCTAATGAAATCGGATTCCTGGTTGAGCTTGACTGACGTCTGACAATCGGAAACCATGGCAACGGTTCCTATGGCTTCCGCACAAGTTAGTTAGCGACGCAGAGCGGATAAATTTAGCCAAATTGATGACCACGTTCGGCTTCTCGAAGCATGACAGAGATTATGGACGTCATCGTCAAGCACCCCGCCGTCATTGCCTTTCGAAAGAAAATATCAGCTGTCGCCGGAAGTGATTGCTATAAATTGCGCCGTTCTCCTAAAATAGACAGGTCTGAGAATTTTCAAGTATAAGACGCGGCTAAATTTGAGGACAGTCGAGGACCGCCCCCACTATTCCTAAAATAGCCTGGTCATAATGTTCAGAAATACACTGGTTGTTGTAATAAAGATGTGGCGTGAATTCAGGTCATTTTCTTGAATACCGCGAGGAAACGTATTTTTACAAAGACGTTTCCTTAAGCCAGGTCTTTCTTCAACGCCGGTGTTCAACAAATAAGGCTTTAACCGATGGAGCATCAAAACCAAGCCGTAACTTGACAATCGCGGTCAACTGTTTTGTATAAATATCGAGACCGCAGTGTGGTCGCACGTAAGAGATCCCAACAAGACGCTAGGAATCCGGACAACTTCTCCAAGACAAATCCTTTGGACATTATTTTCTCCTCTGACATTTTCTCCTGCAGGGATATTAACTCCGATTATTTACCAATGTCATATTTGCCATACAAATATCTACTGAAAGGAATTTATTGGAAGAAGGTCGAAAGTTAATTTTAAAAGTCCAAAAGTCGTTCATAAATGCCTGAAGAATTACAATTTCTTTGGTTGCGCAAATGGATAAAAAATATATTTATCTTATGTTATGCTAGGTTTAGGGGGTGCTCGATAGTGTAGTGGTTAGCGCGCTATACTGTCAGGGGTCAGGGGATCAAATCCCCACCAGGGTAGACTTTTGATTTGAGATTTCTGCTCCACCCCACCCCTAGCCAACTCAGTTATAATGACTATTCTGACCGTACACTGTCGGTGGGAAGATGAGACGGCGAGGGAGAGGATTGACCAACCGCCCTCATATGCAGAGGCTTAGAAAATAAAGTCGCAACACATCATACCCAGGGCTGCCTCATGGCTAGCTTAAGGGACTGCTTTTCTTCTTCTTCTATTTTGGGTTACGTTATGTCATATGAACTATCAAACCAAATAAAAACTAAACAGACAACAAATTCCAAACAAAACGAACCCAGATCTGGAGTTTGATCCTCTTGTCTTGTTGACAGACGGTCTTCACCTTGAAGTCTATCCCGACGGTGCTGACGAACGCCGATGTGAACGAATCGTCCGAGTAGCGGAAAAGAAAGGAAGTCTTTCCGACGCTACTGTTCCCGATGATCAACAGCTTGAACATGTAGTCGAAGTTCTGGTCGGCCGCATCCCTCTGCCACTTGCTGTCGCTTGCAGATGCCATCTCTGGAGAAATTCATACAGTGCCAGACAGATGGTTGTAATTGTGTACTTCGTAATGGTAATGGTGATGATAATTGCAAATTTATATAACGCCATTTAAGAGAGGTTCGTCAGAGGCGCGCTCGCGGCCTAACGCAATGGTTACAGACGCCTAAAAACATGTATGCGTTTAAGCATTCACGTATCGAATCTCAAAAGTGTTATATTGACATCTTTCGATGTATGTATGTATGTATGCATGTATGCATGTATGTATGCATAAATGTATGTATGTATGTATGTTTGTATGAGTTAATTTATGTATGTATGTATGTATGTATGTATGTATGCATGTATGTATGCATGTATGTATGCATATAGGTATGCATATATGTATGTATGTATGTATGTATGTATGTACATGTATGTATGTATGTATGTATGTATGTATGCATGTATGTATGTATGTATGTATTATTATTATTATTATTATTATTATTATTATTATTATTATTATTATTATTATTATTATTATTATTATTATTATTATTATTATAACAATAATGATTAAATAATCTGAAGCGCCATCTCAGCGTCACTCAGTGAACAATTTATCGTGAAAAGGTCGATGAGAAGCAGATGGCGTTCCCGCGTTGGACAGCTATCGACAGTCTCTGAAACAGGTAGCTTGTCTCAAGCGTGTCCTGAGTTGAATCCGTCAGCCTATGTCCCAGTTCCAACACAAAATCCAATCCTTCCGAACTCCATGCACCACTCGTCTCCACTGCAACCGCTGCAAAAGCATGCGTTCGGGTGATTGTGTCGTATTTGGATCTTTTGGCGGCGGCTGCCTGGTTTGCGGCCTCACCTGCTCCGGTTGATGTTACAGCCAGATGTGACGCTGCATATGTGTTCGAAACGGTCACATCCCAAGTGAGGCACCTTCCGCATGACCACGGGATAAGCGTCACGCCATCAGGTCGCTTGCCGTCCTCTCTGGTGAGGCCCAACGGTTCCTTCTGAGAAGGGATGTTCGCTCTACCAAACGATCTCCATATGAAATTATTATTATTATTATTATTATTATTATTATTATTATTATTATTATTATTATTATTATTATTATTATTATTATTATTATTATTATTATTATTATTATGAATATTTAAAAATCTCAACTTAATATAACCAAATACACCTAAGACGTGAATAAGCAAGTCTTTAATTTCTTCCTGAAGCTTTAGATAGAATGTTCTGGAACATGACGGGCAGGTCATTCCAAATCATTGGTCCGGATGCACTGAATGTTCTTCTTTCTGGACCACAATAGGTCATAACTTTTTCCCGAACGCAATTGAGACAGACCAGGAGCTGAAGATGCTGGCACACTGTCATTGGCTAGGTGCGGTGGCGCCGTTGAAGACGCTTGTAAACTTGAAGGCACTCCTCTGGCGGACGGGCAGCCAGTGGAGTTCTCGAAGTACAGAGGTGATATGATCAAACTTACTGAAGCCGCTACTGATCCAAATCTCCAGAACGGCGCCACAACTAACATGCATGTATGTATGCATGTGTATGTATGCATGTGTGTATGCATATACGCATGTAATTTGTATGCATGTAAGTATGCATATATGCATGTATGCATGTATGTATGTATGTATGCATGTATGCATGTTTATACGCATGTGTGTATGTATGTATGTGTATTTGTTTGCGTGTATATCTGGAAAAAAAATTTCCGTATCTGGAAATTGATATGGCGCCAGGATTTACGTGTGTTCAACTGTAATTGTGTCTGTAATCGTAGACTTGTATAGCGCCTTTTTAAGAGAGAATCAACGCTATAAATAAACGAGCAGACAAAAGGTTGGAATGAAAAAGTGATTGAGTGAGTGAATGAATGATTGAACAAATGAACAAACGAATTAATGAATTAATGTACGAACAAATGCATGAAATGGAATGAATGAATTGATGAATTTACGAAAAGATAAATGAATGAATTAAGTGATTAAAGAATTGATTAATTGACGAAACGATGAAATAATGAATGAATGAATGATTGAATGAATGGGTGAATGGATGGATGGATGGATGGATGGATGGATGGATGGATGGATGGATGGATGGATGGATGGATGGATGGATGGATGGATGGATGGATGGATGGATGGATGGATGGATGGATGGATGGATGGATGGATGGATGGATGGATGGATAGCAAAAACAAACAAAGGTCATTCCTTTCTGATATACATTATTGGACAGAAGCTGGAGGCTTGAAGTGTGCATAGCTGGTGGTGGAGAGAGGGTTCTTGGCTGGTGGTGGAGAGAGGGTTCTTGGCTGGTGGTGGGAGGGAGGGAGGGCGCTTGGGATGTAGTGGGCGGAAGTGTCCAATCGATTAATCCTCGGCCGTCGTCAAGAGCCTCGCCTCTTCCGGTCCAAGTACCTTAGCAACGACAGATGCCACTGGCTCCACCTGTCGATTGCCGTCCATCGCCATCTAACGCCCGCTGCCTTCATTAAGCGACGCTCAACCCCGAGGGAAGATAGAGAGGGAGACAACGACGACGAGGAGGAACAGTAGAGGAGGAGGAAGAAGAGGAAGAAGAGGAGAAGGAAGTAGAGGAACAGGAGGAGGAGGACGAGGAGGAGGACGAGGAGGAGGAGAAAAAGAGAGGGGAGGAACCGTAGCACGAAAAGGAGAGGAGGAGGAAGAGAGGAACAGGAGCTAAGGAGGAAGAAGAGGAACAATAACAGTAGGAGGAAGAAGAGGGAAAAGAGGAGGGAGAAACAAGAGGAGGAGGAGGAACAGGAGGTATGGAGGGAGAAGCGGAAGAAGAGGAGGGGAAGAACAAGAGTAGGAGGAACAGCAGCAGCAGCAGAAGGGGAGAAGGAGGAGAAGGTGGATGAGTAGAAAGGAGGAGAAGGGGATGGAAGAAGAGAAGAGAGATGATGATGATGATTAGATGGAAGTGGACGAGAGTAAATATATCGCGAGTACGTGTGGGTCAACTGATTCAGCAGCAGGTTCTTTCATATACACACACAAACACGCACCTACACGCACGCACACCTACACGCGCACACACACAGACACACACGCACAGACACACGCACATGTACACACGCACACGCACATACGAGCACGCACACTCACGCACACACACGTACACACTCTCGCGCTACATAATTTTTTATAAAATCTGTCATTACTAAACATGTATTAGTATATATTCGGATATTTTTGGATATATTATTCTACTACTATAAGTCCCTCTTAGGTCTTTTTATAGGCGTATATATATTATATCACACACTCTTACACTATATATTGCAATATCTGTAATTGCAATATATATATATATATATATATATATATATATATATATAAGCGGATATTAATGCAATATAGAGTCCTACATAGAGGCCTTGAAATCTTAGTATATATAGAGATAAACAGATAGATACAGAGACAGATATAAAGACAGAGAGTGATAGAGAGACAGAGAGTGAAAGAGTGACAGAGATAGAGACAGAGAGTGAGAGAGACAGAGGTGGAGACAGAGTGTCAGAGATAGAGACAGAGAGTGAGACAGACAGAGGTAGAGACAGGGAGTGAGAGAGTGCAAGACACAGATACAGAGAGTGAAAGAGACAGAGATAGAGTAAGAGAGAGAGAGACAGAGTGTGTGTGAGAGAGAGAGAGAGAGAGAGACAGACAGACAGACATACAGACATACAGACAGAGAGACAGAGTGAGAGACAGCATCTGCAGCTGAACCGGCATTCGTCTATTAGGCTATTATTGAGAAGCAGGGCTTGGAAACCAGCAAAGGGGGCAATGAGAATATCTATCAACGATTGCATAGCGCCTTAAGTTAAATAACAAAATATATAACTGTATCTTCACTCTTCAGCTGGCCATCTGCATAGCTCCATTCTAAGAAGGTGCAATACGCAAAAGATGCGAATGACCTACTTAATCTGCGTATAGAAGTCGTCCTGCTATCGACACCTATCACGAGCGCAGCGTCAGATCATAGGGGTTGTCCAGAGAAATCGTGTAAAATCAAAATCTGTCGCCAGGAGACAAGAGAGAGAAGAGAGAGGGACAGAGAGACAAACAGAGACAGCGAAACAGAAAAAGACAGAGAGAGGCAGCGAGACAGAAAGAGACAGAGAGAGACACAGAGAGAGAGAAAGAGAGACAGAGACAGAGACAGACAGACAGACAGACAGACAGACAGAGACAGAGACAGAGACAAAGGTTATGTTAAGATGGACGAGTTGTGACGGTGGTTTGTGCTTAGGTTAAGAGAAGGAGGCGATCAGGGTAAGATTTATTGAAAAGGAGGTGGGACTTAAGCTTTAAATAGAAATCCTGAGTAGTGATAGAGAAAGTGGTGGATGGACAAGCGAGGGAGAAAGGAGAGGAGGAAGAAGAGGATGGGGAAGAAAGAGGAGGAGGAAGAAGAAGAAGAAGAATAAATAAATAATTTATGTTCTGACTGTGACTGTGAGATAATGCAATATTGGGTATTTGTGTTGCAGTTGTACTTCACAAGTTGTGAGATTACTTAGATGCACAAGATTTGAATTTAAGGTCCGAATTCTTCTGGGTGCCACGCACCCACTGAACTTTCTGTCTGGGTGCAATGGCACACAAGTCTCCCCAGGAGTCGGCGCCTATGCTCTGAACACTCATGCCATGGATTCCCGACTATCGGCGGGAATCCAGTGGTTGGTTCTACGTGTGTGCGTGGGCCCACCGCTGGTGACTCTTCCAGCGTACTGCGCTTTGTTTTGCTAACTGATGTAATATTTTCGTTTCCAATAACATTTAACATCATATAGGCTGATTTGGCTTGCCCTTTGAGCGGCGCTGTATAAATGTCCGAGTATACATTACATACACTACACCACATTACATTCAGTCAAAAACGATGAGAAAGAAACCAGTTTAACTTATTTTCCTAAGGAATTAGTTTAATACCTAAGAAAATTAAATCAACTCAAACGTTAATTCGATTTATTTTCTTAAGAACACTAACATTAACTAACATTACACCCTTTCTTTTGATCTTTGTTTATCCAACTATTCCCAGAATAGCATGTAAAATGTATCCAGCCTGCGTGCGTTATCTCGTTTTTCTATCGTGTCTCCATTTCTAGAACAAATATGCACTACACGGTTGTCGACTACTCCGACAACACGGGCGCCAATCAGACACCCCGAACATCGATCTCACCCCGAGAGGGCTAAGTGTTTACCCTCGATAATTGAAAACGTCTCCGCGCCCTCTAAAAATAGACCCTCCTCATTAGCATAATGACGTCATCGGGCAGGCTGACTCACACGATACACCGTCCACGCTCTTCCGTCCGTCCGTCCGTCCTTGCGCACGGTCTTTGAGGATCGATAATTCCACGGACGGTGGAGAACAAGGCGACGGTGCCCACCCTAGCACCACCGGCCAGCCTCCAGCGCCAGCCTGCCGACCGACCGACCGGGCCCTTCGCCGACATGACAATGGCGTACACATAGGCCCTACTCTAAGTGTCGGCGTTACAGAATTTGCTCGACTTCGCTAACGATGAAACCGACGATAGAATACGACGTCTGGCGGGCACGTCCCCCGCGTTAAGATCAATTATTAAGGCGCTAAGGAAGCGTCAGGTTTTCTTACCTTTATCCGGCGTCGAATGCTCCTCGTCTGAGGTCGGTCGGTCGTTGCCGCGTTGATCGCCCTGCCGCGCCCGCACAGACGCGCCGACCGACGGAAGGACCTTATAGGTAGACGGGCGACTGGGCATGCGCGCTGACGACGACGGAAAGAGGTGACGTCATCGGCATATGATTAGTAACAATAGTTTGTGTGTTGGTGCGTTCGGACGGAGGCGTGCGCTTCGACGCTGAGAGCGTCGAATGGAGGAGGTTGCATAGGAAGGGACGAGATTTACTGGTTTGTAGGCGTATATGTATGCATGCATGCATGTATTGTATGTATGTATGTATGCATGTAAGTATGCATGTGTGTATGTGTGCATGTGTGTTTGTGTGTATGTATGCATGTATGTTTGCATGTATGTATGTTTGTATGTATGTATGTTTGTACGTATGCATGTAAGTATGTATGTATGTATGTATGTATGTATGTATGTATGTATGTATGTATGTATGTATGTATGTATGTATGTATGTATGTATGTATGTATGTATGTATGTATGTATGTATGTATGAATGTATGTATGTTTGTACGTCTGCATCTATGTATCATATCATATCATATTATATGGTTAATTTATCCCTGTTGAGTCCTAGAGACCAGGAGGAGGACCATGGTTTGGACGCGGGAAGCAACAGGAAGCCAGTGAAGTACATCGGTCATAGAGGTAGCTACGTGGGAGAAGCGAGGGAAACGGGTAATGAGCCTGGCAGCCGAGTTCAGAACAGACTGTAGGGACGAATGCGCGCCTTCGGGAGCCTAGCAAACAATGAATTGCAATAGTCAATGCGGCAGCAAATGAAGGCATGGACCATGGTAGTAAACACAGACGAGGAAATTATCTCTTGACGGCACTAATTTACTTTGTAATTGCACGGCGTTGTTAAACACTAAGCAATCGTGAGGTATCTTTCAACCCAAAAAATCACTATTAGGTGTTGTCGACACTAACGGCTCTGGCTGAACATAGGAAACATTGAGAATGTTCTCTCATCTGTTAGACACCCTTGAAATATGTTTTCTTCTATGTATCACGAAATTGCTCTCAATTATAAGCTGCAGGAATGTTTTTCATATGAGCCGATATTGACCACAACGGACGTGGCTTCGATAATTATGTGTCGTTTACAATGCGTGTAACCGATAGAATATGTTTGACAACGGCTCTAATTACGCTTGGTAGAAATAACACAGAAAAGCTCTTCTGCTTTCTCTTATATGGCGATTATTGCACTTTAAAAAGGTGTGGAATTCTTTGGAGCAGTTCTCACCGTTCGTGTAGCATATTACAGCCAATATAATTTTTATAATACAAACCGATACAGATATATGGACGTTTCTACTTTCTCTAATAGGGCGAATATTATACTTAAAAGAGGTGTGTAATTATTTTGAACAGTTCTCACCATTCGTGTGGCATAATACAGAAAATATGATTTTCTAACACAGACCGATATGGATACTTGTGGATGGCTCCAGGGTTTAACGACATCTTATAGAAACAAAGGCTGTTGACGTCGACAGAAATAATTTTGGCCTATTACAGCTCTAACTAATTGTTTTTTTTTTATTTCACAGTTTAACGTCGTCTTATGATATCAAAAGCCGTTGACGACAATTAAGAAATACAATTAAGAGAAAACGATAAACTTATAGTGTCCGAAAGACACCATCTAAAGGTGTCAAACATAAGTTTACAATATCAATAATGTCACATCATTTAAAGCAATATATCTAATGTTATTTATAATGCACATAGCTATACAATGTTTTGATGCAAAATGCAAAAATGCTATAAAATGCAAATTAAGCAGTTCTTCGCAACTATTGTCACTCGCAAGAAATATTTAAACAACTTCAGATGCACAGTACATATAATTATAATTATGACATTATATTCTAATTTTATTTTTGAAATGTTTAATTGATTATTTCTTATTCCTCAGTTCAATGTACCAATTTCACATACATGATGCACATTAAATGAAACATATGGTCATACCAAGTTCCTCTTTTTAAAGAAACTGTTCAGGTATCTAACACATTCAACTATAAATTTTATTAATTAACAAAGCATATGTGATCATAATAATTACAATTGTTTCAAGTTTGATTTCAATGTATTAAAGTTACAATTACCTGTATATTTCCTTTATTGCAACACAATAATACAGCACTATACAATATAATATTGATTTTACTCCAATACATAAACCAAAACAAACCATATGCGCCATCCAAGAACCAAATGTTGGAACTAATAATTGTCTGCCTCTCGACTTTCCCTAATAGGCGAATATCAAACTTAAAAGAGGTGTGTAATTATTTTAAACAATTCTCACCGGTCGTGTGGCATAATACAGCCAATATAATTTTCATAATACAGTCCCCAAATGATATAATTATACATTACCGCCTTCTACTTTTTCTTATAGGACGAATATCACCCTTAAAAGAGGTGTATAATTATTTTGAACAGTTCTCACCGTTCGTTTGGCATAATACAGCCAATATAATTATCATAATACAGGACCGATATGTATCAACATAGTTATACATAACGGTGGATTCCGAGTTTAAAGACATCTCATGGCAACAAAGGCTGTTGACGTTGACAGAAATTATTTTGGCATATTTCAGCTATATTGAATTATAATGCAAAATAACTATAATACACGACCACGCTTTTAGTTTATCGTATAGGGCGAATAGCACACTTAAAAGAGGTGTGGAATTATTTTGAACAGTTCTCATCGTTCCTATGAAATCGTTCCCATAAATCATTTGAAGAAAACATTCATTACGATTTTCGCTAGTTTGCTTTCCTTATATGGCCAGTATCACACTTAAAAGAGGTGTGTAAAAATTGTGAACACTTCTCCCCGTTTGTATGTCATAATGCAGGACTGATGGATGGATGGATCCATAATTTAACGACATCTTATGGCAACAAAGGCCGTTGACGTCGACAGACATTATTTTGGCATATTACGGCCTTTTTAATAATACAGGATCGCGTTTCTGCTTTCTCATATAGGGCGAATATTACACTTAAAAGAAGTGTGGAATTATTTCAAATAGTTCTTACCGTTCGTATGGCATAATACTCCCATGACCCTGACGTGACCTGCTGAAATTGTATAGCTGGCGCCGCCACTGATAATACATTAATAACTAAACGCAATACAAACAAACACGCTTTTATTGTTTACTACGTCATGACGCGTAACGTCCGGAGCATAGATATACATGTAGAGGCTCAGACTGTAGAGTGTAACCACAGAGCTACTAACAATAGCATATTGTCATTATTGTGTGCACAGTGTGCTTTTACTAAATACAATTTTTTGCCGTCCAGAAATTCTTAAACCTTAATTATTTCACACATTTAGATTTTTACATTTACAGGTTAACATTACATTTAGAGGTTCTCATTGGTGTCATTAATATTTTTATTGTTTACTGTTTAGCCAAAAATGCAGACGTAATTCAAATGCGTCTATTGCGTCCGCCTGCCGGCGCCACTGATAATATACAGAACCGATTTTCTGGTTTCTCTTGAAACGCCTCCAACCTATGGAATGTACTTGACAACGGCGTTAAATGGTTGTTCAAAACTCCACCGCTACCAGTCCGTGCCAACAGTACCAGGTGGAGCCAGTCCCAAGCGTTGAGAAAGAGAAAGGCGACATCAACAACCCTGGCAGCCACAAGATGTCGTTAAACAGTGGAAGCTAGAACTAGTCAACTACCAGTGTCGTTCTCAGGTGGTGCCAGTCCGAAACCTGGATAAAGGAGAAGGATGCTACTGATCGTGGAGAAAGTTCTCTCGTGTGTTAGACACCCTTGAAACAGATTCTTCTTCTCCTATAAATAATGTTCTGTCGGTCAATCGTATACGCTAAGACTAGAACCAGGAGACTCGATTTCGACGACAACGGACGTGACTTCAATAAAGTGTCGTTTAAAGCGACTCCAATTCATTGAATATGTTTGACAATGGTTGTTCAGAACTCCACCACTAAGTAAGTAAGTAAGTAAGTAAGTGTGTTCTTTAATATACCGCCTGCAAACGCACTGCGGCTAACAAACAGGTTGATCACAAAAGAGGCGCACGAAAACAAACAGCAAATTTAAATAAGAGAGAAATAGTTAAATACAATGGAAATGAAATAAATACCTCAGAATAGAATAGAGCTACCAACCAGTCCGTAACATTAGGGCCCAATAGCGCCAGGTAGAAGCAGTCCCAAGCATCGAGAAAAGAGGAGGGCGACACCAAGGGCCCTGGCAGCCATAAGATGTCGTTAAACACTTGAAGCTACTATTACCAGTATCGTTTTCAGGTGGTGTCAGTCCCAAGCCATCCAGAAGGAGGGCGACGGTAATCATGTTTGCTATGACACGGCGTTGTTAAACGGAAACTACACACACAATGGTTGTTAATTACTAATTTGTACACACTCCGATATTGCGGACTCGTACTTGCAATGACAATGGTCTCTATTAATCTCCGAATACTCCGCCAGTTCGCTCATCCCCTCTCTCGCTTGTCGATCTAACCCCTACCCGTTTGCCCTGCAGCTGTCCTCTCACGGCTGAAACCGAACCCTTCAAGCCATCCTACCGTGGTTCTACTCCAGCACCATCTCATGACCACCATAACCATCGTTTTTCACCGTAGCACCATGCAGTCTCTTCGGATTGACCTCCCCGGATGCTGACCTGGCACCGAAAAGGACCAGACAACCTACAGCTATTACGGAGTTGATCTGATATAGCGCCGGTTAATAAGCTGGTCTCTCTGACGTGACCTTTGTGGGGCGCTGAGAAAAAACTAGGAGACCTACATTACATTACGTATACCTGGGAGTTAGCATGACTGTTGGGGTACAACCATGTAAACGGACAACCCCACTTTGCATTCATGCATCATTCATTCACTCATTCATTCATCATTCAATCATTCATTCGTTCATTTATTCGTTCATTCATTCGTTCGTTCATTCAGAGGACTTCCATAGCGCCCCTCCAACATACCTACTCAGAAGGACGCCCAGTACAACTCTTTCGATAAAGACCAATTTTCTGTTCGATGGGAAGTCATAACACCGATATTGTAGCATGGATTATAGTTTTGGCGGCATTAGTCGGGGGATCTCAAAGAACAAAGAGCGTGAATAAATGATAAGGTTCATTGCTATACGGTCGTGATAAGAAACCTTAAATGCACTACTACACTACACAAAAAGCCCATTCTGTGGATTCTGATTAAGCGATCTGCGCACAAACAGAGGTCGTTCGTAATTTGTGACATTCGTCACCAGAAAAACGAGGAGAAACGGGTGATGATGTACAGAGAGAAAGCACACAGACAGAGACAAAGGAGGGAGAGAAGGAGGAGAACGAGGAGAACGAGAGACAGGCAGGCAAGCAGAAAGAGACACAGGCAGAAAAGAAGCGCTGTTAAGAATCTCAGAAGGACTTTCACATGGAAATCTAACAGGAGGTGGAGTATATATTATATGAAGATGTTGACTAACCCAACAGCAAAGTCATAATTAATACAATACAACTAAACATTTATAGCGCGCTTTAACAAAACATGTCTTGCACGAGAGCGCGTTACGCTACATTCCTAGTCATAGTACAATATGAACAGATGAGTTTTTAGTTTGGATTTAAACTGAGTGACAGATGTGCCTTGACGGACTTATTGAAAGCCCATATATAGGACATAATTATGAAGCCCACGTCTGAATATTCTTTGTCCGACGTACGGGCCCCATACTGGACACGAGAAACTGCACTACTGGAAATGGCTGTGTTCAGAAACTGGACATGGCTCTGTTCAAAGACTGGACTACTGGACATGGCACTTTTCGGAGAAGCGTGATTTTAAAATGATGTTGCTTAGAAGTGATCATTGATTGATGCCTTGTGACTCACAACAATAGCGCTATATAAATGTCCGGATTAGATTAGATTAGACTAAGGTAAGATAAGATAAGATGACATCGGATGAGATAAGATAAGATGAGATAAGATGGGATAAGATAAGATCAGATCAGATCAGATGAGCTAAGATAGGATAAGATTATATAAGATAAGATGAGATGAGATGAGATAAGATGAGATAAGATAAGATGAGATAAGATGAGATAAGATACGATAAGATAAGATTATATAAGATAAGTAAGTAAGTAAGTAAGTATATTCTTTAATTACTTACTTACTTACTTATCTCATGTCATCTCGTCCTATAAGATAAGATAAGATAAGATAAGATAAGATAAGATAAGATAAGATAAGATAAGATAAGATAAGATAAGATAAGATAAGATAAGATGAGGTGAGCTAAGATCAGATGAGTTAAAACAAGATGAGATTAGGTGAGATAAGACTAGACTAGACTAGATAAGATCCGATTAAATGTAATTGTGTAAAAGAAATTGAATCTTTCCTTTTCATTAGGGCCTAACGGCCTCGCGATATCTTGACATAAATATACTATATAAAAAAACAACTAGAAGCAATATCGAGGTATTTGAACGTTTTTCTTCGTTAATAATAATGGAGTTATATCAATCGACAGTTGAACGAATCTAATTGAAAGTCAAACGCTGAACGTCAGAAAGTCACTTTTGTACACTTATGAAAAAGAACATTAAATAAGAACTGGCTGAAACGACTACAGTGGCGACACTAGGCGACGTACGAAACTAAACCTTGAAAATTGCCCTTCGCGTCTGGCGCCACGAACACAAGCGAGGTAGTATAGTTTTATCCAAAGACAACACAAGGACAAAAAAAGAATTCTCACCCAATCAAATAGCAGAAAACTGGGTCACTACTAAATGAAGAAACTAGGTCACAGATAGTCCATTGCACCCTAGGCCCAAAGTAGGATTGGAAACCATAGCAACCAATTGTTACGTCGAAAGCCAACCAATTACAATCGGGCACAGCTAGCGCATCGCATCCTGGTCCCAAAGTAGGACTGGAAACCATAGCAACCAATTGTTATATTATTTTAAAGCCGACCAATTACAGTAGATGTTTTTCAAGTGACCCAGTTTCCTATTGTTCGAGCCCCAATTTATGCGTTTTGTCTAAATTTATCAGCCAGAAACGTCACAGGCGTCATTACGTCACAACGATATCGTGTTACGTCATCCGTTCAATATAATTATTCAACACGTAAGATGTTTTCAGAGATAGATGCCAAAGATGTCGTACTCCACAACAGTTCCGTCAGAAACAGCTAGCAAGAAAAGATTGGACAACAACAAAGTAGTTTGTTTTTACCCAATCGTCAGAATAAAAAAAACTACGATTGTATGTGTATTCATCTAGCCATGCTTTCGATTGTTCATCTCTCGTCAACAAAACGGCTTTTCACCCCCAACCTGAACGATAATGGAAGGTCACTGGAAGCTTCTAAGATTGGGTCATCAGTCAAATATCAATAACTGTGAGCGAATTATTTATATATGAATAAAATCGTAAACCATTGTTAGACAACAAAGGAGTGAAAACGAACGTTGACAATATTACAAGCCACAACTCACGTGGAAGGGGTTAGGATACCTAATCGTGTATTCACTGTTAGAAGTACAGCAGTCCCCTAAGTCAACCCTGAGGCAACCATGGGTATGAAGTGTTAGCGACTTCATGTTCTTATGAGGGCGGGTGGCCAGTCCTCTCCCTCGCCGTCTCATCTTCCCACCGACAGTGTACTGTCAGTGTAGTCATTATAACTGAGTTGGCTAGGGGTGCAGGTGGAGCAAAAATCTAGAACCAAATTTCTGCCCTGGCGGGGTTTTTAACTCCCGACCTCTCGATTGACAGTACAGCACGTTTACCATTACACTATCAACCACCCCCTTTCACTGTTAAAACAATTGGAAACCGGTTTACCTAACTGAAACAGAACCCGATAAAGATACCACAACCATTTGAATGTATAGTACAATAAATTGCAGATTCCCAAACTAGCAGCGTGCTAGTCTTTAACACTTCCTGGTCGCTAGGGACGCTATATAGATGTGTTTTTACAACTACAATGGAGATCCAGTTTCGATTTAAGCACCGGGAACTGCCAGTGTTACAATACTGGGCAACCACATATACCACCCGTATTAGGCAAATTTATACAAATTCATGCACAGAAATCATTGGCCGTTGAAATACTGCTACATTTTAAATACTCGTGAGGTAAGCAGAACATCCATGAACACCATGAAAAATTCCTTTACACAAAACACGTGATTTGAAAGTCATGCCGAGAAATGCGCGTTCCTCGGACCCATAGCTGGCCTGTATTGCGTCGCTGGTCGTAACTATGGGTCAGCCGAGGGTCAAATAGGGAACCAGCGAAAGTAGTTGTCATTGTAATTTCAAATTGATATAGCGCCACTTCAAGAGAGTGGCGCTATACAAACCCCGATGGAACAGAACAATGGTATTCAA
Organism: Allolobophora icterica; assembly: GCA_963556255.1. Classification (NCBI taxonomy): domain Eukaryota; kingdom Metazoa; phylum Annelida; class Clitellata; order Crassiclitellata; family Lumbricidae; genus Allolobophora; species Allolobophora icterica. The sequence goes on from OY744616.1 coordinate 6,837,833, forward strand.
GTGCTTGCGGGAAAGAGAAAACACGCAGTCAAAGAGAGGGAAGCGGCTGTCAGAGGCAGTGACTGCAGAGAGAGACTGAATCAGAATCTGTCGTCAATTCGTGAGACTGTTTTTTTTTCAATATTGGCGTTTGCCAATTTTGAAACTCAGTCACAGAACCGAATTTGCGAAAGATCGGGATGCGCAAAACGCAGTTGGACTACAACGACCTCAGTCGATTTGGTTAAAACCCTTACGCACGGTCAGATTAACTTTGCAACAACTAAGACCAGTGTAAATAGGAGAATAAGATATTGTAACCGAAATCAAGCTAAACGTAATGTTATGCGATATTTCTAACACATGACGGGCTATTTAATTGCTTTACATTACACTTAGTGTATTGTCCATTGTCTCAGAAGCCGTCTCCTTAGCGATAGACAAATGCCTCACGAACAATACTCTTCTCGGATTACCAATTACGTTCAACCCAAAATCTGGCATAGTCTATAGACCCAATTATCGACACCAAATCACCCAATTTTCACAGGAAATGGAAACACCGTCCACCTGACTTTATCCAGTCATCCTGGTGGTTGGCAGATCAATAATACCAGGAGCTTCTACGTTCTCCGATTCATTCCAGGGTAAATTTTACGGTAAACCTTCGTGGTTTTCGACCGTACTGACTCCAGCTTTTCGGCACCACGTCGAATTTACTTGGCAGTGATTATATCGAGCATTATTAAAGTGACGCTACGGAAATTCTCGGAATAGATTAGATCCAGAATCCATTTCGGGATCCGATCCATTCCAGGAATAGATTCCGAACGTCAGAATGTCACCCGAAAACTGTCTCGTCGTAAAGCAACATCCACGTAACAAAAGCGACTGCAGACTATACAACCGAAAGAGAAACTAACATCAATATCAACATCAATGTATCACGACTAAAATCCTGATTTTCACAATAAATTCTAAACTAAAGATATCTCTCAAAAAGACACGTATTTTAAAACCAGATTTAGACAGACACCGCAACCCAGCGGACGAGTAGACCTACATCACTTTCACAATAAATACAGGCTCGCTTCATTTAACCTAACGCATACAAACTACTACAGTTACAAATTTAACATTTTCTCGATACAGGCTGAATGGGTCAAGTTCTGCGTCCGATTGGACTAACAAAGATCCAACCTGGGTCGCATCAGTTCCAGCAAAAACGACACCAAAACGCCGTGCGAGGAGGAGAGACTCACGCGAAACAGCAAACGCCATACTGGCCAAGAACCTCTAATTTACTAAGGTAATGGTACTGGCAATTGCAAATTTATATAGCGCCACTTCAAGAGAGAGACTCGTAAGAAGCGCCCTCGACCCAACACATTGAAACAACGATAAAACAAAACGGTCTTCAAGCGTTTGCGGAAAAGAGGTAAAGAGAGGTTGAGAATGGTTTAGACATGACACTCGAGGGTTCCTAACATCCGAGGGCGCTTTCACCCTGCTAGTATTTCCATGGGCAATATAGATGGGACTCACGTGGGCTCTCTACGGTCCAATATGGAAATATGGGACCGTACAGATAGCCTTCTAACCCGTAGAGATAGCCTTCTAACCCGTAGAGATAGCCTTCTAACCCTGACCGTAGTTCAGGGTTAGAAGGCTGTCTTTTATCGTGACAACAACCGGGTGGGCAAACACAGGTAACGGTTTCTATGGGACAAAGAGTATGTTCCCTGAATATTGAGGATGCGAACAGTACACCCGTGGTGGGGTGTCCTCAATATTTGAGAATGCCTTCCCGGCAAAATTGAACTACAGTTACATTGAACATATAGAAAAAAGACTAGGGCGTGAATTCGCGGGAGTTGACGGAAAGAGATCGGAAAAGATGTTGCTAGCAGAAAAATTATCGGAAATGTTGAAGAGAAGAAATTGACGAATGTCAGAAGACTCAAAGACTAAAAAAGACAATCAGAAAATGTCTCCGGAGCAGATGCGTGTCTCCCTTTAAATATTTAGAACAATTCTGCGCAACTGGCGAGACGCATAGGAAGATGAGTCCAATCTCAGTACACTAGAAAATCTTTAAATTGTGTATACTCAAAATAAGTTCTGTTTTGCTAGAATTCATCTTCCACATGTACTATCAGATGGGCCGGCCATCCTGGAAGCGCGTTTGATTTTCAAGCTAGGGGCGTTTTGTGAAGGGAAGCTGCAGGGAGAGAGGTAGGGAGAAACTGCAGGGAGAGAGGTAGAAAAATAAGCCCCTACAAAGACAGCAAAGTACGCGAGTTTTTCTACGCTTAATAGTAAGTTGCGTCATGTTTGAATTGCGTACTCGCTAGGACAACGTTACACACTTACGAATATTTATCGCCATTTTCATGAATATTTATCAACGTCCTCATGAATATTTAGCAGTGTTGTCACTGATCGGCTGCACAAGAAAAGAGGCAGTTCGTTGTTATGGAACAAAGTATTCGATAGGGTCGTCGTTTGAATCAGTTCTTTGCTAGTAAGCAACGGGGAAAAGACAAACGGATCTCCATGGTAGCCGTTTCCATGGTAATCGTCCGGTAATCGTTTCCATGGTGATCGTCGCCATGTTGTCGCCGAGTGACTTCCGTTTGTATCCCGTGCATGGTGAGTAATTTGGCTGCTCTGCTCTGTTGCGTTGATATTCAATCACACACGACACACGGTATTGTCATCGTAAGAGCCAATCTGAGTCACAATAGACAAATTAGTTAATTAATCAGGCCTAATTAGCTACTTAATTAATTAGGCGTAATTCTACTTAATTAATAGACTAATTATGCATGTCGGTCTATTAGGAAAAAATTAAAACAGAATCACACATTAATTGCATGAAAGTAGGTAATTAAACATTTTTCTCCGTAAAATATTCTTATCAGAAAGCTTACCGCATGTCTGAAGACTACGAATGCTGGGCACTTTGCACGTTGCTATAACTGACAGGACCATGCTATGGCTGATATGACGGGCAAGACCATGCTATGACTGGCAGGACCATGCTATGTCTGGTTGGACCATGCTATGACTGGCAGGACCATGCTATGACTGGTAGGACCATGCGATGACACAAGCATAACTTCTCATCTCATAGCTGAACTAAGCAGCCTAAGATTTAGTCTCAGATTTAGTCTAAGACCTAGTCTAAGATTTAGGCTAAGACTTAGTCAAAGATTTAAACTAAGATTTAGGCTAAGATTTAGTCTAAGATTTCGTCTAAGATATAGTCGAAGCTTTCTACGCATTAGACCGACAATAAAGCTGACATCTTTCGCAGAGGTTAGGATTCTCATAACATGAACATGCGCTACGTACATTTACTGCTAATATACACTAATGAATATAGTACCCTGGATTCGGACGTTTGGTGGTGATTGCGATTGAAGTGACCAGCGACTGGTGTCTTTGATAACGGCGCCATAGAAGTCATTAGATTAGATTAGATTAGATTGGATTGGATTGGATTGGATTAATCACCATGGCAACTTACCAACTGGCGTCGTGCTTGAAACGGCGACTCGGAAATGGAAGATATCTTCCAGATCAGAACTACAACAATCGACTGAAGTTTTAGGTCAGACTTCAAAGTAAAGTAAGGTAAAGTAAGGTCATGAACCGTGGGACATGGTAGCCGATTGGTTAGAGCCCTTGCCTTGTAACGCAGAGAACGCGGGTTTGAACCTCCTCCTCTGAGACGGTTACTTGTGGGGACATTGAGCAAGTCCTTCACTCACAATTGCTCAGCAACATCGTTAGTCGTTAGGGAGCGGCGTTTAAGAAATGCTCAATAATTAAGGTGAAGTACTGCAATGTAGGTAAGGTAAGGTTCACCTGTACACCATGTCACTGGATAATTAACTGATTAATAATAATAATAATAAAACTTCTATAATTGGAGGTCATTATTCGATAATTGAAGGTTATTATAAGATTAGCTTTGGAAACTTGTCTTAGAGGAACTGCCGGCGTAACGAAATTTGTCCAGCATTCGGTTGTGATTTACAGGGAAACATTTGGGTTTTGATGCTACAGGCATTGAAACTGCTTGCAATACTAATTATTGCAATTTTATCAAAAAGCAATTGTCATAAAAACTTTCTATAATAATAATAATAGGAGTGTGATTATTTTCATATAGGCATCTTTGACCTGGACATCTCTAGAAAATATAATTGCAGTGTGATTGCAGAAAATGCTGGCATGATAGCGTTGTGATTTCATAGAATAAAACTACTGGCATGGCAACCTCTTCATTAGTAAAGCAATAATTGCATTGTGATTTCATAGAATAAAACTACATGGCAACCTCTTCATTAGTAAAGCAATAATTGCATTGTGATTTCATAGAATAAAACTGTTGGCATGGCAACCTCTTCCATTAAAAAACAACAATTGCATTGTGATTTCATAGACGAAAACTATTGGCATAACAACCTCCTTAATAATTACATTGTGATTTCATAGAATAAAACTATTGGCATGGTAACCTTTTTCTAAACTAATAATTGTATTGTGATTTCACAAAATAAAATTTGTTGGCAAGGAAACTTCTTGCAATGATTGGATTGTGATGTCATAGAGTAAAACTGTTGCCATAACAATCTCTGTCCTTAATAAAAATAACGATTGCATTGTGATTTCATAGAATAAAATTGTTGGCACGGGAACTTCTGAAAATAATATACCGTGACTTCATAAAGCTGTTGGCATAGCAACGTGTAGTATCAACAAAATAATCATATGCGTCACAGAAGAATTAAAGGTACAGCAACGTTAACGATAATAAATAATTTACTGCATTGTGATTTCATAGAGAAACTGTTGGCATGCAAAAATAACAATAGTTTAGTGAATTTACGGAGGAAACTGTTGACGTAGATACATGGCGAAATAATTGCACGTTTCTACGTCATTGAAAAAGCGCTCTTTTCAGCCGTGTTGGGTCGGGAGTTTCTCTGAGTAGGTATCTTTAAAAGGCGCTATATCAGGATTAGATTGATTGGTTGATTGATCGATCGATTGATTGATTGATTGATAAAAGGAGCAACATAATATATGCGGAAGTGCATAATGTATTTGCTTACCAAACAGGAGCTTGACTACGAATGACTAGTATGGCGGTGGCACTTGATCTGTCCGTGTAGCCTTTGTGTCGTTCCCTCAGGACATTGTTCACATTGCTCGAGGTCAGTGTTGAAGAACGTTCCCGCTCCACACGGCACTGAAAGGTAACATTATCTGAGGTAATGCGACAGAACCTTTCATAGTTACTCCAAGGTACTTCACGAAGATCTGCGATATATGCTATGTAATGTAGTCTATAGTGTTGATGAGTGTCTCTTAAGTGGCGCTATATAAATTTGCAAGTACGATTACCATTAGCGAAGGAGTAATTAGATCCCGCATAAACAGACTTTGTTAATAGTTTCAATTTACTAGCAATCGGAAGGTGGCGCAAGTGCTTCGATCGCTGCAAAGCGTCGATGATTTCCAGTTCAATGTGCCTTCAATCCATTCTCATGGTCCAAACATGTCAGCAGACCTAACTTATTTCACCTTAGCCATTTGCAAATGGTGAGTAAAGGCCCTACCATTCCAGTGGGGCATTAAGAAAATAATTCGGAAACCGAAAGAGGGGTACTTTGTACTCTGCAACGGGTAGCCATGGTGTAGTATTATCTCCACTGAACATTTCTAATATCAACAAAGCAGTTGGAAAGTATTTCAGCGGTAATTTTTATGGCCCAAGCTTGATAGTCCATTCCAAAATGTAGAAAAGTAGTTCGCATAGACCGCATCGAATAAGCGAAAATGAACTTTATTGGCCTAACTGCGGCTTAGTTTTGGTGTGCCATCGGTTGATGCCTTGTATTAGTCACCGGCGCAATAGAAGTTACTAATTACAGTTACCAGGCGAAAATGCAACACGTGGTATGTGGTCTGGGGCATCCGTTAAGAAAGTTGCATCGTCAAATGATTCTGGTCGCTAGACTGTAAGTAAGAAGATGAATGGCCCACGTCCCATGGCAGGACTTGGGAAAAGTGTCCATTCCCTTTCGAAAGCCCCTGAGCCGGGAATGAAAAACTCCTTGGTCATATTTATTTATTTTGGTTGTCATTATTGGTCAGCTTGAGCGGTTTAAACATACGTCATAGTCTGTTCTACGTCATCAAAAAATGTATGTCAGTGTCATTGCTAAAATTATCATTATTGTAATTGTTATTATTTTTTATGCCCCAAGGTACATCGTGGACTTAAATACTAATTAAAATAGAGAATTATTATTATTTTTTTTTTTTATACCCGAGGTAGATATGATCCCTCGGGTTGTCTAAAACTATATTCGGAGATGTTACTCTGGAACGGCGCATCACTCGACAATTTCTGGCCGCATGAAAGTTCCTATGAAGGCAACTGCATTGAAGCGTTGTATGGTGATTGACAACCGCTGGAATAGATAGCAAGTCTCTCTTGGGTCTCTGGTGGTTAAAGCTAAGCCTCTTCCCAAGTCATTATTATTATTATTATTATTATTATTATTATTATTATTATTATTATTATTATTATTATTATTATTATTATTATTATAATAATTATTATTATTATTATTATTATTATTATTATTATTATTATTATTATTATTGTTGTTGTTATTATAATTATTATTATTATTATTATTATTATTATTATTATTATTATTATTATTATTATTATTATTATTATTATTATTATTATTATTATTATTATTATTACACGAATAATGAAACGAAATGATGAAATAATGAGAGTCCAACCGCAGAGCAAGAATTTGTTGTTGAAGACGTATCCAATGTCGCAGATGGGCTTAAGGTACTTTAATGTCACGCTGTCGTTAACTTCCTTCAAAGTCAGGGACTCGACCCGGTCACGCATCGTAAACACGCCACGGTTGACCTCCTGCTTGAAATAGTAGAAGAGGCTGTCCAGCCGTTGCCTCGCCCAGTGGTACTCATCCGGCCAGTTCCCGCCGACAGACGGCAAACGGGTCGCAAATCGGAATTCTATGGTAAGATTGAACGGAAGTTCAGTGGTCACGTGTCGTCGAGCGGATCTCGAGCGCCGTCTACCGACCGACGCCCGACGACTTCCGGTGACGTCGGAGGAGATGTCGCGCCGCACTTCCGGTGGGTTGTTGTGGTGGCGGCGCCGCCGGCGACTGGTTCTGGAGCAGTTGGGGATGACTTCGTCAATGATGCAGTCCTTGGGGTTGAGGGCGAAGGCGCTGTGATTTCGGATGACGGTCAGAAGTGCCGATCGGAATTTGTCGTCCACTTCTTTCTGGTGGATCTCGTTGGAACAGTCGGAGGACCGGAAGCGGATCTCGGCCTGGAGCTTCAGCTCGACTGGTCGATTTGGAACTACAGTTACCAACACAGAGCACTCATCCATCCATCAATCCATCCGACACAACCAATCATGCATCCAACCATCCATACATCCACTCATCTATCCACTGTTCTACCCATTCATTTACTCATCCATTCACACACCCATACATCCACCTACCCTCACATCCATCCTTTCAGTTTCATATATCGATTATCCATACATCCGTCCATCCAACCATTCATACATCCCCTAATCTATTCATTAATCCACCCATTCATTTACTCACCTACCCACCTATCAATCCACTCATCCAACCACCATTTATCCATCCACCCACAAATGCATCCACCCACCCATCCAACCACCATTTATCCATCCACCCATCCACCCACCCAACCAACATTAATCCATCCATCAACACATCCATCCAAACACCATTAATCCATCCATCCATCCACGCATGCATCCAACCAACATTAATCCATCCATCCATCCACGCATGCATCCACCCACCCATCCACCCACCATTTATCCATCCATCCACCCACCCACCCAACCAACATTAATCCATCCATCCACACATCCATCCAACCACCATTTATCCATCCATCCATCCACACATCCACCCACCCACCTATCAACCCACCATTTACCCATCCACACATTCATCCATCCATCTATATACCTGACCTATGAACTCGCAATCCACCTACCGACGCAGCTTGGAACGAATGTCGACGGGTACCAGGTGCCATTCGGGCCACACTTAAAATCAATGAATTCGGAGAAATTGGCCGTCGGGGGCAAAACGTAACTGCGGTTGCATTTCATTCGGCAGATCGTCCGCTGTGCGAATTCACCCCCGCCGCTCGAACCCCCACAAAACAGGAAGCCGTTGATTGGTTGAGCCAACGGGCGGCAAGGATTGGCTGTAATGTAACACATACTATATATGCATATTTACGTAATGCAAAATTCGAACACGGCTACAGCGCTACAGAAAGATTAATCCAAGCTCGGTTTGTCCATCGTAAGATAAACGCTAACGGAATGTGTTAAAGAAAGAGATTGCTATGCCAACACTTTTATTCTATGAGATCATAATGCAGTTGTTATTTTACTAATAAAAAAGGTTGCCAAGTCAACAGTTTTATTCTACGAAATCACAGTATAATTGTTATTTTAATAATGAAAGAGGTTGCTATGCCAACAGTTTTATTCTATGAGATCATAATGCAATTGTTACTTTACTAATGAAAAAGGTTGCCAAGCCAACAGTTTCATTCTACGAAATCACAGAGGTTGCTATGCCAACAGTTTAAATCTACTGTTGATTCTTCAGGAACAATAGAACTTTTTTAATCACATTGTAATTTGGAGGTGTTGGAGAGGTAATAGGAACTCGCCACTGGTTCAGACAACCCCCAATAAAGATAGTTTTTCTAAGGGCTGCATGGGTTATTGTAGATAGGCCTACTTAACACATTTCATAAATCATTTTATTGACTCCCTATAAAGCAGAGAATTAATTCAGCATTGGAGCAATAATTGCCCGCAAGCCACTGCGTTAGACTCAACCACTGTACAACACATTAGATATCCAAACAACTCTGCTAGACAAATTCCTTCAACGAAGACTCCGATGGTTTGGACAAGTATAGAGAGAATGCCAGTTGACCGAATCCAACACAATTCACCACAAGCAAGATTCAAAGGAATAACGCAAAGGCAGAGCAAGACTACGCTGGATAGCCAATATAACTGAGGACATAACATCACTTGGACTAACGCTAAAGGGGACAATAGATTTGAGAAATGATCGAGGACAATGGAGATCATTTATTCCTACCCATCGCCGCCAAATGGCTGGCATCAGGAACTGATGATGATGATGATGATGATGGGTATGGTGATGATGATGATGATGATGATGATGATGATGATGATGATGATGATGATGATGATGATGATGATGATGATGATGATGATGATGATGATGATGATGATGATGATGATGATGATGACTGTACAGCACTTGAGGGTGCATGCGCGATAGTCTATAGTGGATAGAGTGTTGATTTGTCAACCAAGAGGTCGAGGGTTCAAATCCCTGCTTCCAGATTCATGTGACAACTCAGCTGTAGGCCATTAATGCTGGTGGAAAGATGAGATGGTGGGGCGAAGACTGGCCACCAGCCATGCCCTCGTACACGCCGAGGTTAAGAAGAATGAAGTCGCCAACACTTCGTATCCCTGGCACCGCTTTCTTCATCCTTATCGCCTCACTCCAATGTGTCGACCTATCGCCTCGATTGATTACTACATTTGGCATCGGGGGTTTTCGGTTGTGTGGCCCAAGGTTCTGGAATGCACTTCTGCAATCTCTTTCCTTTGTCGTGTCCCTCGTATCTCCCTTCTCGACTTCAATCGTCCTCTCACCGTCCTTATCGCCCATAACAAGGGGTGCGGCCAGATAACCTCCCGAGTGGTTAACATGCTGGACTGTCAACCGAGAGGTCGGAAGTTACAATTCCCTCCAGGGTAGAAATTACATTTAAGAAGTCTGCTTCACCTGCGCCCCTAGCCCACTCAGTTGTAATGAGTACACTGACCGCACACTGTCGTTGGGACAATCAGACGGCGAGGGAGAAGACTGGACACCCCCCCTCATATGCCGAGGCTATGAAAATGATGTCACTAACACTTCCTATGCATAGCTGCCACTTAGGCTAGCTTAAGGGACTGTTTCTTTTTCTTATTGGACCCCTGGAACTGACCATTCTGTTTTGGATTGCCATCGAGCGATGCCTGGATAATTAGTAAAATGGTGCTATACAATGTTTAAGATTACAATAGATTAGAGGAGATGTCCAGTCCTCTCCGTTGCATACAATGCAACACAACACTATTAATAAACTACAATAATAGTGCAAGAATAACATCACATTAACAACAACAACTACAACAATAATAATCATAATAAATAATAATTAATCCGGCAAAAGGCAATAGAAGTAAAAACTGATGATGATGATGATGACGATGATGATGATGATGATGATGATGATGATGATGACGATGAAGAGGAGGATGATGATGATGATGATGATGATGATGATGATGATGATGATGATGATGATGATGATGATGATGATGATGATGATGATGATGATGATGATGATGATGATGATGATGATGATGATGATGATGATGATGATAACGACGATGTGATGATGAAGAGGAGGACGAGGAGGAAGAAAACAACAACAATAACAACAGCGATAACAATAACAACAATCACAATAATAATTAACACGACACAATGCATTAGAAGACAATGGCATACAAATCTCGTACCTTCGACTATGATGCTGAACGTGCACCTGGCCGTTGCTCTGTCTCCGAACAGCGGATCGGTTGCTGTGCACGTGACGATGTGTCTGCCAATGCTGAAGGTTCGACTGCGCTCCTGGCGTCCGAAGTGGGAACAGACGAACGGAGCATCCGCTCCGGAGTAAGTCCGGAACGATATCGGAGGCAGGTGAACGACGGCGTCCTGTCCGACGTCTGTTACATGCCTCACGGACGAGGGACAGTTCTCTGGGGTCGGTGGAATGATTTCTATGCGGAACATTAGAGATATACATGCATGCATACATACATATAAACGTACCTACACACATATATATACATGCATATCTTCATACACACATACATACACACATACATACATATACACCTACATACATATATACATGCATATCTTCATGCACACATAAATACACACATGCATATATATATATATATACATACGTACTAACATACATACATACATACATACGTACGTACGTACACACATACATTCGAACATACATACATACATACATGCGTACATACGTACATGCATATATACATACTTACATATATACAGGTACTGTCATTTACAGGGAAAGTGTTCGGATGTTATATATTATAGCAGCTACATAAATTAATTAGATTGACCTTGACTGACCTTGGCACATAGGCGCTGCATTGGACCACTGCGTTCGATTGTCAACTGACTGGCAGACGATGCGGC
>OY744616.1:6854300-6861800 GCA_963556255.1 Allolobophora icterica
TACTTGTTTTAGCAGCAGCAGCAGTATTAGTAATAGCAATGGTGGTTGTGGTAGTAATAGTAGCAGTAGCAGCAGCAGCAGCAGCAGTAGCAGTAGTAGTAGTAGTAGTAGTAGTAGTAGTAGTAGTAGTAGTAGTAGTAGTAGTAGTAGTAGTAGTAGCAGCAGCAGCAGCAGCAGCAGCAGCAGCAGTAGTAGCAGTTATAGTAGCAGTAGTAGAGTAGTAGTCGTAGTAGTAATAATAATAATATTATTATTACTGTTGTTGTTATTATTATTGTTATCGTTATTATTATTATTATTATTATTATTATTATTATTATTATTATTATTATTATTATTATTATTATTATTATTATTATTATTTTTATGCCCCAAGGTACATATGATCCCTCGGGGACTTAGATATTAGACTATTTATTGTTATTTCTGGAAAATCAGGCCTCGTCCTCCGCTAAGTCATTAAACGTGCCACGAAAAGCGATGGCATTATAGCGCTGTTAATAATAATAATAATATCAATAATAATAATAATAATAATTATTATTATTATTATTATTATTATTATTATTATTATTATTATTATTATTATTATTGTGCATTTATTAAGTGCCCCTATCTAATGACCACAAGCATAATTCGATGGCGCTGAGCAATTGCGTCTGAGGACTTCGCAAAGGTCCCAACAAAGTAACCGTCTCAGAGGAGGAGGCTCGAAACCCATACTGACTGCATTACAAGGTGAGCTCTCTTGCGTAGTGAACTACGTTACGAAAATCACTACGTTGATCTTACATAGTTTTACTCAGTACAAATAGAACGTACCAGTACATTGATATGTACGTTTTGCAGTGCAAACATATAGAGTGTTCCACATTATTGTATATTTGGGATATATTACACTGCATGGATTACATTAGGTTCAACCAAGCTCGACAAACTAGATCCATGATGATGGGCCTGGTTAATCCCGGTCTATAGGGTAATCCAGGCCTGGATAATTCGGGCTAAGTATCCAAATCCACACCTGGGTAATCCGCGTCTGCATAATCCGGGCTGCACAGAAAATATCAAGTAGCGACTTACCTCTTTGCGGCGAACAAGCTTCTGAAAAGAAAACAAAATGATCGATAAATCTTTGTATAAATATATTTGTCGTTATTAAACTCAAAATAAAAAAATAAACAATTGCTTCAGAGGTTACTATATTATTTTATCCATTCGTTTACTGGAAGTCTATTCGTCCATCCGTCCATTCATTCATTCATTCCTTCGTTCGTTCATTCATTCACTTATGTGCTCCTGCATATTTCATTACCGGTCCTTTCTTTCATCCATCTGTCCGTCTAACCGCCCATCCACCCACCCATTCATTCGTTCTTTCATCCTCTCACTCATTCGTTCATTCACTTACTCACTCATTCGTTTATTCAATTATGCATTCATTCATTCATTCATTCATTCATTCATTCATTTAATCATTCACTCATTCGTTCATTCAATTATTCATTCAGTCATTCCCTCATTCGTTCGTTCATTTACTCATTCACCCATTCATTCGTTCATTCACTCACTGACTCATTGACTCGTTCATTCATTCATTCGTTCATTCATTCACTAATTCACTCACTCACTCATTAATTTGTTCGTCGTTTTCCGCTTGTTCTTTCAATCATTGTTTTTTCACGACACTGTTTCGCCAAGAGCAGCTAGACTAACAGTACGTCCATCTGTTCAAGCGCTTCCTCGTCATCTCCAACCCCAAAACAGGACCCTTTCAAACTCAATACTATATCCTCACCCGCCCCCGTCCCCCCACCTCCGTGACCGCAGGGCAAATCGTTTTAATTCGCACCCCTTTCACCCGATTCCCGATCCAGCCCTCATATTACCCGTTTGTCACCGGTCAAAGAAAATTTATTGCGCGGTGCAAAACTGACATTCGGATCTTTCGAGAACCGACACCATAGACATCATAAATAAGAGCGTAGCATAGACATCATAAATTAGATCGTCTGACGTGTCGCGGCGCCTTCTCGCTTCCGGCAGAAACCACGGAGACATAAAGTCAATCCACTTAATTAGATCTGAGCCCCAAGTCACTTGGGGGGTCGGCTTGCTGTGCGGTGGGGACAAAGGGGTGAAAGTGTCTTGGAGGCTAAAGTTGAAATGACTCTTTCCTGAAGAGATCGACAGAGATAAGTGTGACATTCCGGTGACTGCAATCTTATGTAACTGGACATTATATAGCGCCAGTTCAATTCGACACGGCGGTCAATTCAGCAGCGCTTCGTCTGAACGCCAACGATTGTGGAATCGAGCAGACTGACTGGATTCCGTGGAGAATTTAATCGTCAGCGCCTGTCCTTCAACGAGCAGTGGTTTTTGATTGCGGTGTAAGAAGAAGAAGAGGAGCAGGAGCCGGAGCAGGAAGAGGAGGACGAGGAAGAAGAACAAGAAGAACAAGAACAAGACGAAGAAGAAGAAGAAGAAGTAGTAGAAGAAGAACAAAAAGAAGAGCCGTAATACTTCAATTACTAGAATCGAAACAGAAGAAGAAGAAGAAGAAGAAGAAGAAGAAGAAGAAGAAGAAGAAGAAGAAGAAGAAGAAGAAGAAGAAGAAGAAGAAGAAGAAGAAGAAGAAGAAGAAGAAGAAGAAGAAGAAGAAGAAGAAGAAGAAGATGAAAGAAGAAGAAGAAGAAGAAGAAGAAGAAGAAGAAGAAGAAGAAGAAGAAGAAGAAGAAGAAGAAGAAGAAGAAGAAGAAGAAGAAGAAGAAGAAGAAGAAGAAGAAGAAGAAGAAGAAGAAGAAGAAGAAGAAGAAGAAGAAGAGCAATCCCTTGAGCTAGCCTGACAGGCAGTTATGGGTATGAAGTGTTAGAGACTGGTTAATTGATTGCTCTAGTCGGTTGACTTCTTGATTGATTGGTCGATTGATTGCTCGTTCAATTTGATTGATTGACTGACTGAATGAATGATTTGATTTAGTGGCGATAACTCGTGCATTAATGCAATAATATATGCAGTCCCTATCGTGTGCATTATATCGTGCATTAATGCCTGGATTAATGCGTGCATTTATGAATGAGTCAATGCGTGCACCTAAGAATGAGTTAGTCCGTGCACTAATGCGTGCATTTATGAATTGAATTCATTCGTGCATTGATGCGAGCATTAATGCGTGCATTTATATATGAGTCCATACGTGCACTTAAGAATGAGTTAGTTCGTGCATTAATGCGTGCATTTATGAATGAGCTCATTCGTGCATTAATGCGTGCATTTTTTTAATGAGTTAATACCTGCATTTATGAATGAATTGATTCGTGCATTAATGCGTGCATTTATTACTGAGTTAATGCGGGCACATATTACGTTTGCATTCATTTCGTTCGATCGATCTATCTTTCGCATGAGAATTCGTCGTGTGAATTTCTCGATAGAGCCACAAGTTCTGCGAAGAATTCATCGTCGGGTGAATTAATCAAACGACTTTGTCATGGTGTCAGGAAACTCACCGACGACTTGTAACCGCCACAAAAGCCGACGAAAGACATCGTTACCTTCATCCGTTACCTTTGTGCGTTATCTTCACCGTAGCTTATCTGCCTCCGAGTCTCCTAAATCACTGTCAAGCCCAGCTATTGACGGTCAGCCACGCATGACGATCCAGCGTCATTCGATACCTTTGCTTCTTGATCCCGAGCGTGACCTGAGGTGGAGCAACGCTAGTCTCCTCTCAGCCCTCAGGTGTCAACCCTCGGGTAGAGGTACCCTCTAATCGGTCTTGCTTGCGCTCTGCAACCGCTAACGGAGATGTTATCGCTACAAAGATTCTCACCAAGGTGCGGATTTGGTTGGTTTTGTTCAGTCGAGTGGAACGATCTCTTGACTAAGATTAAGGATAGAATAAGAAGAAGCAGAAGAAAGAAGGGGAAGCGGGAAGAGGAGGAAGAAGAACAGGAGGAGAAGGAGGAGGAAGAGAGGAAGAAGAAGAAGAAGAAGAAGAAGAAGAAGGAGGAGGAGGAGGAGGAGGAGGAGGAGAAGAAGAAGAAGAAGAAGAGGATGATGATGATGATGAAGAACAACAACAACAACAACAAAAACAAGAATAAGGGCATTGGTATGAAGTGTTAGCGACTTCATTTTCTCAACCACGGCATCTGAGGCCGTGTGACCAGTCCTCCTCCTCGCTGTCTCATCATCCCATCAACATTGTACGGTCAGCGTACTCATCAGAGCTGAATTGCCTAAGGAGCGCAGGTGGAGCAAAATCTGGACATAAATTTTTGCCCTGGCGGGCTTTGAACCCCCGATAACTCGGTTGATAGCCTAGCACGCTGACCACTAGACTAATCAAAAAACTAATAATAACACGGCCTTTCCATCTGTATCCAGCGGTATAACGCCAGATCATTTCCACGATTACCAAAGTTGCGGAAGATGAGGTCTGGTTTCCCAGACATAACAATCAACTCGTAATAAAGTATACAACGCTAAATGCAAAGGGCATAAACCTTAGCGCACCAAAACCAAGCCGTAATCAGGTCAAAGCAAGCCGTGATCAAGTCAAACCGTAATCAGGTCATAGCAAGCCGTAATCAAGTCAAACCGTAATCAGGTCAAAACAAAGCAATCAGGTCAAAGCAAGCATGCCGCAAACATGTTCAAGCAAGCGGTAATCGGGTCAAAGCAAGCCGTGATCAGGTCAAACCAAGTCGTAATCAGGTCATCTATGTATGTCAGTAAAATATAATCAGTCCAAACTTGACAAGTCAATTTATCAAACCCAGGGTAATCCGCTTAAATTTATGTACGCATATATGTGTATATATATGAAGCTGTTCTCGTGTCGACTTTGCTAATCTGAACCATTCAAGTCGACCGAATCCCACACAAAGCATTGTATTCAAGAAGGGACAGGAAATTCGGAAGATATACTGTACAAAACGAAGACATACAAAGACTTGGAGTAAACATCAGAAAGGCGCTGGACTTGACAAATGACCCAGAAGAATGAAATCATTCATTCGCAACCACCGCTGTCAACTGCGTGGCGCCAGGGTCGGTTACAGTGGTGGTGATGGTGGTGGTGGTGATGGTGGTGGTGGTCATGGTGGTGGTGGTGGTGGTGGTGGTGGTGGTCATGGTGGTGGTGGTGGTGGTGGTCATAGTGGTGATGGTGGTGGTGGTGGTGGCTGTGGTGATGGTGGTGGTGGTGATGATAAAGGTACGGTGGTGGCGATGATGATAAATATTATGATAATAATGATGATAATACTGCAAATTAAAACAGTGTTGAATGCGACTAATGATGATGATTGCAATGATCATTATGAAGATTCTATTATTGATATTGATGATGGTGGTGATTAAACTTGTAATTGGCAACTGATATCATTCCGGTGTCTTACGCATAAAGCATCAACCGATGGAGCACCAAAACCAAGCCGTAATCAGAATAATATCCAGAAGATCAGTCCATAAGACAGAGAGGCTGCCTATGTTGGATAAGCAATCTGAAAGAGGTAAGTTTTAAGTTGAGAACGAAATGACACAAGCCACTGAGCAGAACGCACATACACAGGAACAGAGTTCCAAAACTAGGTCCAGCAACAAAAAATCTCGTTCACACAGACCAGTTCTTGTTTAGGTATGACCAGATTACCTCGTTGAGTAATGGTATACGGCTGGGGAATAATGACTGAGTAGTTTGGGACTGGTCAGAGCCCTAATTCAGATAATAATGCCAAAACTCAAACATCGCGGTATACAAAGCTCCGAAATGTCGGTCACTACTGGAAGAGCGGGCAATGGCCCATTTAGCCCCAAAAAATCGATCAGATCAATTCCATCGGCGCCCAACAAACTCTGCCGCCAGAGGTCGTTACAATTTTTCCACTGACAGTTTGAAAAGATTATCAAAACAGCGACTGTTTAATCTCTAAATAGGTCTAGACGTTCTATTTATCGGCAAACGTCGCTTCTCCGACCAGGGGCGAGTCCCATCAAAAGCCCCAGCAGGGTCCCAGAGAACGCGGTCTCAGCCTGTCCGCTCCAGAAGCACATATAGGTCGATTCCAGGACCTTTTAATAGTAAGCGAACTTAAAACTCGGCGTCGGACTTCTCCCAGTAAGTAACTGAATGAAAGTACAGTGTGAACTGGAGTCTGGTGAGTGGGCATAGCATTCAATGAATAAACAGATATCATAGACGAATGCACGGATTAACAAAAATTTATAATATAATGCAAACATATTACATATACCGCCATCAATGGCATACAGAATTCCTGAAACAAAGATTTGACAATTTATATACAATGCTATCGCATGGATTTCAAGACTACAGAAAATGAGAAACGATGACGTAAGACAATCGTTAGGCATCAAAACAACTCTGCTAGACAAAGTCGTTCAACGAAGACTCCGATGGCTTGGACATGTAGAGAGAATGCCAGTTGATCGAATCCCACACAGTACACTAATGCAGGGTTCGAATAAAAAAGAAAACAAAGGCTGACCAAGACTACACTGGATACATAATATGAATGAGGACATAACATCACTTGGACTAACACTAAAGGGAACAAGGAACTTGACAAATGACTAAGGACAATGCAGATAATTTGTACCCATCGCAGCCAAATGGCTGGCGTCAAGAACTGATGATGATGATATACAATCCGATGCATTATCTAACCCAATCCTATAATATGAAATCTAGGCTAATCAATCCAATGTAATCCATTCGAAAGTAATCCAATCCAATGTTGTGTGATTTAATCTTTTTCTACCTATCTGCCTACTTACTTAAATACCTACCAAACTTTCTACCTAAATACCTTCCGATACATCCACATATCTACCTATTTAATTATCTACGACTTTCTACCTACATAAATACCTATATAACCTATCTACATATACAACTAAATAATTACCCACTTACTTACTTAATTGCCTATGCACCTACATTCTTGCAGATTATTGGATGAGAACTTGTATTGGACCAGACATTACACGTTTACTGGACCAGACACTTTACGGCGCTACGTCGGGTGTCCGTGCACCTGGCGCTCGAAAGACGTCCATGTTGGCGTTGTCAATATCCGGGCTTCGCGGTCGAGGTATGAGACGTCGGCCAACGGAGGGACAGAGAGAGACAGACAGACAGACAGACAGACGGACGGACAGCGACAGAGAGAGGGAGAGCTACAGAGAGAGACAGAGACAGAGAGAGATTGCGGTCTGGAAATGAGACGCTGGTCAGCGGAAGGGCAGGGTGAGCGACAGAGAGAAGGGGAGAGAGGGAGAGACAGAAAGGTATACAGAGAGTGATACAGAGAGACAGAAAGAGAGGGGAGAGAAGGGCAGAGAGAGAAGAGGAAGAGGGAAGAGAAGAGAGAAGCAAGAAGACAGAGAGGAAGAGAGAGAAAGAGAGAGGCAGAGACAGAAACAGAGACAAAGAGAGATCGCGAGAGAGAGAGAGAGAGAGAGAGAGA
>OY744616.1:6866800-6869300 GCA_963556255.1 Allolobophora icterica
CATACATATATACATACGTACATACGTACATACATACATACATACGTACATACGTACATACGTACATACGTACATACGTACATACGTACATACATACATACATACATACATACATACATACATACATACATACATAAATACATGCATACTTATGCCATAAAATGTATTCCAAGAATTCAGTTCATGTCAATGCAAGGTCGCAATTTTATTCCCAGAATTCAATTCATTTTAACCTAAGAACTCAATTCAGTTTTTATCTCAGAACTTCATAACTTCTAATGCTGGAGCTCAATTCTTTCGAATACTGAAACTCAACTCCTTGTAATGGTGGAACTCAATTCCTTCTAATGCTCGAACTCAATTTATTCTCATGCTAGAACTCAATTCCTTCTAATGCTGGAACCCAATTCCTTCTAATGCTGGAACTCAACTCCTTCTAATGCTGGAACTCAACTCCTTGTAATGGTGGAACTCAACTCCTTCTAGTGCTTGAAATCAATTCTTTGTAATGCTGGAACTCAATTCCGTCTAATGCTCGAACTCAATTTATTCTAATGCTAGAACTCAACTCCTTCTAATGCTGGAACTCAATTCCTTCTAATGCTGGAACTCAACTCCTTGTAATGGTGGAACTCAACTCCTTCTAATGCTGGAACTCAATTCCTTCTAATGCTCGAACTCAATTTATTCTAATGCTGGAACTCAATTCCTTCTAATGCTCGGACTCAATTTATTCTAATGCTAGAACTCAATTCCTTCTAATGCAAAACTCGGTTCATTTTAGTTTAAAAAGTCTAATGCAAAAATTCTAATCAATCCAGCTCTTTCTAGTCTAGAAATAACTCTACTGTAATCTAAAAACTCGTTTCAGTTAACTAATCAAAAACTTAGATCTAACGGATATAAAACTTTAGTCTAATTTCAGAACTCGATTCATTCTAACGCAAGAACTTAATTCATCTCGTGCAAGAAGTCGATTCATTCTCATGCGAGAACTTAAGTCATTCTAACAACAGAACTCATTAATCATAATGCAAGAACTTAATTTTATTCTAATTTAAGAACTCAATTCATTCTAGCGAAAGAACTTAATTCGTTCTAATGCAAGAAATCGACTGATTCTAATGCCCGAACGTAAACCAGTCTAATAGCCGAACTCAATTCATTCTAATGCAAGAACTTAATTTATTCTAATGTCAGAACTCGATTCATTCTAGCGAAAGAACTTAATTCATTCTAAGACAAGAAGTCAATTGGATTCAAAGCAAGAGCTCCATTCGGCGTCCGTTGAAAGTGATAAACGCTTAGCGTCGACCACACTCGACGAGTGTTAAGTGGATTTCGGCGGAAAGAGGTGATGCATCTAGGAACGGAACGAAGCCCAGGTCAAACGGATTAGCGCCCGGTGGGAAGGTCGGTGGGATGGTGGCTGGAAAGGGAGGGTGGCTGCGGGTCGCGGCAGGTAACGAAATCGCACAAATATCTATCGGAGATGCTGAGCAGACGCTTCGCAAAATGCGGTCGCCGCGAGTACAGGCTGTAGGTCGGCGCTGCGATGGTTTACGTTCAGTGTTTGGAAGTCGGCGTGTCAAGAGAGGGGCACGTGGGTAGGATGACCTGGATGGGGGTCAGAGCGCGGAATGGATGGTGGTGGAATGGGATGAAGAGGAAGCAGGAAAGAAGAGGAATGATGGAAAATTTTGCGAGCAGGAGAAAGCAGGGAGGAGAGAAGAAGTGGAGGAGGAAGAAGAAATGTGGTGAATGGAGTAGGAGAATGAAGAGGAGAAGAAGGCAAGGAGGAGCGAATGAGGAGGAATGACGAAGACGACGAGGAAGGGGACAGAGAAGATGATAGGACGATCGAGGACAGAGAAGATGATAGGATGAGCGAGGACAGAGAAGATGATAGGATGAGCGAGGACAAAGATGATAGGATGAGCGAGGACAGAGAAGATGTTAGGATGAGCGAGGACAAAGATGATAGGATGAGCGAGGACAGAGAAGATGATAGGATGAGCGAGGACAAAGATGATAGGATGAGCGAGGACAGAGAAGATGTTAGGATGAGCGAGGACAAAGATGATAGGATCAGCGAGGACATAGAAGATGACAGGGCGAGAGGTCAGAGAAGATAAAAGGACAAGGGAGGACAGAGACGATGATGAGCGAGAACAGAGAAGATGACAGGATGAGCGAGGACAGAGAAGACGACAGGATGAGCGAGGACAGAGAAGACGACAGGATGAGCGAGGACAGATAGCAGGATGTAAGAGAGGACAGAGAAGATGATAGGATGAGCAGAAGGAATGGGGTTGGAGCAGGGGAAGGTAGAGGAGAGAAAGAGGAGCGGGCTGATTGGTGATGGAGCAGAAGGATTTCATGCAGAAATCGTGATGATAAGAAAGAGTAGGAAGAGTTGGTGGTGGTAGTCTTGATGATCGTTATGAGAGTGATCGCGCTGGTGGTGGTGGCGAGGACGGTGGCAGTGGTGATGGTGAGT
>OY744616.1:6871800-6876800 GCA_963556255.1 Allolobophora icterica
GACATTCTCTTGCAGTTCGGCTTATCGCAACATGTTGCTGAGCCGACTCATATTCTTGGCGGCTGGCTCGACGTCGTTATCACAGGCGATGACTGTGGGATTACTAACCTTCGCGTGGAACCGCCCTCTATTTCCGATCATGGACTTCTTCTCTTCACTGTGCCGTTCCTCTGCTCTCCGCCTACCTACGCTCTGCGCCTCTCCCGTGGCTGGAGGAACCTCGATCGACAGGCCTTCCGCCAGGGCCTCCTCAGTAGTCCTCTATGCGGGGACCTCTCGTCATTATCTGACTACTCGACCGAGGATCTCTTCGCTCTCTACGACGCCACGTTGCTCCCTCTCGTTGACTCCCTTCTGCCGCTTCGTCATCACCGTGTCCGCTCCAGGCCATTGCAACCATGGCTCGACCACCAATGCCGCGCGTTGCGTCGGAACGTTAGACGTCTGGAGCGCAAATTTCGACACACGCACAATCCGTCTGACCGTCTAATCTGGATTGACCAACTACGGAACATGCAGCAGGAGTTTCGCGACAGAGAGACTGCTTACTGGGAGTCTCTGATCGAGCGTGAGAAGGGGAATTCGCGCCGTCTCTGGGCCGCGCTCTCTGACGTCCTTGGTCGTTCATCTACTCCTCGTCTTCCGACTCAGTCATCGTTTACGGCTGCCGATTTCCTGAAATTCCTTCAGACTAAGATTGACTCAACACGCCAAGCAACAGCTAATGCTCCACCTCCATCGTTCCTACCTACGACTTCTTCGCTCTCAGCTTGGGACCCTCTTCAGTTAACTACCATCCGTCAACTAGTTCTAGACTCCCCCTCTAAGTCTTGTGAATTGGACCTGTTGCCTCCGTTTTTACTTAAGGATTTCATTGATGACTTTGGCCCGTTTTTGCAATTACTTTGTAATTCCTCTCTGACCCAGGGTTCTGTTCCTGTCTCCCACAAGCGGGCTGTCGTCTTTCCCTCCATTAAGCGTCAAGGTCTGGATCCTAATTCTCCAGCTAATTTTAGGCCCATCTCCAACCTCTCCTTCCTTTCTAAGCTCCTGGAACGGTGTGTTGCTTTTCAATTGGTCCACTACCTCGAATCTAATTCCCTCATGCCACCATTTCAATCTGGGTTTAGGAAATCCTACTCAACTGAAACCCTACTAGTCCGGCTCCTAGCCGACGTCTTCCAAGCTCTTGACCGTGTTCATGTCACCCTGTTAGCTCTCTATGATATCAGCGCAGCCTTTGACACGGTAGACCACTCTATTCTCTTAAATCGGCTATCTATATCCTTCGGTATCTCTGATAGTGCCCTTTTATGGTTCCGCTCTTTCCTCTCTGACAGGTCCATATCTGTGGTCTTTGGATCACATCGTACTCCTTGGGCCACTACCTCCTATGGTCTCCCCCAAGGCTCTGTTCTTGCTCCTCTGCTCTTCATCCTATATACTTCGGACCTTGGGGGGATTTTCCAGCAGTATGGGGTTTCGTCTCATCAGTATGCTGATGACACCCAGTCTCTAATTCATGGTCCAGCCTCTTCTGCTGTCCAAATGGTCGAACGCATCTTAGCAGCAGCCTCTGCTCTGGATTCTTGGCTTTCCTCTAATCGCTTGCGGCTGAACCCCGACAAGACTCAGTTTATCTGGCTCGGTGGTCGCCTCCAACTCAGCAAGATTGATTTTGAATCTCTACATCTTAGGTTTCCCCTCATTCAATTCTCCTGCTCTGTTCGTGACTTGGGGATTGTCCTTGACCCTACCCTCTCCTTTACTGATCAAGTTAACCTTGTATCCAGATCTTGCTTTTATCATCTTCGCCAGCTCCGATCCATCCGCAAGTCTCTTTCATTTCATGCTGTTACTACACTGGTCCATGCTCTGATCTGCACTAGGGTAGACTTTGGCAATGCTGTGTACATTGGCCTTTCCTCCTCCAATATGCACAAACTCCAGACTATCCTTAATGCTGCTGCTCGGCTTATAGGTGACATTCCCAAGTTTGCCCACATTTCTGCCTTTATCCGTGATTCCCTCCACTGGCTCCCTGCTCAACAGCGAATTCAGTTTAAAACCCTCACCCTCATGCGCAACTGCCTTACTGCCTCTGCTCCGTCTTACCTAATGAATTTTTGCAACCCAGTTTCTTCCTTGCCTGCGAGGGCTTCCTTGCGATCTTCGGCTCGCGGCCTTATGGTTGTCCCTCGCATGCGATCTTCCACGGCACAATCCAGAAATTTCGCCTATGTTGGCCCCTCTGCTTGGAACTGTCTCCCCTTGTTTCTCCGCCAAGAGCTTCTTGCCCTCTCTCCTCTCCAGTTCCGTAGACGCCTGAAAACTTTCCTTTTTGCCGGTGCCGGCATTGATGCGGGTTGAAAGCGCCGCTGGTTTGAGTGGCGCTATATAAGTTTTCGGTTGCAATTACAATTACAATTACACAAACATACATACATACATACATACATACATACATTCATATATACATATATACACAAACATACATTCATAACACAAACATACAAACATACATACATACATACACATACATACATACACATACCTACCTATACACACTGTATAGGTCTACGGCCAGACAAGGACAGTCCGCCTCTTATGTGCACTGGTTTTTGTCTGCCCTCCCTCCCACGCCGAATCCAACACCAGCCTCATCCTCATTCATCATCCACATCACGCCTAGACATAATAACAGCCCAAAAAGATTACCGATCCACATATATATATATATATATATATATATATGTATGCCGGACCAACTTACATATATATATATACCATATATATTTATATATAAATTAGATCCGCTTGTGTGTATATGTAAACATGTATAAATATATGCAGCATAAAGTTGATACAGTCATGTTGGCCGATTAATAGCACATTTATATACTTGCAGGTAGTCTAGGGAATCTATTCCAAACCTAACTGCCCTATATATATGTACATATATACACATATATATATATACACACATATATATATGTTACATATATATATATCTTAACAATCCATACGTGCCAAATATGTATAGGTGATTTGACCTCGTATTCATCTTCGAAGGTTTTATAGCTGTCAATACGAGTTTCTAACAGAACCTCCTGCAACTACATACTGTATGCAATGACAAATGCTGATATATATATATATATATCTATTTATATGCACATATATATGAATGTGTAATAGCCAAGTATATGAATATGTATTAGCCAGGTAGTCTGTGTATATCATCAGCTTGTTACCATGTAGGAGATCGAGCAAATCACGTGACTGCAGAGACTGCTCCAGGCCCAGAATATATATAGCGCGCAAAATAGGCATTACATAAAAGTAATAAAATATGACATAACCTGGGTTTTAATAGTGGTTCAGATCCGTGCAATCTGCGTTAGAACCTCAGCAAGTTAACCCGTAATGCTTGATTCATTTTATGGCGCATGGGCGACCCTAATAAGTGGGGATTGGGTCCCTTCTGGGTCTTCCCGTTGTATCCCAACATTAATGTTTATTATCGTCTGCTGTTTTGCAGACTGGGAACAATAAACGAATTGTTATAAATGATCTCCTCCTCCTCCTCCTCGTTCTCTTTCTCCTCCTCCTTCTCCTCCTCCTCCTCCTCGTTCTCTTTCTCCTCCTCCTCCTATTCCTCCGCCTCCTTCTTCTGTTCCTCCTCCTCCTCTCCTCCTCCTCTTCCTCCTCCGCCTCCTCATATTCCTCTATCTATCACCCCCGGACTTTCCACTCAAAAAGGAAGTCTCACGTTTTCAAGAACTCCTATCCCGTCTCAGCTGACCGTCCGCTTTCCAATTCTTCTCGCCCTAAACGACACCCTCCTTGACAGCTGCTCTACCTTCTCTGTTGACCTGCCCCCATGGAAACCTTCCAGACTACTCTTTGGAGAAACCCTTCTGATTTGACGCAGCGATCGTGAATGGGCTGGTGCCCTGCGCTTGGCCTTCGAGTGGCACTTTAAAAGTTTAGAGTTTATGACTGCGAGTATACGGTTATAGTAATGGTTATAGTTTTCTAAACGCTGCGAAAGTGTCCGCACCACTTGCTATCTCTGCGCAGGTCTTTAACTCAATATAAATAACTGAAAACACGTCAATCCTAATTCCTCCTCCTCCCTTACCTCTCTCCACACCTCGCCAACTCTCAACACCACCCACCGTTGCCGTCTGACGGTCTGCCTGCCTGACCTTTTGGATCTTGACCTTGAACCATATCTGACCTTACTGCAGGCAGTTACTGCCTACCTGTTTTCCTGTGATTGAACGCCTCTGATAAGCTATAGCTTCTGCGACTGCGCCTTCCATGGTCGCTTTATTGTATTGTATTGTATCTAAACATTTATAAAGCGCCTCGCACAGTGTTCGCTAATCAGAGGCGCTCCCAGTGCGAAAGACCCAGTGAATAGAAAGTGGTTTTAAGACAGCGGAACGAGGCACTTGGGCCAACAGCTAATAAAGAGGCACGTGTCAATGGAGGGTCAATTGACCAAGACTTTAGGAATGTCGATAGATGAACGGTAACTCTCTGGGGTCCTAAGAAAGACTAGAGGGTAGAACCGCCCCCTTCCCCCGACAGTTCTCATCCTATATGGTGGAGAAGTAGAACCAGAATAGTTTGAAAAGTTCAGTTTTCAGTGTTCAGTGGAAAGCTGCAGAAGATCACCATTCAGCAAAGGAAACTTATCAGCAGAATCGAACAGAAAGGCTTTCAAGCGCTGCAGTATACGGTAAAGAAATCTAGGTCTGAGGTTTAAAGGCAGAAAGACCGGCCGTGGTATACGAGCGGGACAATCAGGTCACACTGAGCAGCAGAGCGGAACGAACTGTGGCCACGGATGGTTAGCTGCTGCTTAGCGACACTGTATCATAACAAAGATTATTAGCGTCGTCTTCTTCCTTTCTCCAGGCTTGGGACTGACACTACCAGAGTAAGAGCAACAAGTACATATATGAGACCTGGATCCATGGTACCCTCGA
>OY744616.1:6881800-6886800 GCA_963556255.1 Allolobophora icterica
TGTCTCTCACTCTGTTTGCAACGACAGATGATGTAACTGGTGAATCGATGGATGTGCGGCCAGAGTTCTTCTGACTCATCCTCCTAAATGATCGACGGGTCTCTCTAATGGATCTGATCCGTCATCAGTCAAAGATAACACGACTCCGCTCCTCCGTCCCTCCCTGCCTCCCTCCCTGCCTTCCTACCTCCCTCCCTCCCTCCCTCCTTTATCCCTCCCTCCTCTATCCCCGTTCCTCTGCCTCTCTGTCTGTTTGCCTGCCTATCTGTCTTCGTGTGTGTTTATCAGTCGGTATATTTGTCTATCTGCGTGTCTGTCTGTCCGTTTACCAGTCCTTCAACTCTTCATGTATCTATCTCCCCGCCTGTATCTGTCTGTCTGTCTGTCTGTCTGCCTCTCTGTATGTCTGCCTGTCTGTCTGTCTATCTATCTGTCTGTTCATATGTCTGTCTGTCTGTCTGTCTGTCTGGTCTGTCTGTCTGTCTGGTCTGTCTGTCTGTCTGTCTGGTCTGTCTGTCTGTCTGTCTGGTCTGTCTGTCTGTCTGGTCTGTCTGTCTGTCTGTCTGGTCTGTCTGTCTGTCTGTCTGTCTGTCTGTCTGTCTGTCTGGTCTGTCTGTCTGTCTGTCTGTCTATCTATCTGTCTGTTCATATGTCTGTCTGTCTGTCTGTCTGTCTGGTCTGTCTGTCTGTCTGTCTGTCTGGTCTGTCTGTCTGTCTGGTCTGTCTGTCTGTCTGGTCTGTCTGTCTGTCTGTCTGTCTGTCTGTCTGTCTGTCTGTCTGTCTGTCTGTCTGTCTGTCTGTCTGTCTGTCTGTCATCCCTTTCGTTCTTTCGTTCGATCATTCGATCAGACGAATAAATTGGTGGCGCCGTCCATCCTGGTGGCCGGTCGCCTGGAGAGAGGGAGAGATGGCAGGGGGGCAAAGGGCGAGAGGGTCGACGAGGGATCAAGTGGATATGGACGATAATGACACCCTGGCACCGAACTCTAAACGCTTAGGCAAGCGGTGCATCACGCACACCGTTCTAGACACACACACATACATATACATTTATATACATATATCACACATATATATAACAAATAAAAGATAGATATAATATATATATAATCTATATATAAAGATAGCTAGGCTACAGGTCTATATACAAAGCTATAGATATGAATATCTTTATGGTTGAATGACCCATTATTTAGATGTCGATTTTTCTGTGGAGTATAGGATCCAATGCACGCCCAATTTCTTCCTATTCCTCGTAATTTCTCCCAATTTCTCCCCATTTTACCTAATTTCTCCAAATGCCTGTACTACGTTTGTGACTCACTGCTTGAGCCGCTAACGCCGCCGATTTATCTCAATAGGCATCGCTCTTTGGTCCGGAAAGAGCTTCCGAGATGGAAAATGAAAAGGGAATAGCTGGAAACTACCAACTACGAACGTAAGTAGGATTAGTAGTCCTAAATTCCGTACTTCGAATATTAATAGGCGCCTAAAACGTCCCGAGGAACTGTTTAGTCACGATGACTGAATCTTATGCAATCGGATGTTTCACCGGAGTCATGCGCACCCTGTTGCGAACTGTTACGTTTTTGTGCAAGAAAAACACTCCATTACAAACTGACACGTGCCAGTTTAGAAAGACTCATGCATAGATTACCTGTTACACTTCTTTAAACAGTAATGTCTGGTGGAAACAAACATCAGATTGGCCAGAACGCTTTCGTATAGCGCTTTGCAAGGTCCTTCCAATGTGTATATAACCAGGCAGTAAATGTCCCCTTAAACCACGCATGCAGACGTGACATGTTCCTTTTCTCGCTGTCGGTACCGGGAAGGTAATCGACGGTAAACTACCGTGAGACAACGAAAGGTAAAGTAAGGCAAGGTACATTTTCTGCTTCTCATGGTCGGTAACCAAAAGGTAGTACAAGCCAAGGCATACAATTCTGGTAATACACACATGCACCTAATACATTATCCTGATGCCTCTTTTAAAACTTATATTGCTCACCAACCATATGCTGCCTCTCTGTCTTACGGACTGATCTTTTGGATATTGACCTGATTATGGCATGGTTTTAGTGTGCCACCGGTTGATGCCTTGTGCATTAGTCACCGGCGCAATAGAAGTTGCTAATTACAATTACATAGCTATTCGTACATACCTACATGAATAATTACACACACACACACACACACACACACACACACACACACACACACACACACACACACACACACACACACACACACACACACACACACACACACACACACACACACACACACACACACACACACACACACACACACACACACACACACACACACACACACACACACACACACACACACACACACACACACACACACACACACACACACACACACACACACACACACACACACACACACACACACACACACACACACACACACATGCATAAACAAACCTCTGTCGAATTCAAACCCTAAACATAGTGACGCCCTAACCCGACGCGAGACCACTCGGCCACCCAAGGCGCCAGGTAACCGTCCAGTTACGCTACGATACGCTTCGTTGCGGCCCAGGACAGGTGAAGCTATTAATACGCGCATTAATACACGCGCGCTAATGCATTGCCGGATCAGCTGTGTGGGTCGCGGTGCAAAATGCCATAGGCAGCTGTTGAGAACGTCTGTGAGCTTCCCACATTTGCCGACCCCTGCGTACCATCCCTCTTTTCCTTCATTCCGCCTCCCTCAACCCCTCCCTAAGCCATAATTCGATCCCACACGTCGAAGTTCAAGACCCGAATTCTCCGCCCAACGAAAAACGATGCTCCGAGGAGTTATCCAACCCGAAGATGATACATCATCGGTAAACCGGAGGTCGAGTAGTAACAGGATTTCCGCACTAGGTGGAGTACTATTGCGTTCACCGGCGCACGTGGTATGCGGACAGAAATGTCTGGGTCGCACGAGACACGAGTGTGGCGTTCAAACACATTCGGTGTCGCCTGTCTCAATACGTCTATTATAATGAGTGGCATATTGTAGATCTATGCCACACTGACTACTTTAGTTGTCGTCGTCATCATCATCATCATCACCATCACCATCATCATCACCATCACCATCACCATCACCATCATCATCACCATCACCATCACCACCATCATCATCATCATCATCATCATCATCATCATCATCATCATCATCATCATCATCATCATCATCATCATCATCATCATCATCATCATCATCATCATCACTACCACTACTATACTCTCAGAATCACCACTACAATAACCATTATTATTATCATCGTCACCATCATCACTGTCACCGCCACAGTTATCATCATCATCGTCATCATCACCACAATTATTATCTTCCTCCTCCTTCTCATCATGATCATGATCATCATGATCATCATCATCATCATCATCATGATCATGATCATGATCATGATCATCATCATCATCATCATCATCATCATCATCATCATCATCATCATCATCATCATCATCATCATCATCATCATCATCATCATCATCATAACTACCACTATTACTATTACCATCACGATTTTCATCACCACCACAACTTTAAAACTCCTACAACAATCTAGCAGTCCCTTAATCATGTGTATAAATTCATATTTATATATTTATGCATTTATATATGTATATAACCTGCATTATAGAGAAGAAGAGAAGATTTTAATTGTGACAATTTATGTAGCATAGTTGATTGCAAGTTACTTCTAGCTTCTGCTTCTAGCAGTCCCTTAAGCTATCCCCGAGGCATCCATGGATATGAAGTGTTAGCAACTTCATTTTCTTATCCCCGGCATATGAGGGTGGATGGCCAGTCCTCTCCCTCACCATCTCATCTTCCCACCCAAACTGTACGGTCAGTGTACTCATTATAGCCGAGTTGGCTGGTAGCCTGGTATTCCTGCGATCGTAAACTTGGTAATTATTCAGACTCGTGAAGTGTATGTAAGTCTATAAATACACAACAGACGTTGAGTCTCGTCAGAATCGTTCCAACATTTATTTCTTTGTTTCTGCCGTGGACGAATTTAGAAAACATTTCATGCTTCTTATTGCACTGCTTGGTTTAGTACAGCGCACGTTCCGAGAGCCAACGTTACCGCACATATTTGACTCTGCGCGAGAGATAATGCATTGGTTCCCGATTGAGAATAGAATTTAAAATTTAATACTCTTGTAATAGTCGGCTCGACCACAGGGTACACCAGGAAGCTTCTTATTTTTGCCTTGAGACCAGACATATAATGCGCTCTTCGGCCTGTGGTGATCTGATAGTCCTGCGCTTAATACCTCATGATGGCTCGGGCAAACTGTGATTTTATATTAATTAAGGAACACTTTTAGATCTGTTACTTAGTCATGTTGTAGGTAGGTTCATAAAATTCGCTACATAAATGCTTGGATACATACAGACGAACTTACATACATGCATACAAACATACATACATATATACATACATACATACATACATACATACATACATACATACATACATACATACATACATACATAATACGATAAATACATACATACATATATACACACATACATACATGCATACATACGCACATGCATATATACATACACACATGCATACATACATACACACACAGACATAAATACATACATACATACATACATACATACATACATACATACATACATACATACATACATACATACATACATACATACATACATACATACATACATGCATGCATACATACATACATACATACATACATACATACATACACATTCATACATTCACACACATTCATACTGGTACTTTCAAGATATCTAAAGTGACCTAAAGAGAACTGATAACCGATGAGTTACAAAAGAAGAAACAGTCATAGCTTCCCTGTATAACCTTTTGTTATTCATAGGCAACCACTCAAGGCCTGACGGCTGCAGATTATAAATGATCAAAAGATGGTGTGTCCGTGTGTGTGTGT